>CM053787.1:820000695-820699028 GCA_028749045.1 Cupressus sempervirens
ATCATTACAATTATGACATCATTTACGTTGGAAGGGGCATACCATTATTGGAACCATCAAATAAGCATTAGTATCTATCATTCAAAAAACCATTTAACTGATATTGAAAACTTGTTTCCTTTGACATATCCTTCTAATGGTGTAAAGATAGGTCCCTTTATTTATTATTAAATGAAGTGGTGAATGCGCAAACATAAGGTTAGACATCTTCACAAGCACAAACTATTTGAATTTCAATGAAGCTACAAATGAGAAAACAATGTTGTTCTACACTATTCTGGCATCCAAAATTATTTGTTGAACCTAAATATAATTTAATTTTAAATTATCATGTGAAGAATATAAAACATTACATCTTTACGCATTCGCTGCCTTCAATAATTATAATTTAAATGATCGTGAGTACTAGTGAACAAATTAGTTTCACACCTTCATGACCTTCCATAATTTAGTTGTATGGGATCAAGCATACCAATGATTGATACTATTTTGTACCTTCACAACCTTCCATAGTTGCATGTTCAATGATCCTGCATACCGACAATCATAATAGTTATGCACATTCATGACCATCGACAATCTTATGTTAAATTATCCTTCCACACTAGAACATGCAAAAAAAACCCTACCTTCATACAAAACCCTAGCTCAAACAAAACCCTAGATTGACACAAAACCTTAGCTTGATACGAAACCATAGTTTGATACAAAACCCTAGCATGAACAAAATTGAGCTATATTTTTTGTGTCCATAATTAGAACAAGAAAACTGTAATACATTTTCAATATATTTCCTATCATTATGCAGTTATGGGTTCATTGTTATAATTATGACATCGTTGACATCAAAACCATCAAATAAGCATTTCTATCTATCATTCGACAAACCATTTAACCAATAATGATAACTTGTCAGCATGATCACATTACAAACCTCAATTGATAGAACTATAGTCTCTTCCTTTGACGCATCCTTTGGATGGCATAAAGGTGGGTCCTTATGTTTATGTTAGTCCTTAGCTTATTTTGACATTTGAGTGTCAACACACTTAATCACTTTTTGTATTGAAGCTGAGTACACCATGTATGTCGAGCCACAGTGTGTGCCAAGCTAGCATTTCAATAAGTGCCGAGTGACTTCAAGTGCCGAGAAGTATATAAGTGCCGAGTGATATACAGGTGCTAAGTCACAGTTGATGCCAAGCAAGCCAAAATGCAGTGTATGCTAAGTGAGCTAGAATCATATATGTGTTGAGAAAGATAGTGTGTAGTTGGTGCTAAGTAGTCTAGGATAGTATGTGCCAAGCATCAGTAGTCCAATATGTGATGAGTAACACAAAATTAGCATATGAGTTTGTGCCCTCACAAACTTAGATGTAAACCATTTTTTGAGTTGACATAGAGAGATTTTGAAAAGGAAAAAGGAAAAGGATGAATCATTTACATTCCCCATACAATCTGCATGTAGCCAATCAAAAAAATGGAAAAGGCATGCAACCAATAAGAAAATATACAAGGTATGAGCGAGAATTTGAGAATCAATGTGGATCATAGATCCATACCTAACCCTAAGTCTTCATATTCTTTAAAATGAGGTTGAATACTCTATTGCATGTGTGAATGAGAATAGCGTGTGGGGATATTATAGAAAAATTTTAGTGAGAAGAAGGAAAGACTTAGAGGTATAGAGAAACATTTTCATATCTAGTTGATTAGAACAACACAAGGAACAAGGGACAAAATGAGACATTAGATCTGAAAGGATCAAGATCAGAAGAGAGTAGATCAAGTGCCTAAACCAAGCAATTAGAGATTACATACTATTAGGTCAAATGATTCTAATACTTTCTTATCATTGTATTAGATGCTAAAATCCTATACTGATAGGTTCACTTAACAGCTAGGTGGGAAAACTTTTGGAGAAGGTGAATGAAAATCCTATGTATTAGGTGGGTTTAATAGCCTATTGTAAATCCTTTAACAGGGTGACACTTCATGTAAGTTTTTGTAAATCCTCTAGCCAGGTCACTATTGACGTAGTGTAAAGCCTTTAACAGGGCAGGCCTTTTAAAGGGTAGATCATCAAAAGTGGTTGAACATATATTGCTGCAGTGATTTTTGTGGGTATCATCCCCACCTTAGTTTTACCTTCTTATTCCTAGAGGATTTCTGGGTTATCAATTATGGTGTTATGTGTTATTGCATGAGATTTACTTTATGTTCCTTTATATGTATGAAGTTTATTTTTTAGTTATATGTTTAAAGGATTAAATAAGGTTAAAAGTGTGGTACTTCTGATTCACCCCCGCTTAGAAGTACTCTTCCCATTTTGAACATTCCAACAATTGGTATCAGAGCTCTGGTTCTCACAAGGAGAAGCATAACAATGTGGAGAAAAAGATCAGAAGATGGAAGTCTTCAAACTTGGGAAGATCATTGACAGTCAAGTGATTGATGTACATCTTGCTCTACACAAGGTAGAGGAAGCTAGAGAGGAATTGAGAAAATCCTTAAAAAGAACGAAGGAGATAGCCATAGCTTAAAATGACATACACTACAAGGAGATTGATACCACACAAGTGTTTTCCAATAGAGACTCCAAGGAGTTTGATGTAGCAATAGAAGAACTAATGGAGAAAAATAGAGCACAAGCTGAAGAAATCAAACTACTCACGCTTGAACAAGAATCACAAGCCATAATACTTTGTGAAATGACTGAACAAAAGAAAAGAGCTATTGAAGACAAGGCCATGATAGAAGATGACAAGAGAAATCTCACCAATAGACTGGAGGAGAGGACAATTGAATTTGAAAAGATCTCAAACATGCAGCTAGACACTTTAAGCTAGATAATGAATGCTCATCATGAGCTAAACATGAAGGACATTGAGATTTCCACTCTGAAGTTGTAGAATGAACAATTTTAGAATGAATTGAAGAGAAAAAAGGAGATAGTAGGAAGTTACAACAAACCCAATGAGGCCATCAAGTACTTTGAGCAATTGCTGAAATCACCAAGGGCTAGTAATGATACTTCAAGACTTGGCTACATCAGCACTAAACAAGGAGAATCATCCAAGACTATAGAAGAAAGAAGCAACAAAGGTAAGAAAAATAAACTTACTTGTCATTTTTTTGGTAAAAAGGGACATACCTCTAATGTGTGCAGGAGCAAGAACAACTATCAACATAATAAGCCTACAAATGCAAGCTTTTGTCACAAGTACAAAAAGCAAGGACATCAAGCACATGAATGTAGAACCAAGACCATGAGGAAACCAAGATTTGAAGGTCACTGCTACAATTGAAAAAAGTATGGACATAGAGCATTTGAGTGTAGATCAAAGCCTATGTGGACACCTAATCATCCTGTAAGAGGAATCAATCATGCACATCACTACAATTGGGATTACAATACCAGGTATAGCTATCATTATTGTCAAGAGTATGTACACATTCCTTAAAATTTCATAAGGACACATTTCAAGGGAAGTTATAACAGGTGGCTAAACCAAACTACATGTTTTAGTTTCTTGAAGACAAGTCATATCAGTAGGAACTATCCTACAAAGTCAAAAGCACCAAAGACTAAAGTCAACAAAGGAAAAGAGAAGATTGATGTTCAACAAATAAGAGGACAAATGAACAAGACATGGAAGAAGAAAGGTGAGTGAAACACATCTAATGGAGGTATCACTTCACCCAAGGGGTCAAGTGATCACACTTCATCTAACTAAGAAAAGAAAAGTGTATGGGATTGATATACAAAGTCAAATCATACATCAGTTCCAAAGAATAAAGATGTACTGCAAAGGAGTAATCTGCATGAGCAAACATGCCAAATTTTTTGAAGATATTGCTGAGTTACTCTTAGATGTCGAGTGAAGCTCTAATGGATGTCGAGTTTCCAACAGCTACCGAGTTGATAGTTGAAGCCGAGTAAAAAAGAAGCCTAGTGGAAGCTGAATAAATAAAATACAATGGGAGCCACATTATACCAAAACCTTCAAGTGCCGAGTTTTACAAATATATGCACAAAGCATTTAATGCTAGGTCATTGACAAGTATAAGGTTGAATTTAATTCATTTTCACATCATTCAAACATAGAGAAAAGACAAGAAGAGAAAAGAGGTGATTAAGAAACAACCATACAGTCATTCACATTGATTTCAACAATAATTTAGAACAAGCTCATCGATCTAAAGGTATTTATCAAGTGCCAAGCTACATAGAGTTATAGTTTTTAATATGTTTGAAACCTTAGTTCAATAAAATGACCTCTAGCTCAAGAAACCCTAAGGCTAAGGAAGACCATGAGATTCAATTGGTTAGCAATGAAGTTAAATAGCCTGAATTCAAGCCAATCCTTGAAGTTTCCTATAAAAATGACTTGGCTAGCACATTATCAGTCATTCCACCCAAAGTTGTTATGGTTCAAGATGTAAGGAAGTCCTACAATTGTAAAATTGGTGCCATAGGTGACCTAGAAATATTTAATGCCTATGATAAGCTATGTGACAATAGGATATTGAAGGATGAGTTTCAAATTGTCGAGAAGAAGGGTTTAACTAAAACCCTAGTTTTTCCCATAGTGTTTAAAACATAATGGATTCACACTGTTTTGATCCAAATTCATAGTGGATGTTTGTGGCTAGAAACATGACCTATCAAGATTACTATGAGGATTGTGCATAGGGTTACTGGTCTTCCAACCCTAGATCAAGAAAATACATTGAGAAGTGATAGAAAGGAGGTAATTGAGAAGAACACAGGTGCAAAATGGAACAATAGGGGAATGACTATTGATATTGTGACTGACCCCCTACTTGACTTTGTTGTGAGGATAATCTCACATAAATTCTATCAATCCACCAGACTAAATAGTGTACCCTACATAGTTGTTGATGTGGCATATAAGTTGGTGAAGAAAGATCATAATTATGATCTAGCTGAACTCATGTTGCAGCAAATCAATGAGAACCAAGGAGCTATAAGGAGATCAAAAGGTGGTCAATGCAAATTTGGCTCAGTTCTCATGTGCATATTCTTTTATGAGATGGAAGAATTTCCTTCAATTGGGAAGGTGAACTAGAATTCTAATAAGTTAGCAATCACCCAAATTAATGAATTCATTAATCAGATGGGAGACAATTTTAAAGCCCAGATGACTAGTTATTTTGAATACTTTAAGAAGCCTATGAAGCAAAGGATGAGGATACCAGTCTCATTAGTTGAGAAACATGTCAATGATATATGTTTCTTGGTTGATATTTATTTCACCTACATTCAAGTAGCAATACCAAGGGTAAGATGGTTAAGGCCATTAGGATATGAATTGGATGTTGATGAAGCCTTAGCAACAATCACAACATTGCTAGCAAAAGAAATTGATAAGGAAGGTCCTCACTTTGGGACTTATGATGTTGTTAAGTCCAAAGCTGAGACAAAACTAAAAACTACTTTAGTAATCAAGAAGAAGGACAAGATAGTAAGAAAAATAAAGAAGACATTTGGTGCAAACATTGAAGGTGAAGTAGAAGAAGTAGAAGGAGACAATGAAGAAGAAAAAGAGCAAGGGCAAGAGCTAGAAGAGCTAACACAAGGGCATGGAGAAGAAAAAGAGGAAGGTGCTAAGGGAGAAGAAACCAAGGAAGCACCTAGACTTGCTGAGCAAAAGAAAAGAAAGGCAAAAACATAGCTTGCAGCTTAGCCCAAGCCCAAAGAGGTAACAAAACTAGGTCCAACTAAGCTAGCAGCAACAAGGGCCACAACAAGAGCATCAAATCAAAAGGCCAAAGAGGTAGTAAAGGAGAAGAAGAAAGCTACTACATAGCCAGTTGAAGAGCCCAAGAAAAGAAGAAGATATGTGGCTCAACCAGATACAGATGATGAAAGGAAATAATATGAGAATATAAGCCAATTCAAAATGGTAAGCCATCCTCCAAAATCTGAAATAGATAAACTTTGTAATAAAATTAAAAAATGTAGACTTAAATGATTTAAAGTATTTAAATTTCAATAAGCTCAGTAGAGAGGAGTAGAATAAAATAGAGAAATCTATGTATGCCATGATGGCAAAATTCAAGAACACACCTCTAGAGCTTGATAATACTATGCCAAAGGAACTATATGAGATAGTAGAGCATAAATGGCATTATTGTTTACAAAGGGAAAGGGAGATTAGAGAATCTACCCTAGCACAAGTGAAGCCTGATATGACAAAAGGCTCAAACAACTAAGGCAAATAAGAAACATAGTGGGAAGTTTGCACCCAAATATAGAGCCTTTTGCATTCTTCAAAACAAAATTGAAGATGTTGTAAATAAATCCACATAGATATAGAAGACAATATACAAGATATCTGATGATAAGGTGGAAAAAAGAAGAAGGTAGAATCTAGTGCCAAAGAAAAGGTGGAAGAAAAGAAAGAATAAGAACAAAAAGGAGAGGAGAAAAGAAGTCTAGAAGAAAAGAAGGAAGAGGAAAAGAAAGGTGAGGAAGAGAAAGGAGAAGAGGAGAATAAGGAGAAAGAAGAGGAGGAACCAGCTAAGGGAGAAGAAACTATGGCAATAGCTGACCAAAAGTAGGAAGAAGAACAAAGTGTGCAAGACATACAAATGCCACCTCCTAGCCCTCCTCACACAACCACTACACCTGCAGAGATAGTAATAATAAAGGATGTTACTAACACGACAGCTTAGAACATCAACCCACTCATTGTAGAGGATCTCTCAAATATCCTTCACCATTCTACTTTACAAGCACAATGCACAAGTCCTATATTGGTGAGTATAGATGAACTATAAAGAGTAGTAACAACACCACAAAGACAAATGGTGAAGCCAAAGGCACAACCTTTCACATACACTACTACTAGAACTAAAGTTTTGATGCTGCCACCACCACCTCCACCAAGTGCAACTAGTAATAATGTTCAGATGCCAAGTGTAGAGGAGAGGAAGTCAGATGAAAAGGAAGATGCAACAAAAGAAAAGAAGTAGGCTGCCATTCAAACATTGGTAGAACTACCAAATATTGGCACTCCTACTAAGACCATTGATAAGCCAAGTACTGAAGCTATTACCTTGCAACTTTCAACACCAAGCTCGAGTTCAACAAGAGTGGCCAAGGTACTTCATTATGGAGACCCTGAACTAGATGAACAAATTGTAATACCCTCCTATGATTCCAAAACTATCACAATGGCACAAATGACTGAAATACAAAATGCATTGGATAGAAGGGTTAGGGAAGAAATTTTGAGAAAAGAGTTTAAACACAAGAAATAACTTCATGATATAAAGGACATCTTGATGGATGCCTTCAACTTGTAGTCACTAGATGAAGGGAAGCCAATAATTGAGCAACTATTAGACATAGTTGACCAAGTTACAAATGAGGACCAGGACACCAATGTTAAACTCATGAAATGGTCAGAAAGAAAGTTTCAAGGTAAGGTCAATGAGAAGATATCAAGTGGCATTGTAGTTGAATAGGTAGAGTTTTCCAAGACAATAGATAAGGCCAAAATTGTTCTTGAAAACATTTTTTCATTGTATAGGAAGTTGTGTCATTATTCCAATTTCACACAAGAAACTAATCAATGAATAATGAGCTTGGAAATAAATTTGAAAATATCTAGCATACAATTACCTAGAGATCCAGCTTAGAGTGAGAAGCATTTTGCACAATCGCTTCACACAAAAAGGGAGTTAGTTGTACTAACAATAGATGAGGCAAATATAAAGGCTAAATTGATGCAAATCCAGTCCTCCATAACCCCTCATTTAGAAGTCCTCCACAAGGAACAAGTTTATGTTGAGACAGTATTAAAGAAGGATCCAAATCTTTCCACTCTTGATGGACTTGTACACCTTGCTATAGGGACTACCATCCAACACAAGTAATTAGATATTGCTTTGGAGAATTGGGATACAGCTTTGAAAATAATAATGGAAGTAAATAGTAATTTTTTGGCTAAATATGGTATTACTCCCTAGAACCCTTTGACATTAGTGTCAAAAATGGGGAGAATTAATATAAGGAAGATATAAGATAGGGGGAGATACCTATAAATTTTGATAGCCAAGAGGGGGAGATACAAAATTTTGAAATTTTGGCACTCATATGGAATATAGCTCTAATGCAAATGAAGAAATTCCATAGAAATTCCATAAGCTCTGATAAAATAGATACAGAGACATAGGTACAAAATATAGGTACCAGACTGAAGACAAAGAGTATCAAGCATGGTTAGCACAGAATTTTGATTGCAAAAATGACAAGGCACAAATCAACTCAGGGGGAGTTAAGGTATTTTGAACAATTTTGAGAATTTGTGGATAAGGCACACATAAGGATAGAATAGAAATAATTAATTAAGTGTTTTTGACACTCATGTCAAAGATGAGATTGTTAGTCCTTAGATAGTTTTTACATTTGAGTGTCAACACACTTAATCAATTTTTGTATTGAAGTGAGTACACCATGTATGCCGAGCCACACTGTGCATTGAGCTAGCATTTCAATAGGTGCTGAGTGACTTCAGGTGTTGAGAAGTATATAAGTGTTGAGTGATATATAGGTGCTGAGTCACAATTGATGCCGAGCAAGTTAGAATGTAGTATATGCTGAGTGAGCTAGAATCATACATGTGCCGTGCAAGATAGAGTGTAGTTGGTGCTAAGTAGTCTAGGATAGTATGTGTCGAGCATTAGTAGTCCAATATGTGCTAACTAACACAGAATTAGCATATGAGTTTGTGCCCTCAAAAAATCAAATGTAAACTATTTTTGGAGCTGACATAGAGAGATTTTGAAAAGTAAAAAGGATAAGGATGAATCATTTACATTCCCTATACAATCTACATGTAGCTAATTAGAAAAATGGAAGAGGTATGCAACTAATAAGAAAATATACAAGGTATGAGCGAGAATTTGAGAATCAATGTCGATGATAGATCCATAGCTAACCCTAAGTCTTCATATTCTTTAAAAGGATGATGAATACTCCATTGCATGTGCAAATGAGAATAGTGTATGGGGAGATTATAGTGAAATTTTAGTGAGAAGAAGGAAAGACTTAGAGGTATAGAGCAACATTTTCATATCTAGTTGATCAGAATAGCACAAGGATCAAGGGACAAAATCATACATCAGATCTTAGAGGATCAAGATAAGAAGAGAGTAGATAAAGTGCCTGAACCCAAAAATTAGAGATTGCATACTATTAGGTCAAATGATTCTAATAATTTCTTATGATTGTATTAGATGCTAAAATCCTATACTGATAGGTTAGCTTAACAGCTAGGTGGGAAAACCTCTAGAGAAGGTGATTGAAAATCCTATGTATTACATGGGTTTAATAGCCTATTGTAGATCCTTTAATAGTGTGGTACTTCATGTAAGTGTTTGTAAATCCTCTAACTAGGTCACTATTGACATAGTGTAAAGCTTTTAACGGGGCAGGCCTTTCATAGAGCAGACCATCAAAAGTGGTTGAACATATAATGCTGTAGTGATTTTTGTGGGTATCATCCCCACCCCAGTTTTACCTTCTTATTCCTAGAGGGTTTTTGGGTTATCAATTATGGTGTTATGTGTTATTGCATAAGATTTACTTTCTGTTCCTTTATATGTATGAAGTTTATTTTTTAGTTATATGTTTAAAGGATTAAATAAGGTTAAAAGTGTGGTACTTCTGATTCACACCCTCCTCTTAGAAGTACCTTTCCATTTTGGACATTCCAATAGTTTATTGATACAAAATAGTTTTCAGTTTGTGACTGATCCATCCATCTCAATCCCATACATGTGTTATTAAATGAAAGATGAAAATGGAAAAAGTGGTTGGACAAAATTAAAGAACATTAATAAATTTATGAGACACACACACTATCAAAACTTCACTAGAAATGGGCGATGCACGACAACACAATGCATTTTTTCTCTCTGTCTCTCAACTATAGAGAAAGGGGAAAGTTGTTTTTAGCTAGCAAATTATGGAGAAACAGATTTGGAAAGTAGGTGTGTTTATAGTTAAATATGTTTTAATAATAATCTGAATTTCAATTTGTAACATTTGGTTTAATGTACTACATTTTCATGATATCAAAAGTAATTATTTGTCTCATGCAAAGTACAATTTTGTGGCCCCAAAAAATAATTTCCTTGCATGTGCAATGCATAATCGTGGGTTGGAAATGAAATCAACTCAAATTAACAAGAAGGTATGATATTAATTCAAAAACTGTGCACCCATTATGATGCTTCTTGAGTATCATAATGTGTGGTAAATATTTTGTATTCTTTTATAATTCATGCCTAAACTTATAAAGATTTTTCCTAGCACATTTAACACTCAACATTTTGGGATAGGGAATGAAACTAGACAATGTTTCCTTGGTAGGGGATGTTTTGCAGTTCCTCTCTTGTGCCTTAGTGTAGTTTCATGTAATGAACATTTAGATTATCTTAATTTAATTATAATAATTATATTTCACTTTTATATGTAACCATTTTAGTTGTAATTATTGAACATAGATATCATAAAAATAACTAGAGATTTTCTAATAGTAGCCATAGTTCACTTGTATTAATTTGCTTGCAAAATATAACTTACATATCAAATGTCATTGAAAATAAAATTTCTAAACATGATAATAACATTCCTTATATCAAAATTTGGATCGTCCATCCTAGTCATGTAAATCCTTTTCTAACGTTTATGGATTGCATGAAGCTTTAGACACGGGAGACTAATGACACGTCATATCTTCATTTGAAAAAACCCTACTTGTTACATACAAGACAAAAATACAAGAAACAAGGGTGGAGATTGTTTGAAAATGAAGTGTTGGAAGCATATGTATTTAGGATTAGTTCTATGTTTATAATGTAGGTTTATCTATAGCAGGTGAACCACAAATCTAAGATACCCTATTCTGATGACTACCCTTCCTCTATTGTCTCATCATGCTTTCTTCTAGCTCTATTCACTCATAATATCCATTAGGAAAAGCCTTGATATCCACTACAATCTCCCAGATGGTAATATCAGTCACTATATATGGGCAACTGACATCCCTAATTATATTTAGTTCATCTAGGGTCTTTGTCTACCTTAAATTTTTTATGGCTCTAACATTAGCAACAACCTTGTTCATGTCCATTTCAATTTTATATAATGTATCAATAATGTTATAGAAAATTGACTTATCCACATCTCCATTGCAATAAGCTACAAAGTTCTCATTATTCAAGATGTTCTCAAAACTTGTGGCCCACTCTTGCCAATCTCTTAAATTTCTGTCACTATCAATAATGGCTATATGAAACCATGTGTGCCCTCTACAATAATCTTTATCTTAATCTATATCAATTAAAACTTACCAATAAAGAATCCATCTAACTCCCTCACCCTACGAATCATCTTTCTAGTTTGAATAATAATTTCCTTTGGCAAATCCTTTTTTTGGGTCAATATGAGAATTAATATCTCAAAGAATTGAGTATATAGGCTCCACTATTTATACAAATGAGTTAGTAATCTAAGTGCCTCTCAACATTTGTGCTCTCCACCTTGTAAAGAAGTAAAAAGAGCATGTACATTCTATGAAACATTTTTAAAACATCAATCATGTGGCATAAAATTCCCTTCACTGCATTGATCTATCTCTATCTTCCTGAACCTCTATCATCAATGTCCATGCTCACTTATTGATCTACCATCTATACTTCCTTATCACTAAAATTTATTATAGGCTTGGTACCCATTTTCAAAGCTATTATAAGTTATTCCAACTCCGCAATTTTTTGGTCCATTAGATAAGTCATTTTAATTTCCTATTCATATTATTTTCTTGTGGAAACATAGTTCCTAAATGTTTGAGCAAGCTAATCATGACCCTAGTCCATTTTCTCTATGCTCATTACTGTCATTGATGTCAACACACCACTTACCTCTCCATGAAATGTAGAATCAACATTCTAAAAAATTAGACTCCCTTAAGCTATGTCTTTTATATCCATTATTTTTTGTTTGTCTCTTTTAGGGGCTATACTCCATACAACCATAGCTCGAGATTCTATATTATACCCTAATCCTCTTTACAACCCCCTTGGACCAAAATATTTGAAAGAAATTAACTTTTTGTGTCTCCTAATTTGGTGCAACATAAAAGAAGAACTAAAATCCCATCTTTGGAGGAATAGAATTCCACTCCTTACCAATTGTCTAGCCTCCTCCATACTGAGAGTCTCACTATCATGATCATAGGCTTCCAACTTTAGAACCATTTCAACAATCTTCTCCTCAGAATCTCTTGTTTATAAAGTTAGAGATAATTGCTTCTGTTTCAATTTAAACAAGAAAATTTTAATTTCTTCACCATTTACAAAATCATCTTCTCCCAAGAATTCTTGTGCCTAGATGATTCTATCATCCAACATTTTGGCAACCATTTCTAATTTAGTAGGAGCCCATTATTATCAGCTACTTGTTTTATCAAGAAATTTTGTCTTAGCTCAGCAAAATAGCGGTTCTTTCCAAACAATATATGAGAAGCCTTTTCTCTTGCCTTTTGAGGTATTTCCATTAACTTCTATTTTTTTTTCTCCTTCTAGTCCATTGCTGATGTTTCTGAAGGACCCTCTTCATCTTCCTCCTCCTCAACAAACACATCAGCTTCAAGTGACATAAGATTCACCATCTCTTCTCCTTGCCCTTGGGATTATTTAGGAATTTGTGCCATAATTTTCTAATAATTCTTTAAGAAATTTTGAAATCTATCTAGATATTTTTTGTCATGATTAAAATCATGGAAAGAAGGATCAAATCTCCTCATTTCATCCTCAACTCTCATTATATCTTTCCATTTTTGAAATCTCTAAGAACAAACATTTTTAAAATAAGTGATTCGTTATGAGATCCTCCTCCCATAGAGGCTTACTTTGAGGAAAACTATACCCTCTCAGGTTTCTCAATGCCACCTTGACTGCATCATCTAGATTATAAATCCTAGACACTAAACATGGGAACTTATATTCTCTAATAATTAAATCAATAATATGTATGGCTTGTTTTCCAATTGTGAAGTCTTCTATTTTGAAACGTCTACACAAGAAAGTCTCCCTTTTTGACATTTTGGCCTAGGTGCTCTCTATCCATTAGAATGAGTCGCCAAAAAAATTATAGAATGCCCAACTTTTCAAATACAAACCTAGGTCAAATGTGGGGAGGGTGGATGCATCTATATATTCTTATGATGGTAGTATTCCCAAACAAGAAAATATTCCCCCAATTATGACTTAGTTGACTTCATCATAACACAAAGTAGGCCTAAGGAATTTTTTATTGCCCTTGGGACCCTCTTCATATTAGGCACTCTTATTCTCATGATTGGAAACAAAAAATTATTGTAAAACGAAATAGAGATGGTATAATGATAAAACCTGTTCCATTAACTAATCCATAGTTGCTCTAGGAGGGGGCCTCTCCCATTTATTTAGTTTTCTCAATGAAATCATGATTGATGTGCCCAATATTTGTGTACAACAATAGATCCATCAACAATGAATAATGATGAAACTTAAAATTTTCCAAATCTTCATTTTGTACATCTACAATTTCATTATGCATTCTACATTTATTATGTGTTTTACAAAATCCTATCCCAAATTCATAAATTAATCCTTTATATTTATGGACATCACATATGAGGCACTAGATGTGTTCATTATCTCATCAGCACCCAACATCTTGTTCACACCAAATACTGTGTTCTAAAAATACTTGTAGAAGTATTCGAGGGGCATGAGCTTGTCTACTTTCTCTGATATTTCTCCCATGTGTTTCTTACACCTTGGGATATGAATTAGCATAACTCTACCTGTGAACAAGTTCTTCTAAGATTGAAATGTTCTTTTCAGCTTCTCTAACTCAATCTCTTGTCCCATTGCTTCCTTGAGTTTGAAAGCTTTAATGAATGTGTTTCTATCCAACCTACATAATATACTTCTATCAGCCTTATGAAATTACTAAGAAATAGGGTTGTATGCTTTAATGAGATCCTTCACCAAATCCACATCAATGAACACTTCTGGTACTATCAGTTTCTCTAAATTCCTCTCCCATGGATTTGAAGAAAGAGGGTTTTTTAGTTTGTTGTTATAAAAGAACCTAAATAATTCATTACCATTCATGTTTGGGACTGTTACATCCCTATAGAATGCATATGGGTCTCTCAACACATGCACATTAGACGACTATGCATTTGAAGAACTAGGTAGAAAATCTAGCTGCTCTTCCAGAAATTGGCTCGCTTTTCACTGTCTTCTTTGATTGAATGATACTAAAATTTCATCCAGCTCTCTATCAACATTGGGAGATTCTTGTTATGCCATGTTAGAACCACTTACTTCTACAATTGTCACTAAATCCCTTGTCTGTGAATTCTACAATTATAACCTCTCATGAAATTCTTGTACAATTTTTTATGCTTAATTTTATTTGATTAAGAGATTGATAGCCTTAGATTTGTCTATGTGGAGAAATATTTTCATCAACCATTGAATAATTTGTGTGTGATAACTTGGTTAATTATTCAAAAATTGGAAATAAATACATCTCTCATTATGTTGTCACAAAGAAACTCACAAGACAAGAAATTTAAGTTCAAAATAGATATTTTCTATTTGCTTTAGATTTGTCCATGTGGGGAAATACTTTCACCCACCATTTAATAATTTATATTTGATAACTTGGTGGATTATTCAAAAATTAAAAAAAAAATCCTTTTCTCATGGATTTTATATTATATATTTAATAATGTTCTCATAGGATGGTTTAACTATTTATTTTAAGATCTAAATATTTTTTATATTATTAAATTATAAATCATGGGTATTGATCTTTATAGAATCACAACATATTTCTTAAATATGTTGTATTGTTTCAGCAATGGTTTATAAGGGGATATAAGAATTGCTCCTTTTTCTCTCTTGAGATGCAAGTGCAATGTTGCCATTCTAAATTTCAGTATCCTTGTGATTGTGTGGCTTCTCTTTTTGAAATTGGAGAAACTTGGACCTTTTTTGGTTGCTAAATGATGAAAAAAATTCATTCTATGTATTTAAGGTATTGACCTTCGTGGATCTATTTGTAATTTATCTAAACCAACCTTTTTATTGTCTTTAACTTCAAAGTTTGTGATGATATTAGAGTGACTAATAAAATTACTCTTTGAGAATAGGTAGAACTTTTCTTTTAGGTTGTGTTTCTTGTCTCAACTCTAGCATAGATATAGAGCTACAATATGAACTTCATAACAATTTATATATTTAAGATTAGTAGAGTAGGATTTTTGAAGGATTGTAATAGATTTGTTTTTTTTTTGTGCTAATTCAATTGAATTTTAATGTTACTATTAAAGAATAAGGCCAGGCTTGTATTTTTTAATGTAACTTATTGCTATTGATAGAGCCTGCTCATTTTAGTAATTGTTGTCCACATCTGAATCTATTTTTAATAGGTAGTTTAACTCACACAACTTTTTCTACAGTATGAACTTAATGATGAGCTGAAGTAGGCTTCTTATATGGAGTAGTATTTATGCAACAACATTATCCTATTAGCATGAAATGTAAATTTTTATGTAGCACAAAACATTCTAATGTAAATTGTCCTAAGTTTGATTATTAGAACCAGAGTCTATGTTTTAACTAGAGCTAGTACCATAATAGAACATGGAGTGAAAATGAATGAGAGACATCACTTTTTTGATTGATTGTAGGTTTTTCATAGCATTATTGAAATCTTCTATATTTTAAAATATCTTACCTTGTTGTTCAATGGTCATTTTGTAGAGTGGAAATGAATGAGAAATATCTCATTATTGTTGAGGATTGGATGTAAGCTTTCTATAACATTATTCCAATTTTCTATATCTTGATATGTCTTACTTTATTGTTTTAAGGTTCATTTTATGGATTTTATTTGATTGTGATGGTGTGAAATACCTTGATAGGCATCACTATTTCAAAATTTTCTTACTTTCTAAAATTTCATTAACTTTGTTCAAATATCTAATAATATAATTTTTCTCTTTAAATTATTTACTAATATAGTTAATTACATGAATTGTAACATGCAATCAATATATGAACCAACAATAGAGATCTTACATATGATTGTAACTCTAAACATTATTACAACCCTACCGTTAAACCTAGTTCTAACCCTATCATAACCAAAATATTAAACTTTAATTCCAACCAAAAGATCATATTTGGAACTCTAAACCTAATTCTAAATCTAATCATGATATTTGTGTAAAATGATTAATATTAAATATTATATGAAGTTTGAAATAATAAAACTACATTTTTTTTTAAATAGGTAGAAAAAACTGATATAATAGAATTCATTGTCGATTGTTAAATTCTTAGAAAATGGTGAAAAGTAGAAATAGTTTTTAAACACAAAAAGTACTACAATTTTTTTGGTCCTAGGGTGAGTTGGTAGATTATTTAGTCTTTAATGTTTACACAAGATAGGTTTGAATAAAGACCTAATAGATACACAAATAAATTTAACAAAAAATAATTCTAATCTAATAAGACAATCATGATCTATAAGCATACAGATCTATTAGCATAAATATTGATTAGCATAAAGCTTAAACTTAAATCTAATAAGAAACAATAATCATAGCTCCAAACAATATCATAAGTCAAACTACCAACAAAACTCTAACTTTAACTATAAAATTAATCATATTCTTAAATTTAACCTTAAGAGTAAATGGTACATAAATGAAACCCCTTACTCTAAGGGACAAGGGTAAATCTAATGCTAATTATAATTCAAACATTAAAATCACAATCCATAATTATAATTCAAACATTAAAATCACAATCCATAATTCTTAATAAGATAATAACCAAAATGATAAATTCAACCCTAACCATGACATAAACCTAAACTATCTGTCTAAAAATAACTGTAAATATTAACATTAAGCTAATCCTATCCATAATTTTACACCATGATATCAATCTTAAACCTAATAAAAGTCATAACATGAAAGACTTAACATAATAATTAAAACCTTAACCATCATTGCAACTAATCATAAACCCTAAAAAACATTCAATACTTTACCCTACTCATTATGTCCTCTATTATTTAATAAATCTACTCATATATTTATCAACTTGATAAAAATATCTATTACTTTAAAGTTAGAATGTTTTTTATGTATAATTAGATAGCAACCAAAAGAAGGGCGGTTGGCCCCATAGTATAGAAGGTTGGAGAATATCTGGTAGTTACCCCTTACTATCTAACCAATACCTTTTTGGGACATCAAAAAAATCTTAGTGATTAACAAGATAACAAGGCACTTCTCAATATCAACCAACCTACCTCTAACATACATACTATACCAGAAAATAATCCAGCAATAACCAAAAATAACTATTACAATGTCTAATAACTACTATAACCAAAAATGCTACAAAGGGCATGATGTTCACAGTTAACTATAACATAAAAAAGGTAGAGGGGCTAGTTCACTTGTTTCTCCTCTAGGTCCTCTCTCTCCATCTCATTAGGATCCTCCATGGCTAGATTGTCCACCTCCTCCTTGATGATTTTTTTCAGCCAATTGTCCACCATGAAGCTATAGAGGGAGTGGGTGGTCTCACTTTCTTTTCCCACTTCTTTCTCCTCCTTGTTCACCTACAAAAAGTATAGGGTGGTGGCCATTGAATGCATGACCTTTGTAGAGAACTCAATAAGGGTTCCAACTTTACAGCACATTGATTCTTGATTGTTGGCCAGGTTATGCATGGATTTCTCCATCCTATCCAACCAAGTTTTTCTTTGATCTTGCCAATGACTATGACACCCTTTCTTCCCCCCACCCTTAGTAGCATCCTTCATAGGGGAGGTGATATCTTCCCCTAAGTTTTTCTCTAATGGGTTGGCTTCCAAAGTGTTAAAAATGTGGGAAGGTCTAGGAATATCCTTGTTACTAGAGCCAAAGTGAACAACTTTTCTCTTCCTCCTCGCAAACTTCATTTCAGTCTCAGTGGACTCAAAACTTACCTCCTATTTGGGGGGTGTCTTAAATTTTTACATTTTAAGCCTTTTACTAGACCTCCTAGAAATTTTATTACTCCACCTAGTATTAGTATCGAGTCAAGAACACTAATGTTTTTCCTAGTAGGGATGGGTTTTTTATCCACCTTCTTTGAGGTAGGACTAGGCCTAGGGTCTGTGGAGACTTGAGGTGTAACAGTGGCAAGGGATTAACTAAAAGAAGTAGATTGAGGGGAAGTTGGAATTTATAGAGTTTAAACATGAAGGCCTAGTGCAAGCTATAAAAGGGTATGCCTTCCTCCCTCTTTCTCCTAAAGTTAAAAATATTGTTCTCCATCAAATGCAAAATAAGGTGCAGGAAGGAAATAAAGTCCTAATTCTTAAAGTGGTTTGAAATAGGAAAGTGGTAATAATACAAAACTTGGAACTTATCTTTAATGTCCCAAGGTTTGTGTAGGCTCTCCCTTGAGAATCTACACTACATGCAAATAGATCCTCCTTAGGGTAGAATAACTTCCTCAAGCTTGTTTCATTAGAAACTCTAGTATATTTATGCCAAATCCTTCCCTTGAGAGACAAACCACCAACCATGTCATTTTGAAAAATACCCAATTAATGTTCACCTTCCTATTATTCTAGGTGTTGAGAAATTGCAAAGATACATGCTCATTATACTCTTCGATGTCTTCCATGAATGGCAACAATCCATCTTCATGAAAATACACCCATGCCACCTCACTATCCTTGATACAGTCTTCAATCTTATCTTTCTCAATGCAATCACTGGCACCCATGCCAACACCAAGCTCAATCACAAAATCCTTACTTTGCACTGATATCCCCTTGTTGTAGGACAAAACTTGGAAGCCAAGGTAGTTTAAAGATATAATGCTAAAAATGAATATGAGGAAGCAATCAATTCCCATCATAAAATAACAACGCATCAAGATTTCCAATTTCCCTCTAGTTTGAGCACATGTGAATGGTACCTTTTCCTTTGAAGTTAACCATTTCCAGTTGTAACCTTTATGCATTGAGTAAAGTGTAAGGGAATTTCCATTATTTTTATTCACAATGTCTATCCTTGGCAGTTTCATCCTTTTGAAAAAATCTGCATGGACCATCCTCTCTCCATTGTAATCAATGCTTATGGTGAGGGAACCCCAAATGGAAATAATCACAAAATCTTTCCAAATATTCCTAACTTTATAGCCTTTAATCCAAGGATTTTCTCGCCCTCCTAGATCCATACCAATAAACTGCCTATCATACTTCATCATATTACGACACAATTATTACATTTACTTTCCACCATCATTTGTGTGAATGGTGAGATTTGGACAACATCATCCCATTCCTTTATTCCTTCCACATTATGATCCATTTTAGCCAGGTCATCTACAAATCCATTACCTTCCCAATAGATGTGATCCATGTTGACTTCATGAAGTCCAACCAACAAGGTACACATTTCTTCTATTATCACTTTGATCTTCCAGCTATGCCAACCTTCACCCTTCATGACTTTGATAATTAACATAAAATCTACCTCAATGTTTAGTCTATTAATTATTCTAGCCTTCACTATCCTCATTCCCCATAATAGGGCCAAGGCTTCCACTTCATTATTTGACTCCCCTCCATAGTTCCCAACATAGGAAACCACTAGCATTCTAGTATTATCTCAGACAACACCACTAGTCATAGCCCTATCAATAATGGCTGAGCCATCAAAATTTAGTTGAACATCCAAGTTTCCCAGGGCAGGGGGGGAGTTGCAAACTATTTTATGTCTAGCCACAACTTTAGAATTGTCAAATTTTCCCACCTTGAGGCTTAAATCCCAAGAGGAATCCCATCTCATATCTTGTTCCCTCAGGGGTGAGGAGGAGTGGGGACGGGGGCTGTTCTGCTTCCATAACTCACTACATTCCTTCAAGAGCCTTGTCACTTGATGAACCACTACCAAGCTAGGGGAAACTTTGTCTCAAAATATATAGTTATTTCATTCCTTCCAAATTTTCCATGACACATAGGGGGAATGAATCTCTAGAAGGTTTTGAAGTATGGGTGATTAGAGGGAGCATCCCAGTTAATAAATTGATGGAGGTCCATATTGAAGTACCATTGAATCTCCCATATAGAGAAAATCTCCCTCCAAGCCTCCAAAGCAAAGGGAAAATGTATGAGGAGGTGTTGAATAGATTCCACTTTGTTACAACATAACACACAATAGTTGGCCAACTAGAAACCTTTCTTCTACAGGTTATCAATGGTGAGAATTTCCCTGTGTAAAGTCATCCACCAAAAAAAATTGATCCTTGGAAGGATACGAGGGTGCCAAACATTCTTCCACTCTCTTGGGGCTTCACCTCCCTCAAGATAGCAATTATAAAAAAATCTCATTGTGAAGTCCCCATAGAGGTCTAGTCTCTAAACTAAAGATTCTTCCAATGGGGTGGAGGGGATTAAACTATTCTACATGTTTTTCTAGAGCTCCATAAGTAACCTCATCTTAGGATTGTCTCGATTGTGAAGTATTTTCCATCTGCTATCAAGGGTAATGTAGTTACAAACTAGAATACGACATTTTCTAGTACAATAATCTCTTAAAGGTTGAAATCTAGTGTACATGAGGGAGCCATCCTTGAGCCATTGATCCTCCAAGAACTCAATGTTATTCCCATTCCCTAAAACCTAGTGAGTACCTTTTCTTTAGAATTTGATATGTGTGCAATATATTGTTCCAAATTTTTGATCTTGGGGGGGAGTGTATTGTTCAAAAGATGACAATGCAATGAGTCACCCCTCAAATACTTGGTTCTTATGATTCTACACCAACTACTCAAGGAGTTCACCAATCTCTATCCAACCTTAGCTAGGAGAGCCTTATTCAAATGCTCTATCCATCTAATGTTAAGAACCCCCAAGGACTTAGGTCAATAGACTTTCTCCTAGCTCAACAAACTTATTCTGGTCTTATCCTCCATTCCTAACGATAAAAAATTTCTTTGAATTTTTTGAATAATATCTTTATATCTACCTAGGAGTTTAAAGAGGGAGAGGAAGTACACGGGAATGCCCTATAAGGAGGTTGAGAGTAGAAGAAGCTTCCCTGCATTGCTTAGGATTTTTCCTTTCCAACCTGCAAGCTTCCTCTATATGTGTTCCACTAGCCCATTCCATTATTATGAAGACACAACTTTAATTGTGAGAGCAAGGCTAAGATAGGTATCAAGTAAGCTCGCTTCTTGACATTATAGAATTCTCACTACCTTTCTCCTTAGTGCATTGTCTATATCTAAAAAATACACTTTTCTTTTTTGATAATTAATAATTGACCCAAAACCTTCTAATAATGGTTGAGAAGGATCTTCCAAGATCTTGGTTCATGAACAAAAGATAGGTCAAATAGGAAGGTGTCATCAAAAAATTGTTGGAGCACCTACGGGGGGCTCAAGGATGTAACTCTTATGCCTTTTATCTTGCCAATATTTGTGAGGGCCTTAAAGTTTCTACCTGGCACCTCTACCACAATGATGAATAAGTAAGGAGAAATGGGGTTTCCTTGTTGAGGACCTTAAGAGGAGGTAAAAAATCTTCTTGGGGCCTCATTCAATAGGATCAAGAACTAGGCGATGTTAACTGTAGCCCTGATTATTGTAACAAAATTATCTTTGGATCCTAACTTGCTTAGTATATCAAACAAAAAATCCCTCCTTACCTTATCATAGGCCTTAAAAATGTCAAGTTTTAGAGCCATACCTTGGTTCCCACACTTCTCCATTGAATGGATTACCTTGTGGGTGGTAATGACCACATCCAATATTTGTCTTCCAGGGAAAAGCCCATTCTGGTAGGAACCTATAAACTTATCAAGTAGGAGCTTGATGCGGTTCACCATGACCTTAGAGAGGATCTTATAAACTCTGTTGTAAAGGCTTATGGGTCTAAATTCCTCAAGAGGTCTCGATCCATCAATCTTTGGTATTAACACAATGAAGGTCTAGTTAAGTTCCTTCAACAACCTTTCTTGTTCTCACAAAGTCCCAAGCTACATGAGAAATATCATACTTTACAATGTCCCAAAATTCCTACAAGAACATAGGGGGAAACCCATTTGGCCCCGAGGCTTTAAACTGGTTCATACTAAACACAAATTTTCTCACTTCCTCCTTCGTAACCTTGTCAATTAGGGCCTTTTTCATCTGGTCATCATCAACTAGGTTCATGATCCTTAAATTATTATCCTGAGTGTTACTACTAATTAGGTTTGGTGGGGGGTTATAGATCTCCTAAAAGTTTTTAGAAATCCAGTCTTATTTCCCTTCCTCCATCAATATTTCTTGACCATTACTGTCCACCAATAGGTTAATGGTGTTCCTCTTTTTTCTCTTTGATGTCGATCTATGGAAGAAGGTTGTGTTCCTATCACCCTCCTCTAGCCACTACACTCTAGATTGTTGGTTCCAGAAGACTTCCTTCTACTCCAACAAAAAATTCCACTTATCTTGACAATCCTTCTCTTCATCTTGATTTTCCTAAGGAGAATTACCATAAGCTAGATTGGCTTGGAGGGACTCTAACTTCTTCTTAGTCTTTTTCTTGACCCTCTGACCTCTTTATGGATCCTTTCAAGTTTCTTAGCAATACAAAACATGATAGAGCCTTGGATTAAAATGTTCCACCATTGGGAAATACATTCTCTGACCTCCAAATGTGGGTGCCACCTTATCCAATATCTAAAGGGTCTTTACCTATTTGTTTGGTTCTACTTCCATGAGAATAGCAACATAGAATGGTCAAAGATGGTCCTTGGATAAGTCATTAAGGAGTCCCTCGAGACCACGACACAATCAAGCCTAACCTGAATTAGGTTATTCCCACATTTGTTATTTGACTAGGTGAAGGGGTTTCTTGAAGATCAATATCAATAAGATCATTCCACCTTAAGAAGCTCGCTAAGTTGTATATACTCACAAAGAGGTCCTCCAATCCGCTCATATTCTTTGAGGGATACATAGGGGTGTTCAACTCCCCCATACACAAAATGTTCTCATGCCTCATGGAGTCAACATCTTTCATTGCCACTTTCCACACTGAAAGTTACTTGTTATGGGTGTTGGGGCCATATAAATTAAACATGTTTCAGTTGAAATTTTTGGATGCGAGGCCCACCATTGTGAAATGGGCTCTTAGGAGGATCTCTCTACCCAAGACCTTGTCTAGATTCCAAAGAGTTGCAATTCTTCCCAAAGGATCTATTGTGACACTATAAGAGAATTTTGTTCCTAGTCATATATAGTTTATTACTCTAGAGGATGCTTGCACCATCATTTTCACTTCTTGCAAAAGAATCATGTCAACTTTCAACTCCATGATCTTTTGTTTAACTTCATATTGTTTCCTAGGGATATTTTGCCCTCTCACATTCTAGGATATTATTTTCATTTTCTCTTAATTTGGATCTTGTCTAGGGTCTTCTATTTCCCTTGTGCTATATCTCTAAATGTTTCCTTCTATCAAAGGTTCTTAGCTGGGGGTCTCGCTACTTTCATAGTCATCCCAACATCAACTTTATTTCCACCCCCTTCTTTCACAACCATCCCAACATCAATTTTTTTTCCACCCCTTAACTTTCTCTTGGAGATGATCATCCCTCATCACTATCTAGGTTACAACCATTAATTCTAGTGGGGAAATGTATTTCGACCACACTTGGGAGTGAAACCACTAGGGTTCCATTTATAAAATGTGAACTATTCTCCTTGGCTAGGGAGAAGTTGCAAGGTTCTATGGTCTGGGATCTCCCATCCTCATTGAGGAGATTGAAAAAATTCTCTATCCCCTTGATTAGCTGTGTGATTGGCTTGATCTGCAATATTGCGATCTCCCCTTCCTCAAGTTTAGGAGCTTCCTTGCCCTCTATCATAGAGATACTGCAAGAAATCTCCCTCTCATATGGGTTAGTAGTATCCCGCCTCTCAGGGGCGTTCTCTATCCCCTTTTCCTTGATTCATTCTTCTTTCATTTCCATGAGTCCATCATTCTCACTTGAAGAATGAGCTGCTACCATCTCTGTGTCCTTTGGGGACTCCACATTGAACTGGTCTTTTGTTTCTAGAGTCTTCGAACATTCCACCACAACCACCCTAGGTGAGGAGACTTTATCCTTAAGCTTCTCACTATGCCTGCAACCCACAACTAGGTGCCCAAACATATTGTTATTTTGGCAAAAGAGTGGAACATTATCGTATAGAATCGGTTGTGACCAAGCACCCCTTTTTGATTTCAAAGCCACTATGGTCGGAAAGGGTTTATTCACCCCCACATTCACACATATTCTGGAAAAACCTAGTTTGGCCTTGGAACTGGTAGTTAGGTCAACCTTAATGAAGTGCCCAAAAGAGTCTCCAATCCACCTAAACACTTTCTCATCCTAATATTTGAGAGGAAGCCCCAGTAATCTGACCCAAACAGGGACCTATCTGAATAGGTCAATATTAATAATATTTATAATTAAAATATTCTTTAAAATTGAAATATTAATAATATTTGTAATTAGAATATAAATTTAAAATATAATTAAAATATTGTTAATATTATTTATAAATAAACTTATATAATTTTAAATACAATAGAAATAATATATATTCTTACAATATTATAGAATTTAGAAAGGGGAATATTTAATAGATAATAAATCTAACATAAATATTTTTTTCTTGCAAAGAATCGGGAGTTATTTGTGGCACCAAAAATATATTAAAAACTCTATATGAATGTATATTACATGTTTTGGAGGGAAGCAGGCGTAAAGCGGGAGTTCAATTTGTGCTCTCACAGAAAATGGGAAAATGCTTATGTTCGTCTTGCACGCTTATCCTACTTTACAGACCATTCGTTGGGAAGTGAGTAGATTTTTTCCTTGGGAAGTGAGTAGATTTTTCTCAGTGAAGGTATGCTGGTATTTTTAATAAATCATTGAAAAGAACCATTGCAATAACGACTCCACTATAAGTGGTATTTTTAATAAATCATTGAAAAGAACCAGTGCAATAACGACTCCACTATAAGTGCAAATTGAGTACTGTATCTTTTGTTTCTCAATGTCTGTAAGAGACAGGTGCATTTAGGTCAGATGCCCTACATTAAGTTTACAAATGTAAAGCTTAAACCATTTCTAAACTTTAGAAAAAATATAAAGCTGATTAGACAAATCCTCATAAGGCAAACATTGCTGAAACTGTACAATTTTCTATTATATGGAACGGCTGCACAGATAAACCCACGGGGACTTAACCCGTCAGTAACCAAAACCATCGGAGAAAGATGTCAACACTCAATATAATTAGAAACCTGAGATAATCTTGAGAAAGTATTGACTCATCTCATTTTTTATGAGAGCCAACTCAATTTCAGGCGACCTGATGGTAATGGTGATGATCATGACTGACTTCCTTCAACATTCTTTGAACCACTTTGATCTGTCGCCCTATGAAAGAGCATTTACTTGGATGAAAGATAATTTCTACAATAGTTTTTCTTAATAAAAAATTCTGCAAATGTTGTCTACATATTAGGAGGAATAATCACAGTACCTTGAAAGAGGGAATGCGCTAGACAGTTTGTACTAGAATTAGGACTGGGAACAAAGACAACTCATAATCAAGATCAGACTCTAAACAGTTCAGTTCTAACAATTAGTTATCTACATTATTTTAATAAGAATGGGGGAAAATAAAACCATAAACCGTTCCCCATACCTTCTGATATGATAAAATGTACATCCCTTCTGTCAAAATACAACCCAACTTCCCCCTCTATATTTTTGACCTTCATGTACAAGTTCAAAGCTTCCTGCAACATTATCCCCGCTGCAAGCCCGTTGCATACTCCAACCACACTGTGCCTCCAAATCCATAAGGAAAAAAGGCACAACTCCCTCCAAATCCATTAAGGGAAAAGGCACAGCTCCTAACATTGTATCATTGTTCTTATTTGTGACTTGCATTAGAATTGGAAATGAAGAGCTTAAATTATGTTCTCTCTGATCTAAGGTTGTCTGATTTCCGTTTGGAGAAGCCTGACAAGAATATTTTTATCCTGTGACGTCCATTGTGTGTACAAAATCGTTATGTTCAATTGGTCCATGTAGGATCAAATCTTTAATGTAACTCTCTTTCAAATCTGAAGTAATGGTTGTGAGACTATGTGCCACTGTCTGTTAAACAGAGAAATATTTTGAGAAGAGTGTGACTGCAGGGGCCTGGGGTGGAGTGAATTAGTATATGCAAAGTCGCCCCTGAATTATTATTAACAGTAAATCCATTTCCTATTTTAGGATTTAAACAATTTTCGAATGGTAAAATCCAACATCCAAGCACCGACACAATATATGAGACACCAATCTCAACAAAGCACAAGATCTATGCATAGCAGACCTTCGAGAATGAACACTGTTCCTTCTACTTCAAAATAATTACATTAACACGCGTCCAGCTAAGAATAAAATTAGTGGATCTACAAGTTGTTACAAAAGTAAATCTTATCCATAAAGCTCACAAGTTCCTCCACAAGAAACGCATCATGCAATACTATCTTGTGGGATTCAGATTGTATGCTCTATCTATCTTTTTGCAAAATCAAATTAATGCCTACATTCCATTCAAAGTAAAGTGGATTTTTTTTACAGGTCTCAATGCAATCTGCTAAAATTTCTAGATTTATCTTCCGAGTTTTTACACAGTCTTGAACATGGAGTACTGTCAAAATTCAAACTGACTAAATGTCTAAAACAAAGAGTGTGCTCAAAAGCCATTATTTTCTTTCTGTTATATGATAGAGCTATTGTTAAAACAGGCAATAAACAACATAAAACCAATGTAATGACTGTTATAATGTAGAAAGTAGGGCAAAACAGAGTCAAAAAACAAAGATCTATAACTGATAAAGAAAAATATATTAATCTAGCTTGTTTACATACATCAGACCTTCAAATGTCTTCTAACAATGCACAGCTTGTATGTGCACATCACATATTTATACATGTAATACCAAAATCTAGAAACTCCTTTTCTAGAGTATTGTATATCCTAGAATATTCTACATCTAATTTGGATTGTACAATAGAAGGCTCTAGGAAGCCTCTTTTTTGGATTCTTCTAGACAATCTTAACCCTTAACATCCCCCTTAAGATTGGCTACAAAAAAATACAAAAGAGAGGGGAAGAGGGGAACATTATATGACTACCCCCCCTTGATGTTCACCTCAATCATATTGAGCATACTTTGTAGCTTGAGAAATTTAGCTTCAAGCATACTTTTAGTTAATATATTTGTTGTTTGATCTTCACTTTGACAAAATTGAATATTAACAATATTTTCTTGAACAAGATCCCTGATATAGTGAACATTAATTTCAATGTGCTTTGTTTTAGCATGAAAAATAAGATTGCTTTTAACTTGTATAGCACTTTGATTATCACAATACAAAGTAGGAGCTAAACTTTGTTCAAAGCCAAGCTCACACAAAAGATGTCCAAGCCAAACTACTTCTTTTCTTGCTTCTTTTGCTGCTCTATATTCTGCTTCACATGAAAATAGTGATGTAGTGGCTTATTTTTTATTGCTCCATGTGATTGGATTTAAGCCAAGCTAAAAAATATAGCCTCTGGTAGATTTTTTATCATTAATATCACCACCCCAATCCAAATACGCAAAGTTAAGAAAAAAATTGGGGACTTATACGTGTAATGTATGCCATAGTACATTATTCAATGAACATATCACAAAATTCTCTTGGTAGCCATCTAGTGACTTTCTTTAGGTTCCTACATAAATTGACATACTAGATTGACTACAAAATAAATATCTAGTCTAGAATGAGTTAGATAAACCAAGCTACCAACAAGTTGTTTATATAGAGTAGGATCTATTTTCTTGTAGGTGCATTCCTTACTAAGCTTGACTTTGGATTGGAAAGGAGTAGGGCCTAGCTTGCAATCAAGCATTTTAATTTTTTCTAAAAGATCCAAAACATATTTTGTTTGAGAGATGAACAACCCATCATGTAGCCTACTAATATACAAGCCAAGAAAATAAGTTAGTTCATCCAAATTAGTCATATAGAATGCCCCTTTGAGAGTTGTTTTCAAATCATTGATTAAACTAATATTTGGTCCAACAATGAGTAAATCATCTACATAAACTACAACAATGTTGATGTCATCTTTCACCTTCTTGCCATAAAGATTTGGATCTGATTTACATTTTTTAAACCCATGAAGCTAAAAATACTTGCCAATCTTCTCATTCCATGCTCTTGGTCCCTTCTTAAGTCCATAGAGCGACTTCTTTGATCTGCAAACATGATTAGGATGTTGCTGATCTATAAAACCTGGAGGTTGATCCATATAAATTTCTTCATATAAATCTCCATTTATGAAAGCATTTTTTACATCCATTTGATGAACATCCCACCCAAGACTTGCAACTAAATATAAAATAACTCTATCTGTATTCATTTTAATGATAGGAGCAAAGTTTTCTTCATAAGAAAAACCCTCTTTTTGGTTAAATCCTTAAGCAACCAATTAGCCTTCAATTTCTCTATATGACCATTTGATCTAAATTTTTTTTTGTAAACCCATTTGCAACCAATAACATTCTTACCTTGGGGTTGAGGTGCAAGTTTCCAAGTTTTATTTTCCATTAATGCATTATATTCTTCTTTCATGGCTTGCTCCCACTCTTTCTTCCCTCAAGCTTCCTCATAGGATTTTGGATCATTTTCTCGTAATGCTTTGGCCATGAGAGCACAACCATTCCTTCCTTGGATTTTTGAGCCTTTCCTATAGATTTCTTCAACACTTTTTGTCTTTTGTCTAGCTGGAGAAACACTTCTTCATTATCACTAGCTATAGATAATGGCTAATAAAAAATATTAGAAGTTTTATTTGTATCAATAATGCATACCTCATCATCATCAATACAATCTTTACCTTTTTATAGAATAGGAGAAGGAGTTATTGTTGTAAGTTGTGAATGCTCATTAAACTTTACATCTCTACTAACAAATACCTTATTTGTTGTCAAATTATATTACCTATAAGCCTTTGATTCTTCATTATAACCCATAAATAAGCATTTGTGACTCTTTGGTTCTAACTTTTTCCTCTTTTCATTAGGGATATGTGCCCAAGAAATACACCCAAATACTTTAAAATAACCAATGTGGAGTTTTCTACCATCCCAAGCTTCTTTAGGGGCGATATTTGTGAGGGTTTTAGTTGGAACTCTATTCATAATATATGTAGCACAAGAAACAACCAAACCTCAAAATTTATTATGTAAACTTTTAAAATGTAACATACAACAAGCCATTCCTAGAAAAGTTCTATTCATTTATTCGGCCACACCATTTTGTTGAGGAGTATATGGTACTTTTTTTTGCAATTTAATTCCACAATTCCCACAAAATGACTCAAATGCATAGTTACAATACTCACCCCCATTATCTCTTTTTGAGCATTTAATTCTTTTCCCACACTTATTCTCAACTAAAGCTTTAAAATTTTTGGAAAAATTGAAGTACCTCATTCTTTTTGTCAATGAAATAAACCCATACTCTCCTACTATAATCATCAATAAAAGTGAGGAGATACCTGCACCTAAAAGTGAGGGATAGCATGGTTCACATAAATCACTATGAATGAGTTGTAATGGATGATTGGCTCTCCATGCTTTACCTAAATCAAAAGGATCTTAGTGATGTTTCCCTAGCACACATCCTTTAAAAAATCCTTCAGATGGTGAGATTTTTGTTAACCATCTAACCATGTCCATTCTAACAATATCTTGCAATTTCCTATAATTGATATGTCCAAGTGTAGCATGCCAAAGTTTTGACATATAATCAGCTTGAGCAATATAACCATGAGAGTGTTTAAATTCTTCGTCAGCAAATACCACAAGTTTAAAAAGACTTTCTTCATGATCAACTCTACCAACGATAATTATATTGGTTGGGTCTTTTCTATCTCTAACAATGATTTGATTAGTAGTAACAAAAAACTCATATCCAACTTGAACTATTTTGTATATTGAAATTAGATTCATCCCTAATCCTTCAACCAAAAAAATATTTTTCAAAGACTCATTTGTTACATTAACAGTTCATATACCTATAACTAGCAGTTTCATTTTATTGCCAATAGTAATTTCTTGATCTAAACTCTTTCCTTCATAAAAATCAGTAAGCAAAGATCTATCTCTAGTCATGTGAAATGATGCACCTAAATCTAAAATCTATTCTTTAACATAATCTGAAACAAAGCACACCCCCCTCCCCCACCCCTCCATTCTTTAACATTAGATTTTATTTTAGGTGTATTAGTTACCTCCTTTTTTTTTTATCTTCTCTTTTTTGCAAGATGGCTACAAAGTTGTATCCATCCTTCATGCCATCCTTAAAATTTCCTTGTTTGGGCTTATTTTGCTCCCTTTCATTGTCCTTCTTTTTGAAACATAATTTTTCCATGTGATTTTCACCACCTCAATACCTACAAATAATGGGTTTTCTTCCACCTTGTTTCTTTGCACCATCATTTCTAAATTTTTTTTTGGAACTCTCATTATTCTAAAATTTATTATATTCTCTCCAATTCTTCTTTCCATCATTTATAACAAACTTACTTCTAGCTACATATGCATGATTTTTCTTAATATACCCTTCTTTAATAATTTGGGCTTCTTCGTTTATAACAACCTTACAAAATTGATCAACAATTTTTTGTGGAGTATTAGGATTTAGCTAAATAATCCTTTTCCTTGATTCCTTAAATACCTTGTATGGCTGGGGGAGCTTACTTTGAAACATTGCAATCAATTGAAAATATTTCTTTGCATATTCAACACCTATTTTCTTTAGTTGAGCATTTAAAAAAGTAACTTCATTGAAATAATCGGTCATTTTTTCAGAATAGGATGGATCCAAGTTCACCATTTTTTCCTCCATGCTAAATGTGCTAGAAATATCATCATCTTTATAATATTTTTCTAAATTATCCCACAACACTATTGGATCATCAATATCAACAAGCCTTCTATTGAGATTGGGGCTTAAAGCTTTACCAATAATGCCTCTAGCTTGCTCCAACTTGCATCTCCAATTCTCTTTTTCTTTATTAGTTTGGGGTTCTCTAATCTCCTTATTCATGTAGTGCCTGCCCCTAGTTCACATTCTATTATCATTGTCAAATTCTTTTAAGCTAATTTTATGCATTGATTAGTTTTAGAGATACTAGATTTACATTATTATCATATTATTTCATGACTTTGATTACAAATGCATCGGTTATTATTGCTTAGTTGATTTTATTCATGTGTTGTTAATGGTATTTTGATGATCCTAGTTAGTAAATGTGGTTTCTTTCATAAAAATGTTAACACGATGTCTTTAATGATGATTATGTGGTATTGATAGAGATGCATTATTATATATACGCATTTGATATTAGACTTGTGATTTTTACGATACTTACCCCATACTTGCATGTGTATGGTGCGCGTGTTTATTTTATCTTTCTGTCTGAAGTGTTTGATGTGGTTAAGGGAGGGAGTCGTAGTCACCTGCTAGTCGAGATCTACACGATGAACCACTCCCTGCCATTGTCTTTTTAGTTTAGATATATTATATACATGTACATGCTCGTCTTTTATGCAGGATGTAGGTACCGGGCATCGACTTCCCTGAATTGCCAGGATGAGCGCGCCCTATTACAAATACTCAAATGGTGAGAATGGGAAGATAATGATCAGGTCCAATCCTAGCCATAAGCCTATAATACTTGTCCTGCAAGGAGGACTCGTAACAGACTGTCTACCCTTTTTAAAACCCGTGAGTATTTTTGTGTGTATGTTGTTTTGTGAGTGTTTGATGTATTTTCTATTAATTAAGTCTAATTAATAGATTAAATTAATAATTTAATTTAATGAAAAATTATTATGATATTATGAATATTTAATTATATTTAATTAATTGAGAAATTAATTAAATATAAAGAATTAAATTGAAGATAAAAGTTTTAAGATTAAATTTAGAACGTAATAATATTTATTAATTTAATAATAATATATTTAGAGTTCATTTTTAAATAAATGCTAAATATTATTGTTATTTAAGTTAATAAATATTTATCAAATTAAAACATTCAAAATATATTAAAAAGGAAAAAAAGATATTAATTTATGGAAAAGATTTAAGTTCGCATGAATGAGTTTTAAATATAAGAGATTAATTTAAAAGATAAAAATATGTGAACTTGAATAAAGGTATTTTAATAAAGTACGCATGAGATTAAAATTATAAATTAACTTTAAAAGCAAAGTCAAAGTGGAAAGTTAAATAAAGTAATTTAACAATTCACTTAAAGTGCATGAAGGATTAATAAAAGAATATCTTAATTAAAAAGAAAATTAATTGTGCATGAATGAATTAATTAAATAAGAGAGAATTAAATATTGGAGATAAAAGTTAAAGTTTAAATTTAGAACGTGATTATATTTATTTAATTTAATAATAATATATTTAGAGTGCATTTTTAAATAAATGCTAAATATTATTGTTATTTAAGTTAATAAATATTTTATCAATTAAGTTTCTAAAAATGAAATTAAAAGTGAAAAGATATTTAATTATCATAAAGATTATAGTTCGCATGAATTATGCATGAGTTAAAAATAAAATTAATTAAAAGATAAAAATGTGAACTTGAATAAAGATATTTTAATAATGTGCACATGAGATTTAAAAAGTTATAAATTTATTAAAGTAAAGTGGAAAGTTAAATAAAGTAATTTAACAATTCACTTAACATGCATGAAAGGAATAATAAAATAATAATTTTAATTAAAAGGGAAATTAATTGTGCATGAATGAATTAATTAAATAAAATAATTATTATTTTAGAGTTGTGGGGACAGAAGCCCTAAAAGGTAATTAGATTCTATATTAGAGGGTTTTGGGTCATTATTGCACACACAGATTTTCAGGGAACACACTTTTGGAAAGGGGAGCAAAGAAATCTTTGGAAGCTTGGAAGGGTTCGGATTAGCAAGGGTTTCACCAGATTGTTAGCATCAGATCAAGGTAGGGTTTGTGAACCATTCTAGAAACACTTTCGGATCTTTGTCTTCTTCGTGCTTGTTGGAAATTGCTTTATCAAATTTTATTGAATGAATCTTGCTACCTTTCTTCTGAATCTTTTGCGATTTGATTTCTTCTGGGAATCGGGATTGAAAAAAACTATTTAGAAAACCTTGTTTTACTTCTGAAAGAAATTTAGTATTAAATTGAAATTTGGGTTTTGAATTAAAATGGAATTAAGAAATTTAAATTTGGAAGGGGTTTGTTTTTGGAAATGAAAATCTTAGGATTGAAAATTCGAAGGGTTCAATTTATTTTTCCTATCAGTTTAATAACGTAAATGTTATTAAAATATGTATATATTAAAATAATATTGTTATGAAGTTCGTTGAGAAAAATATTATAAAATAAAGAATATAGAATTATAATACAATTCTTAAAATTTTCATATATAATAATTTATCTAAATTTATTAGAAGGGTTGTTCTTCTAATAAACAAAATTATTGAAATTTGACTTAGCTAAAAAAAAAAAAAAAAAAAAAAAAATAATAATAATAATAATAATAAAATAAAATAAATAATTAAAAAAAAAATTAAAATAAAAATAATAATAATAATAATAAAATTTATTAAAAAATAAAAAAATAAAAAAAAAATAAAAAAAAAAAAAATAATAATAATAATAATAATAATAATAATAATAATAATAAATTATTAAAAAAAAAAAAAGAAAAAGAAAAAAAAAAAAGAAAAAACGAAAATTGAAGCCTTACATTAATTCAACAATATATTATCAATCAAATCCAACTGTGAGACTATGATGTTTTCTATATACTGTCTATATTTCTTTTTGGATTTTGGTGTCGTTTAGATGTCGACCAGTCTAGGATGTACACCAGAGGTTTTGTGAGATTTCTTGGATACTATTATGTGGCTAGATGTTATGATGATTCTTGTGATTCAAATTGGAGTTTATACTTATGAGATTTGTTTTGTGAGCATTTATGTATATTTGGATTTAGTTTGATCCATCTTGTTATCAAGTTGCTTGTTAAGGAACCAAGTTTGATCTTTATGGGTGTTGTGGTATGGGACACAACTATGTTTTTATGTGCTTAGGAGAGGTTGTCTAGGTACGTGACTTGGGAGTGGCTTGCATAGGGGTCCGAGACCCAAAGTGGTCAGTACCAGGGTAACCTAATGCAAGTTATGTAATAAGTGATAATCTAGTAATTAAAATTTATGGGGAGGAAAACACACTAAAAAGATAAGTTAGAGATTTTTGATTTACCCATGCCTTGAGTGCTTGTATAGACTAAGGATGGGAATGAGATGAGTGCCTCGTCTTCTTGAGAGGGCTTTCTAGTTTCCATATGTGTGATGTTGAGGGTCCGGGGTTCATAGTAACCAGTCCAGGGTAACTCAACGCTTGAGGGTCCGGGGTCTATTAAGAGATCAGTCCAGGGTAACTCAAGCAGACATGTGATGACACTCCCTAGTATGTAGCCTAAGTCTCCTCTGTAGTTTTTGTGTATCTCTGGTGGTGTACTTATTGTTGGATGTGGTGTACTTATTGTTGGTGGTGTATCTATTGTTGGATATGTTTATTGTGGTTACTTACTTTCATTGATGATGATTGGTGTTTCATTATGTTGTACTTTTGACATGTGGTTTTTGACTTGAGGAGGATTATCTTTTGTTGACTTTATCTTGTGATCTTGGTATTTGGTTTATACTTGGTTTGTGTATGATGTTTGGTTATGTGATGTCAGTATTGGATTGAGTGTTCTTTCTTTCTAGTTTATTTTATCTTCTTGAGTAGTATGTGTTACCTTTGAGATAGTTTTGGCTAGTAGGTATTCCATGCCTAGGAGTGTTTTATGTTTGATAGCCATTTGTGGGTCGTTCATTATCTTCCCTGCACGGTGGGAGTGGAAGCCTGACTAGGTAACCACGCGGTCGGGAGGTAGTGCCTTCTTACCATTTGGGTTCCCCTTCACATTGCCAGCTGTTGGATGTTCGTTGTAGAAGATGTACCTTTATCATTCTTACTTCTTATCTTAGAGACTTCTTTTCAGATGAAGTATATATGTTATCATGTATTCTGTTGTACAATATCTATTTTCACATACCCTGCAACATGTGCAGTGGATGTTATTGATTGGATGTACTTTCATTGTATTGTTTATACTTATGCATTTGCTTATGCGACTATGTATATGTTATTCCTTTATGATCTTGAGACATTGTACTTGAAACTTAAACTAATTAATTAATAATTATTAAATGTGACTCAACGTAAAGGAACCTTTGAGGAATTGAAACTATATCTGTAATTGCAAATGTGTATTTGTTGTGTATGTTCTTATTGCTTCCGCATTAATGTTATCTTGATGTTGTTTAAACTTAAAAAAGAAAAAATAGTTCAGTAAACATTGTAACATGTTAGGTTTATTTCTCTTGGGTTCCCGAGCGGGGCGTTACAATTCACTATCCTCCATAAGGCATTTTCTCTCAAAGCATTCTTGATTGCAATCTTCCAATCTGTAAAACCACTTCCATCAAAATAAGAAAAACTTCATTTGAAGAGTCCATGTTAGCAAAAAAAATCAGCCTTGCAAATAAACCACTTCTAGCAATGTATTTCCTACACCAAATCTCTGTAGGGATATTTCTAGCTCAATCTCTAGCTCAACCTCTAAATGAATCTCTAGCTGTACCACACAGAAAAGTCTATTTCTTTTTGAGCCTAAGCTTTGATACCATGTTAAAAGAGGCTATAAACAACATAAAAACCAAAGTAATGAGTCCTGTAATGTAGAAAGTAGGGCAAAAAAAAGCCAAGAACAGAGATATATAACTGATAAACAACAATATATAAATCTAGCTTGCTTACATATATCAGACCTTCAAATGTCTTCTAACAATGCACATCTTGTATGTGCACATCACATATTTATACACCTAATACCAAAATCTAGAAACTTCTTTTCTAGAGTATTCTATATCTTAGAATGTTCTACATCTAATCTAGATTGTACAAGAAAGGCTCTAGAAAAACCCTTCTCTAGATTCTTCTAACAATCTTAACCCTTAACAACTATCAAATAAAGATTTAGTTGAGAAATTTTTAAATGATTGAAATGAAGCAAGAAACAATTTAAGATTTTCAAACAATTCAAGATAATTTCTATGGATTCTTTCTTCGAAACCTGTTGTGGGGTTTTGATATGTTGATAAGATTTATCAGACAAACATTTTGATAGTATTTGTGCATCTAGTTGTGTCATCTTTAAAGGTATTTTAACTCACAATTTTTTTTTCTGCTAAATAGAGAAATTGCTTTCTATTAAATTCTTGAGGATTTTTTTATTTATTTCATTGTTCTAATGAATTCTCTATTTGTTCTTATAAAATGCTGATGGAATTTGAGAAAGTTGGGGTTTGAAAAACTTGGGTTTTTAACAAAGTATGTATGAAATTAATGGATGTATATCTACAGTCGATTCACAGGTCAAAGATTTGGTTCAAGTTATCAAGTAAGAAAATGTCAACTTCCAGTGTCTTTATGATATAAGGAATTTGTTTCAATCTTAAAGGAAGAATTTTGGTTTGTTCAGCTACTAACTGTTAATGGGTTATGTCGGTCTTTGATTAAGATATAGTTATTCAACAAAGATTACGATGATAAACAATTTGATAAACATGGGCTAACAGTTCTTTCTCTTAAGAAATTATTTTAGTTTCAACTTGAGCAGTGTCCTTATCTTTTGATTGTTTAGAAATTTTTGTGTTGAAGAAAACTAGGAACGTTAAATCAAATATAACTCATTTCTTCATAAAATTTCCAATGAAGATTTCGGTACCGGAAAAGGTTGTCAGGTATTTTATTCCTTTGTTATATAGTTGTTCTGTTCATAACAGTTATGATTTTTATCTTCTCAGGATCCATTGTTTATGTTTGGTTGCACTGAAAGATGTTTTTTATCATCAGATTCTTATAACCTTAGTAGAGTGTGAATGGTTCTTTGTAGTTTATCTTTATATCAGACAGTTTGTTCATTTGTTTATATTTATTCTAATAAGAGCATATTTGAAAAACTAGTTTCAGAACTGTTAAAACTATCTTGTAATATAGTGAATCTAAATATTTTTTAGTACTTCCATATATAAAAGAGTATGGGTGTGTGCAAAAAGCACAAATCATTTTGTTTTGTATGTGGAGGGTACTTGGTGATTATTGAAAGAAAATATCATATGGATTGTTTATATATATAGGTGTAGTAAAAAACATACAGTTGTATATCTATTTTTTAAAGAAAAGTTAAAAAGGAATACAAAATGGTTGATGTTGTAGCAGTTGCAAGTGCTATTGTAATGAAGAGTTGTTTTTCAATAAAGATGACAGGTTCCAGCGGAGTGGTTTTCCACTCACTAGAAAAATCTTTTGTCTCTCTTTTGTGAATTGTTCAATTTAAATATGCAGTTGTTTATTTTTTTCATGTTCAATTTAAATATGCAGTTATTTTAAATATTAAATGTGCAATATAAATATGCTAAATTAATTTCAAAAAATTCTTTAAACACCTATTTTGATTCACCCCCTCAGAATAGTCATTAATTCTGACATAAAACTTCATTTGTAGTTTAAAAAAGGTTCAAATCTTTGACTGAATTAAAAAATATGACTCAATTTTTTTAGAGCACTTTATAAAAAAACAAGGACTTTGTAGAGCTTAAATTGCAAGCTTTGTGCAAGGAAAGAGAAGTGACAAGTGAGAAGGATTGAAATGCAATATGTAAGCATATTTTTTGGTGAAGCACAAAATTTCATAAAAACAATTGTCTAATACCATGATCACAAAATTAAATCATATTTTGTAAAATTTTATATTTGAAATTGATTAAAATTGTTGTGATCAAATATTTAGACATTGTGTGCTAGCTAGTGAAGATGCTAGTTGAACTTTATAGGGAGCTTAAAATCAATCTCAAACTGCTACTATTGACAACTAGGTAGAGTTGCTACTAGTTAGGCCTTTTCTTATGTTGGTGGGTCAACTACTACTTCTGGATATAAAACCTAAATAATAGAATCTAAATGAATTGGATCATCTCCAAATGTGGATTTGGGTTCCCTAAATGGAGGATATGAAATACCTAGATTTATAGCTTTGGTGGAAAATATTTCATGCTTATTAGAAAAAATAATAATTTACCCTACCAAATGTTTTATGTCTTTAATTTGAAATTTGATCACGTTTTCACTCTGGTTCTTTCTTATCTCTATCTGTGTAGTTTCCATTTCGATCTTGGCTTCTAACTATGGCATTTCTATTTATCTATATCAATGTTGGTATTCTATTAATAGATATTTTTTGGTTTTTGCTATTTAAAATGATTTTTTTAGTAATGACATTGCTCTACAACAATGAGACTTTATTGAAGAGATTTTATTATCTCGCTATAGATATCAATATAATGAAATGGCACATTGAGCTCCTTTAGTGTGCAAATGACACATTGAGCTCATTTAGTGTGCCCTACGCTGTAGTGATAATGTTTTCACTTGCCATAGACAATAGGAAAGGTAACACCATCCTTCTTGCTCAGTTCAAAACTCCAGGAAACAAATTGGCAAAAGTAGAGCATGAATTGAAAGATGGGCAGAAACAAAATGAAAAATCATAGTAAAGAGGAGGAATATGAATAGTGTGAGGATTTTGATAAGATCTTTAATTCTCTCTAGGAAGATGACATCACTTTAAACAAGGCTAGTATAAATGACATCATTTCTCAAAATTTCTGTGTATGCATGATAATTTGAATATAATTTATACATCCATCTAGAAAATTACAAGCTAGAAAACTATTTATTCAAGGATACATCTTAGTTGTAGATGTTCAACTAGACATTCTTAGTAAGGAGACTCATGTAAAATCTCCACACATACTAAAAAGATCAACATAATTTTAGAGCACAAACACCTCACTTAATGAAGATTTGCATTTATACATTCTAAGTTGTGAGTACAATAATGTCTCTCTAAATGGTGACATGTGATATCATAATAAAAAAATTATAAACATAAATTCAAGTTCATATCGCTGGTAAAACAAAGCCTCAATTTACTTATGTATTCTAACTCTCTCTAAAATCTTCTAAGAATGTAAGCTTATATCTAAGGGAAACAAAATCTTCTAAGAATGTGAGCTTATATCTAAGGGTTTCAAACTAAACAAAATTAGGGTTTAAAATACCTAGGAACGATATGTGTGAAGTGGGGAAAGAAAGACAATTAACCACTAATCTAGTGAATAGAATAAAGTAAAAAGAAAATTTTAAAAAATTCATGAAATTAAAAGATCAATAAAAAAGAAACGAATTTAATTTAGGCTGACCAAGTGAAGATGATTTAATTTATAACAGTTAGGAGGCCTGAATTCGAAATTGTAACTCTAGAAATTACAAATTTTTGTGTATGAATAAATAAGAATCAAAGGTCCAAATTATTTTTTCAATAAGCATATAATAATAAGAATGGATTCGTTATTTTAGTCTTATATAAAAAGGTACTTTAGGATTAAAAGACCATTATCTCAAGAGTAAAATAGTTTTTATGTTTTGTAAATAGAGGAAAGAGTTGGCATCTATTTTGAAAACATGATAGTAAAAAATGATTAATAAAATTAATATGATAACAGACCAATAACACAAATAATAAAATTTTTTGTTTTTTGTAGTATATAATTATAAATTGATTTGGAAAAGAATTTAAAATGGTCAAATAATTTGCAATGTTTATAAATTGTTGAAGTTTAAAAAATTATTGAAAAAATAAAGATTTTTAAAGAAACTACTAATTTAACCAATGGTAAATTTATATTCTAATAATAGACATAAAACATTTCAATAATGATAAAGATATTAAACTACTAATAAATGTCTAACATATTTACAAATCAAACTAAGTCAACTATAAAGAACTTTCTTGAAATTGATTTTACATTACTTTAATTTATTGAAAAAATATAAAATATAATAGTTATTGTAGAAAAGAAACTAAAAAGGTGGACCACTAAAGACTCAACTAGACTATGTAAACATAAAATTATAACAACATAAAGTAACTAACAACATTAATTGAGAAGCCAATAAATAAAACAAAAACAAGAATCATTCCATAACACAGACCTTCTACACTATGTATTGTCCTTATCTCCTTAATCTTGTTTTTCCAGTAAAAAATTTAGCAATCTTCAAATAGAAACAAAAGTGGAACAAGATCATTTCATCATAAATTTTGTCCAAAAACTCAAAAAAGAAGTTGAAGTTAGTCAAACTTGGGAAATAGGCTAGTACTATTGCATTTAGTATCGAAGATTAGTGAATTAGTTTTGGTGTTATAGAGCCTTTTTTTTAGAGCTCACTCCATATTGCATTTTTAAGGGCAACATTTTCAAAATTTAATGATATATACACATTCTAACATTATTGCTTTGAACTAAAAACTTACACATTTGAAACTAGCATAAATAAACTAATTGATTTGTTTAATCTTTAACTTCTAAATTTTATCTTTTAAGAACTAATGTTTTTGAAAGAATATTCAAGTGTTTATTATTTCAAATTTTTTTATATTTTCCAAATTTTTGATAACTTCCAATTTGTCTTTTTTTATCAATATTTTCTTATAATTTTTTTTAATAACCATAAAAATGAAACAAATGACATTATTTTTAAAATTTGTTTTTCTAAAGTTTAAATATTTTTCATCAATTTAATATATTATAAAAAATAATTTCTCTCCACTATAATTGGTTGAACGCATTTGGTGTTATAGGAGCCCTTTTTTAGAGCTCACTCCATATTGCATTTTTAAGGGTAACATTTTCAGAATTTAATGATATATACACATTCTAACATTATTGCTTTGATCTTAAAACTTACACATTTGAAACTAGCATAAATAAACTAATTAATTTGTTTAATCTTTAACTTCTAAATTTTATCTTTTAAGAACTAATGTTTTTGAAAGAATATTCAAGTGTTTATTATTTCAAATATTTTTTATATTTTCCAAATTTTTGATAACTTCGAATTTGTCTTTTTTTTTATCAATATTTTCTTATAAAAAAAATTTAATAACCATAAAAATGAAACAAATGACATTATTTTTAATTTTTTTTTTTGAAATTTTTGACATTATTACCTAACCTAAAGATTTAAGAATTACCAAGCATTTACTATTTAACAAAATAACAAATAACAAAATACAAAAGAAATTCTTTATATGACAAATGCAATTAACATAATACAAAAGAAATTTTCACATATAAAAAAACATTACCATATAATTTATTTTTTTTAACTTTCAATTTATTTTTTATTTAAATTAAAATTAACATGGTATGCATTGTATTTTCTATATTATTTTACTATAATATATTTTGACTATACAACTATTTTCATCTATGAATAAATCTTTTTATAACAATACATTATTCTAACGACAAGTACATGCCACTGTATGGCACTTGTTTTACATTGTATATTAAAAATTGTGTTCACATGTGATCAAGCATTCAACTACAAACAATATCTAGAAGACCAATAATTAAATTCTACTATAACACTCAATAATTGATAACATGGCCATCCAACTTGAACACAAATCCACAATTCCTGGGTAATACATAGAGAAAAATAAGACTACTATGTTTTTATGTAATACCTCTTGCTAAAAATAGTATCATACATTATTTGATGTAATACCAGTTGAAAATAGAATTATAGTACTGAAAATATAATACCTATTCCTAAAAATAATTTTAAACAACTTTGACATGACACATATACTAAAGCAAGACTATAATTCTTAAATATAACATCTATTGCTAAAAATAGGGCTGCAATAGTTACATGTAATACTCATTGTTTAACTTATATATTAAAGATAACTAATATTTTTGTAATACCCATTTGCTCAATGTTTTTGACATACACAACTGAAAACAAGGCTATGATACTTTCATATGCTCAAAACAAAAGTCTACGCAGACTTAAGTCAGAATAAGATAAAATAAAACAAGATTAAAATGAATTTAAATTATATATCTAAGTGGAAGGAAATGTTAAAAAAAACAACATAACTACTAGGGCTTGTAGCCCGTCAGAGTCCAAGAGTACAACCGATAGGCATTGCTATTGCAATGTGCAGTGGATACAAGTTGTTTCCAATTTTCATGCGAGATTTTTCTTCATTGAACACTACTGTTATAGGTGATTAAGTTACTCAGATAGTCCGTGTGATTTTGACTTTTGTTTCATAACTGTGATATGGAAGCAATTATGTATTATCAGAAAGAGAACTGCAAATAGAACATCTCCGTCCGTAAAATATTATGTTCACCTTATACAACTATTGAGTATATCATTACACTCACTCACTCATGAGTTTCAAAAAATGGCTTGACAAAAATTATAAGAGTTAATATCAATTGCAGTTACATCTCCGTCCGTAAAATATTATGTTCACCTTATACAACTATTGAGTATATCATTAAACCCACTCACTCATGAGTTAACAGTAGAAACCATACTTTCAAAAAATGGCTTGAAAAAAATTATAAGATTGACATCAGCATTGAAGTTAATATCATTGGGAGAGTGGCAATAAGAGCCAGCACTGCCAGAGTAGTCAGCTTTCTTGAGATTATACTTGATACTGTCTCTTCTCACCTTCAACGCAACAGCCTGAAATCAGTTAATATAAATATCTTAAATAGATTCATTATATTATTCATTAGATAGTTGCAATATCTTAAATTAGAGCTAACAAATCTAAAAACTATGCTGACACATTCTTCACAAAAATTATGATTACAATTCCTTCTGTCAAACTCACTGTTTTAGTTGTTGCCCTATAAATTTGAGTTGGGCTCAAATTTATGTTTACTTATGAATTGATGGGCTCTCAATAATTCAAAATAATGAAAATATCAGGGCTATGATGTAGTTTTGACTATTAGCTACAGATTCATTACACTAGGAAGCTTTAATGTTTGTAATGGATGAACTTTCATCCTCTTTCAACAAAAGAGATGCAGGCAAGGTTCAGGTACCCAGTGAAAGTAGCCAATGCTTGTGAGTCAATGCCCATCAATTTCAATAAATCTTATTGGTTGTATATTTCAAACTCTCTTATTTTGAATTGATAATCAGTGAAATAAGTAGTAGGGGACTTGATTTCAAATGCGGGCATCTTTTCAACCAAATCTACAAATAGCCACTAGTAGTATAACAGCAGACATGTTTGATCTTCTAAGAGGATTTTTAAAAACCAAAAATGAAGTAGAATACATTATGTTCAAAGAAATTGCGGCATTTAATATTTTTTTCATAATCATTTTAGTAACCACGATTGCATAAATATTTGTGGTGAATCACCTTGCAAGAAATGAACTAATACACCCTATTAATTTGAATTTGGGTTCTACTTATAGTTATTATCTAAATAAGGATTGAATTTTTTTTTTTAAGACTAATTATTAGGAATTCAAGGATTATAATTCCCAACAGCCTAGCTTCAGGTTTGATTTTACTCCATTCCAGTTTATTTCTTAGGTATTCAGGTTTGTGATTTTAGAAAACCCATATTTGAGTTCCAATTATTATAGAAAAACCTGCCTTAAAAAAATCTTGAGAACATGGATTTCTTGCTAAGATTCAAACACAAGCAATGAATTGTCAGCTGCATGAATTCAAGACACGATCCAAACAATAAATAATGCAAAATATTTTGTAGAAAACAAAAGAAATAAGATAACAACAATTGCAATTCATAAAATATGCAACCTAGAATATTTTCCTAATAAGATTTGAGTGAGTATATACATGATTGAACGAAGCTGCAGAGTCTCCAGAAATGGAAATTTAATTGTGGAACAAATAATCCATCTTTGTCTTCCTTCACTACATAAACATCCTCTTCATGTTGTCTAGTGATCAATCCCATCTTCTCTTCAATCTCTATAACTAATTTCTTTTCTTCCTTGGCGTTTGCTCTTTAGGAGTCCGTTATCCAAGTATTTTAACTTCGTAGGACTCAATATATATTTACAAGGACACAGATCCCCTCACAATCCATCCAAAATATCCAGTAAGATTAAGTTGAATTAAACTGGACCAATACAAAGATAGAGAATTAAGAGAACAGATTCAGCTAAATTTGAAGTTAAATATACAACTTTTCAATCTATTAGTACTTTCAATGGTAGGGAAAATCTTTACTACACTATAAAAATGGAAGGGAGCATCACTCCCCAAGTCATGACATTGTCAAATGAATTGTTGTATTTTGAGAGTAGATAAATTAAACAGTTGGCATGCAACAATCTAGAATGTGTGGTGTGTGAATGACTCTCTTAAAGCATTAAAACCATGACTATAAGTCTAAAATTTATACTAAATATACCATAAAAGATGTACTATTGACCAAACTTGGTAATTAGTTAGAATTTTAAAATAATTGTATTCTCAATTTGATATACTTGATACCGTGTCTTCTCACCTTCAACACAATAACAAACACTGCTGATCTCCAATAACTTGTAATCAGATTCAAACACAAGTTAGTTTAATATTAATATCTTAAATAGATTTAGAAATTATGATTACAATTCTTGGCTTTTACTTTCTGTCTGCTAACACATTTGGTTTGCTTTTAGTGATGATTAGATTCTTCTTGTGGCCCCTGAAAGTGCAGAAGAAACAAATGATGGGTAATGATTTATAGCAGTAGTCCTATAAGAGCTTTGAGGTTGGAAATTAATGTAGGTTAGGGAGACAAGTAGTACCAGTATATAGGAAGGTCCATTCAAATTACTTGTGCAACAAAGTTGGTGTAGGAACTATTCTTCATTCTTTCTGATATTGGTGAATGGGTTATTGTGCATCTTTTTATATCTATCAAAAAAAAAAACCCGGGTCAATCTGAAGTTCTTATATTGATTTGACTTAGTGACATTGCTGTGAATGTTAGGCCCTGTTGTTCTGTCTTTCCAATATCAATTGTCGCTTTGTCTAGTGTGAGACCATAAGATTTGTGAATTGTGATGGCCCATACCATAGTGATAGGTATTTGTCTTATGTTTCCTAGTGACATTGGTGTTATTGGAACATATTTTGGATCTACTAGATCCCATACTGGTCTAGTATAATTGTCAATCCTAGCTATAACATACATAGGAATGTCAGGTGGCTTGGACCCAGGGCTGTAGACAATTTTAGTAATGTTGCCAAGTGCTCCATTGACAAGTCTTGTCTGTCCATATATTTACTATGAGCATAATGCGTTCACCCTTACATAGAAGCACATTTTTTTGGAGTTGTTCTTCATCCAATCAGTCTTTTTGATTGCTGTGGAAAGTTGTTGTAGTACTTATGGCAACTGGGCGGTTGAGTTGTTTAAGCATGCTTCGATTGTGTGCAGTTACAATATCATTTGTAGCAAAGATGTCGAGTAAGTTGTCAAACTCTTTGCTTTCTTCAAATGGTAGCTGGTGTTTTGATCGCGTCATTAGCAGTTCCCAATCTTGCTGTGTTGGTTTTGCATCCCGCATATTGGTTAGTGTTTCTTTGAATTGTATTTCTGCAGGACCTTCACCTCTTTGGCGAAATATGGTCTGTAGTGTTATGACAGTTCTGAATTGTCTCCAAATTGCAAGAGCATCTGAGTGTGCCGCATATAGGGGCTTATCTAATAATGGGGGTAGTTGTGCAAGGTCGCCAGTTAGAATGATGGATCTTCCTCCAAAATGTGTTGATTGGTCATTAGGAAAAGCTTCACGCAGTCTGCTATCGATCTTTAGTAGTAGTTTTGGACCAACAAAACTCATCTCATCAATTAGGATATATTTGATATACCTCATGGCCTCTTGGAATATTGTCAATCCTTGGCCATTAAGTGGGTGCATGTCTCTTATGGGGATTTTGAGGGCTGAATGGATAGTGGTTGCATTGATGTTAAATGCAGCTACTCCCGTTGGGGCAAGTATCAAAATTTGTTGTTGTTGCGGTTGAGCATTATCCCTTAGTGCATGGCATATGCATTTTATTAGGTTTGATTTTCTAGTTCCTATTGTACCTTGGATTATCATGCGTAGAGGCTGGATGAATTGGTTTTTGCTATGTTTCATAATTATTTTGAGGGCCTTCTCTTGGTTGAACAATAATTTGTAAATGGGTGCACTGTCTTGACTAGTAACATCTATGCTTGTGTAAATTTTGTTCAAGGGTACGAATTATGATGCACAATCATGTAGATTTGGTGGTATAGTATGTTCTTCCCAATTTTGATTCATATCAAATTTGCGTCTACCAAGCATCTGTATATCATCAACATCGTTATAATTTATGTGGCCCATGCGTGAAAATAGTTCCCATTCTTGAATTTCTATATTCTCTAATGAAGTTGTCTCATCATTGTTGTCTTCTTGGTTATTAGCTTCGATTCTACATCACTATTGTTTGCTTGTGCCCTGCTGTCGCTCTCCTGACTACTGTTGGAGATGGTAATCGCATCATCTGAATCTTCTAAAGCCATTATGCGGCTAGATTATTCCATGTACAAAGGTAGATTAGGTCACACATTTGAGTCACAATGAGAATACAGAAATGAAGCTCATACTGTACCAAGATATGGCATTGATAAGGTTTGATGCAAGAAAAAGAGCTTGTAACTATCTACACCTCATGAAATCAACAAGGAAGGATCTTGATACAATAAGAACAACAGTTTCAAGAATTTAGAAAATAAGCTGAAATGTTTGTGAATCTATATATCACGAATGGATTTTTGAAGCAAAATACAAGAAGTTTAATCTAGTTTCAATTGGATAAATAATACTATCAAGATTATTGATCACAAGATGACTGTTTCACATTCATGTCAAAGCAAAATAAAGGGTCTTTAATCTAGTTTCAATTGGATAAATAATATTATGAAAACTATTGATCCCAGGATGACTGTTTCACATTCATGTCAAATATCATACTAAGACATCCAAGCAACTAATTATGTGTAAAATAATGCATCCAAAAGATTGCAGCTGAAGAATGTCGTATACTTCATTTAGGCAGTGGAGTAGTTACATACATATTATCTTTGTGTAATGCAATACAATAATTACATAGACATAGTATCATCTGGAACGGTATATCACAAAGCTAATTAATGCAGCAGATGTGATAAACATGTGCTGATGCTGAAATTATAGACGCACAAATTTTTTAGACATTGGGTACAACTCATCAAACCAATAAAGATGTTCAAGTCTATGACCTTTGAGCCCCCAGTTGGCCATGATAGGGTGCAATACTGAAGAGAAGGTACAATCCGTTCGTGTCCATGTTGGTATTTGCTCGGTAGCAATTTTTTTGACCCTCTCTTTGATTGGAACCATTAAGTACACCCCCTATTGCCCCCACCTCTCTACCAAATGTTGATTCCACATGGTGCTTGAGATGGCGCCAAATTGCAGTTCAAATAACTCACCATGGTAGTGCAAAGACCTTAATGTCGAACTACTCACATGCAACCTTGACAACATTTTCTCTGCTTACATTTGGGTAGTTCCAGCCAGTAAATATCCAATCTCTAGATCACTTGCAAGTGGTGAGTGGAACCAAATTTTAGTTGGAACGTAATGTATCTCCATCAAAATGCAGGTATGATAGGTGATTAACTCTGAGATAGGTGGGTCTGTAAAGAGATGGTCTACATTGCATTGTGGTGGTAGCCGATATGTAATCAAACGGTGTTGCACCAACAACTCTTGAGCAAGCATAGAGGTTTCTATTTCATCAGTATAGGTTCTGTAGATATTTGCGTACTGGATGAAGTCATCCGTCATAGTGGTCCTGCATCGCAACATGGCTATGGAGCAAATTATAATTATTTTTTAGAATGATACTCTTTGTAGTTCTTGAGGGTTCATAGACCACAATACATATAGGTCAACATAGAGCTAAATGGAACTCATAAAGATCAAGCACTTATGTCCTTGGAACCATGGCTTCTTGCATGGAAAAGAGAGGTTTTTCTTCCTTAGATCTTTTACAAAGTTATCATCCAAGTTCTTTGAATAGGATTTTTTGGGGTGGATTTTTTCCTTTCTATCATGCTTCTTATCTTTATCATGTTGGGAGGTTTTGGATGAGGATATGTTCTTTGGTGCAGAAAACTCTATAAACCAAGCTTATTCTTCTTTATCTCAGAGATACAAGATAACAATCATCATTTGATTTCTGAAATGTATTGGTAGAAATATCCATCTCCAAGGTTGCACTTCTTTATCTCAGAAATATAAGAGAAAAACCATTGTGTTCATCAAAATTTATGCGAAGAAATAAAGGATCTTCCTGTGCTATTCTAGGGTCTACTTCTCAATTTTTTTTTATAGCATAACATTCACTCTTGCAATCTGATCATAAATCTGGGCTCATTGTAAAACTTCTTATCTATATATAGTTCCAAATATTTTTGTGCCTTAGCTCAATGCTCCCTTGTGGCTGCCCATGTAGTAATGCCAAGGTGATACATGTAAAGGCTGATGAACAATGTCAAAGCATTAGTCTGATGGTGTAATAAGGCTATTACCTCTTTGAATGTACATTCTCCATTACCCTTGTTTATTGGGCTATAAATATTTAATTTGTTAAACATTTACACTCATTTTTTGTTATCTATAATCTGAACTTCTTAAAGCTCATGGCTACTTATATTAGGCAAAACCTCCTTTCACATTTGTGCATATTGAGAACACTGGGCTTTATTTCTTCTGTGATTATTTGTGATTCCTAGGGCAGCAAGATTGTCTAGCTCTTGCCAAAGTCCATTCCTAGCATGGGAGAATTTATTTATTTTTGGAAGTCTTACATAGGGATTTTGAACCCCCATTTAATTACTGTGAATATTCTTATTCCTCTTGCTATTAAAATCACACTCTCTGATTTTCATTTGAGGAATTTTTCTCTTTCTGATTTTCATTTAAGGAATTTTTCTCTTTCTGCATTCTTCTATAAGTTGTTTACACATCCTGTTTTACATAAGTGTGAAGCAACCTATAATATTTTTTATCAATTCCTTATATAATAAAGGAAATGAAAAATTTCTAAGACTTTTAATTTTTTCCAAAATTATTTCCTATTTTCAAACACTAATTCATACACATTGAGGAAAATCTATGCTTAAACCATTATAGTATATGATATCCCAAATATATTTAGTGTAATCTTAGTTAATCTAACTTCAAAATAATGAAAATCATAGTTAAAAAAGAAGCCTTCCATGCAGGAAGCCTTTCTAGAACATGCTAATTGTTAAATAGGAAATGAAAGAAAAAGCCTTCTATACAACCATGTTTTAGGATTTAGTATACATTGGAAAGAGAAGTGAGGATATAGAATTTAAACTGACACTTATTAAAATGAAATCTGCATAACCATATTTGAGTAGCAACAACAAATGTTCTTCGTAGTTTTGATGAACTGATCAAATTTATTTTAATGGTGTTTGACATTCCAAAAGGGATATTGCTAGCCCTAAACTATAGGTATCGTGCCACAATGAAGTACAATGAATTATCTAAGCATGGAAAGATGAAAATAGAGAACATGTGCGAAAAATTGTTGCAAAGTTGTGACTACCAACCATAGTCAGATAACTATAATGAAAGGCATCAAATTTCTTCTTCTACAATACCAGTGATTGGCAAGAAATGCTACACAAACAAGCTTACAAAACACGATTAAAATTGAACCCTATAAAGAAGGCACCTAAATTCTAATTAGGGTTTTGTTGTTCATACCAAGATTGTAGTGCGTAATCATTGTCAGGAACCTAGACCCATTATCCAACCCCTTCCTGTCTACCTCTGCAGTCGTCTATCTGATAACTCCAAACAACAGTAGAAGTGAGAAAAATCTATGCTTTAACCATTATAGTATATGATATCCCAAATATATTCAGTGTAATCTCAGTTAATCTAACTTCAAAATAACAAAAATCATAGTTAAAAAAGAAGCCTTCCATTCAGGAAGCCTTTCTAGAACATTCTAATCGTTAAATAGGAAATGAAAGAAAAAGCCTTCTATACAACTATGTTTTAAGATTTAGTAAAAATTGGAAAGAGAAGTGAGGCTATAGAATTTAAACTAACACTTATTAAAATGAAATCTGCATAACCATAATTGAGTAGCAACAACAAATGTTCTTCGTAGTTTTGATGAATTGATCAAATTAATTTCATGATTTGGAACCCTGGAGTGGGCTGGAGGATTAGTATGGCATAAATTTGTAATTGAGTAAGGATTATAACTTGATCTGAGTATTCGAATTGGTTTATAAGAAATCTATGGAATATATCTAAGCATGGAAAGATGAAAATAGAGAACATGTGCGAAAAAATATTGCAAAGTTGTGACTACCAACCATAGTCAGATAACTATAATGAAAGGCATCAAATTTATTTTTCTACAATATCGGTGATTGGCAATAAATGCTACATAGACAAGCTTACAAAACATGATGAAAATTGAACCCTATAAAGAAGGCACCTAAATCCTAATTAGGGTTTTGTTTTTCATACCAAGGTAGTAGTGCGTAATCATTGTTGGGAACCTAGACCCATTATCCAACCCCTTCCTGTCTACCTCTGCAGCTGTCTATCTGATAACTCCAAACAACAGTAGAAGCGGTCAGAAAAAATACTCCAAAATATAGATAGTTCAAGCACAAGGGAGAGAAATGAAAAACACACCCATCAATCTGTAGCAAACGTGTGACCCCTTGCAACAACAATAGCATTGGCCAAATTTATAGGGGGATTTGGCTGTGCACAAGCAATATCTGCAGACGTAGTCACGCAATGCGTAAGGTCATGTAATCTACAATCCACCCTAACTGTAGACCTTTGGCCTCCATCAGTCAGCAAATTGAATGTCTATCATTTACGCCAATGGGAGACTCTGCCCCTCCATCTGATAGGGAAGCGACTATCTATCCATCTAGGCTACTTAGCCACTGCCCCATTCGTAAGAATGTCTGTGGCACCCAATGTCAGAGGCGATCATGAGACGATTCTAGCAAGCCAGTGCAAGCAGCAGTGTGAGGAATTTTTGGTGGGCTATTGCCCAGGTGAAAGCCTATTGGCTAATAAAATGATCAACAGTCATTCAGAAGAATATGTGAGCTAATTCAATAGAAGATAAAGAAGTAATTGAACATTACAAAAACTACAATTTCAGATGAAATATATTTTTATGAAATTTTAATGTAAAAACTCAACACTTAAATGATGAATAAAATCATCTAGAAGGGTTTAAGAATATGAGGAAAGAAACATAAATAAAAATTATTAGTAGAAAAATAAGGCACTAGGACATTAAACTAGTAGAGCAACAAACAACATAAACACAAAAGTAGTGAGAAAGGAAAAAAAATATTTTATTTATATATAGAACAAATAATTAAGAAAGAGAATCATTGCATAGTGTTATGAGCTTTGCATATGATGGAAATGCCATTTGTCTTGTATAGTTTTTGGCTAGTTAAACAATGTCATTGCATGTAAAAGACCCGTTATAACTAGATCTACAATAAGGGAAAACAAAAAATGTTAGTCATATAGTTTTATTAATTATAAGAATAATTTTGATAAAAAATTAAAAAGACTACAAGAAAATATCAAATTAGCCAATCAAAAAATAATAAAAAATATTTTAAATTAAACTATAACAGCAAAAGTTTTGTAGACCATAGAATAAATTGTTCTTGCACATTTCTCAAGATACAAATTAATGTTTAGAAACTGTGTGAAAACTATAGTCTTTGCCTAATGGCATGAAAAATAGTCTCTGTCTAAAACCCTAAAAATTGGTAGAACAATTCATTATGATAAAGAAAACATGGAAAAATGATCACATTGATTAGATGGGGGTCTTATTGAATTATTATGAAAATGCACAAGAAATTATTATGAAATTATATGAATATACACATAATGTAGAATAATAATAAAATTAACATAAGAATACTAAAATACAAAGAAATTATGGCCCCAAGATGGGTACATGGAATGATTTCCAACCTATGAATACATACATACCTAGAGATTGGTCATCTACCTTCTAGGAGTTTGAAATTGAAGTAAACACATGACCATGATTTTATTGAGAAATTTCATTCTTCGTTGTGGATCTAGAAGGTCTAAAATTTTGTAAAGTCTATAAATGGGATTCAACAGGGATGAGCTACTAGGGTTTGAAAAACTATGGGTATGATCCTTAAGAAGTTTATCACTTGTGAAGGGAGGTATAAATGCTTTCACACTCATCATTTTCCATCCTAAATCATTTTAGGAGGAATTTCAATCTCTTCTTTCTGTATTGGATTTTCTCATCACTTTCCTTATCTATTGAGAAATCCAATGCTAAGGGTAGCTTTCTCCTCCACTAGAGCTTGTTGTTTAGGCTTTATAAATTTCACATAAACCTTATTCCTTAAAATGCCCTAATTTGACTATAGAGCTTAACAACCTTGAGTTTCTAGTTATTTTATCCTCTAAAAATTAATTGAAGACCCCCCAAATGACCTTGTAGCTCCTAACATGGCACCTCTTTATACACATTATAAGGACTAGTGGTTATATTATCCACACCATGGTTTTCATCCTCTCATCGACGGTTTCCACATATAAAATATCTCTGTCATCTTGATGAATTCTTTTTTTTTTTTTTGATCGTAATTTTTTTTTATCTTACTATATTTATTTTAATATTTGCTACAAAGTGGGTTGTATTAAGGTTAATTGGAATAGTTAAAAGGATGGCCAACTTTGTGGATGATACTAATTCACCACCTCTCTTAGTGCCTACTAGGGCCAACAATTGGTATTAGACCCTAGAACCTTATTACAACAATCCTAATAGCTTGAGGGAAGATCTAATAATTTCTCTAACAAGTCAATTGAAGGATTCCATAGAAAACATTGATAACTTGAAGTACAAGCTAAGAGAGTCCTTAGCTAAGAGGAAGAAGTTGGTGCGGAAGCTTAATGAAAGTCAAGAAATTTGAATATTAATACTACTTTTGAGGATTCAGATGAAGCCATTTTTGACTTAATAGATGAAATAGAACAACTGAAGGAAACAACTCCTTGGCTAAGAAAGGAGAGAGATGAGGAATCTAGAGAAGTTTCCAAAGCTTGGGTTAAATGATATGCTTCCATAGTAACAAGAGATATATCTAGAGAAGTAGCAAGGAGAGTGGGTGAGATGAAGACTAAGGAGAGAAGCCACCATAATATGGAACAATTCATGGAGATGATAGAGAAAGTGCTTAAGATCATTGAAGAGATAAGAAGCATAATTGAATGAAATGAAAAGCTGAGGAGATTCAATGAGAGCTCCAATAAAATGTATGAGAAATCGAAGGTATAGAATCTCAATAAGTGCATCTCCAAAAGATAAGAGTATTTCTAAACTAACATGTACTTTTTGTGGTAAGAAAGAACACCCATCTAGTGTGTTTTAATTTAAGAAGATTATACTCTCTAAACATTGTACCTATAAAGGAAACTACAATAATTGCCATCTCTATGGCCATACAACACAACAATGTATTTCTCATTTCAATGAGAAAATAATAGATTGGTATTGCTACTATTGCAATAATTATGGGCGCAGAGAAGAAGACTATGAAACAAGAGCTCAATATAATAAAAGGTCTCCTAAGGCAATGATTCATGTTTGAAAGGATACTTTCCCACACTGGTCTATATAACTTGTAGAAAAGAATTTCATCTTGAAAATCAATGGAAGTTGAGGATGTACCTAAGGACCAATAAAAGACCATGTAAACATACCAAAATGACCTATTATATTTGCCACAAGATAGGTCATCTTGCAAGGGACTCTAGATGCAATAGAAGACAAGGCAGTAAGTCCCTAGTTAGAAACAAGAAGACATCATGTAATAATTGGAAAAGTACTTCACCACCAAGTGGATGAAGAAGACTCAAGTGTCTAAAATAAAGCCAAATAAGGCTGAAAAATCACCTGCCAATGGTGAGACCTCACAAAATGAGTAAGCTCACACAACTTAGAAGGCTTAGAATATAGAGGAAATAATAAGAAACTAATCCCCTACTTGAAAACCAACATTCATGCTCATGAAGAGGAGTGTCAACTCTGAAAAAAAGTGTCACCTATTAATGGAAGATCTAGTAGGTAAAACCCTTTTTCCAACCATTGTAACCCTAACATTATAATCTTGTGAACCAAATACAAGGACCAAGAGTCATTTGCTATTTTTCATTGTGAAATCACTTGTGCTTTCATTTGCAAAACAAGAAGATCTTATAAATGAATTTGTGAGAATATCATTTGCAAAAGTAATCTCTCACAATTTTGATAAAAAAAAATCTTGAATTAAGAAAAATGATGGTAGTCAGAAATAATTGATTAATTGTGTATTGTCTTTAATGTTACAAAAAATGTCATATCATTGCTAGTCAGTGTATATTGAGCTCACTTAGGCATTAAAGATAGTTTCCTATGTCCACTAAGCATTCTAGAGTTTTCTTAGTTTAGAAGATAGTGTCTACCGAGTTCACTCGAGCGACAAAGAAAAGTTTGTGGAAGTTGAGTGTTAAGTGAGCTCACACGGTTAATAAGGGAATGCTGAATAGAACCAGTGTTAACCGAGCTCACTTGGTTACCAAAGGAACTTTGTTAATAGGTAGTGTTAACTGAGTTCACTTGGTTAACATAGGAAAATTGCTTTGAGTTAGTATCTACCAAGCATGGTTAGCTAACAAAGGGTTTTCTTGTTTTGGCATATTAAGTTAAATTGAATTGTTTGTTGGTTCTAGCCAATTGTGGAGATGAATATTAATTATTGTAACTTGTATTCAAGAAAACTTGACAATGTGTAAGATGTAAATATAAGGTCAAGTTGAGGATTGAATGTGTGGAAGATAATTGAATATTTGATGATGCTTAGAGGAAGTGAATTAGAAGGATAAGTAGAATATCCTTGTTGATCTGCAAAGATACATTTGATCAGGAAAGATCAAGTATACAAGCAAAAATTGAGATCTGTAATGAACACTTTAGTTGCATTACAAATTAGGTAATCTCATTGTTACCTTTTAACCATTGTAGCAGTGATCTAAATCTCTTGATAGAGTTGGCCTAACAAATATTTGTAAATCCTCTAACAAGGTTGTGTTTCTATTGTAGTGTCTAAAGACATCTAACAAGGTCACTCCTAATAGGTTGATTAAATCCTCTAATAGGATAACACCTATCAGTTCATTTTGTAACCTTTAATAGGGTTGGCTCCTTACAAGGCTCACTTCAGAAGAGTGAAAATCGGTAACTAGTTACAATTGGTGGTTTTTCCCAAATTGGATTTCCACATTAAATCTTGATGTCAATTATGTTCATCTATTTTTTTAATGTGCATGAAACTAAGTTAGAATAAGATCAATTGCAGATAATATCTTGAGATTTTCATGTTAAGCATTTGTCGAGTTATTTTAGTGTTTACGAAGTTACAACATTTGCTAGTGTTAACCGAGTACCTTTGTGTTTTCCAAGTAACAACATAATATAGTTTACATAGAGTTTTGATTTGTATTGACATCTAAGGGATTTGAAATTTATTTTTGTGGTAACTGATTCACTCCTCCCCTCTCAATTACTCTTCTTATATTTCCAACAATTAGTATCAAAGCTTTTAGTGCTTGTAGTGAAGGTTTCAAGGGCCTGAGCTAAAGATCAGGATGTCTTATAGAAGAGCGATTCCCAAGTTGAGCAAAGACACCTTTGTAGAATGGGAATGAATTATGAGGTTACATTTGGAAACTATTAGTAATTCAAGATGTAAATATCTTGATAGTGAATACAAGACTCCTACTAGAACATCATCAGTTGAAGAAATTGCTAAAAAGAAAAATCATAACATCATGATGATTGACATTGCTTCTTCTCTTAATTATGATGAATTTAATGAAGTCAAAAGTTGCACTAAAACTTATGATATGTAGATAAAACTGAAAGCCATCTATAGAGGAGATGATAATGTAAGAAGAGCTAAAGTTGAAAGTCTCAAAGGAAAATTTGATCAGATGAAGATGAAAATATTGCAAAATATGTTGAGAAAATTAAAGAAAGTGTTAGCACAATCAAAGCATCTAGAGGAGGCATTAATGAAAAAATGATTGTAAGAAAGGTACTCTGAACCCTTCTTCTCATCTATGCAATTAGAGTGTTTGTTGAGTATGTACAAGATCATGGTCAACCAAACTATGACCTTAAGTGATAGTGAAAAACTAGAAAATTAGGGTTATGTCAACTTGACACATGATTTTCAAGTAGTTCTAGACTTTACATCAAAAATTTGTAAGAAAGAATCTTTAGAAAATTTAATGTGTTTTCTAAACTACTAGGCATTATCTAGTGAAAGAATTATTTGATTGGTCAAAATTTTGGATTTTAATGTAGTACTACAAAAATATTAGGCAAAAATAAAAAGTAGATGTATTTCTAACCACCTTAATCAAAATCAAATGATAATATTTTTAAATATAATTATAGATATAAAAAGTAGACTCATGCCTAGATGTGACACATATTTTTGGGTATTTTATTCCAAATAACTAATTAATTATGAATCTTTTACTTTATTATTTTTAGAAATTTAAAACTCCCATGTTTGACCACCTTAAATACTTAAAAAAAATCAAAATTAGTTGTTTTTTCTTATTTTTCCTTATAGTAGTCAAACCATAGAATGGGATGCATCTTTTGTATTTCAAAAATCTTATACAGTTTGAAAGTTATAGCTATTTTTCAATTAGTATGTCAATCAACACTTTGTAGCTAACTCCATTAGAAAATAAGTAATAATTACTTATTAAACTCATAATTCGATAGACATTATATTGATGGAAATATGAGAACATTATCAATAAACCCTTTCAATTTCATCAAATTTGGATAAAAAAGCCATCAATTACGTTGTCAAAGTTAGAAACACACAATGACAGGCCAAAAATATATTTTTGGGACATTTTTGGTGTTGACCATGAAGGGTTGGCATCTAGAGAAAAACCAAGCCTAATCAAGTACCCAATAGTATTGGGTATCCCTTCCCAAATTGGATACCCATTCTCAAATCAGATAACCATTTAAAAAAAAATAATTTAAAATAAATAAATAAATAAATAATTTTTTTTTTCAATTTGTTTTATTATAGTATGAACCCTTTTTAGGATCCTTAATAAGTTTTTAAAAAAGGCTTTAGGACCCTTAACCATAATATAATGGTTCTAAAGGTCAAAAGGGGTCATAGGGTATGCTTTGACACTCTTTGACCCATTCAATTACAATATGTGTGCTTATGTATCCTAGGATCCCTAACCACATAAATGATGTGATCTAATGACTCAAAATGGGCCCCTTTTGACCCATTCAATGACATTAAGTGTACTTAGGGGTCATAGGATACTCTATTACCTCTTTCGACTCATTTAGACACATTATATATGTTCCTAGGACCCCTAGGAATGTATTTTCTTGTTTAATGGGTCATAAGGTGTCATAGGGAACTTTATGACCCCATTTGAACCATTCAAAAAATATAATGTATGTTCCTAGGAACACATGTTGTCATATAATCTATCAAAATGGGTCATAGGGTACTCTATGACCCCTTTCAACTTATTCAAACACATGATATATGTTTGAAGGGATCTTAAGACCCCTAGGAACATATGTTCTAATTTAATGGGTCAAAAGGAGTCATAGGGCACCCTATGACCCCATTAGATTAATTCAAACACATGTTATATGTCACTAGGGGTCCTAGTACTTGTAGGAATATATGTTCACACATAATGCATCGAAAGGGGTCATAGGGTATTCTATGACCCCTTTCAACTCATTCAAACACATTATATATGTTAGGGGTCCTAGGACCCCTAGGAACATATGATATTATTTAATGGGTCAAAAGGGGTCATAGGGCACCATATGATCGTATTCGACCTATTCAAACATGTGATGTATCTCCCTAGGGGTCTTAGGACCTATAAGAGCATACATTATGATATAATGGGTTGAGAGGGGTCACAATATACCCTATGACCCATTTTGATGTATTCAAACAAATGATGTATGTCCTTAGGTGTCTTAATACCTATAAGAATATATGTTGTCATATAATGGGTTGAAAGGGATCATAGGTTACCTTGTGACCCCTTTGAATCCATTCAAACACATGATGTATGTTCCTAGGGGTCCTAGTACACCTATGAACATATTTTGCCATATAATGGATTGAAAGGGGTCATAGGGTATTCTCTAGCCCCTTTTGACCCATTTGAACACATGATATATGTTCCTCAACATCTTTGGAACCCTAGGAAGATATGTTATCATTTAATGGGTCAAAAGGGGTCATAGGGTACCATATGAACCCTTTTGACCCATTTAAATACATAATGTATATCCCAGGGGTCCTAGGAGTCCTAAGAACATATGTTATCATATAATAGGTTGTAATAGGTTATAGGGTACTCCATGACCCCTTTTGACTCAATCAAACACATAAAATATCTTCTTGGGGATCCTAGGAACATATGTTATAATATAATGGGTTGAAATAAGTTATAGGGTACTCCATGACCCCTTTTGACTCATTAAAACACATGAAATATCTTCTTAGGGGTCCTAGGAGTCCTAGGAATATATTTTATCATATAATGGATTGAAACAGGTTATAGGGTACTCCATGATCCCTTTTGACTCATTTTAACCCATGACCCTATTCAACCCATTCAAACACATGACGTATATTTGTATTGATCCTAGGACCCCTAAGAAGATATGTTTTCATATAATGGGCCAAGAGGGGTCAAAGCATACCATATGAACCCTTTGGATCCATTCAAAAACATGATGTATGTCCTTATGGGTAATAAGTGTTATCATATAATGGGTTGAAAGGGCTCATAGGGTACTCTAAAACCCTTTTTGACCCATTTAAACAAATGATATTCTCATTTAATGGGTCAAAGGGGTCATAGGGTACCCTATAACCTGATTCAACCCATTCAAATGCATGATGTATGTTGCTAGGGGTAATAGGAGCCCTGAGAACATATGTTGTCATATAATTGATCAAAATGGATTATAGGGTACTCTTTGACCCCTTTTCACTCATTTGAACACATGATATTTGTTTCAAGGGGTCTTAGGACCCTTAGGAACATATGTTCTCATTTAATGGGCCAAAAGGGCTCATAAGGCACCCTATGACCCCATTTGACCCATTAAAACACATGATGTATGTCCCTAGGGGTCCTAGGACTCCTAAGAACATATGTTGTCATATAATATGTCAAGAGGGGTCATAGTGTAGCCTATGAACCCCTTTTTTATCCATTCAAACACATCATGTATGTTGTTAGGGGTCTTAGTACCCCTAACATCATGTATGTCATTTGGGGTCTTAGTACCCCTAAGAACATATGTTTTCATATAATGAGGGAAAGGGGTCCTAGAGTACTTTATGACCCCTTTTCAACTCATTTGAATACATGCTATATGTTCTTGGAAGCCCTAGGAACATATGTTCTCATTTAATGGTTCAAAAGGGGTCCTAGAGTGCTCTATGAACCCTTTCAACTCATATGAATAGCTATAATATGTCCCTAGGGTTCCTAGGACCCCTAGGGCTATATGTTATTCTACGACCCATTTCAACTGATATAAATGATCATAACATGTATTTAGGGGTCCTAGGATCCCTTGAGACGTATGTTGTCATGAAACATGTCAAAGGGGTCATAAATTATCCTATAACCCCTTTTAATCCATTCAAATAAATAAAATATGTCCCTAGGGTTCCTAGGACCCTTAGAGACACATGTTGTCATGAAATGTGTCGAAAGGGATTATAGGTTATGTTATGACCTCTTTTGACCCATTCAAACAAATGAATCAGGTCCCTAGCAGTCCTAGGACCCCTAGGGACATATGTTATCATGAAATATATTGAAAGTGACCATAGGTTATCCTATGACCCCTTTCGATCCATCAGAAAAAATTTAATAGGTCCTTAGAGGACCTAAGACCTCTAACGACATATTTTAGAATGAAATGCACCAAAAGGGGTAATAGGTTTTCCTATGATCCCTTTTGACCAATTCAAACAAATGGAATAGGTTCCTAGGAGTCCTATGACCCCTAAGGGCATATGTTGTCATGAAATGCATTGAAAGGGTAGATTATCTTATATCCCAGTTTGATCCATTCAAATGAATAAAATAGGTCCCTAGGGGTCCTAGGATCTCAAATGACATATGTTATCATGAAATATGTCAAAAAGGGTCATAGGGTACTCTATGACCCCTTTTAACCCATTTGAATACATGGTATATGTTCCTAGTGGTCTTAGGAACCTTAAGAACATGTGTTATCATTTAATGGGTCGAAATAGGTCATATGTTACCCTGTGGCCCTTTTTAACCCATTTAAACACATGATTTATGTCCTTAGAGGTCCTAGGACCCCTCAGAACACATACTATCATATAATATTGAAACGGGTCATGGGTTACTCTATGAGCCCTTTCGACTCATTTGTGTTAGGATTAACCTTAGATATAAATAATAATTACATGCAAATATAAGCAATACTAGAAAATAGTAGATCACATAGAAGAGAACAAAAGATACCAAGATTTAATGTGGTTCACCCAATCCTTGGGCTATGTCCACCAACAACAAGTCCAATATAATTATTGTCTAGTGATTACAACTTGATTAGAATGTGTAATCCCTTATAGTTCAATACCACCACAAGAAGCTACAATATCACCATTACATTCTAAAATCCCTAACCCAAAGCTTTTTCAATACAAGCTTTTTTTTCTTACAAAGTTAGGGATAGAATAAGTCATCCAATAGGAAAAGTAGTAGTCGACACCTTTTACAATATAAGGGCATTTTTGGTTTCAGGGACATTTCCCCTTGACTCCATCTTGTATTGTGATAGGGAGAGCACATGGGGCACTGCCCCAAGACCCCGCAGGGGCACTGCCCTTTGACCCTATCTTGGGAGCATTGCACCCAAACCCCTGTAGAAATAATATGGGGAGAAAACCACACTAAAGAAACCTTTGAATTTGATTAGGCTCCACATCACAACAATCTCCCACTTGGAGACTAATTAGACTCCACAACAATAACCTCCCACTTGGAGACTAATCATAGCACTGCTAAACCTCTAGCTCACACTAGAATATATCAAACCATCCTAGACTCTATTGTTCTTTTATTTGTATTTAGTCGAAAAGACCAACCAGAGATGAAGAGGAATTCAGCTTCTCCCTTATGTTACTACCTTTGTAAACATATCCATTGAATTTCTATCTATATTTGTCTTGTCTAGCTTTAATTGTCCATAATCCAAAACTAACTAAAGAAATGGTACCACAACTAAATGTGTTTTTTTTTTGAATGTAGAGTTGAATTCTTCACAAGATCAATGGAACTATGGCTATCTATACACAAATAATTATCCTTCTAAAGGTGTCCCAATTCTTCCAAGAAGGGCTGAATCCATATCATCTCCTTAGCTACCTCTATAGTAGCAACATACTTTGCCTCTAGTAGATAAAGCATTAACCTTTTGTAATCAAGAAACCTAGCTCACTACTGCCCCACTAATAGTAAATGCATAACTTGTAGTATTCCATTTGGTATCAATATCCCTTTCCAAATCTGATTCAACATAGCCCTATAAATCAATAGTAGATCTTGCAAAGTGTAAACACTTACTAGATGCTCCTCTCAAATATCTGAGAATCCATTTTATTGCATTTCAATGCTCAATTCCTGGATGACTCATATACCTGCTAACAACTCCCACTGCATGTGCAATATTTGGCCTAGTACGTACCATAGTACACATCAAGCTTCCTATAGCTAAAGCATAAGGTATCTTAGACATCTTATCCTCCTCTTCTTGTGTCTAGGGACACATCTCCTTAGTCAACATCAAATGACCAGGTAAAGGTGTGCTAACAACTTTAACATTATCCATAGAGAAATGTTGCAACACCTTCATAATATAATCAACCTAAGATAATGTCAATTTCCTATTCTTCCTATCTTTGTAAATCTTTATACCAAGGATTTGTTTTGCTACCTCCAAATCCATCATAGAAAATGCATGTGCTAACTGGCATTTCAATCCCTTAATGTGATCCATGTTAGACCCAACTACAAGCATATCATCAGTATATAAACATAAAACAATGTAGCTGTCATCATGCAACCTCTTAAAGTAAACACAATGATCTAAATGACACCTACTATATCCATGCTCATGCATAAAACTATCAAATTTCAAATACCATTATTGAGGTGCTTGATCAAGCCATATAAAATTTTCTTCAATTTGCACACTAAGTTCTCCTTACCTTTCATCTCAAATCCCTATGGTTGTGCCATATATATCTCTTCATCCAAATCACCATGAAGGAAGGATTTTTTAACATTGGATCAAGCTACTCCAAATGTAAATCTTTAGTAGCCATAATACTTAAAATAGTACGAATAGAAGTCATCTTAAAAACTAAAGAAAATATCTCATCAAAATAAATGCCCTTTTTTTGTGCAAATCCTTTTACAACTAACCTGGTTTTAAATATTTTCTTACCTCCATCCTCTTCTTTCAACTTGTAAACACACTTATTTTGTAAAGTCCTTTTACTTGCAGGCAACTTGCATAAATCCCATGTCTTATTTTTACGTAAAGAGTCCATTTCTTCTTTCATTGTAGACTCCTACTAAATCTTTGTATCCACTTGCACAACTTCATCATAACATTCAAGTTCACTAGCATTGGTTAGTAAAATAGAATACAAAGAAGGATAAAATCTTTTCTAGAGGTCTACTTAGCCTTGTTGACTGTCTAACATTCATTGGGGTGTGTGGTATTTTTTGTTGCAATTATTGCAAATCATGAGAAATTGTTGAAACATCAACTTTTGGGGTATCATCCAACACTACATAATCATCTTCTTTCTTCTCATGTTGCTGCAATAGATCTTTGTACAACACTTTCTCATTGAATATGACATCTCTTCTTCTTACAATTTTATTATTTACAAAATCCCAAAGCTTATAACCAAATTCATTAATTCCATATCCAACAATACACAATTTTTTTGACTTAGCTTCCCACTTAGTTCTATTTTAAGAATCTATATGAGAAAATGCTTCATAATTGAAAGTTCTAAGAAACGAATAACTCACCTTCTTACCAATCCATGCTTCCTCTAGAATACCACAAACCAAAGGGGTAGATGGAACTCTATTAATCAAATATAAAAGAGTATTACTAGCATCCACCCACATGTTTAAGGGCAACCCTACATGCAACCTCATGGTTCTTGCATGCTCCATTATAGTCCTATTGATGTGTTCAACCACTCCATTTTCTTGTGGAGCCCTTGGAATAGTTTTCTATATACTAATTAGTATATAGAAATAATATTCAAATTTATAATTACAATAATCCCCACCATTATTAGATCTAAGACATTTTAATTTTTTTCTAGTCTCATTTTCAACCAAGTATTTCCATTTCTTAAAAGTTTGAAATACATCAGATTTTTTTCTAAGGAATTAAACCCATACTTTTCTACTTTCATTATCAATAAATTTAACATAATAATAAGAGTCACCAAGAAAAGATACCTAAGCTGGTCATCATACATCTGTATGCACAAGCTCTAATCTCTCACTTTTCTTTTCCTTCCTAGTCTTCACAAAACTCACTCTCTTTTGTTTTCTATACACACAACTTTCGTAGAAATCCACATTAACACATTTAAAACTTGGTAAAACTTTTTTTGAATGAAGTACTTTCATATCTTTCTTACTCATGTTCCCAAGTCTGTTGTGCCATAACACTATATCAAAATCTAGAACAACTATTTGTTCTCCTTGATCAATTGCAGCAACTATTTCTAAACATTTATTTTTATCTAAAAAAATTAATGTAAAAGTAACAATATGTCTTATAAAAGGATATAAGGTGCCTAATTTCACACCTTTTTCTACTGCAAAGGAACCTTTTGAAACCTTCTAATTTTTATCATTAAAATTAACTACACAACTATTGTCACTGAGTTGCCCTACCGAAATTAAATTCCTACTTAGCCTTGGAACATATCTTACCTCATGGAGTAGCCAATGATTACCATTCTACAAATTAATCTTAAAATTTCTCTTTCCAAAAATCTAATAGGGCTCATTATCTCCCAAATAAACAAGCCCAAAATCCCCTTGGACATAATCAATCAAATAACTTCTATGAGGTGTAGTATGAAATGAAGCACCAAAATCTAAAACCCATGAATCATCAACACTTTCTAAAAACATAAGAAAATAATCCTCTTCAAATTTTTTACTTACCACATTTACCTCCTTGTTTGCTTCTAGTTTATCTCCTTCATTTTTCTTTCAAGTCTAAAAATCTTTCTTCTTATGCCTTGGTTTCCTATTGTACCAGTAGTCATTTTGTCCTCTTGATTTCCCATGATTTCTAAAATTATTTCCTCTCTCAGTCATTCTACCTCTACTTTATGCATTAAAAGCACTTCCTAATGTAGATCCACCTGAGATTTTTCTATGAGTTTCCTCATTCAAAATAACACCAATCACATTATCATATTTTAGAGTATTAGATCTAGAAATAGAATTACTTACTGACACTACCCAGCCATTTCAATTTTTAGGCAAAGAACAAAAAATCAAGAGAGCCCTAATTTCTTCATCAAAATTGATACCTATAGAAGATAACTAACTAGTAACAATATTAAATTCATTTAAATGATCTGCAACAGATCCACCTTCGATCATCTTCATATTAAATAAATGGTTCATAAGAAATACTTTGTTTGAAATGGAAGGATTTTCATATAGTTTTGCTAGGGCTTGCATCAACTCTTCTATCATCTTTGATTTTGTAATATTAAATTCCACCAATAGTGCCAACCATAATAGAATGATTCTAAGTATCTTTCTATCTAAAAGATCCCAATTTTTATTCATCATAGGTCCCTAATTCTTGGTTAGGGCCAGAATGAGTCATCCAATAGGAAAAATACTAGCTAATTCCTTTCATAATATAAGGGTATTTTTGGGCCTTTTTAACTACCTTAGGACCCCACATTTTAAAATAGTTTTCCAAAGACCCCATAGGGGCACTGCCCCTTGACCTCATCATGGGGGCACTACCCTGAAAACCCCATAGAAAGAATATGGGGAGAAAACCATGCCAAATAAACCTCCGAGTCTGATTAGGCTCCACATCACAACAATTTGAACACATGATATATTTTGTGAGGGGTTCTAGGAACCCTATGAAAGTATGTTATCATTTAATGGGTCAAAAGGGGCCTATGACTCCTTTTAGCCCATTCAAACACATGATATATTTTCTTGGGGGACCTAGGACCACTATGGACATACACAATATGTTCCTATGGGTCTTAGGACCCCTAGGAACATATATTATCATGTAATGGGTTGAAAGGGTCATAGGATACTCTAAGGCCCATTTCAACCTATCAAAACACAACATATATGTCTATAAGGGTCCTAGGACATGTAGGAACATATGTTATCATTTAATAGGTTGAAAGGGTCATATGATACTCCATAACCCCTTTCTACCCATTTAAACACATGACATATGTCTGTAGGCATCCTTTGAGCCTTAGGAAGATATGTTGTTATATAATGGGTCAAAATGGGTCATAGGGTATCCCATGACCCATTTGGACTCATCCAAACACATGTATATCCCTAGTGAGACCCCTAGGAACATGCATCGCCATATAGTTTATTAACTTAGGTTAGTAATAATTATAATATATAATATATAATATATAATAATATCATATATGATATATAATTAGGGTATCTCATGACCTATTTGGACTCATTGGAACACTTGTATCTCCCTAGGGAGACCCCTAGGAACATAAATCATCATATAGTTTATTAACCTAGGTTAGTAATATATATAATATATAATAATAATATATATGATATATAATAATATATAATAAGTAATAATTATATAATAAATTATATATGTGTGTGTATAAAATAAGTAATAGCTATATATAAAATAATTATTATTAGTTAATACTATATAATAAATTTTAGTAACTATATATAACAATTGGTCCCCCTCAATTATGCTATGACTATATTATACTAGGACTTGATATAACTTAAAAGTTAGTCCCCACTCCCTTTATATTTGAATTTGGCACCATGATTTGGGAACATAGATCAAGTACCCGTTCTCAAATCAGATACATATTCCCAAATCAGATACCCATTTTGAAATTAGATACATGTTCTCAAATCAGATACTCACTTAAGAAAGGTATTACATTTTTGGTTTGGTACTAGGATGGGTGGGAAAAATGTTAGAGCACATTTTGAAATGATTTTAGGTTTTCAAAACTACATGTTTTTACATCACCACATTTTGGCACACCATGATCCTACACATACCCTATTATTCAAAAGATGAGATGTGATCCAAATAGAAATATAACTTTGGATGCTCTAGTTGGAAGATTGATATCTTTTGAGTTGGATAACTATGATAACTATGTCCCTAGTTCCAAAGGTATTGAGTCTGCATTTGAAGCCAAGCTTTCACTCAAGATAAGGGGTAAGAAATTAAAGCTAATCAATCAAAAAGTGAAGAAGAGGAAGAAATTTTAGACAATGATCTTGAAGTTGTTGAAGCCTTACTAGCAAGGAAATATTCCTAAGGCAAAGGAAAGTACAAAGATAAGATTCCTCTAAATCTATTTTTCTTGTGAAGAAGTTGGTCACATCACTACAAAATGTCCCAACAAGGAAAGTAGAGAAGAAAAGAAAAGCAATAAGTTCAAAGGTGAGAAAGATTTCAAGAACTATAAGGACTACAAGGAAAAAGGTAATAAATCTTTTTTTATGGTTGAATATTCTAATAATAAGATGAAATGGTATATATTTTTGTAAAAGATGAATCTAATGATGAAGGAGATAAAATGGTACTTATCTCTCATGTTCACAAAAATGATACATGGATGATAGATAGTGGCTACACACATCATATGAATGGTGATAAAACAAAGTTTGAACTCATGGAACATTATGATGGTGGTAGTGTGAGATTTGGAAATAATGAACCTTGTTACATAAAGGAAAAAGGTTGTATCTCATTAACTAATGAACTTAGATGTGACAATGCTTATTGGATTGAAGGACTAAAGCATAATCCACTGACTGTGGCATAGTTGAATAACATTGGATTCAAGGTAGAATTCATGAATTGGAAAGCCAAACTACTGGATGGAAAAAGAAATCTAGTTGGGTCTAGCAAACAAACTAAAGGTAATCTATTCTACCTAGATCTTAGTGAAAGTTCATGTTTTATTGCTCAAGTAGAAGAAATATGGTTATGGCACAAAATATTATGTAGTGTGAGCTTTGATAATTTGGTCAAGATAAGAAAAAAGAAAAGAGTAAAACGTATTCCTAGCTTGAGGAAACTTGATATAGGTCTATGCAAAAATTGTCAAATTGTTTAACATCATCATATTTCCACAATCCATTTGTAAATAAGAAGTTTTTTGGATTTGATTGTGTGTGTTTTATTACCATCAACATTTTCGATCATACTACATGATCCATCATTAGGATGAGAAAGAGCAAGATAGTAGAGATAGGACGAGAAAGGGTAGGATAGTAGAGATAGAATGAGAAAGAGCAGGATAGTAGAGATATGTCTACTATCCTTCTCTTTCTCATCCTGATGATGGATCATGTAGTATGATCTAAAACATTGATGGTAAAAAAACACACACAATCAAATTCAGAAAACTTCTTATTTGTAAAATTGTCTTAGAGCTTGTCCATACAAACTTATGTGGACCTATTGAAATAGAGAGTTACAACAGAGATAAGTTTTTCATTTTTTTTGTTGATGATTATTCTAGAATGATGACTATAATGTATCTGAAAGAAAAGTTTGAAGCAATTCAAAAATTTAAGTGGTATCTAGCAAGAGAAGAGAAATAAACTAGAAAGAAACTAAAATGCTTGAGATTAGATAGAGGTGGTGAATTCATTTCCAATGAATTCAATAAGTTCTACATTGAAAAAGGGATTAAGAGACAAGTATCGGCCCTTGGTAAACCTTAGTAGAATGATATAGTAGAAAGAAAGAACATATCCATCATGTATTGTGCAAGAATATTGATGATAAAAAATAATATTGCAATCAAATACTAGAACAAAGCAATCGATACTACAATTTATACCTTGAACATAGTATATTTGAAGAAAGACTCAAATCAAACTCCTTATGAACTATGGTATGGCTACAAATCTAATGTAAGTTACTTGAAATTATTTGGTAGAAAATGTTATATCTTAAAAGAATCTAGCCTGAAAGGTAAAGTTGATGTCAAAGGTGATGAAGGCATATTCCTAGGATACTCTTATAGAAGTAAAGCATACACATGTTCGAACTTGTCTACTCATAAAATGATAGAAAGTGCACATGTGAGAATTGATGATTTTGTAGAAAAGAGTGAAGAAGAGAGAAAAAAAGAACATGAGGATTATAAAAGATTTATTTGTTATGAACCTGATACTTTGATAAATCTATCTAGAAGTCAAAAAGATTCACCTCCCGAGTCCCCAAAATCTCAAAAGCTACCAAGTTGCAACTAGTGCAATCCGAGTCACAATCAAAAGCTACCAAGCTATTGCTAGAGAAAACTGTGTTTGATGGACCTGAGTCATCGACAATGGGACCTAAGCTTAATATAGCCGATCATGAAGAAGTTAGTGGAAAAAACTCCAAATCCAAAGTACCTGTGTTAGTAAGATATATCAGAAGATATTATGTACCTGATCAAATCATTGGAGATAAGTCATATGGAAGAATGACAAGAAAGAAATTGAAAGGTACATGTTTTCTTGCTGAATTTGAACCTAAAAAGGTTAAAGATGCTTTGGATAATGAAAGTTGGATTGAAGCTATGAATAAGGAAATCAAAAAAATAGAAAAGAATAAGACCTGGACTCTTTTTCCAAAACCCAAGGATAAAAATGTAATTGGCACAAAGTGGGTATTCAAAATAAGCTAAATGAAGATGGAGAAGTTTTCAGAAATAAAGCAAGGTTAGTATGTAGAGGTTATTTTAAAGAAGAAAGTATTGATTATGTGAAATTTTTTCTCCTATTACAAGATTAGAAGGTATTAGAACTTTACTAGCATATGTAGCTCATAGAAGATTTAAAGTTTATCAAATGGATGTAAAATCTAAATTCTTGAATGGAATTCTTGATCAAAAAGACTACATAGAACAACTTGAAGGTTTTATAGATCATAGCAAAAGAAATATGGTATTCAAATTACAGAAAGCATTGCATGGTCTCAAGAAAGCTCCTAGAGCTTGGTATGAAAGACTTCATTACTACTTGATAAAGATTGGATTTCAAAGAACAAATGATAACAACAATATATATATATATATATCAAAGAAGGACTAGACAAGAAGATTGTGTTGGTAGAAATATTTATAAATGACACTTTATTTATAGGAAATGATGTCTTGTGCAATGAATTTTCAGTAGAGATGAGTAAATAATTTGAGATACCTATGTTTGGAGAGATAAAAATCTTTGTTGGATTGCAGAGCTAGCAGAAGAAGTATGGTATCTACATTATTCAATCTAAATATATCAAGGAGATACTAAAGAAGTTTGGAATGGAAGATTTAGGACTAGTTGGAACTCCTATGTCTAATAGACATAAGATTTCCAAAGATAATGATTCCAAGGAGGTAGATATATCCACATATAAATCAATGATTAGAAAATTGCAACATGTAGTGCACACATAGCGTGATATTGCATTAGTAGTTGGTATGGTGGTAAGCTTCTCAAAAAATCTCAAAAAAATCCATATGATAACAACCAAAAGAACCATGAGATATCTAAAATGTATTGAAGACTATGGATTATGGTACAAAAAAGAGGCAATTTGGATTTAAAAGCATTCAAAAATACTGATTGGGCAGGAAATGTTGATGACAAAAAGAGCACTAGTGGTGGAGCATTCTTTCTTGGTAAGAGACTAGTGTCTTGGAAAATCAAGAAATATAATTGTATTTCTTAGTCCATAAAAGAGGCATAATATGTGGTAGAAGTAGTTAAATGTTCAAATGTTGTTTAGTTTAAGCAACTGTTGTTACAGATAAAGATAGAAATGAAGGATCCAATGGTTATCTTCTATGATAACACCAATGTAATTAATATACCAAAGAATCCTTTTATGCATACCGAAACAAAACAAATTTCTATGAAATATCATTTTTTAGAGAATTGGTACAAGATAAAGAGGTAAGATTGGAATATATAAATATTAAAGAACAAATTGTAGATATATTCACTAAGCCATTACCTAAGGATGCATTTCTGTATGTAAGAGGTAAGTTAGGGGTCATTCCCCTATTTGAAGCTTACTAAATAAATTTTAGTGATGCATCAACTAGGGCATATTGAAGATTACTTAGTTGATGGAGTATTGACAATGGTACATTTGAAATGAATCAGTACATATGGTACATTGAAATTCACTAAATATTATCTTTGGCATGAGATGTCAAAGAGGGAGAAGTTTAACTATCATATTACATAATTTTTATTAGAAGGGAAAGTTCAGTCATTCATCAGAAAAAGAGATGTCAAAGAAGAAGAATGAACTTGGTCTAATATCATGACAAACTTTTCTATCAGAAGAAGATGTTGAAGACAAAGTTTTACTGATTAAGGGCAAAACTAAAGGTAGAGATAGTTCACACTAATAGAGAGAGTTCTCATGGATGACCTAATTAGAATGAAACGAAGGATATGTTTCTTATTTTATTCTTTCTCTAAATTGCATTATGACATGTTGTGTTGCCATCAATGCCAAAAGGGAGATTGTTGGAAACAATTGATTAATTGTGTATTGTCTTTGATGTTACAAAAAATTTCATATCATTGCCAGTCAGTGTATGCTGAGATCACTCAAGCATTGAAGATAGTTTCCTATGTCTATTGAGTGTTCCAAAGTTTGCATAGTTCAAAGACAGTGTCTATCGAGTTCACTAGGGTGATAAAGGGAAGTTTTAAGAAGATGAGTGTTAACTAAGCTCACTAAATTACCGAATGAATTTTGTGAATATGTAGTGTTAACTAAGTTCACTTGGTTAACATAGGAAAATCTCTTTGAGTTAGTATCTACCGAGGAGGGTTGGCTAAAGAAGAATTTTCTTTTTTGGCATTTTAAGTTCAATTGAATTGTTTTTTGGTTGTAGCCAACCAAGGAGATGAATATTAATTATTCTAAGTTGTATTCAAGCCTACTTGACAATTTGTATGATATAAATATAAGGTCAAGTTGAGGATTGAATGTGTGGAAGAATATTTGATGATGCTTAGAGGAAGCAAATTAGAAGGATAAGCATAATATCCTTGTTGACCTGCAAAGATACATTTAATTAGAAAGGATCAAGTATACATGTTAGAATTGAGATCTATAATCAGCAATTTAGTTGCATTAGAAATTAGGTCATCTCATTGTTACCCTCTAACCATTATAGTAGTGATCTATATCTCTTAAGAAAGTTATCTTAATAACTATTTGGAAATCCTATAATGAGGTGGCATTTCTATTGAATTGTCTAAACACCTCTAATGAGGCCATTCCTAATAGGGTGATTAAATCCTCTAATAAAGTCACACCAAATAGTGTGTTTTGTAACCTTTAATAGGGTTGGCTCCCTACAAGACTCACTTCAAAAGAGTGAAAATTAGTAATTAGTTGCAATGGGTAGTTTTTCCCAAATTGGATTTCCACATTAAATATTGGTGTCAATTATACTCATGATATTTATTTTATGTGTATGAAATTAAGTTAAAGTAAGATCAGTCACAGATAATATCTTAAGATTTCCATGTTAAGAATTTTCCAAGTTATTTTAGTGTTTACCAAGTTACAACATTTGTTATTGTTAACTGAGTGCCTATGTGTTTGTCGAGTAATAACATAATACAATTTACACAAATTTTTTATTTGTATTGACATCTAAGGGATTTTGGATTTGTTTTTGTGTTAAATGATCCACCCCTCCCCTCTCAATTACTCCTCTTATATTTCCAACAGGTAGAAGAAATCAATAAGGTGAATCTAACTGACAACAAGTGAAGCAGTTACCCTGATTATCACAAAATCATGGAAAAAGGGAAGGACATTGAAGATGAAACTTCTATATCATATCTACATGATGATTTCTTGATCCCAAAAGATGAGAAAACATACCTAGAAGTTGAGATACAAGATATCAACAACAAGGAGATAAGAGAGTTGTATGATACATTTTTCTTAAAAGGATCCCTAAAACAAAAACACAAAGATCCTGTGGATTATACACTAATAAGAATGGTGGAAATACCCAATTTATTCCATGAGGAATGGGTAAGGTTTGATCTTTGCAAAATTCATTGGAAAAACTATACATGATCATAAAGGCTCTAATTGAGAGGGTAACTAGGTTCAATGCATCTGGCATTGGTCTATCAATAACATGTTGTCAACATGAGGTAAGAAAACTTATTCGACAAAGGGAAGATAATATAGGATGGAATGGGCTTCTCTATAAATAATTTTCCAAACCCTAAATTGAGGTTTACAACTATGGTGTTGGACTACAAGCTATTCCACACAAATAGATAGAATTACATGCTAGACAACATTACTTATAAAATATAGTTCAGATCATTAACAAAAAATCAAGGATTGATCTATGTAGATATCTATACAAGAAGGTAATGGAAATCATTGGAAAGATAATTAATGATAATCAAAATTAGATTCTAAGGTTTGGATCCATACTCATATGTATATTCTTCTACCTAAGGTGAGAATTTTCTAGCTCCCCAAAGATCAAGTCGACTAAAGATCAACCATTCATGTATCAAATAGGAGAATTATACATGATATTGGAAGGCAAGGGAAATCCAATTATACTTATCTAAACCAAGAGCTTTGTTGTTGGCACCTTTTGGATATGAAGTGAAATATTAAGAGGCTAGGCCTAACATAGAAAAGTTATTAGGCTCAGACAAAATCTCCATCTTGCCAAGGTTTGGAACTGCACATATATAAGAAACAAGATGCTCCTAGAATAGAAGGTAGCACAAAATCCAACTCCATAAAGAATAACAAGGAGTTAGGCACCTAAGACATTAAAATATATGCCATCCAAGGTAATGAGCACCAAGGAGATAGAAGAAGAATTAGCAACAAGTATACCTTACACAACTCAAGTACTAGAGAGAAGAGAAGCATCCCTAGATCATCCTGAGATTGGGGAAACTAAATTTTAACATGATGCATATAGAGTAGCTATGATCAAGAAGGCCACTAAAGAAGAAGTGGAAGCATCACCAACATATAAGAGAGGTAAGAAGAAATCAAAATTAATTCCCATCAATGTAGTTATAAATACAATTGTAAATAACCATGATTATACTATTCTAAAGAATAGATTTAAAAAAATTTAAAAGTAAAATGAGAAAAAAGCTATAAGTGTTGTGTTATCTAGACTAAGGTTAATACAAAGAAGGACATATGATGTTGGGTTATAATTACCCAAAGAATTAATAAAAATATTGAATGATAAATAGAGTACAAGAGTAAAAGATTATGAGAAAATGGTGGAATACTTCCTACTTAAGGTGAGACCAAAGATGAATGAGTCTCAAAAGAAAGCTTTAATAGAAGTATACAAAGGAAAATACAACAACATGAGAGACATAATAGAGATTATAACCAGTAAAATGAACTAGACTCGATTAAGTATAAAAAAACAACTAAAGGATTTCATTCTAGATATTGATGTTTATTTAATGAGAAATTAACTACCAAGAGGCATAAGAAAATTAATCAGTCAGAAGGGAAAGATAATAAAAAAGCCCAAGCTAGAAGTGGCAAAAGCTATCACAAGAGTTTAAATTGAGGGAAAATAAGAAGAAAGGAGGCATGAAACTCATAGTCCTCAAATAGAGGAAGATGTATCACAAGGAGAGGAATAAGGAATGATCAATGTGACTCAAGAGGAGTCAAATTTTCAAAAGGGAATTGATTAAAAAAAGTCTATGACTCAATAAAATAGTGATGAACAACCAATAGATGCCCCACCAGTTACAAAAGTAATTGATAAAACCATAAAGGAGTGAGTGAGATCACCATTTATCATGAATCAATAGTAATCAATGAGACAATCAAGATTGTGACCATATTTGTTGAGTCATCACTAGAAAAGGATGAAAATAATAAAAGTGAATCACCTATCTAGGTACAGATACTAGATGATGAAGCTTTAAAGAAGAAGTATCCAAAAAGTGAATGAGGATATGTAATCACCATAAAAGAAAGGTTAAGAGGAAAAGGAGCCACATAAATAAGGACAAGGTGTTACAACTAGACCAATATCTTCAAGATCAAGACTGTTTAATAGAAAGACATGTGAACAAGAGAGTAGAAAAAAGAAAACTAAGAATATCTAGTACAAAGGGTGGAGAATATAGTAAGAAGAAGAGAAGGGAAACTAGGCATATGATGAAATCATCATCTTCATCATCTTCATTATCTTCATCATCATCTTCAAGCTAAGAAGATGAAGGAAAATTTTATGAAAAGGATGTTGGAGAAGCCAAAGAGAAGAATCAACTCGATAAACTCATAGATGAAAAGAAATGAGTGATTAATTACATGGACCTAAAGGAGATCAATGAGTATATGAAACACTTGAAGAGGCAAGGAGAACTCAAGAAGAAGAAATGAGCTAGCACCCTTGTAATCACTAGAAACATTATTGTAGAAATAACCTTAAATGTGCAATATGATCCTAATATAGATCTCATCAACCAACTCTCCACATTGGTTAACAAGGTAAATGATAAAAAGGAAAGTGTAGAAGTATTGGTCAAGAAGAAGCTTGAGGCCAAGAGAATGAACACATAAAATAATCTGGTAGCACCAAACTAGACCACTCTATAGGAAGTCCAGTAAAATTTGATAGAGACATTGTAGGATTCAACACTAGTGATGAAGAAGTCATTAGACCCATGAGATGTCTCACTTGATCTAGAATAAAATCTACAACAAGCTCAATAAGAACAAGAAATTTTGAAAGATAATGTAGTCACTAACTCAAAAAATGATTATTTATCTAAAACTCAAAAGTCATTACATCTCATTGATCAAATGAAGGATGAATAAGAAAAGAGATCTCTTAGGCCCATATTACAATGCAAACTATCCCAATGGTAAGTGCATAATCAAAAAACTAGTTACAAATCTAGATGAAGTTAACCAACTCCTAGGCAACATTATGAGTAAACATGAAACACTATAGAGTGAGATGAACAACGATATCATTTCTCTCACAAATTTGAAGGCATCACCATCTTGCCACCATACAATGTCAATACCAAGATATATTCAACAATCTATAGCGACCCCACAAAACCCTTTTTCATTGATGACAAAAGGGGGAGAATATTTGAATCAAAAGGGGAAGAACACTGAGAAAAGAAATATAAGAAGATGATAGATATATAAAGAAAGGTTCAACATCAGGATCAATACATGAGGAAAAAAAGGAAAAATATAAATAAATAAAAGAAATAGTGGAGAATATAGAAAGGGGAAGAATCCATAGAGATTAAAAGGAAATAACATAGCAGCAAGAGAGGTGAATTCATATGCAAAGGTAGTACATAAACAAAAATAGAAGGGAACATGAAAAAAAGTGGTATGAAGAGAGACCAACACACCAATAGGGGGAATGTCTAATAAGAATCTAATAAATTTTGACCAAGTTCATCTACCAAAACCACCTAGTAGTACATGTTAAGGAATGGTAATGAATTTATCCATCATAGGAATTCAAAAAGCAAAAATGGAGTGTGTTGGTAAATGATGTTTTTCTCTCAATGACAAAGGGGGGTATTATTGACATCACATGCATCTTTGGCATGAAGAATGAAACAAGTATTAAGTGTTCTCATTCATGGACAAAAGTATGTGATTGAAAAAATGCATTACAATTGGTCAAATGAAGATGATAGAGAAGGAAGTCTATAGTTACTGGTCATGAGACACATTGACATGCACTCTAGCACACCTACATTGGAACAAGGAGTTAGATATGCCTAATAGTTTATCCAAGTCATCAATGTGACAAGTCACCAATTATATGAGAGAAAGTAAAAGATAAAAAATACAAGAAGAAGGCGATTATAGGTTGTTATTGGTTCACAAAAGGATAGGCAAGGCTATCAATCTAGACCCTAGGAGTAGGGTTCATTGGTATTTTGTGAATGAAGCAAGCATGGAATTAGAATTTTGAATTCAAGAATGAGTGGGCTGATTTGGTCATGGGTAAATTTCCTTGACATGAAGATATGGATATATGTAACCAAACTTAGATTAAAGAAGTAGAGTTGTAAGAGAGAGAGTTTTCAAGAGAGTTATTATTGCAAAAGAAGAATAGAATATAGAGAAAAATGTTGAGAAGGAAGAATTGAGCAGAAGAAAGAGCACTAAAGTGAGGCAAGAGAAATGAAATGTTCTTGTAGGAAACCAAGGGAGAGGTGTGAACAAAGTGTGCATCAAGAAAGAAGGAAGATCACTGCATCTTGAAGGAGAAAAAATAGAGATCTACATGAAAAACTAGTACCACATTCAAGGTCAAACATTAAGTATGATTTCTTACCATTACATCTATTTGTAAGCTACTAATAGGGAGAGCTTCCCTAGTAAGCTTATTTTAAAAATATTTTAACAAGGTGTCTCTCAAAAAGAGATTTGTAAATCCTCTAACTAGGTAGCTTTCATAGGCTTTTGTAAGTCTAACATGTTGCAAAAAACCCTAATAGTATGCACTTCTAGAAGAAGTACTTGTAGCTCCTAACTAGGCACCCCTTTCTATTAATTATAATGGCTAGTGGGTATATTAACCCCACCTTGTTTTTCATCCTCACATCGACGGTTTCCATGTATAGAATATATGTGTCATCTAGATGAATTCTTTTGTGTGTGAGCTTACTTGTTTTTGTCTAACTGCACTTATATTGATAATAATTGTAAAGTGGGTTGTATTAAGGTTAGTTGGAACGGTTAAAGGGATAACTATTTTTGTGGAAAATACCAATTCAGCCCCTCTCCCACTACTTAAGGGTATAGTTATGGAATAAGAAAGCATTGAATACAATTGTAATAGAAATGTTAGTGTATAGGAACATAGCTCTCTTTATTGTTTGGATACCCATATCGGAGTTACAAAACAAAAGAAATCATTCAAAACAACAAAATGTCCAAACTGTAAAAGAATGGTTATAGCTTAGTAAAGAATCACTCCTTCCCATTTAGAGGTTACCTATAGAGTTTTTACCAAAAGTCAAGTATAATATAAAGAATGGAGTGTAGTAAATTTTAGATGATTTTTTCTTTATTCTTCCATTCGAAGGAAAAATAAGCATGTGAATAAATTGATAAAATAGACATTATTCTTATTGATTGTTAGAGAGTGTACTAAAAATTCAATTGGAAAATTATTAACCATTTGTAAATAACTCCAACAAAATCCTTCAGAAAAGTACAAGATATCATTTAGAATATTCTTGTAGAGGAAGCTTACTTTATCTACATTAAAGACCAGGTCAAGTCTAGGTCAATAAAATATCATAAATAATGATAAATCTATAGAGGCTTTTCTTCTAGGTAAATGAATCATAGTTTAACTCATAGATTTGTAGAAAAAAGGGTGAATCTTATCAAATCTTTCCATTTCAAGTAGTTTTTCTCCAAACCCTAGCAAGAGGGTTTTTTACATGCAAAGTTTTCTAGATTTTTGTTTTCATAGCAAAAAGAGAGAAATGGCAAGGTCATTTAAAACTTTTTCCATTTTAGGGATGTTTCTATATTTCAACTTGTTTTAATTTTTGATTGGATTTAGATAAACAATTTTTAGTTTTTTTTGTATTTTAAAATTTAATACAAAAAAATTAAATTATATTCTCTAAATCAAAAACTATAAATTAAATTTTTTTATCTAACTGGTAATAACTCAATCTATAAATTGCAAATTATTTTAACTCAACAGGTTTAGGTTAAAGTTCAAAAATTATTTTAGCCTTCTAATATTTATTTAAATCAAAATTTAAAATTTCATTTATTATTTTGGCATACATTACATTTCATTTAATAAATATCAAGGGACTAAATTAATATATTTTATTTTATAAAGTTTATTTAAATTTGACACATTTATAATGAAATCTTTCTAATTTAATTATTTCTAAATTGACTTTTATGATTTTAAGCTTCAAATATTTAAGACAAATAAGCATTAAAGATGTTCATTTAGAAATTAAAATTACAAAATCACCATTATAGTTATATAGTACATAAATTGTTCATGAAATATTATCCTTAATTTAGTGCTTGTGTACCTATGATACAGTTAAGGAATAGTTGTAAATATTCATGCTAATAAATTTCATTTAGTTAAAGACCCTCTTTAATATATAGTTTGAGTTATTACTAGTTAATTGATTGATCACATATACTTCCACCTCTTTTTTCTTGAACCTATGGTGGAAAAGTGGATCCAAAGCTTATGCATAATTTTAAGGACTACTTTGAGTTATTTTTTGGCTATTTGAGGTAGTTTTGGCTCCACTTCAAATTCAATTTAAATTATTGATAGTTTGATTGGTTATATAGGCCTATATTTGTAGTGTTTTGTAAGCTTTTCATTTGCATGCAAGTTTCAATTTTTTTTAATTCAAAATTGATGATGCAATTTTTGTGGTACTTCTTTTAGATTTTTATTAGAGTTAACCTTTCTATAAGGTTATTGTCTTGGTGTTAGTTTTTTAGTTCTCTATCTTTTTTTTTTGGCACATTGTACAAATTGGGAATATTGATTATAGCTCACATGATTTATATTGGTTCTTCCTTGATATTTTATAGATAGTTGCTAGTTCTCCAATTTTTTTAGTATTCAATATTGATTTCAAGTCTTTTAGTTTAAGTATCATGTATATGATCTTATACACCTTTATTTAATAAAATTTCCTTTCAATTTAAGTGTTGAATAGGATATCACATGGTGCATATTCATATTTGAGTCTTTGACTTTGATTAAGTAAATAAAAAAATACTTATTTTTTCTTCTTCTATACTAATAAATATAATAGAGCCTTTGGTAAAGTTATTATTACAAGGATTGTCCAACTCATTTGCAAGCCTTATTTTATCCTTTGTAAGGTATTTCATAAAGTTTCTATTCGTGTAAGCCACATCCATTTTGGTGTATCACCTTAGGTATAGATTCATTTTGTTCATGTTATTCTATCAATTTTCCAAGTAAAATATATTTTAGGTGATTCAATGGAGAAGCTGATCCATAATCTAAAGATTGACTTTCAATATAGGCATACCCACATGCCTAAAAATCTTTCCATGTTTGACAGGATTTCCAGTTCTCACACTTAGTAATTAGGGCACAATCCCTCATGACAACAAACATATCTCCTAAATCAGATTCAATAATTACTGTAAGTATGTCCCTAGAAACTTGGGGTGATGGGGCATGGCCTAAACCCTTGTTATGTATCTATTTACAATAATTGATTTACTTTATACAATTTTTAAATTTATTATGATTCCCCTCTATAAGTAAATCATTATACAATAAGGTGACTTTTTGTCAGCCAAATAGATGTTTAAGAAATAGAAACATAGTTCCACATAATTCCTTTGTGAATATATCAATTATTTTGCTTTTCGTATGTGTGAATATGTAGCCTCTACTAACACACACACTTCAACATGGTCATTGTATGCAGATTCATCCTAGAATGAACATTGGATTGTTCATCCGAAAATCAACCTGCAAAGCGACCTATTGCATTCTATCTAAAGGGAATTGCTTGTTAGATATCCTTAGATTCGAGGTGTTTAAGCAACTAGACCCTGTAAGAATGAAGGATTTGAAAGAAAACACGACTAAATTATATGAGAATGTAGATTAATCTAGAATGGAGTATGCACATTTAATCTAAGGACATGTAAAAGAAATTATACTAAATGTATGCATATTAAATCTATATGAGAATTAAACTAGAAAATGAATATGAAAGTAAGGAGCTTAAATGAATGCACAATCCAGTAGCAATTTGATGCAAATTTTCATTCAACCTCTCTGAGATTTGAAGAGATGAGGGTCTCTTAAATAGACTTTCCTGGAATCCATCAATGGTTGAGATCGATTTCAATCAACCGTTAGGATTAAAGGCAAAGTTCATTCATAAAGGGAGATTCCCAAATTAAAGGGAGTTAACAGATTTAATTTGAGTAAAATAAGGATTTAACTGATTCAATTTAAGTAGAAAAAGGAGTTAACTGATTTAACTCATTTTTGATCAATAGTGAACTGGAAATTTCCCTTTTTGAACTGAAGAGAGATTTTGGTGAAATATTTAATTTAATAAAATGAGATATGCTCTCACAATTACCTTTTCTATTTAATTAAATAATCTTTTAATTAATTTAGAGGAACTTTTCTTATTTAATCAAATAACATCATTTAATTAATTAGGAATGGCTTCCCATTTAATTAAATAATTTTGTTTAATTAATTAGAAGTAAGTTCTCCATTTAATTAAATAATTTTGTTTAATTAATTAAAATAGGCACCTTTATTAAATTAAATAAATTTAATTCCGTAGTACATTATCCTTTAGGATATAATTTAATTTAATTAAAGTATAAATACTTAGTAATTAAATTAAATATTAATCAATAGGTTTAATGCGACTAACATGAGTACATACTATAGGAATTAAATAAGAAATATGATGAATGCAGATTAGGGTCTTCTACATCTAACAATTAAGTCAAGTAGCGAATAACAGAATGTGAATTGTTTATTAGAATAGGTCTTTAGGATTGGTTAAAAATAGACCAGAATTGGTATCATGGCAATGAGCCAATTTTGGGGTATTACATTTTGCCCCTCTTTGAATGAATGTGCAAGCAACACGTTCAATTCAAAGATAATCAGAAAGCATGATGCCAACATGAGATTGGTTCTAAAGTTGATTACACAGAGAACAATTGATAAGATTTTAAGGACTATCTCTAGAACAGAGCTTAATCCTAAGGGATCCAAGTTGAGCACTTAGATACGTAAGATTGATTGCATTTAGAAGATTATCTCCAAAATGGAGCTTAACCTTCAAGGATCTAGATAGAACACCTAGATACTTGAGATTGATAGCATTTAGAAGATTATCTCCAGAACGAAGCTTAACCTTCAAGGATCCAGATAGAACACCTAGATACTTGAAATTGATAGCATTTAGAAGATTATCTCCAGAATGAAGCTTAACCTTCAAGGATCCAGATAGAACACCTAGATACCTAAGATTGATAGCATTTAGAAGATTATCTCCAGAATAGAGCTTAACCTTCAAGGATCCAAATAGAACACCTAGATACCTAAGATTGATAAAAGATAACAAGGTCCAATCATGAGTCGTAGAATCATCCCTAGAACGGAGCTTGATCCTCAGGAGTTAGGGTTTAGACTGTCCCAATACCTATCCATCAAACTTTGAGAAGAGTTGTTATAAGGTTGATCAATCGATGAAAAGATAAGATAGGTAGCAAAGATGCCAGATAAAAGGGAACAAGATGCCCCGAGCGATGAGATGCCCCAAATGATAAGGACATAAGATGGGAACTAGATGCCCTGAGCAATAAGTATTTAATGGTGTAATCATCCTGCCCCCTCGGGAGTGAAATCGAAAGATGACACACCAAAAATATGATTTGAAGCAATATATCATGAGATGTAGAAGAAATCTGAGATTCAACAGAATCTAGAAGAGATCAGAACGATCTGAAGAAGATTCAGGGTTGATTTGAAATGATTACGATGTTGCAAAGACCAAGGTTGGCCAAAAGTTGACAAAATTTAGCCTCAGTTGACTTGAGTTGACAAATTTCAAAATGAATTTTGAAAATATGGAAAATGTGAATTTGAAAGGATTCCAAGAATCACAAAGTACCAAAAAGATTTGGGCTGCACAAGCGTTAGATTGCGTCGGTCCTCAAAATTTTAAAATGCATTTTTGAGGCTCTTAAGTGTGTTAGATTTCAAATTTGATCTTGAAAACAGATCCAGAATAGTCCAATTAGCCAGGGGCTGATTTTCGCAGAAATTTGAGCACTTTGAAAAATTTGGGTCAACAGCTATATAAGGGCTCGAAGGGTCATTTTCAATTCATTTGTACTGTTTTCTTGTAGTGATTTTGAGCTCTGATAGAGACATGGTAGTGAATGTGAGATATCATCATTTTGAGCACTCTAGACGACACAGCCGACTAGTAGACTACGGACCACCGGTGAGTCATCGATTTCCCATCTTTGTACTTTTTTTTCACACATTTTGAGGTCATTTATTGCATTTTTAGAATGCTTTTAGGATAATTTAATATTTCTTCACACGAGACCAATCTCTTCTCATGCAAAGATCTTCTTTCTTCATGCGAAGATTCAGGGTTGTCTGTTTCTTCACGCGCGGCATGAGGATCTTCGCATGAGAGGCATTTGGTTTTGCGTGAAGAAATAGATTCTTTGCATGAGGCAATTCGGTTTTGGCATGAAATCCTCTTTTCTTGCACGAACATTGCTTTCCTCACACGAGCAACTCTTTTTTCATGCAAATGCATGATTCTTCATGCGAAGAAAGAATGTCTTCATGCAAAACTAGTAGAATTTCGCGCGAAATTCCATGACAGTTTTGATTTTCACACTTAAAAATTGCATTTTAGTTCATTTTGATGCTTCATTTCGACTTGATACTGATCGTTCATTTGTCATTTTTTGTTGTGTGTGCAGGAGGTCTTTGGAGATGTTTCATTTAGATCACACTATTCACCACATGGATAGTTATTGCGGAGTCCAAATGACGTAGATCGGGCACACATTACCCGATTGGGTTTGTCTTTTTTGTTGTAGATTCTAGCCATGATGGTGAATCACAACCTTCTCACTACATTGGTAGAGCATTTTCATTCAGAAACGAACACCTTCCACTTGCTGATGGTCGAGATGACCATCACTCTAGAGGACATTTTGAGGATCTTGTGGATTTCCTTTCACATAGCCCAAGTCATCTATGACACAGTGCCCCGAGTAGGGATAAAGGTGCTATCAGTTGTGTTCGAGAGAGAGCTATCAAGGGGTAGGGCCATCAGCTAGGATGAGCTCATGCACACATATGGACCGACACACAGGCTGGCATCTGTGCTAGCTATATTCTTGAGCTGTTACTTATGTCCTGATAGAGAATAGCATGGTGTGGAGTGTGTGTGGGGTGCCATGCTCCACAGGATGGCTGAGGCACCTGAGATCTTTGGGTGGGGTCAGTGCATGCTGGCTCACCTTTTTCATGAGATGCATGAGGTCATCTTCCACGAGAAGAAGACCATGGTAGTGGGAGTTTATGTTTTGCAGATTTGGGCCTAGGAGCATCTTCTAGTATGTAGGCCAATTTTTGAGGATGCTCAGGAGCCTATGGAGCCCTACATATGTAGATATCGAGGGCATATTACCCAGGCCCACCTGGGTAAGACTGAGCATTGGCAGAAGCATCTTGATGACCTAGTGTCCATTGTATGGCGACCCTGGAGAGAGACAAAGGAGTGGGATGATGCCCCCAGAGAGTTGCCATGGATGTTTAGTTCTCAACCTCTGGCAGGCAAGGCTACATCTGTCATAGAGAGATTCATGATCTCACAAGTGTGGCGGCAGTATGGCCGACCACAAGAAATTTCACATGAGTACTGTGCCTATGCTAGGGTGTAGAAGGATATTGAGTGGGGATGGCCTCCACAGATGGATCTAGGGTGATCCATGATAGATATCTACAGTTTAGCTACTGTTCAGTGGGACTACCTGCCAGAGGTAGTAGATACAAGGATGACACCTGCATATCAGGAATTTTTGATTAGCCATCCATTCCCATGCTTCACAGATCCACTAGGGATGCCAGGGAAAGCACAGAGATAGGTGCCCCAGCAACAATAGGCATAGGCACAACCGCCAGGTCAGCCACAAATTCTGCCATAGGTCCAACATCAGGTATAGCAGATGCTTATTCCCCTATGTCAGATGGGATTGGACCTAGGTGCTAGGGGTAGTGGGACATGACACAGTAGACGACAGAGGTAGAGGATAGAGGAGCAGGCCCCTCAGTAGGAGGTGCTACAGCAGCAGGTGCCTCCATAGCCATAGGTACCTCCACAACAGTAGGCACCAGAGATGGTAGATGAGGACATGCCAGATTAGCTAGCAGGTGGGGTGTAGGACATGGTGCAGAGGTACCGGGAGTGGGTTCGTGCGGCCTCCCGATAGTTGGGAGAGTTGCAGATTGCAGTAGCAGTCAGGGATACACGTAGCTAGTGTAGAGACAGCGGGAGACAAATCGTCAGAGGGAGTGCGCGGAGACTGCAGAGCAGAGGCTAGAGATGGTGCTTGATGAGATCCACTTTCAATCAACATGAGCAGCTTATTATTATTATGCTTATACCAGCGTAGTACCGTATGAGACATTGCAGGTTCAGCAATTCTCTCAGTACGTGTGAGAGTCTAGAGGCGCACGACCTCCTATCAGGCCAGATATGCCACCACCGCCTTCACCACCTGCTGCCCCTGCTCCTCCTACTCCTCCTGGAGGTGAGAGTTCAAGAAAGAGTTAGACGCTCTGTGCTTAATTTTTGATTTTGATCCTTGGCTATGTATCGATTGGTGTGCCAGCACCACATGTATCATTTTTGATCGATTGCACTCAACTAGCGTCCATTTTTGTACTGACCCATTCTTTGATATATATATATATATATATATATATATATATATATATATACAAGATTTTGAGCCGAGTATTCCTGTGTACATGTCAATGTTTGTTTTGTTTTACTTTGATGTACATGAGATGTATGTTGTACTTAGATAGGATGCATATGTATGAACTAACATCTCACGTAGTGTTGCATGTTTTTGCTTGATAGTCACAGGTATTCCATTAAGGAGCGTGAATTGACAAACCAAATGCTTGTGCAACCATGGAGAAATCTGATGCATGTGAAGTATGAATAGAATGACCATCAAATTGTGTGGTTATGCAAATGAAGTATGTAATGCAAGACTATATTAAATGAAACCCTAGGTCTAGTTACCAAGCCTCAATGATTTATCATCACTGGATATAAAATAAAGCTAGTATATTATACAATTCCCACTGACATTGCAATCATGGAAATATAAATATAATATATGTTATTGGTTTATCCGGATTAAATGTAAGCATTTGAGGCACAAGAAGCCAGAATGACTAGAACATTTGTCCCTTTTAATGTAGCAAGTTAACATAAGCATCAGAGCATAAATGCTATGATGACCCAAATGTTGCTTGCATGATAGGCACACCAAACACACGGGAGATCCCTCCTATGCTAAGTTTTCAGTATTTAATGACCTTTGCATTTGTAACCTGAGACAGAAGTGTGCTAGATATACTCACAGTGACCCGTACGTTTACTTAATAGGATGAGTATCAGTATGTACTATAGCATGAAGAGTTCACTCCAACAAACAAGGAGAAGAATCAATGTCATTGATGTATCTATATAAAAGGAGTCGAGGTACACATGGCCATTCAATACAAGATGGAGGCTCTTATAGTGGACACTTCTTTTATAGGAACATATCAACTTGTTGGAACTAAACCACAGACAGAAAGACACGAAAACATCATGCCCCCAGTCATTACTTCTCTAGTCAAAGATGACATCATCGAGTTGCTCGAGGAGATATGATAAAGAAAAAACAAATCAAACAAAGAAAAAAGCTTAGCATATCAAAACAAATATATTATTTTTTTGAACTCAATATTTTGGATTGATGTCAAGTGTTAATGTCTAGAATACATTTGAAAGAAATCTCTTCAGTAGGGTGATAATAGTAGGCAGACACAGTTAGAATGATTGGTGACTAAGGTCAAAGAGGAATCTTCACAGTGAAGAACCTAAGACAGACTGAGCGACAGTAGACAGACATAGCCAGGACAACTGGTGACTGACGCAAGAGATTTTCCATAAAGGAATCTAGAGACATAACTTAGCAATAGTAGACAGACATAGTTGAAACAACTGGTGACTATTGTGAAAGAGATTCTACGAAGAGAATCTTAAAAAGAGTGACACTAGCAATAGTAGGCAGACGCAGTCAGAATGACTGGTGACTGTTACGAAGGAGATTTTATGAGAATCTCAAAAATAGTTACACTAAGGGGGAATTCCCCCGAGCTATGACAAGACTCAATCCATGGATACATGAGCAGGAAGTAGGAAAGTGAAAGCGCGAAAGTGACTATACAGAATAGCTAGAAGATATGCTGCAAGATGGGGCATTGGGAACAAGAGGCACCTATTTACCAGGTTTTCACCTTCTTGGCAAGTTTTCTCTTTTTTTGATACCATGATGCATGTTTCCAAGTTTTCATCAATGGCACTATTTTTGTTTTTCAATTTTTTTTTTTTTGTATTTTTTTTTGGAATTTTGAATATTTTTTTTGGTGTTACCAAGGCACCTATTGCTAGGTTTTTACTCAGGTAACAATTTTTTTCCAGGACTTTTTCTGATTTTTAGGTTTTTTTCAGGACATATAGATATGTATAAAGAGCTTGCTGAGATTAAATCAACTATAAAACCGCTTTAGGTGGAGAGTGTTAATAGGCTCTTTAAGCATTTCTCCTTCGGTTGTGGAAAGCTGATAAGTGCCAGATCCATATACTGCAATAATGATGTATGGACCTAACCAATTTGGTTCAAACTTTCTCTTTTGCATTCATTGTTGTTGATTCTTAGGGTTCTCTCTCAGAACGAGGTCACCCAGCTGGAAGTCACGTAGCCTGATCTTTCGATTGTAGCTTTGTGCCATTCTTTTTTGATATGCTCATAAATGATCACATGCCACTTGTCATCGTTCATCCAGTAACACAAGCTCTTGATGTTGAGCTATCCTCTAGTCATCATCAGTGATAAGGCTTTTCATAGAGATTCTCAAAGTAAGAATCTCGATCTCTATTGGAAGCATAGCATCCGCCCCATACACCAATGCAAATGGAGTCATACCTGTTGGAGTTCTAATGCTTTTCCTATATGCCCACAGGGCTGGGTTGATCTAGAGATGCCAGTCTCTCCCTGACTTACTGACTATGCGATGAAGAATTTTGAGGGTCGCCTTATTGGATGCCTTAGCTTGGCCATTACCCTGGGGGTAATAAATAGAAGACCAATGTTGTGCAATCTTGAATTTCTTGCACAGTTCCTTGAGGTCTTTATTTTTGAACTGTCCTCCATTGTTAGTAATGATTGAGGATGGTATACTATATCTACAGATGATGTAGTTTGTGATAAAGAGCACTATAGTTTTGCCATCAGCAATTGTGAGAGGGACTGCCTCCACCCATTTCATGAAATAATCTGTAGCCATGATAATGAACTTATGTCCATTGGAAGAGGTTGGGTGAATCTGCCCCACCAAGTTGAAGGCCCATTGTTGAAATGGCCATGTTGTAGTAGATGGAATCAGCTCTCTGGCTGGAGCGTGAATGAGATTCCCATGTAGCTGACATTGTTTGCAGAACCTAGCATACTTAACAGCTTCTTGCTCCATTTTAGGCTAGTAGTAATCAGCACGAAGAAGTTTGCGAGCTAGTGTTAGGCCATTGGAATGAGATCCACAAATGCCTTCATGAACGTCAATTAGTACACGTTTGGACTCGTTGGGTTCTAAACACCTAAGGATTTTTCCATCGATACCTCTCCTATACAGATCATCAGCAATAATGACATAATGTTAAGCGTTACAAATTAGGTAACATTTCTCATTCCGGGTTAGACCTTCTGAAATGGTTTGATTATGAAGGTAGGAATAGATGTGATGGTAGTGGGATGATTCTTGTCCTATAATAGAATAGATCATCTTGGAATCAGGTGCATCATAGGCTGGGTAGTGTAACACTTCCACCAAGAACTCATGTCAGAGATCATTTTTTGGCATTTGTAGAAGGGAGGCCAAAGTGGCCATGGTGTCAGCTGCTTTATTATCTGTATGTGGAACTTGTTGGAAGGTGATGTGTGCAAAATATTTTGTCAAGTCATCAACCATGCATTTGTAAGGAATTAGTTTTTCATCCTTTGTTTGATACACATCATTTACTTGGTTGATGACAAGCTGAGAGGCACCGAAGATGTCCAACTGATCTACTCTCCATTCAACTGTAATTTTCATACCATTGATCAAAGCTTCATATTTAGCAATGTTATTTGTACAAGGAAACAAAATCTTGTATGCTTTGGGCAATGAGTATCTCTATGGTGTAATGAAGAGTAATCCAGCACCTGATCCTTGTTGCGTGAAGGACCCATCGAAGAACATAACCCATGTATGGTGAGTGAGTGTTAGAATTGACTCATCTGGAAAATCAATGTTTATTGGTAGAAGACTCTGTATGGGTGCCTCGACCAGCTGGTCTGCAATTTCCTATGCCTTTATAGCTTTGCTTTCAACATATTGGATGTCAAACTCACTTAGTATCATGACCCATTTAGGCAATCTTCTTGTGAGAGCTGCCTTACTGAGCAAGTACTTTAATGGATCTATTTTAGCCACAAGCCGTGTAGTGTGGGCAAGCATGTAGTGTCTCAATTTCTGGGAAGCAAAGACAACTACCAAGCAAGCTTTTTCAATAATGCTGTAGTTTTTCTCATAAGAGACCAATGTTCGGCTCAAGTAATAAATAGCTCTTTCTTTGTTGTCATTGTCTTCCTAAGCCAGTAGGATTCTCAAAGATGTTTCAGTGGCTGAAATGTATAAAAGAAAAGGCTTTCCATGCATAGGAGGCATCAAGATTGGTGGATTGACAAGATATTGTTTGATCTATGTTAAGCTTTGCTCACAATCTCGGCTCCAATTGAATTTCACACCCTTATGTAAGGTCTTTGTGAAGGGTTGTGATTTATCTGCCAATTGTGAAATAAACCTGCGAATAGATTGAAGCCTTCCCTGTAGTCTTCTCATCTGACTGATGTTCTAAGGTGGTGGCATGTCCATTATTGCTTGTACTTTTTCTAGATCTACTTCAATTCCCTTTGCAGAAACAATATATCCTAACAATTTTCCTGATGTGACACCAAATGCACATTTCTTAGGATTGAGCCAAAGACTGAATTTTTCCATACGATCTAGGATGGGACCCAAATCTTGTAGATGAGTATTGCGTTTAGCACTTTCGACCAAGATATTATCAATGTAGTCCTCCATGGTTCTATGCATCATGTCATGGAAAATTGTAGTAACAGCCTGCCGATATGTAGCTCCAGCATTCTTTAAACCAAATGGCATCACATTCTAGGAAAAGGTTCCCCATGCACATGTGAAAGCCATTTTCTCTTGATCTTCTGGCACAATTTTTATCTGATTGTATCCAAAAAAACCATCCATAAGTGAGTACATCTCATAGCTAGCTGTCATGTCCATGATCATATCTATATTAGGGAGCGAAAAGTCATCTTTAGGACATGCCAAGTTAAGATCATAGAAGTCTGTACAAACCCTGATAGATTTATCATGCTTGGAAATAGGAACAATATTGGATATCCATTCAACATAATCAATTGCACAGATGAAACCAGCCTTTAGAAGTTTCTCCAATTCTACTTTGACTAGTAATGCAACACGAGGATGCATTTTTTGAAGCTTCTATTTAACTAGTTTGATGCTTGGTGCTATGGACAAGTGATGCATGATAAGATCAGGATCCAATCCTGGCATGTCAGAATATGTCCAAGCAAAATTTATTTTCTTTTCCTTGAAAAAGGCAATGAATTGTTCCTTCTCTTCAGGTGACAATGACTGAGCCAGATGTACCACATGAGGATGTTCTTCTATGCCCAGGTTAATTGGTTCATCGACTCTATTAACACTGAAGATCTCTCCTGAAAGTGACTGGGAAGGACATCAAATATCTCATCCACAGGCACCTCAGAGAGGTTTTCACCCTTGGATACATCTTTTGTTTTTACTTTTTTGGGATCCGACACTGCCACAATGTGGTTTTCACCATCGGACCTTTTGCATTTTTTTCTTTTAATTATGTGACTGAGATATTTGATGTCAGCCTTAGTCATGTTGATACTCTACTCATTGGTGGTAGATGTTACAAGTTCAATAGCATTTAGGTAACAGGAAAGAGCATAGTCATTCTAAAATGTGGGGACTTCATTAGATGCATTGGGGTTCCAGTCTATAAGCTCGGGATGTGTGAGTGAGAGAGTAGTGGCTAGTTCAATGGCGTTCACATTATATTCATTAAGTGCATGGACCAGCAATTTGAAACCTATGTCAACCTCATCCACAGGTGTATTCAAATGCCTCAGAGTACGAACGTTAGTAATTTACAACTCAAGGACATTAGTTGGATCAGACCCTCATGACCTAACCCTAGATGTTTCACTCACTTTGATTTTATTTTCATAGACATGGACGTGGTCAATGTCTTTATCAATAGTCGCTTCTAAAAGATTGTCAAACTCATATTCATGAGAATTGATGCTACATGGTGAGAGACTATAGAACTCCCCAATAGTGATAGGGACATAATCTCCTTTAGCCTCTGGATTCTTACACAAATACTCAATACAACATGACTAACTAGATTCTCCCTTTTCTGAATGATATTTGAGTTGCTTAGTATTGTCCTCAGAAGAATCACTAGTATCATCCATAGTGCTAACACATGGAACAAAGTCATCTGGCTCAGGAAAGAATTTAGCGAGATCATAAGGAATAGGATGAGGGTAGGAATCCTCATCATTAGATTCTTCTTCTCGAATACTTGACTCAGATTGTGACTCATTTTCAGATGAACTTTCAGGTACAGGTATGAATTTATTGGATCCCAAATGGAAAGGGACCTTCTTAAACCCTAGGCCAGTTGTGTCATTGTTGCTTTGAGTTGTTGCTTTAATAGGATCTATTAGACCATTATTATCACACTCAATAGGGCTGGTTCCCTTGTAACCAAAACGCTTCATAAGCTTAAGACCAGGTCCATATTTCTTAGGATTGATTTCTAGAGCTTGTTCTTGTAGGTCCACTGGAGCTTCTGCTTTGTAAAGCCATGCAGAAATGGCTCTATTTTTGCTTTCATCTTCCTAAGGGAACTGTAGCCTTGACAAAAGATCCATTAAACTTGGTCTGAGGTGTTAGCATGAATGACTTCTTTTCTTCTAAGGGCCTCCCATAATGTCAAGGGGACTCTGGAATAGATGTTAATGATAGCACTAGTTCCATGTGGTACTCTCCCATACTATTTTCTTTCAGTTTAAATGACTGATCAATTTGTTTCAGTTTATTGTCGTGACATTTAGTAGATTCATGGTTAGCAGGGACAAAAGAATCAGTAGCTTTGAGCATATTGCAGGTGTAGCTAGTAGTGGCAAGAATAGTAACTTTGAAGCCATGAAATGGGAATTTAATGCATTGGTGGTATGTGGATGGTACAATGCGCATCTCATGTATCCATGGTCATCCCAAAAGAATGTTGTAGGCTAAGGGAATGTCAAGCACTTGACAGGTGACATCCCTTTCGATAGGACTGACGTGAATTGGTAAAGTTACATGAACTAGTGACTTTTGTTCTACTTCATCGTATCCTTTAATAGTGATCTTTCATCGAGGATCAACAGAGTCCTCAGAATAATCCAATTGTCTAAGAAGAGCAGAAGAAACAATATTTAGGCTAGCGCCATTGTCAATGAGTACCCAACGAACACATGTCTGGTGGATCATAACCTCAATGTGTAGAGGTTGATTGTGTGGGCTATTCAATGAGATGTCATCCTCCTCAGAGAAGGTCATAAGATGAGGTGGGGTCAAGTGACCTACCATGGATTGAAATTGCTCAAGATCAAGATCTTGAGGAATGTTTGCCTCAGTGAGGGCTTTGTCCAGAATTTGCCTGTGAGCAGGCGAGATTAAATAAGCAGCTCAAATATGGAAATGTGAGCATTAGTTCATCTCAACTGATCTAGAACACTATAACTAGTTGCAGTCAAGTTTGTCATGTGTTTTGCACCTTTACCGGATGAACCGGTAAGGGCTTTGTCCTTGTGTTGTTCAAGATTTGAAATAGGAGGTGCAGGGCCTTTGAGCACCAACTTTGTGTGAGAGCAAGTAACAATGTTAGCACAATGTTGCAAAGATGCACTATCCATGTTATTGGAAGTAGGGCCTCTCAAGACAAATGGTATCTTGGGTTTGTCGTTATCTTGCTTCCCCTTTATGGTCATAACGTCGTAGTATTCAAAATCTACAGGTTCAGCCATGTGAATGATATTGTCATCATTAGAATATGTATAGTTGACGTTATTGTAGGGTTCTAGTTTCAAAGTCTCTCCTTTTTCATAAGCTGGGAAAGGCTCTTTGAATGCCTTGTGGTTTGAGTTTTTTTTATGTCCATCTACCACAAGTTCACCAGCATCAATCATGTCCTGGACTTTATGACGCAAGTTTATATAGTTGCTAGTTTTGTGTCCCTTGTTTTGGTGATACTCACAAAATGAGGTCTCATTCCACCATGGTGGATGTAGTTGTTGATCATAGGGACGAGGGTTATCCATTGGTGAGATAAGCTTGTGTTGTAGCAATGTTTTGTAAACCACATGCAAAGGTTCTCCCAAAGGCATATACTCTCGCTTGGGTCGTGTTGCCCATGATTTTCTTGGTTTGTTTCCAGAAGTCTTATTGTCAAGAGGAGGCTTCTCAACATTTTTGGCTACTTTGAGGCAATCTATGAGATTAAATGCTGCTTTAGCAGGTTTGGGTGTGACATTATCAAAAACTCCATCATGTACAATTTCTCAATTCTTGTTGACATGTTTGGTTTTATCCTTGTTGGAAGTGGAACCTTGTTTTGTGTCTCTCTGAAGAGTGAGCTCACCTTTCTTGACCATGAATTTGTCGATATGGATAGCCTGTGTAATCATTTCTTCAAAGGTACGTGGACCTTGTAGTTGGACTCTATACCCGAAATCAGGTCAGAGGTTATCAGTGAAAATGTCGAGCTTCTCTATTTCTAGGATTTTACAAGAATACTTAGTGTATAGTTGTCTCCACTGTTGGAGGAAAGTGAGAAAAGGCTCACCAACCTTGTATTTAAGGTTGCATAGATCTCGAATATTTATAGGATGTTGAATGTTATGAGAATATTTCTGAACAAATGAATTATCAATTTTGTCAAACATCTTGATACTAGGAGGTAAATGTGAGAACCACTCCAAAGCTTGACCACCTAGGCTTCTAGGGAATAAACGCATGAGGTACATTTGATTATGTATAAACTCCATAGACAAAGTACCAAATTCCCACAAGTGATCTTGGGGATCAGTAGGACCAAAGTACTTGTCATATCTGGGTAGTTCTACACCTTGTGGGAAAGGCGACATGTTTATACTTTTGTCAAATGGGAATGAACAAAGAGCATCCAATGTGTATGTCTTTGTGGGTTTCTCCTTCTCATGCATCATCTGAGCCAATTGGTCTTGCATAATTTTTAGTTGTTTTTGGAGTTTAGTGGTCTTAGTTTCTTCTTCACGTGTGATAATGGTCTCCACATTGAAATGTGTGGGCAGTTTAGCTCCCTCTTGGGAAAGTTTGAGAAAGTACTTTTCTTTCTCTTCGTTGAGTAGGATTCCCATAAGCTTCTAAAAGTTTTTGTCTCTTCAACATTTTGCTATGTGTTTAGGAAGGATTTCCACCTCTTCCTATTCCTCATCAGTGTCATATTCTTTCTCTTTCTCTTTGTCATCCCTAGGTGGTTCTTGATATCGACTATGACTACCCTATTCAGGTTCACGATTAGTCATTATAGGAATGTGTTCAGTTTTTGTATGTTGTGTTTCAAAAGGGTCTATGGAGAAAGGATCATACATTGTATTTGGGAATGTAGGACCTCTACCTATCTCAATATCCTCTTGGTAAAAAGGATTCCTAATTTGTTGAAAATTGGAAAATGTTCGTTGAATTTGAGATGCTCTGGTAGGTGAGGAAGACCATGAAGATGCCTCACTAGCCAAACTGGATACAGATTGTGTAATGAAAGGTTAGCAACATTTGCCACAATTATGACCCCTAGCACAACCATGTCTAAGGTTATCAGGATAAAACATGTTGTCGCTTCTGGTTGTGACAGTCATAGGCAAGGAAGAGAAGCTAGAACTTGGACAAGGACTATACTAAGACTGAGTCTCAAAAAGGACAAGATAATAGCAAGAATGGTATTCACTAAGGCACAAATGGTCTAATTTAAAGGCTAGAATAGCCAAAGATTATGACCATTGCAACACAAAGTAGGACAAGAATTAAGACAAAGACCAAAAAAATACTAATGAGACGAGACTAGTCAAGGCGTAAGACACAAGCCTTCAGCTAAGTGAAGTGTCATTGTTTCAGGACTATTTGCAAATAGAGAGCGATAAACAAACACAAACAAGGATAGCATGCAGGTTGTAGATGGCTAAAACAAATCCAAATTGGTAATGGTGATACAAAGTCTCGTGCAAAAAACTTTTACGGGTCGCACGAAGAAGTTTTACAGGCTGCACAAAGAAGTTTCTATCTCGCGTGAAAGTCAGTGATAGCAATTTAATTTCATGCGAAGAAGTTCATAGGATTGTGTGAAGATGCACAACAATAATTTAATTTCGTGCGAGAATAAATTGATTTCACATAAGGAGAATATAATTTTGCGCGAGACCAAAATGATTTCACGCGAAAAGGAAGACCAGTTTTACAACAACGACTGATTTTGAATTTTTTTTTGATCGTTTCAGTAACCAGGTAGATAAACAGGCACATAGAACAACAATCAAGTGATTTCAAGCATGTCTAAAAACAATGAGCAAGGGCAAAAGAAACCTTGCACATGAATAATCAAGTGACTTAGTTTTGTGCTAATCCCTAGAAGAGCTATTTGTGTATGTTTTCAAAAGGTTTTTTTTGCAATCACGCATACATTCCTAGAAAATAAAAGTTGGCCTCTCTAAGGTTTTTAGTAATGGCTTGACTCTACAACTTTTATGACTCACAGGGGTGACCTCCAATCTTGGCACACTGAGGTTTTGACACAGTCTGAGAACTTAATCTTCAAGAGCTGCTAGGGAGATCTGACAACCCACAATGAACCACACCAGTGGAGATTTCTTCCACAAGGACATTTATATAGCGATTGTCACTACCATGGCAAAAATGGCTATTACTGCTTGAGGTTTCGTCATCACAGTTTTCCCTATAGAGGGATTTTCTGCTACAGTTAACCCTCTCTAAAGGTGACTGACTCACAATAGTATACCACAAGGGGACTTAGCTTCCAAATTCAAGGTTTTGACACCTTTTCACCTATAGCCCAATCAAAGCAGACAAATTAATTTGACACACTAAACTAAGATTATCTGTTAAAGATCTATGATATCATCTCCTAGTGATCTATCAACCTCTCCGGAGAAAGGATGCCTTAATCAAAAAGTTGAAGATTCATCTATTTGCGAGATGCTCGAATAGTGTTCATGGGGGCTTAATTACTATGTGTGTACAGATGTCAATTTTTGAAAGAAAATCTATCCAAAAGCAATCAAAAAAGCACAAGGTGGTACACTTAACACTTTAACTAATGTGAGGTGAGTCCAAAGATGTGGAACATTTAATCCCTCACACAAGCTAACACAAGTCCACAACTCAGAAACTAGTGAGTTCTAGAAAGCACAAAAGGGTTGCCTAGTGGAGCCTTTAACGCTTCTATCCTGTAGACCCCTCCCCTTTAACGTGGTGCTGATCTTGCAACCATAGGGTGGAATGAGGGGCCGGTGGATTAGCAAGTCCAATAACCCAAAATAGCTATCTAAATCTATCACTAGTACCTAAGCCTGCTAAATGAATACTAACAAAGATCACACCCTAGTATCAAATTATGTATGTGTTGTAAAATGAAAATACAGAAGGAAACACACACAAGCTCAACATGAGAGATGTTTGTTTTAGATCCAAATGAAGTGTTATCAGCTGAGGAAGGTTACCTGGTGATCCTTGCAATGCGCTTAGTAGATTTTACCTATTTTTAGCAACTATATCACATTTTTCTAATTGTCCTGCAAACCGCTATTATGTTGTTCCAAAAAAATTAGAAAACACAGAAAAACTAGAAACCGTGAATAGTCACCAGAAAAACTAGAAAACACAAAAATGAATGCAAAAAAATTGCCTTTGTCATTAGAGTTTTGTGCGAAATTTCTGACAGTCCACTTGAAGAAGTTTTATGGCTCGTGCAAAATTATACTCGGCTCGCGCGAAGAAACAGGTTTTGTGCGAAGTTTCGCTCGCCAAGGAACTTTCTCGAGCAATTCAAAAAGAATCTTTTCGCGAAGATTTTGGATCCTTGTGCAAAAATGAATAGTCTCGCATGAAGATTCTCTAATCTGTATGGAACAGTACGGACAGAGAACAAAAAAATGATTAAAAAAATACAGAAAGAGGCCAGAAAAACTATTTTTTGAGCCCCATGGTGGGCACCAAAAATGTATGCGTGAATATGCAGCCTCTGCTAACACACACACTTCAACATGGTCATTGTATGGGGATTCATCCTAGAATGAACATTGGATTGTTCATTTGAAAATCAGCCTGCAAAGTAACCTATTGCCTTCTATCTAAAGGGAATTGCTTGTTAGATATCCTCAGATTTGGGGTGTTTAAGCAACCAAATCCTGTAAGAATGAAGGATTTGAAAGAAAATGTGACTAATCTATATAAGAATACAAATTAATCTAGAATGGAGTATGCACGTTTAATCTAAGAACATGGAAAAGAAATTATACTAAATATATGCATATTAAATATATAAGAGAATTAAACAAGAAAATGAATATGAAAGTAAGGAGCTTAAATGAATGCACAATCTAGCAGCAATTCAATGAAAATTCTCATTCAACCTCTCTGAGATTTGAAGAGATGAGGGTCTCTTAAATAGACTCCATCAACAGTTGAGATCAATTTCAATCAACGGTCAGGATTAAAGGTGAAGTTTAGTCATAAAGGGAGATTCCCAAATTAAAGGGAGTTATTATATTTAATTTGAGTAAAATAAGGAGTTAACTAATTCAATTTGAGTAGAAAAAGGAGTTAACTGATTTAACTCATTTTTGATCAATAGTGAATTGGAAATTTCCCTTTTTGAACTGAAGAGAGATTTTGGTGAAATATTTAATTTAATAAAATGAGATATTCTCTAATAATTACCTTTTCTATTTAATTAAATAATCTTTTAATTAATTTAGAGGTACTTTTCTTATTTAATTAAATAACTTCATTTAATTAATTAGGAATGGCTTCCCATTTAATTAAATAATTTTGTTAAATTAATTAGAAGTAAGTTCTCCATTTAATTAAATAATTTTGTTTAATTAATTAAAATAGGCACATTTATTAAATTAAATAAATTTAACTCCGTCGTACATTAGCCTTTAGGATATTATTTAATTTAATTAAAGTATAAATACTTAGTAATTAAATTAAATATTAATCAATAGGTTTAATGCGACTAACATGAGTACATACTATAGGAATTAAATAAGAAATATGATGAATGCAGATTAGGGTCTTCTGCATCTGACAATTAAGTCAAGTAGTGAATAGCAGAATGAGAATTGTTTATTAGAATAGGTCTTCAGGATTGGTTAAAAATAGACCAGAATTGGTATCATGGCAATGAGCCAATTTTGGGGTATTACAACTTGTACCCTATAAAAATAAAGATGAACCACCTTTTGTTGGATGCCATGCCTAATATAATGATGATATATTAAAACATGTCTTGTTCAATAATGAATCATTATATTAAAGTAGATAATGAGGTTACACTTTAGTTGTCACAATAAAGTATTGAAGACACTACCTAATTTTGTTTGAGTACTAATAGAATATCCTATAGCCAAGCTATTTATTTAGTTTCTTCTTTTGATGTCATATATTCAACCTTTATAGTGGATAGAGAAATAATAGATTACTTATTACTAAACCATGAAATGGGATCTAAAATAAGATAAACAACATAATGCATAGTTGATTTGTAGTTATCTACACATTTTATCGAATTTAAAGATAACATGAAATAAAAATAAGATCTCCATGAGATTAATAATAAATACCAATTATCAAATTCCCTTACACATATCTTAATATTAATTTGTCTTCTATGTAATATAGGACCTTATGGGAACTCAAAAATCTAAATATCACACATATTTCAAGGGAAATATGTGGTTGAGTGTGGCTCAAGTATACAAGAATAACAATCAATTCCTATACAACATAGGTTGAACATGTTCTCCCCTATATAATTTCTTAACTATATTATTTAATAAACTTAATTAGATGCTTTCTCTTACAGTATGTCATCTTGAACTTTTCCATTAATTGACAACATACTTTGTTTGAGAAAGATAACTACTATGTTCATTCTTCTATGCTTGTAGCCAAGAAAGTAGTGTATAAACCAAGATCTATCATCTCAAATGCATCTTCACCTTTTTATACTTTACATCACTTATACAATTAAGTTTATATCGTATAATTCTGAGATCATCACATATAGTGCAATAATTATGATACCACCCTCATCTAATTGCTTCAAAATATTCGTCAAATTTAGAAAAAAAGACCTTGATTCTTGTTTGAAACTATATTCATACTTAATTTTCAGATCATTTTCTCCTTCCTAACTTTTAAAAGCATTGAGGATGAGTCATATAGAATTCTTTGCCCATTTTAGCACTCAAAAATGTATTTTTAACATCCATTTGGTGAAGAGGTCACTTGAAGTAAGCTCCCATTTCTATAATAGTCCTAATAGTACTAATTCTTGTTACAAAATAAAATGTTAATGTGTGATAAATTACCTCTTTTGGTGAATAAACTTTGGCCAATAGTATTCACTTGTAAAATTTAGATTCCAATTTGACTTGAACTTAATATTAATTATACCCACTTTTTGTTGATCATATTCTTACGCTGTAGTAAATCTATCAATTCTAGAATTTAATTGGTTGTCAAAGAATCATGTTGTAATTCCCTAATAAGGAACATATTAGGACTAAATCTAAATTGTTAAGTTTTCATAAAACAAAAAATTAACTCAGTATATATGCATCCTTGGAGTTTCTCTAACATTAATAGCCTAATTTATTTTTTCCACAAATTTGTTTTTCAATTTAGCTTTTCAACCAATATTTCATTCATCTTCTACATTATATTTATAATAATTTCAATGCACTATGAACAAGCCTCAAAATATTTGCCACCTAACTATGCAAAACTACTCCCTTGATCTAGGAGACAATACCATGATCCAAATAGGTCTAGGACATAAACTAAGGTTTAATCCAAAACCACAAGTAAAATGTAAAACTATTAAGTAAAAATGATCACTAAGGGAAATTGAAAGAGTGAATGTTTCAACCATATCCACATGAGTGTCATCATACCTTCCTATTGTGTTACGATTAACTCCCTAGGCTAAAGACCACCCTATCACATAAAATTTCTTTTCCCTAAAAAATCCAACTAGATAGGTATGAGCTAGTTGTGTTGGGATCCACCCCCTAATAAAGGGATCAAAAAGATGCACAAATTGTCCCTACTCCAAGTACTTGAAAATTACACCCATCTTTATCTTGTTTAGTGTAAAAACCCAAAATTCATTCAATAAATTTATTTTTATATATAATATCACTTGTTATATAACTCACAACTAGAGCCATGCCACATAGGGATATGGTATCTAAAAAAAGGATCCCTTGGGTACCAATTTTGTGTTAGGAATAAGGTGTCTCAACCTTGTATAATTCCTATTCTTATTATTTGTTTTGTAAAATGTATTTCTTGCAAATAATGTTGATGTGTCGACATCTTGAACTATGTGTAAGGAGATCATAACTAAAACGGTTATGACGGATTCCTATGACACATAAGAGCTATGTTAGGAAGATTCAATGATAGGTGAAGACATGTGGCAACTAAGATATTTGAGTATTGTACACTCTACCCCAATAGTGAATTTTTTAGGGTTCCTATTTTCTCGGAGAATGGTAAAACCCTAATACGGTTTACCTTTTGGGAGTAGCCCTAAAGTGAAGCGCATGTTATAAGCATTTTTAGGGTTGCAAAGAGATGTGATGCGAAAAAGGTGTATTGTTGGTATTGCGAGTAGCTACTGGAGTCTTTTGTTGTCGATGTTGAACTTGCATTGCAAGTGTATTGTAACCTTGTGTTGAAGATAATACATTGTGCAGGTTTTGAAGGGGTGGGGTTGTTTTACCGAAAGGTTTTTCCCCACTGGAAAATCCTTGTGTTATGTGTTCCTTTCTCTATCTATTTTCTGTATGCATGTTTGGCTGCAATATTGTTGTTTACATGATATTGAATCTGTAAGTGAAGAAGATTTTAATAGGATTTGCATCATACTTTCCTTATGAGATTAGTCTAGGAAGCTGTTTCTGCACTTGAGTTTCCTTACATTTTGGCCCTTAGAACCTATGATGAACCACTTACCTAGGGTTTCTACCCTACTCAATGGAACTAATACAAAAAATTATCTCAAAATGAAAAAAAAAATTCTACAACAAATAGAAAACATTCTATTGGTCCAAAACATATATTAACAACAATTTTATATTGAAATCAAAGTTAGGTGACTGACCAAGACATTCAAATACTGAGCATATATTAAAATCAAACTCAGGTGATTAGTCTTTATATAAAACTAGATAGGTATAAGGTTACACATATGTACAATAGACCTACACATATATGCAGTATATACCTACTCATCTATTATAGAACTAAAACAAAATATAAGGAATGTTATGTCTTTAATTTCCTAATTTTTTTTGGATATGGGAGAGTTTTTTGTACATACCCTTATGCTAAATAACTAGGTAGGAATCCCTACTAATATCCATACCTCAAGAAATTCAAATTATAAGAAAAAGATATAATCAAGAGTATTCTTAATATAAACAACAAGACATAAAATGAGATGCACCAAGATTTGTAGAGTAGTAAAACTACACAAATTCTCATAGAGTGATAATGCTCACTTATTTTTCCACCATCATTTTCATGATAATGAATACTAAGAGAGAAGAAGAGGAATTATCACCTACTTATTTATTTTCTTGAAGAAGTTGTAGATGAACCCAATCTTTTCCCTACTCTCTTGCAGGTAGTGCTCCTATGGCTTCAAGCCTCTGTAGTTCTCCTCCCTCCTAGATTCTCTAGAATTCCTTCGTGTAGGTTTCCCTCCTAAGGATATTTTGCTTACTATAGTTTTTGCATAATTTTCTTCTACCTTATCATTCTCAAGAAGGCTCCTATTATATTGGATGCAAGATGTCATTGTATTGGTTATGTCTATTTCAACCAACATTCTTAACAAAGGTTTGAATATAATTAAACTACTTGCTTAGTATTTGTAATTTTTTTTCTAAACTTCTAGCTAGATGTTAGTTATCATTGAGACCTTGATTTTCATGCTTAAATATTTCCTATTGTGTAATGATTAAGTCTTCTCCATACCACTGAAGAGGTCAACCAATAAACTCCATTGGACTTTTACCAAATCTAGCTATAGTTTAATCATAGACTAAAATTTATTTCTTTCCTTATGTCTCATGAAGAGTTAGGTGGGTGAGATGTTTGTGGGTGTAATAAAAAGGTATTAGGATCTTGTTTTAAATATCATACATGCTTTTAGTTTAATTCTTATTTCCTTTTATATAGCTTAATTGTTTCTTATTTATAAATTGTTCTATAACACTTCTATAGTTCAAAAATACAAAAGATTAAATTTACATGTGTGTAATATATATATATATATATATATATATATATACATACATACATACATACATATATATATATACATACATACATACATACATATATATATATACATACATACATACATATATATATATACATACATACATACATACATATATATATATACATACATACATACATACATATATATATATACATACATACATACATACATATATATATATACATACATACATACATACATATATATATATATATATATATATATATGTATGTATGTATGTATATATATATATATGTATGTATGTATGTATATATATATATGTATGTATGTATGTATGTATATATATATATGTATGTATGTATGTATGTATATATATATATGTATGTATGTATGTATGTATATATATATATGTATGTATGTATGTATGTATATATATATATGTATGTATGTATGTATGTATGTATATATATATATGTATGTATGTATGTATGTATATATATATATGTATATATATATATATATATACATATATATATATACATACATACATACATACATATATATATATACATACATACATACATACATATATATATATACATACATACATACATACATATATATATATACATACATACATACATACATATATATATATACATACATACATACATACATATATATATATACATACATACATACATACATATATATATATATATACATACATACATACATATATATATATACATACATACATACATATATATATATATACATACATACATACATATATATATATATATATATATATATATATATATATATATATATATATATATATATATATATATATATTCTAAAGTTAAATTCACTCTGAAATCACAAATGGAAATATCATTAAATTAATTCCCATGTCCCCTGATATGGGTAGCTAACTCCCCAATAGGTCGTCTAAGCTTGGGGTGCCTACATGGACCATGTGTTCATCTTTGAATCAACATATAATGTAGAGGCATTTGGTACCTATTCGTACACATACTCACATCATCAAACAAGCCAACATGCATACATACAAATACAACTATAATCATATAGACACATATCAAATAGTTATATAGGAATTGGATGGGTTAGAAGGGTTATTTTTAGAAATCAATAATCCATTAATGCTCAAGCATACACAATGTATCACATAAAATGTAGTGCAATAACTTATCATGTGAATTATTATCTAGGCTTCTACCATAATCACAAAATATATGAAGTAACTCTATTGTGTCAAAAATAAATCTCAACTCATTTTCCTAGGGTGGTATTACACATGTAACCACTTTGCATAGCATGTCCAAGTTCATGTTTTCCCATTGCCTCATCCTATATTTGAGGATGATTGGTCTTTATTATGGTGGCCATTAGAGTATAACTAATTTTGTGAGTCCTTTGGTAAATATCTTGAATAATCTTGGTCTTTAGATTCAACTAGATTTCTAAACTATATTGAAGGATTCCTTAGAATTTTCATTAATTTCAAAGTCATATTAAGATTAATTGTTATTCATGACCAATTGTACTGAAATAGGAGAGGATTTTTCCATATCATAAAACCTCTTATTAACATGTAAACAAATCTTCCACACCAGGGTCATATACATCCTTTTCTATGTCTCTTAAAGAGAAATGTTTTACAAACTATATTTGGGAGATCTAGTCGAAAAATAAGATGCACTATTAAAAGTGTCCACCCATAGAAATAAAGGGATATCCTTGGATTATATCATACAATGTTTACTTATTACTAAATCCATGTTCATCCTTTCAATAACACTATATTGCTAGGGAGTATACATGATAGTCATTTCTCTTTTGATATTGTGATACTCACAAAATGATTTAAACTTGTTCACATAATGTCAACCTCCATTATTTCTTATTAAGTTGATATTATTCCCACATTCATTTTCCATAATAGATGTAAACATTTTAAGTTTTTTAAATACCTATTCTTTTTTCTTGAGGAACTAAACAATAGCATTCCTTGAAAAATAATTATTTAATGTTAAGATATATTTAGCTCCCCTTTGATGAGGGATTCTTAGGGCCACATAAATAACTATGGTAAAGTAAAAGGATTTATTTTCCCTTAATGTAAACTTATCAAAAAGTCTCTCTACATTGTTTACCAACCATGTATCATTCACATAGTTTTTTTTTTCTTTTTCCCATGGTAATCCACCAACCATAATTATTTTTGAAAGAAAAGACAAAATTTGATACCTATGTTACCATTTCTTTGATGTCATAACTCACTTTTGTACACAATCTCTTCTAGTATACCATATATAGAAAGATATATATGAAGTCAAAGCATTAGTTGTGATCTTTTATGTTGGTTAGATGAAATAGTGAACATGTGAAGAATCTAGATGGTTGAAAATCATAGTGTCCGTATTGGGCCGCTACGAATGATAATTAGTCCATTGGTGCTGACATAAGTGTCTTTGGTAGGTGTCAACCCTTCTACATTATAGTCAAATTATTAATTTAGTTTGAACAAACCCAAACACTAGATAACAATACTAGGTAGTCTCTAAATTGATGAGATTGATAAATTTTATAGGAAGAATAGTTATGGATTTATCTCTATGAGTGGATTGTGAAAAAGTTTCTTTAACCTTTTCATTTATTTTGTCTTTTTTTAGTTTATTTTTCACTATTCTCTCTATTCTTGATTCAAAAGAGAAATTTTCGCTTCCACTTCTATTTGGAAAACTATTGTATTGTGAAGTAGTTGTTTCAAAGCTGAATTTCTCTCCTCTACATATTTCTTCTTTTAAATTTTGGTTTCATACCTATCCTTATTAGTACTATTGTATCATGTTTTGGATTACTTGTGTTAACTAGAGATAGAATGAATTGTAGTTGACCAATTAGACTTTTTGTATATTTGATCTTTTATTATAATTATTATATATTATAAAATCTTTATACTAAAATTTTAAGTTTATGATTTGTATAAATTGATTTTATTTTTAATTGGTTGAATAGATTGAAGTCTTATATGAAGATTTGTATGATTTGATATTTTATAAAATATATTTTATCTCACACTCCATCTTTGTGGGTCATTATTACATGTTAAATACATTTAAAAATGAAAAAAGGAAATTCAAGAATTATTAATTTGAAATAAAAACATGGACATGCCCCTTTCAAAAGAGAACCAAAAATGATTGTTTAGAAATGTTGGAAAGAGAATGCTTCTGTTGCAGGGAGGTAGATGGAGACAAACACATGATCATTTATCATATTAAATTTGTGAAACATGAACTTTCAAAAGTTTATAATAAATATTCATTTAAAGGTAGAAATATATGAAATTCAATAAAAATGGAAATTATTACTAAATTTTTCATAATAATTATTTAAATTAGTAGGCCTCTTGTATTGAAGTCTAATTCCACTCAACATTTCAAGCATGACTACCATTCAGATTTTAGGAATACAGTTTTAAAATTTTCATAAGGGTGATATAGCCATCAAATAAAAACTTGATATTTATTTTGAAGTATTATATAGAAGCTAAAAGAAAGGGGGCCTGACCCTGAAGTAGCAAAATGATAATAAAAAATAGTTAGAGGTTACCACCCCCCTATCTAATTGATATCAGTTATATATATATATATATATATATATATATATATATATATATATATATATATATATATATATATATATATATATATATATATATATATATATATATATATATATATATATATATATATATATATATATATATATATATATATATATATATATATAGAAAAGAGCCAAACTAGATATTTGTTAAGCTTCAAAAAACTTGATATTGTTAAGTTTTCCTCAACTTCAAATTTTATACCAAACCTATTAATGACAATTGATATGACTGAAAAATCTAAGATACAGAGCTGAATTATCATAACAATATTATGGATGTAAACTTTAATAAAATATACACTGCATGACAATGAAATAGAAGTTAAATTTCACAAGGATAATGTTTTTGTGATAGTTGTATCAACTTCAAATTTATCCCTGAAGGTTAATTCTAAGCTCTAGACTCTCCTAACACTTACCCTACTATAAACACTAACTCCTCTTAATCCATACCATACAACCTAACCTCTCACAAGAACATTAATTAGGTCCACTTTTTTGATGCATTTTATATGGTTGTATAGTAACACTAACCCCTACTAATCCTTACCAAACAACCTAAGCTCTCACAAACACATTAATTACTTGTAGTTTTTGGGTGCATGTTATATGGGTGTATTGTTGTAGATCTTCTACACCCTTATGAGAGGAAAACATAATATAATAATTATAATTATTAGTTTTTGTAATTATTTTATGCTTTTATAAGAGGTCAATATAATATGAAATTATCAAATTTGTGTTCTCATTACTAACACTATTGATTTTATCTATTTCTTTATAATTTCTACATGACTATTAACTACATCATTGCACCTCAATTGATACAAATAATAATATTAATAAAAAAAATACTTAGAAGATAATTATTTTCAAATTTAATCTAGAGTCCCTAATTTAATCCATATATTTCAATTAGTCATTTCTCTTATCACTAACTTGAATTTCTAATTTTGATTATAATAAGAAAAAAAACTAATTTAGCCAATTGCTTGGTCTTTGAGAAGATACGATATTACTTTCCAAGATTGTCAAATCGATTGATCTCTCATATATTTGTTAACACCTATAAGTGAAGGGATACCAATATTTTTTCAAGTTTAGTTGATGATATTTATGTTGATAATTTAAATTCCAAAATGGTAGCATGAACCTTAGCATTTCCCTCTTTTCATCTTCTAGTTGAACATTGTTGTATGCATACATTTGAATAATAAAGTGAGTTCCTTGGAAGAGTGGACATAGCTATAAGTTGTGGTGAACCACTATAACTATTGGTGTCTCTTTTATTTTTCTCGAAGTTCTCTTAGAGCCAATTTGGCTTGAGTAGAGATGGATAAGGAAGAGAATGGCATTGATTTTTTAATTGGAGATCTTCATGAGAATTTGGACTCAATTAAAGAGGAGGATGTTGAAGAGAGTGAGAATGAAGTTGACAAAGAATATGAAAAGGAAAAATTTGTGAGATTGAAGGAAGATAATTTCTTACTAATAGACCAACTAGTTTGTCTGAACTAGAAGTTTGATATTTTGTATCATATACTAAAAGTTGCAAAAAATAACTTTGAGAAGGAGTACATATTTTTTAAATAGATTTTATTTCACAATAAGGAAAATGATGGGAAGGGTTATCATGTCTTGACAAAGGATTCTTTCCTTGCAAAAATGTATGTCACTTTGATAGAGATGTTCCTAGAAAGAAATCAAAAGAAGATTTTATGGTGATAGAAGATATCATAGGGGCACAGATTAGTGAGCTCAAGGAGGTTGGAGAGAGACCTTGGCTCAAAGATGTGCATGATAAAAAAACCTTCGGTATTTTTGAGAATGAGAAGAAGGACTAGGTGCATGATCAAATAACCTTTGGTATGTTTGAGATTGAAAATAAGGACTTTGATGATTTATTGTTGAAGATTACAAAAAATAAAGCAAAGTAGAATACATTAATTGTAGAATCCTCTCTAATAAACTATGAGTTAGCTATCATTTCTATTTGAATGTTGGACATTATAGCAGGAAGGCATTAAGGTGTTGTAGGGAGTGGTTACCCAATATCTTGGTAGAAGAGCTATGTTGGATCCATGAGGAAAAGGGCTATGGGGCTACATTAAGCTAGAATGAGTGATAGCTAATGAAGAATGTGGATTGGAAGATTTTAAATTTTTTCCATAATCCATAGTAAATAGCACTCCACAATTCAATCAAGTACTCATTAAAGAATCTGCATTGAAACTAATGTTAGGAAATGGGATTGCTTAGTTGCAAGCTCCTACTATTGGGATGCCAAAAGTCATAAATGAAGGATTAAATTGTGCTCATTTCATTGAAATTATTATCCCTATGGATAATGTTGGCATTATTTTTTATTTAAGTAGCAAACATTCAATGTGCATATTTTCAGTCACTACATAGCTAATATTAACACCAAATACTTTCCTTTGGAGGAAATGCCAAAAGAAGCATGTGATTTTACCTTTAATGACAACAATAATGGATTGATTAAAGGTAGTTATGGGGTAACATTTGGTGTTCTAGCACTTGAGCTTGTAGATAGTGTGTTTGAGATGCTCTCCTCATTAGGAAACACTCATCTAGGAGGAGATGAATTTGAAAAGAGAATTATTCTATGGTTTCTAGATATTCCAAGAAGAGGAGATAAAAATTATATGTTAATAGATAACTCAAAACTTCAACAATTATATGTACTCAATGTCAATGATAGTTCCATTGTTTATATTGTAATTGACATGTTGATAGAAGTATATGTAGGAATTTTTACTCATTAATATGAAGGCTAAACAATGGAAGATCATAATACAATAGTAGGTATTACTCATCAACATGCAGGTAGAACAATGCAAGATCATAATACAATAGTAGGAATGATAGCTACAACAAAAATTGACCATATAAATATTATTGCAAATATGGTGGAGGTTGGATTTGTTAGAAATTATTTGATAGTTTGCAATAATATAGTGCAATTGGTTAAGGCATTATCTTATACAAGGTGATCCATGTGGAGATGAATTTTATGGTGCCTAACAGTCATGATCCATTTTATAATTCATTAAGGGGGAGTTTGAAATAGGATTACATGCTAGAATGAATTTTACACATGCTAGAAGTTTTATTAATGGATATAGTTTAATGAATATAAATGATGTCAATAAACTATTAGGAGATGATTTTTTTGACTCAAGCTTGTTTTGACAAAGACTAATTTGTAGTGTCTATGAACAAAGATTGGAAATTCTTAGGTTTTTGATGGGCATGGTTCACTATTAATATAAAAGTAGAACACATGGGATTTAGAGTACATGGCTATTTTGGTTAGACCTCAAGGGGGAGTTTAATGGGAATGTGAAGCCCAATAGTTGCATGACACTTTGCATTCCCTTATTTTCATCTTCTAGTTGAACATGGTTTTATACATACATGTACATAGTCATGCATTAGATATTGGTTAGTGAGTAATAAAGTGAGTTCATTGTTAAAGAGTGGACATAGCCATAGGTTGTGGTTAACCACTACAACTATTTGTGTCTTCCATTTTTGTTGTTTTCAAGCTCTTTTTATGTTTTATTTTAGTTATTTTTATTATGATTCTCTACTATTTTTGAATCAATAATTTAAAGGAGAAGCCTCAAGGATAAGTTAGAAAGCTCTTCTTATCTTTTTGGTGCCATTGCACAAGAATACATAATGTATTCTTCTCTTGAAACCACTACTTGCAATTGTATTAGAAAATAGACAACAAATCAAAAAAAAAAAAATGGTGATAGTAGAACAATGAAATTCTATAGAAGATAGAAGAAATAACCAAATATTTTACTGGACTAACTCCACCATATCTTTTTGTTGATTTGTTCTCTATTTTCCCACATGGTGTGAGAGCTCATTTGAATTTTTGTTGTGTTTTGATCAATAAGTTTTTTGTGTCTAATATTATGATATAGTTTTCATCTCTATTACCATTATTATATTATAATTTATTGATTCATTGTAGTAATACTTCTCATTTTATGCTATTTCTCATTTTCATGAATTATTAGCTTGCAAAATTATTTTTTCCATATTTTCTTGTATCATGATTTTCTTTTCTCATAAAAATGTGGTGAGTGTTGATATTGTGATAGAAAGGAATGAGGCTAAAGAATTCTTCATAAAGTTGGAGACTTATGGATAGAACTTTTCATGTGGATGATTACAAGGAAAAATAACACATACAAACTTATGCTACAATAGTGAGGTGCAAGACTATTTTAAATTAGAACTATGTTCTTAATTACTAGATTTTAAGGTTTCTTAAGGGGCCTACTTCCTTGAGTTTCTTTATTAAAAAAATGTAGTGAGGCTTTTCTCCACAAATATGTTGATAATACTATTTTGGTGCACCATTGATGGGAATGATTTATTATACATTCACATAAATCCATCGTGTAAGGTGATTTTGAAAAGCTGTCAAGCAATGTGCTTTATTTTTATTTTTTTCTTTCTCTAGAGTTTTTGTGTACACTCTTTAGTATTACAGAGAACTATAATGGACATTAGTTTTTTGTAGAGAAGATCAATAGTTAGTGGTGATGGTATAAAATTAGAAACATCAAGTTTTGTTATAGGAGAAATGCAAGATTATCATGGTCAAGGAGATGAAATCCCATTTAGTTATAGGTGCAAAGTTTATGGGTTGTTGTGAACATGTAAAAATGTGGAGATAATACTCCAAATAGTGTGTAATCAATAAGGTAAATAATGTATTGTACCTAACTTTTATAAGGGCTGCATTATCGGTAGCACCTCACACCTTAACATATTTTTATTTTCTTTATTGATTAACCATGTATTTAAAAAACATTCCTAGAGAACTAACAAGCACAATAGTTAGTTACCCATCTGTCTTGATTGATGATTATTTTTATGTACTCAATAATTAAATTTATGTAGGAGCAAAGGTTAGATTTGGTTTTTGTGTCAATGGAATAATGTTTGTGCAAAATTTGAAGGGTTGGTGGTAAGCCAAGACCACTTGTTTAGGTGAAAAACCTAAAAGTCTATTAAATGGTTTGTGGTAAGCCAAAACCACTTGATGGGTGAAAAACTTAAAGCAAAAGAAATTGTATTAATTTTAGGAAATCTTATATGGTTATTAGTAAATCAAATAAAAGCCTAAAACATAATGATTTATTTTTACACAATTTTAACAATATGTACCATTTACAACAAGTTTGAATGGCAAGCATAAGTAGTGGTAGGGGAGATTTTCAAATTTTGAATTCTAAAAAGGGTGGGATCCGTTTGGTCTATTGGAATCAAATTCCTGGGCTAGAGCATAGGCTGTAGAAGGGGAATGGTTAGGGGTCATGTACAGGGGATTAGTCAGAGAATGCTGATGGGGACCTAGATGCTCCCCCCAATGAAGTGGACAAGATTCCTTTGGTTCCCAAAGGAGGTCAACCAGCTAAATGGTCACCCCTTTTCAGGATCAAGCCCTTAGGTAAGTATTCTTTCCTACCTATTAAGATTCTTCCTGAGATGGAGAAAGGTTCTTGTGCCATTGCACTCTGAGATGAAATCATGGATCACAACATTCGATCCATGGTTTCTACCTTGATTGGCAAATTCCTAGGGCCTAGACCAAATATTGATGTTGTGAGGACTTTTATAAAGAATAAATGGGCTCTTAAAGGTCATTTTTTGGTCATGGCCATGGCTAAGGGTTTTTTGTCTTTTGAATTCACTTTCATGGAAGATCTTTCTTCCATTCTTAGTGAAGGTCAATGGGCTATTGGTCATTCCACTTTGGTCCTCTAGAAGAGGTCTTCCAAGCTGAATCTAAATGACTCATTTTTTGTTCAATCCCTTATGTGGGTTAGACTACCTGAATTGCCTTTAGAATTTTGGAATGAAGATATTTTTGTGGGGCTAGCTAGGTCTTTGGGAGAACTTCTATCTATTGATCCAATCACTATCTCCAAAAGATGTCTCAACTATGCACACATCTACATAGCAGTTAGAGAAGGAACAAACATGCCATAAACTATGACTTTCCACTCAAAACTTGGCGTGCATGTCTAAAAACTGATCTATGAAACTGTGCTTTTTGCCTGCTTCCTTTGCTTGAAGGCTAGTCATAAAGCAAATTAGTGCCCAAAGGTTGTGAAGTAGAATAGTCAGAAAAGTTAGGTTGCTATTAACTTAGCCAAAGAAAAGAAGAAATCCAAACTGACTGAAACCTCTGTTAAGAGAAGGAAGAAACTAACTTGGAGATGCAAACCTACTAAGTAGCCTAAGAACTAGGAATGCAAGGAGGCTAAGAGTAGCTTCGCCAAGTAGGATGGAGTCCAAGGTGATAAGAGTGGTAACTGCCCATTTTACCCTAACATAGATACTCAGGTTAGTCTCCAAGGTAGTGTTCTAAAGGAGCCTTTAGAGGATGGCCCAATTGGTTTGGCCATAGCTATGGCAGAAGATAATGTGATCTCTAAGAAGGAGTAGAAAGTAGGAAGGCAAGAGACTCCCCAGATGGAAGTTTCAAGGGTCTCTAACTCAGACCCCTCGAATGAAGAAGCCATTAATGGGCTTGGTTAGGTGGGAAGCCTTGGTCCTCTAATGAACTAGGCAGTATCCAAATATCTAAGGACTAAGATGATAAAGTTTATTAACAACTCTTCCTCAGAAAAGATCTCACAATGGGAAGATCAGATTGACAACTATTCTTAAGACAGTTTCAATGGTTTGAGTATGGTTAAAAAAAGAAGAAGGATCATTACCACCCTCCTCTATCACTAGTGACAACTAGAAGTAGGGTTAAGGCTGATGTTGGGGGTAAACTCAAGACTGCAGAAAAGAAAAACACAAACTAGTTACTGCAGGAAGAGACCAGAAAGAACTTGGCAGATGGGAGCTAGAGAACCATCAAGGAATACTCTAGAAGTAAGAAATGAAGATCATCTCTTGGAATATAAGGGGCCTAAATGAGGCTCACAAATAGGAGTTAGTTAGGAACATGATGAGAGACCAAAGACCACATTTTTTATTGATTCAAGAAACCAAAATGAGAAAAGATGTGGTAGGCAAGCTCTCCTTCAACAAAAACATGAGTTGTGAGGCCACAAACTTAGAGGGAGTAGTAGGAGGGGTGTTGATTCTCTATAATAACAAGGCTTATTAGGTATTTACTATCTATAATGTAGGTAATGCCCTCATATGTAAGGTGTCCCATATTTAAAGTAATGAATCCTAGTTTATTTTAAACCTTTATGCTCCCAATTCCAAAAGGGAGAGAAAGGTTTTCTGGGCTAAGATGATAGAGGTTATCAACTCCAAAAACATAAACAAAGGGATTATAATGGGGGATTCATATTCCCCCCTATCTGATGATGACAAAAGTGGAGGGCTTGCCCCAGATTAGGAGAGTAAGTTAGACCTTTCAAACTTCATTAACAACTTGGCCTTAATGAATGTTGATCTCATAAGCGGCAGATTCACTTGGTCTAATAGGAGAGTTGAGAGGGATTATATCCAATTCAATCTTGATAAAGCCCTTATTTAATCTATTTGGTTGCAAACTCACTCCTACAGGCTTTCCCTTCTTCCTAGAATGGGATCAGACCACTCCCCCATTTCTCGCTCTGTTTGTCCTCTTACGTTCAAAAGGTCCTTCTCTTTCTATTTTGAGAAAATGTGGATTCCTCACTTGGCTTTGGAAACTAATATTTCTTCATGGTGGAGCATTGAGGTGGAGGGTATTGCAATGTTCAAGGTGGCCCAAAAATTGAAGAATTTGAAAAGAAATATTAAAATCTAGAACAAAATAGACTTTGGCCACATTTTCTAGGAAAAGAATGAGAGGACTGATCAACTCTGCATTATCCAAGAAGAGATATAGCAAGATTGATATAATGATTAGAATTGGTTGGAGGAAAGGTCTATTCTCTCTACCCTTCATAAAATCATCTCTAGGGAAGAACACTTTTGGAAGTAGAGATCAAGAGTTAATTGGCTTAAAGAAGGGGACAAGAACACCAAGTTCTTCCACTTATCCACTTTAAAACATAGGGCTGTTAACAGGATTTCCAGCATTAAGAAAGGACAGGTTTTGGTATCTAATGACAATGAGATAGTGGATGAAGTAGTGCAATTTTTATCTTCTCTCCTCTCTATGGATCAAACTCTCTCAATGCTTGATAAAGAGGATTTTCTATTTGCTACTCCTTCTATTCTGCAAGCCCACTATAAATCTATGTTGAAAGCTATCCCAACCATGGAGAAAATTTTTCAAGCTCTCATTTCTCTTCCAGGTGACAAGGCCCTTGGCCTAGATCACTTCCTGACTTTCTTTTTCCAAGTCTACTGGGAAGTGGTCAAAGGGGACATTGTGAAGGCTATGAAGGAATTCTTCAAGGCCAAAAACCTTTTGAAAGAACTCAATGCCACCTTTTTGGTCCTCATTCTGAAAATCTTGAGGGAAGATTTGATGGATAAGTTTAGTCCCATTAGTCTTTGCAACTCTTTCTACAAAATAATATCCAAAGTCCTTACTTCAAGGTTTCCTGGAGTTCTTCGCCTAATCATCTCCCATCAACAAATTGGCTTTGTTCCTAGGAGATTGATTTTAGATTCTATTATCATAGTGCATGAGGTGATTCAATCTCTTGAAGCTAGCAAGCAAGAAGGTTTCCTGCTCAAGCATGATATGTCCAAAGCTTATGATAGGGTGGATGGGAATTTCTTGATGGCAGTCCTCCAAGCTTTTGGCTTTGACACCCAAGTTTGTAAACTCATATTTTAACTTATTTCTTACCCTTCTTTGTATGTTCTAATTAATGGCTCCCCTTCAAATTTCTTTTTCCCTTCAAGAGGGTTGAGACAGGGTGATCCCCTATCCTCTGTTATCCTGATCATTGTGGCTGACTATCTAGGAAGACTTATTTTAAGAGAAAGATAGGACCAAAGTTTGCAAGGTCTCAAGCCTTCATTTGGTTATCTTTATTTGATCCATTAGAAATTTGTGGATGATACTATTTTGGGTGGCAAGGCCATGGTCCAAGAGGCTAGAGTGTTCAAGGGCTTGTTGAATACTTATACTAGGTGTTCTAGCTAGGCTATTAACTAGGACAAGATTTCAGTCTACTTCATCAATACTCCACTAGAGAGATAGAGGAAAATTTCTCGTATATTGGGAAGTGGTATTGGCACCCTACCTACAAGTTATCTTGCTATGCCTTTGGGTTCCAAACCCCTAGAATCTTTTTAAAATAACATCATAGATAGATTCAACAAGAAACTTGTGGGTTGGAAAGGTGCATCTCTTAGCCAAGTAGGCAAATGCACTTTGGTGAAATCAATATTCCAAAACCTCCCCACTTATTTGTTAAGCCTCTTTGGGATCCCGACTAAGCAAGCTCATAGAATGGAGAAGATTTAGAGGAACTTTCTTTAAATAGGGGTTGAAGAGCACAAAAGATATCATCTTGTTTCCTGGGACCATGTTTTCCTTACCAAATGTTATGGGGGCCTTGGTATTAGAAAAAATAGACATCTCAACAATGCCCTTCTAGCAAAACAAATTTGGTGTATCCTTTAGAGTATAGGATAATGAAGGGAAATTATGATTAAAAAAGTATCTAAGAAGGTAGTCCCTTAGCCTTTTTCTTCATGAGGCTAATATCCCTAAAGGATCTTACATATGGAATGGTATCCTAAAGGCTATGACCCTTGCTAAGTCCAAGGCAAAATGGAAAGTTGATAAAGGTGAGAATATCTTATTTTGGCAGGATGACTAGATGAGCCAGGGACCTCTTATTGACCACCCTAATTATAGTAGATGTGCAGAGCCATGCATAAGAAGATATGGTCTTAAAGTCAGTGATTACAAAATAGGTAATGGATGATAGGACTTGTCTATGATCTCCCCAAAACTTAATCCTTTGATGATTAGCCTGAATGCTATATTATAAATAACAAGGGGGATGAAGTCATTTGGGGAGGTAACTCGAATGGCCATTACTTTGTTGCCTCTAGATACTTTTCATTGTGGGATAGAATAGAGAAACCCATCTGTGCTAAGGCATGGATCCCTGGCCTTACCCCAAAAATTAACATATTCTTTTGGCTTTTTCTCCAAGACAAAATCCTTACTCTAGAAAATCTAGCTAAGCGAGGCCAGCTTATCCCCATCAGATGTAAGAATTCTTCAGCCAATGGAGGAGTTCACATAATCATTTAATGACCAAATTAATTGGCTCCTGGTCCCTTCCACATTTCTATTGGGGTATTTGGAAAGAGCAAAACAATTGAATCTTCAGAGACAGGGAATCCCATGAGTTTGTCATTGCTAAGAAAATTGAAGGGCTAATGAAGGAGAAATTCGCCACCACAAAGGAAGGAAATACTAAAGAAGGAGGGAATATTAGAAAAAGGAAAATGGAAAGGGATAGGAAAAGATAGGAGTCTAGGTGGTCTTTCCCCCCTGAAAATTGGTTCAAGGCCAATTTTGATGGGGCTGCTAAAGGGAACCCACGCCCTACGGGCAGTGGAGGCATCATCAGAAACAACTATGGTGGAAGAGTAACAACTTTCTCCTACTTACTTGGACATTAGATAAACCATTTCACTAAATCCAGTACTGCTAGTCACGTTGTTAAACTGGCCTTGGCTTCTGGGATTGAGAACCTATTGTTGGAGGGGGACTCATTAAACATCATTAATTGTCTCAATGGTCATGGTACACCTTCATGGACCATTGAAAATATAATTGAGGAATTAAAGTCTAACTTGGGCAAGTTCAACAAGACCTATATCAGCCACATGTATAGGGAGGCCAACACAACTCCTGACTAGTTTGCTAATGAAGCAATCATCCATAATGCAGAGATGACATGGCATGTCTTCAAAATTTTTTTGGTAGCAATAAATAATTTAATATTGTAAGATTGCATCCAAGGAAGTACTAGAAAAATCCAAAATAAATAACAAGAAGATTTGCAAGATTGCACATAGGAGGGGAAGTTATTAAAAATCATGCGAAAATATTTTCAAAACATAATAGTATGTACGTATGGCACACTTTAAGGGTTGTTTTGGATACTACCATTAATGTTAGTATTTTCGTAAACATCTTTGAGTTTTGTAGTTTGAAGGAGGCCAAGGCTTGTAAGAATTTTCTGAGCAAGTGGGAGATTTTAGTATCAAAGGAAACCATGGTGGGAGAGAGAAGTAGGAGGGAGCCATCAGGAGAGGCGAGGAACTGGAAGGAGAAATTGAAAGTTTGGCAGAAACTGGAAAAGGGCAGAATCACTAGATTCTTGGAGAAGCTCCATGGATTTGATGTGGGGATAACCAAGATTATGGTGGATTCCTAAAAAGATGGGAGAGTCAAAATTCATGGGGTCACCCACCATGTCAATGTGGAATTGATAGCTCGGGTTGTGAAAATCCCTCTAGAAAGGAGCAATTTTTTTAGAGATAAGAAAATATCGACAAATGCTATCAATTTTTTTGTGAAGGATGAAAAGGACCTTAATAAGCTCATCAAGGTGGAGACGTATTATGAGATAGAGTTAATTATAAAGCTATGGAGGTATGTTCTCAAGATCATCATTGAGTATATTTCCTTGGATCCTAGATTTGATAGGATAAGAATGCATCATTTTGTCATGCTTAATCACTTTAGGCATAATATCAAAATCTCTTTTCCTTTTTACCTCTTCACCTCCATGAGAAAGGGTATTGAGGGTTTGAAGAGGAAACCTACTGCTAATCTAGCTCTTCATGAGGGATTACTCCTCTTGGTTTATGAGTATCTGAAGGCTCAAACTAAGAGAAAATTCCTTGGTGATACTAGGTGTGCTTCTGAGGAAATTGGGAGCTCAGATTCTGAGGATGTGCAGAATAGGAAGAAGAGGAATCTAAATCCAAAGAAGAAAGGAAACCCTCTGCTTGCGTTCCCTGCAAAAAGAGCCTGAGAGGGTTACCCCCATTCCCCATGAGCATAAGCCTTAAGAGGAGGAGGAGGATAATGATGATGATGAGGATACTGACTCAAAGGAAGAGGAGAAGGGAGAGGATAATGAGAAGGAGGAGAAAAAGGGGAGGGATAGTGAAAAGGAGGAAGAGGATTCAGCTAACATGTCAGGGAATCCTAAGAAAAGGAAAGTAGATGAGGGCTTTGACACCAAAGACCAAATTCCTAAGATTCTTGGCCCTAGCCCCACTTCCTCCCTAATTGTAGATATTTTGGGAAAAGAGAGTTGGGAGGTGATAATGAAAGATAGGAGGAGGTCTTGGAGGAATTTTAATTCAAATATAGCCAAATTGGGGATTTTCAGGGAGCCGTTGAATATTCAAGTGATGGAGGACATTGATGGAAAAACCCACTATGATGATCTCATTGATCCTAGTTTGGTTGTGATCTTTGATAATGCAAGGGAAATTGGGCTTAACCTTTTTAAAAATGCTAGGAATAGCATGATAGAAAAATTTTGATCTATCAAATGGTTATTCCATGAAATTGAAGAACTCAAGGGGAGAAGAAGCTAGGAAGGTAACCAAAAAATCAGCAGTGACTAGGGGCACAATGGAGAGGATAGAAGCTAGGATGGAAGCCAACGAAACTTCAACATCCACGAACATAGGGTAGACCAAGAGGACAAAATCACCAAGGTTGAACAAAGAGGCCAAAGGATGGAGTTCTCCCAATGGAACCTGGAAAAATAGGTGATCTCCACCTTGAATGCTCTGAATGAAAACATTATTAGCCTGGGTGAATCACTAATTAGTGTTGGATTTGGCAAGGCAAAGATGGAGAATACTAGCCTAGAAATTGGGTAGGTTGAGGATGATCCAAAAAAACCTAGGGACCAGGTGGATGCTCAGAACTAGGACCAAGAGGACATGGACAACAAGAAGACCATAGAAGGTACAAAGTTCCTGCAGGTTCTTAATAGAGAGAATTGATAGTTAGGTTTCTGTCTAATTCTTTCCTAGTGTAGCTAGTTTTTTCTTATTGCAGTCTAGCTAGTTTTTTGTTCTTGGCCATGGGCTTGTTTTTTACGGTTGGCTTTTGTGAAGAAATTTCATTGATGCTGGACTTTTCTGAATATTTCTATTTTTGATATGCTTTAAAACTTTTAGGTTTTAGGATCCCTGTAAAACCTATTTTACTTAATAAAAAATGATAACTGGAACAAACTAATAGTGATAAAGGGAACCAATAATTTATGTTATAAATGGGTACCTAAAAAGGCTTAATGTTTTGCCCCAACATGAATTTTTTTGTCATATTTTCTTCCACATAAAGATTCAATAGTTGTAGGTGTACATAGTGGATTTGCATATTTAGAATGACAACAAACTAATCTAAACCTAAGAAATCATTATCAAATAGAGACTTTATGAATGCCCCATGTTTTCGTAACTACAACTGCTAAGATTGCTCTTAGACTAGCATCTCAATGATAGTTCTAGAACAAGAATATGCTATGAATGCAGATCTAGAAGTATGTATGTAAGATCTATGCAAAAATGCAAATTATATGAGTATGATAACCCTAGAAAGCTATGATATGTACTTATAATGGACTAAACAAGTGTTAAATGATATCAAATGAATAACATAACAATGCTAAAATAGTTCTATAATGGCATAAATTTTCTATAATAAAAATGCTAGCATGCTAATATGAAAACTCTACATATGCCTATAGTGTAGATGCATGAAACTTGTGCCCCTTAGTTGTTTAATTCTCTTCCTATTATAGGATTTTTCAAAGGGGTTGGGGTAAGAATTAGGGTTTTTCTTTTGACTAGGGGTAATCATGAAACTATAAATATCTCATAAGACACCAAGAGGAAGAGTCCAATAGACTTAGTTTGTGATGATAAATGAGGATTTTTACTTTTGTGAAGATAAATGGCTTTATTGATTTAAAAAATGTTCCTTTAATTTTCAATCCTTTATCTTTTCCTTTTTCCTTTCTTATTTCATTTTATGATTTTGAACTGCTTTCCTCCTCTTTTAAAAGTTGACTTGAATTCTTTTGATTTGATAGATGATTTGATCAATTAAGTGACTTGATGTAATCCCTAATTCGAAAGTTTGTTTTTTTTTCTCTTAATTTGCATCGTTACATCAAAATTTGTGTTGTTTTAGGCCTTTGCCAATTTTTGGGTGTCTAGAAATGCCCCTCTTTGAGCTAATATATAAAGCATATTAGTTCAAAGACTATATGATTTTAAGTCAAATTCGGACAACTAAATGTTTGATTGATGAAATTTGATTGACTCAAGGTTGATATGATTCTTGATTGTTGATAATTTATTTTTTTATCATGATGATTTCATGTCTGATTTTGATGTTCAATTATTTTAGTTGATATTGCAATGTTTTAAAATCCTTCATTTAGGAGAACTTGATTGAATGCCCAATTTTGTTTGATGTTAAAATTTTATCTTGGGTAGCACATTTTTTATATTTGAAATTTTTTGATGCCGCCATATACTGCCCCCTTAGAAATGAAATTGGAAAAATAAATGTGTAAAAATATGAATATTCTAATTTTATTTCTAACAATGTTGATAATTTGAGAGATGGAGGTGACAAAGTTGGGTTGGAATAATACCCAATTCGCAAAAATGAGCAAAACATCTTTAATTTGGGTTAAGAGGTGAACAAATGTTATATAAATACCCCTAAGGAGGATTAAATAGGTCAAAAGACCTTTTAGCCTAATCATTTTCACACTCCCTTTTGACTTTTGGTGATTTGGAGATCTGAGCTAGCTGGGATGGTGGTCCCTTTACAAGAGCATATATTCAAGAGGGGTCATAGGTATGAGCATCCAGTTGACTATGGTGCCCTGGTGAGTCATTGAGATGCTCTATTTTAAAGATTTTTTTAATTTTTACATGAGTTTCTCAATTTTTGTGCAAATTTTGATCATGAATGTTGTATTTTAGATGTTTTAGTGCATTTAAAATCTTTTAGTGCATCCACCCAATAGAGTAGTGCATCCACATAGCAAAATAGCCCATATGAAACCCTAGATTTGTAGTGAATTAGTGTATACACAAAAAAATATTGCATACATGTGTTTCTATAACACATCTAAACTTTTTACCACCTACGAATAGTTTGCTAGCACATATGAAATTTACAAATTAACACATTTAGTTTTATTAGAGTTTATGAGGTCAAATGAATCAATAGTGTAATGTTGAAAGGGCATGTTAGAGTGCATATGATAGATGATTTAGTGCTTTTACCTCTTAGAGTGCTTTTGTGTTTTTAAATAGTGCATATCAACACTTGGGTAGATCTTTTGCATTTTATAGTGCATTTACTAAGTGAAACAAAACTTTCAATAAGTTTAGTAGTGCATATTCATTTTATATTGCAAATGATGAATGTACTAGTGCATATGAATTAGGAAATAGTGCAAATAGTTCTCAGCACATTCACTTGTTGAAGTAGCAAAAATGATGAGTTAAATAGTAGAAATAGATTGTGTAGCATTTATGGAGTGTAAGATAATACAAAAGACTAGATTATGGGTTAGTTTGATAGTGGTTTGTTATAACAAAAAAATAAGAGGGATCAGGTAGTCACTGAGTGATATCTTAGGATTAATTTGGCAATTTTGGATAGATAGTAAACAATGCCCCCCATCACGATACCAAGTAGAAAAAAAAAGCATGTCAGTCTCAGCATATACAGTAGGACAAGTAACTTGTCTAAGATAAAACCATTAGCTGAGTAGCTAGATGTTGACATTTGATTGATATATGACTTGTGATGAAAACTGACATCATTTTTTGATTCTTTGATGAAAAGAGTACATGGGTGAAATCTCTTGGTACAAAAATTATATCTCTAGCCCTTAGAGTCAGTAGGCAGATTGGCTATTGTAGAGTGATAGGTGATTGATAGATGCAGTTTCATGTAATTTCTATAGATGCCTCAATTCCAAGTGAATAGAAGACTATGGAAAGCTATGGTTGAGAGATGGCACTCAGACCACAACATCTTCCACATGCCCTTGGAGGAGATGACTGAGACTTCTGAGGATGTATATCAGATATTGTAGATTCCAATAGTGGGAGATCTTGTGTACTATGATTAGTACATCGATGGTACTGTATTTAGATATGTATTCAATAATGATAGCATCAATGATGATATTGTACCTTGGTTTTGGGTGTTCTAGTTGGATGGGGCTGCTTGATACAAGATATGATTGATCAATCACAAAGATTAGCATGTGGCAGATGCATATTGGCCCATTTATATAATGATTTGCACCAAGCTATATATTTTGATGTCTCATAATTGTCAATAGGGGTGATCTTGTTATAGATATGGAAATGGGAGCATCTACCTATTACCTAACTGATATGCATGTGACAATGACCACAAGAGATGCCATACATTTATACCTATTCAGGTGTGATCATGTAGCCCCATCTAGACAAGATTGAGTATTGGCGATGGATGTTGGATGATATTGATGAGGTTTTATGGAGGCCATGCTAGTTTACTAAGCCATGGGCTAAGGATGATAATTAGATGGTATACTTCTTTTTTCTAAGATATTTACTTGGCCAGATTCCTTCAGTGATCAAAAGATTTTTCTTTAGGAGGTTAGTGAGATAGTTTGGTCAATAACAGGGCATGCCACAAGGATTGTCACATTATGCACAAGTTTAGGTAGAGAGGCTTAAATGTGGGCCAACCTTGGAGTATGAGGCTTTCTATAGATGATAGATACTTTGTAGACATGGGCTTTGAGGAATGGAAATGAAGATGTAGGGATGGAGGGGGATTATGCATGATGGTTTTGCAAGCATCCATTCCCTAGATATACAGATTCAATAGAGCTGATACCTAGGATCAAGGAGTAGTCGAGTGGAGGAGATGATGAAGATGATGATGATGGCCAGGGGAGAGGGAGAGGGAGGCATCAAGCTGGATGGAAAGTCAGAGGTACATCTAGGGTATAGGGGAGGTATGGAGGAAAAGGTTGGGCAACAATAGTACCATCACAAAGGATTATTGCCCAGTGCCCAGTGTAGAGGCTAGTAGATGTGGGCACAAGGAAACTTGGAGGGATTCATGGCTAAGGTAGGGTGAGGGTGAGGGGAGGTATGAGAGGTGGTACATGATCTAGCCAATAAGAAGTTGATGTTGGGCATAGTAGAACAAATAGTTTAGGGCTCTATTACTTGATGATGTATAGTTTATTTAGTGGCAAAGGCCTCAAATATAGGTTCCTATCATAGGTCCAAAGGGTTTTTAGCCATAGTGATAGTGACAAGTACAACTAGGGGTGCAGCTACCACTAGAGAGGTTGAGTGGATTGTTGGGAGTAGAGACATAGATTAGTGCCATGGAGACATAGATGGGAGTGATGGGGACATAGATTACCCAGCTCACTAGCACTTTGCATTCATTCATAGCATCGATGGCACTGAGGCCACCACCAAAACCTCCACCAAGGACACATGTGACAATGACTACTCAGATGACCACAGACATATCTAGCACACTAGTTATATTTGTAATAGAGTAGGCTCCTTGAGATGATAGTAGTACCCCCAGTTATCAGGGACCTCCAGATCAACCACCGACAAATGATGTAGGCGGTGAGTCACAGGGGTGTTTATATATTAGTTTGTAGTGCACTATTATTAGGCTATCATATTTGTATTATTATTGATGAGGGTCATTGGATATTCATGTTAATATATTTTGTGAAACTTTGATGTTGATGTTGATGTACTTTCATGCCTTATTTATTTTGATGATTTGATCCTTTTGATATCTAGTATTTGTGCTTTGAGATGTTTGATATTGGCTTTGTTGTATCATTGACATTGTTGATGAGTGATGAGTGATGCACTTGTTTATTCCTATTTAGATGTAGCGACAGATGAATGCAATGATGTGATTTAATTTATGTGATTATGTAATGCATATGGTTAGAGTCGTGATATAATATGTGTATGAAAAATAAAGTAGATGATAATAATGAAATGAAATATATGTAAATAAAATGTAATGTGATGTAATGTAATGAAGGAAAAAGGAAATGAAAAATGAGATGTGGTTAATGAAATGTATAAATGGAATGCCATAAAATGAAAGGATATGTATAAATGTAATGAAATGATTGTTGAATGGAAGATGAAAAATGAAATGTGATGGTAAGATATCCATAAATGAGATGTAATGTGATGAAGTGATCTGTAATGTGATAAAATGAAATGATAGATGAAACTAATAAATAAGATGTGATAAATGATATGTGAAGAAATGAAATGGATGAAATGAAATGGAATGATAAATGAAATGTGGTTAATGAAATGCATAAATGGAATGCAATAAAATGAAAGGATATGCAATAAATATAATGAAATGATGAATGAAAAAAGAAAAATGAAATCATAAGTGAAATTTGATGGTAGGATATGTGTAAATGAAATGTAATGTGATGAAATAAGAGGTAATGTGATTAGATGAAATGAGGAATGGAATGATAAAAGGTGATGAAATGAAACATGATAAAATGTGACAAAATGCAATGAAATGAAATGGGAAATGAAGTGTAATGAAATGATATAATAAATGAAGTGAAAAAAAATGATGAATGAAATGATAAATTAAATGTGATAAATGAAACATGATAAAATGTGATAAAATGCAATGAAATGAAATGGTAAATGAAGTGATAAATGGGAAGAAATGAAGCAAGTGAATGTACTAGGGATGAAAAGATGTGAAGGGATGTGACTCAAGATTTGAGATTTGAAAGCCACAAATGAAATGTGATATCCTATCAAGAATAGATGAAATAGAAATTTCATACAATATGATGAATAATGTAATGAATAGTGACCAAAATTGGTTGATATTCAAAGGTCATGCAATGCAATAGATGACATGGTGTAAAAAAGCATGAGGTAGAATAGGAATTAGTGACCATAATTGTTTGAGATGCAAAGGTCACATAATGCAATAGGTGGAATGAATGATATGTGACAATGAAGTGTGACACAAGGTGGTAGTGTTGTGATGAGAAAAAATCTACAATAGTTGAGTGTTAACTATGGATGAGTATGGTGTTTCATGTTCTACTATTTGATAGCCTTCCCCAAATTGTGTAGTCATTTCATTGAACAATATTGTTTAAGCTTATTTGTGTTATCCTATTTTTTTGAGGAGCCCAAGATGAAAATTTAGACTAAATGAATGCAACTAACTATAAGTTTTTGGAACAAGATGCAAATTAATTGTCATCATAGAATGTCTAAATAAATGTCACCACTAGCTCACATATGGTGATATAAATATTGTTGCACACAGAGAAGTACAACCAAACACAATCAATGTGCATGAATGATAGGAAAAATATGAAGAACAAAAATTATAGCCACAATAAATGAAAATAGGCATGCCAACAGTCACATGCCAGATAAAGAACCTTACCTAAGATATCATACAAAACTGGTCAAGGTACACATGACCTTCTAGAGAAGAGGATGCGCTTACAAGTGGACATAAATAATGCATAAAATTAGAGGATCACTAGAGAAAAATAGTGGAAAACTAAAGGCAAAAAAAATATTATGGCTTCATCCCAGTACCTCTACTAAAAACATCATCAAAGTACTAGAAGCTCATAATAGGAGATAAACAAGTTTTTGTAGACCAATATTGGCAATATTTGTGTGCAATAGTGTCAAATTTGTTCAATTTTGTATGAATAAAAGTGTTGTAGTGGCTAGAAGTAACACATGGATGTGTCAACAGAAAATTAATAGTGGAATGCAAATAGTTGTGTGTTGGTAGAGATGTGTTGGTGGGGATTACAATGTGTAAATGTCAAAATCGAGTGATAAGTGTACCTGGTACTGGTGTGTTAGGATTCATGGAATGAATGTGTGTCAAGGCTAGTGAAGTGTGAGTCATGCTAAGTGACAACCATAAATAGGTGGATAAAATGAAGATAAAATGAAGCAAGGTGAAGGGTATCACACAACTGTTGAGTTTATTGGGAATACCAAGCAAGTATGTGAGTGAATGCATGTTGGGATCACCAAATCAGTTGTAGCAAGAGGGTGATGCTAGCCAAGGGGGATGGGTGAGGCAAGGATGAAGAGCCAAGCACAATAGATGCACATCTAGGGAACTAGTGTATCAACATGAGCACCAAGAATTGGTTCAAGAGTGAGGCAAGTCTAGTCAACTGAGATCGGCACAAGCGCAACCTAAGGATTGGGGAACCAGAGTTGAAGAAACTCCTCATCTATGTTAATGATATTTTTAGTGATTGCAACACAACAAGAGTTCCAGGTGGTCTTGGGTGATGAACCAATGATGCAAGCAAGTAATAGTCTACTTGTAAGGGTAAAGAGTGTGTCAAAAGCAATGACGAAGGTGGGGGGAATGAAGTCTCTAGAGAAAACCATGGGAAGAGCTTAGGGAGTGACAAAAGAGGTCAGTATGGGTGACGTGATGAGTGGAGCATGTTAGTTGATTAGCCTTGGGATTCCAAGATAAAGGCTAATGAAACAAGAGATGGGTAGTGTGAGTGCAGAGGAGCCATAACTAGAGGTGGAGGGTAGAGGCCAAGTAGTGAGCAAGGTAGAAGAATTATAGAGAATGTTGGTTGTAGAGAGAGTCCAAGATGAAAATTCAAGACATGAAGTTGCATTTTTGCTGGAATTGATGGAGAAAGTGTGAGAGGATGGAGTGCAAAAAAATTTAGATGACTCTGAGGGTGGTGAATATAGAACAAGCATTAGTACAATCATTGGAAGCAATTGTGTGAGTGGAGAAATCATGAGTGAAGGGTAATGATGTGGGGATGCAATAGAATAAGTACAAGTGTAGAGATTATAGGAATCCTTAAGGATGAAGCAAGCAGGTTTGAAGAGCATGCAAAATGAGTTAGTGTTGCTATAGTCATAGTTAGAATCTTTTAGGGAGGCAATTGTAAAATCAAACACCTTCTCATTACATCTATAAGAGTAGCTAGCATTGAGAGAGTTAAAGTTGAGATAGTTGCAATAGTGGTTAAGTGAGACAAAAGTAGATGTGCAGTAGTGGAGGATGGTGACTAATCAGATGCAATAGGAGTGAGACATTACCCAACAAATAATCACTGTACTAGGTATAAACAAGATGATGGATAATATGTTTCTAGAGATACAATGAACTATGAAGGTACGTTGAGAATTTTCCTATTATATGGGATTTTATCATCAGTCACTTTCTAATGAGAACCAATAGGAGACATAGTTTTTCGATAGGGAATTTACACAATTGTTGAACACACAATTGCATAGTGGTAGATTTTTTATTCCCATGGATGTTGTTTGGGTACAAAGAGGATTGATGCCAAGGGCTTCCTCTTCTAGAATTTTTTGGGGGAAACACCCTTGATTAGACATTTGGTCTTGCCACCTCTTCAACAGAGGCTAGAACGAATGAACTACCAATTTTTAGTGTGAATGTGATCGGGTTGTAGCCATTGTAATAGAATAAAAACGTGACATTTTAAGGTGAGAAAAATGACAACTATTGCTCATGTGAATAAACCATATAATTGAAAATGTCAGATAATCCTTGTCATTTTTGTGTTTGATACTGATGCATGTTGTGGAATTTTTTGAATTTTTGTGCAAATATGTAGATGTTTTTGGAATTTAAAGGGAATATTTGAATTTTTATGACTTTTTTTGAGATATCTAAATATTTATGGGATTCTTGCAAATATATGGAATGTGTTCAATGCATGTAAAAGCACAAATGATGGGATAATTAGAGGAAGATTGACCTTCACTTATGTGAGGCAACTAAATATTGACATGGGCTCTCAATTAAAGATGAGTACAAACTTGTGTACTATTGTGAGAGCCATGGTACTCAATATGGAAAAAATGCAGGAAGTTCTAAACCATGAATTGCAAAGTATAATTCTATATATATTAATAGCCTTTGCAAATAAGCTTGGAGCCAAAGTCAGGGTTTTCTCTAGGTGTGTGTTTAGAAAAATACTCACTAGGCTTGTGAAAAGGCATTTGGACCCATGAAGACTTGGATGGCTGAAATAGGCACTAAAGGGGCCCTAAAAAAGGCTTTTGGGCCTAAAAAAGGCAAAATATGGCCTTGGAAAGGACGTGTGGGCCTGAAAAGGAGAAATGAAGCCTTGAAAAATGTGTTTGGTCCTAGAAAGTTGTTCGAAGGGCCTAAAAATGTAAGAAAGGGCCTTGAAAAAGGCGTTTAGGCCTAATAAGGTGCTTTGGGTATCTAAAAAGGTGAAATAGGGCCTTGAAAAAGGTGTTTGGGCCTTAAATGATGCTTGAGGGGCTTGAAAAGTTGAGGAGACTGCTGCAATCTCTCAAACATATGATTACTTATTCTGTGCCCCCTGTTTTGTGATTGTAAAAGAGTTTGACAAATATTTGGGCCTTTTAGGATAGAATTGTTATATTTGTTGAAAGGGTCTAGAATAACTATGGTCTTTGCAACATAACTAAGATGGGGGAATCCACTAGGAATTTTTTTTCTTGAAAATAGGAAAGAATAGGGGTACTAGTGGGACCTCTTCATCTATCCTTGTTGTGCCAGATTTTTCAAAGCCCAAGAAGATGTTTTAAGACATAACTATGCTGCTTCTTAATGCATTGAGGCACTTGTTTATTATTTTACCAAAGATAATAGGGCCATAAAATATTTAAATATTCTTCAATGTAGTGGGCCCTACCATTGATTTCATATAAAACTAGTCAAGGTACACAAACTAATCCTTAAGGAGTAGAAATTATAGACAGACACCAGTTCGACATGAAATCAATGGATCATCGATTTGAAAAATACAAAAATAATTTATGTAAAATTAAATACCCTATTTGAGTTGAGTTGGGTGATGTTGGGCTTGAATTGTGGGCTAGTTTTTATATTTTTAGAAATTTTAAGCTATTTTTGTCAATTATTATTAATCATTGAAAGTTTTTTGATAATTTTCAACAATTTTTGAATATTTTTGGCAATTTTAAACAATTTTAGAATGTTTTTGACAATTTTATTTATTTTTTAACAATTTGTGGATGTTTTTGACAATTTCTAAACTAGATATAGTAGAATGAGGATGGTAGTGAGATTTGTTGGAATATGGTGATCACTAGGGCTGTTTGGAACACATAAAGAGTCAAGGAGACCAAAAAGTGGGTTGTGAAGGCAAAAAGGGAGGTCAGAGAGCTATATTTGGGATAATGGAGTGAAAAGGGATTTTTGGGTCTTCCAATGGAGTTTATGAAGGCTAAAAAGATTGTTGGGAAAAGGTGGGATATGACAAATATGTGAGATGTGCATTGATTTTCCTTCAATTCATGTCTATGGTATTTCAAGATATAATCCGGCTCCATGTTTCCTTTGATTCACTTCTACCATTTGTTGTTGTTTTTCTAGTTGTTTCTACTGTAAACTATTTCTAATGTCAAGAAACCATTGAATTGTAACCCACAGTCTTTCTTAATTTGGTACATGTGCAAAATTTATCTTATTGTGCTAGATAATGTGGCAACATGAAGTGAGAAGGCCACAAACAAGAAAATTTTTTCTTAGAGAGAGTTGCTTGAACCATGTCTTGTTATATTTCAGCATTGAAGTGCTTGTGTTGTTTAGGGAAGCCAAAATGTGCTATCTTTCACCCTTTTTGTAACAAAAAGTGGTGTATCTCAATCCTTTTGTACCAACCATTTTAAAATTTAAAATTTTATTTTTTTGAATATTTTCTGTTCCCTTTTTTTGATATTTTCAGAAATGAGGTGCTTCCTCAAAGCTTTAGAAATAGAACCTCTTAAGGTGGATGTTGTTGATGGGTTCTGCTAATTCTTCACCATCACAATCTAAAAGTCTATAAGTGTTGGTCCTGAAGGATTTTGTGATGATTTAGGGACCAATCCAATTGGCCTCCTATTTCCCTTTCTTCTCTCTGGCTACCTAATTTTTAGGGTTTTCCTAGAGAACTAAGTCTCCAATTTGAAAGATACAAGGTTTAAGCTTTTTGTTGTAGTGTCTAGACAACATATTTTGATACACTTTGAGATGCTCATGTGATGTCTCTTGATTTTCTTTTAAGAGTTCTATTTAATCTAGATGTGCCACCCTATAGTCTTCATTTGATAGAATATCATGAAGGGTAACTCTCAAAGATGAGATCTCAACCTCTAGAGGAAGAATGGCTATAGGCATCCAAACACTCACCCTATAGGCCTATAGGGTGGGGTTCAACTGTAAATGCCAATCTCTACCAATATCATTGGTGATTCCTTTAAGAATGTGATGATGTTCTTATTGGTGGCCTCTACTTGGCCATTGCCTTTAGAATAACAGATAGATGAGGAGTGGTGTATGATGTGGAACTTTTTACTTAACTCACCAATGATGTGATTCTTAAAATACAAGGCATTAACCATGAAGATGGCATGAGTTATGTAAAACTAAAAAATAATATGGTTTAGAATAAAGGAAGAGTTCTATTTACCATTAGATTCTACAAGTGGTGCTACATCAACCCACTTGGTGAAATATTTAGTCATGGTGATAATCCATTTATGTCAGCTAAAGGAAGGTGGGTGGATGACTATAATCAAATCAAAGCTCCATTGATAAAAAGTCCATGGTGTGGCCAAAGGGTTGAGTTCTTATGCTATTACATGAATAAGATTACCATGGATTTAACATTTTTTACAAGTTTTAACATAGTCGATAGAATCCTTTTCCATGGTTGGCTAGAAATAGGCCATCCTAAGAATTTTCTTTGCTAATGTAAACCCACTAGAGTGTGACCCACATATGCCTACATGGGATTCTTCTAGAGTGACTCTAGACTCATCCTTTTCAAGACATCTAAATAAAGTATTGTCAAGACTTTTCCTATACAGTGTATTAGCCACCAAAATGTAACATGAGGTTTGTCGAATAAAGTTATGCCTTTGGTTTTGTGAGAGGTTAGAGGGAATGGTCTTATCATGAAAGTAGGTGGTCATGGAATTATACCAAGGGGATTTAGGATTATCTAAATGGAAAATAATGATGGATTTAGGTTGAGTAAATATGAGTTGAATCACCTCTTCTACTAAGAACTCATATCACTCATGTTAATCTAGTAACTAAAACAAGGATGCTAAGGTGGCGATGGTATGTGTTACTCAGTTTTTGTCTCTAGGAATTTGTTCAAAAGTGATATGAACAAAACATGACTTAATTGTATCAACCATGTGTTTGTAAGGTAACAACTTTTCATCCTTGGTTTGATACATGTCTGTGACCTGATTAATGACTAGCTGAGAATCTCTATAATCTTCTAGTGTAGTTAATTTCCATTCTAATGCTAGCTTGAGACCTAAAAACAAAGCTTGATATTTTGCCATGTTTTCTATGTAGGGGAAAAGTAGTTTGTAGGATTTGGAGATGGTAATTCCTAGGGGTGTAATAATAAAAAATACCAACACCTGAACCATGGTGTGCGTAGGAGTCATCAAATTAAAACTTCTAGGTGATTGATCCTATCTAAAAAATATGCATACCTAGAAAATTAGCTAAGATAGGATTTGAGCTCTCCATGGGTTCATCTACCAATTGAGTGGAAATGGCTTGTCCTTTGATAGATTTCTTATTAATGTACTAAATATCAAACTCACCTAGGATCATTACTCATTTCACCAATTTTCCTGTCAATGCTGTCTTGCTAAAAAGATACTTGAGGAGGTCAATCTTAGTATGATCTTAACCTTGTGTGTTAAAAAATAATGATAGAGCTTTTGTGAGGCAAAAACCATGGCTAGCCAAGCTTTCTCAATAAAGGTGTAATTAAGCTTATAATTCACTAGGGTTCGACTTATGTAATAAATAAATTTTTCTTTACCCTAGTCATTTTCTTGTGCCAAGAGAGCTCCTATTAATTTTTTGATTAAAGAGATGTAGAGAAACAAAGGTTTGTGTGGCACTGGAGGTGCCAGCATAGGTGGATTCATCAAGTAATTCTTGAGTAGATCAAAGGCCATCAGACACTAATTATCCCATTTGAAAACTATCTTTGTAGAGAAGGTGATTGAAAGAAACACACTTTTCTACTAATTGGGATATGAAATGACGAATTGATTGAAGTCTTCCCTAGAGAGAACACAACTATCTCAAGTTCTTTTGAGATTGCATGTTGATTATAGCTTGTACCTTTTGGGGGTCAACCTCAATTCCCTTCACTGAGACAATATATCCTTGAAATTTTCCAGATTGTGCATTTTAGGGTTTAGCCTAATGTTGAATGCTTCTCACTAGTATAAAATCAATAATGGGTAAAAGCACAGATCTGTGTCACCGTTTATGATACCAAAACTTGTTTTGGTCAAATCTCATTTCTCTATTGAAACACGATTTTTTTCAAAAACTAAAAATACACTTTTATAGATCTTGGATTCAATATCATCATTATATAAATTTTTGAGTGTTTTGATTAGTTATAATATGTTATAATCTCACAATATTATAAGTCGATATTTCAACATTTTAGAAGATGATCCCTCAAAAAAGAAAAAAAAATAGTAAATCATATCAAAAAGATTTAAAAATTATATTTATCTCTAGAGGAGAGAATCCACTTCACAAATATGTAATTTTTTTTCAAGAAGGCATAGATTTGATAGGGAAGTTTTGACGGGAGGAAAAAATTGTTAGATTCTGATAAGGTCAAACTTGAGTACTTATAGAAAAGAAAATATACATCAAAAATAATTATTTCTTTTTTTATTGACTAGCTATACATGTCATCTATAAGATATTTTCAAATCAGCACAAGAAAAGACGATTTGCATATACTTGTTTGATGGGAACTACACCCTATATTTTTTATAGTTAAAAAAGGGAATTCAAAATAAAACAAAATGAATAAATTCTTACTCAAAAAATTTATAAAAATTACAGGCATAAATTCATCCAATTCTACACATTTCATCAGTTTACATCATCTTCATATTTTGAACACAAATACCATTTTTTTTTTGTCATTAATGTTGAATTGTCACATTTTGATATCTTATTTCTTTATAAAAGGTGACATAGGTTTGTGCTTTTACTCTAATATGTGAATAAAAAATCACTAAATTTGTATATATCTAACCAAAATCAATCACGTGACAAATAGTAGTTAATATCTAGTCATTTATAATAGTACTAAATTTACTACTAAACAATTTAAGTCACTTAATTGATTACTGATTTTGATCATTGATATTTAGTAGTATATTTAATCACATATTAAGTCATATATTTGATAGTTGATTTTTTCACATATTTAATGGTATATTGAGTAGCATATTTGTTAGTGAACAGATTGTCCTTTCAACAATTTTAATAAATTTTCTCTATGCTCAAAATTCAGAAATTACAAAATGCCCACAATAGTTGAGAAAATATCATATTATTTGACTTTATCTTTGAATTTTTAAAGGTACAGCTCCCTTGTTAGATTTGCAATGAATTCAAATTATCTCTACACTTTTACCTAAAAGTAACATACACTATATATATATATATATATATATATATATATATATATATATATATATATATATATATATATATATATATATATATATATATATATATATATATATATATATATATATATATATAGAGAGAGAGAGAGAGAGAGAGAGAGAGAGAGAGAGAGAGAGAGAGAGAGAGAGAGAATCTATTCCAAAAAAATTGAATAACACCATAAACTTATATCAACCATCCAAACATCTTAATTGAAGTGAACTTACTATAAGAATAGCATTCAAATATCTCGAACCAATAAACCAAAATTCACAAAGTAATAGTAGTCCATACACTTTGAACACAAAGTTTCCAAGCTGAATTAAAGATGATATATATATATATATATATATATATAACATAATCATTCAAAAGCAACAACATCCATATAATATCCTTTGATTGCTATATAAAAGTAACTACTTTAGCAGAGTTTCTAGCTATCTACTTTGTAACTATCTATTGCTAACTCCGAACTAGTTCAATGCACCAACATTTATAGTGTTTCCATACAAATATGAAAGGCCTCAATCAAAACCCATCCATTTTAGTTAAAACAAGAAATAGTTACAAAACAAGAAAGAAATTTAAGAAAAAAAGAGCGCCAAAAAGTAACTGAAAGCAACGGTTTAGTACAAGCGTCATCACCAATTTTCTCCTCCTCACCAATGATATGATGTACTAGCTTCTAGCTTAAGAAGGGATTCATAAATTCCTACATCGCGTGGGAGTGTGGATTCTTTAGGCTCAGCAAATGGGCTCTACATGCATCTTTTTTCCATTTGAATTCCTTTATCTTTAAGCTCTGATGCAGCATCAAGTTCTTATTGAGACACAACATTGATTCAATACTTGCCAACACAGTGAAATCATTGGCACTTGGTGATTCACTATCCTTGATTTTTTCCACAGCTTCACTAAAGCTCTTCATTAGTGTATTGACATCCATGTTCTTGTTGTTGAACTATAGGATCCCTATTGGATTAACTACCTTCATATCCTTGAGGATTTCTTCATGCATTTAAGTAATTCTATTTTCTATGCCCTACATTTTTTTAATTGTTTCTTTGTAAACCAACTCCTTCTAGCCCATGTTGTTCTTCATAATGAACAACATGCAAGGATCCACATTTTTCATTGGGTTTTCATTCAGGAACTTGATAACCCAAAACCTCTCAACTTCAGCCACTTGAAAAATAACTGCTTGACATTGACCTAGTTCTATTTCCCAAAGTAGAACTAAGGTTTCTATCTCTCCCAACAATGATTCTCCCTTACCATAAACATTAAAAAATTTTGAAATAAATTTGTTACCTTCTTTCACAATAGTGTCCACCCAGTCTTTCATGGCATCAGCTAGTAGCCTACCCCTTTGCATTTGCTTCATTAATTGTTTACTTCCCATAGAATTAGGATCAAAGGGTTGTGGAGCTTGAACAATTGGAGATGCACCAAGGTTCATCAATGAATCGATATATGCAGCCATTGTAGTTACCATGCCTTTTAGCTCCTTTTTCTCTTTACTATCCTTTTTAGACTATGTCAACATATGATCAGTAGAGAATTTAAAGAAATGGTTACCGATGCTTCTGTTAATGGTTCCCAATTCAATAGAGGTAACCTTAAAACCTTCATCACCAATATCTCCTGATTCCTTTTTCTGCGTGTAGCTAGCTATCTTAGTAGTGATCTTTCCAGTTACTGGGTCCTTGGTGAGGTGAGCATATGTTTTTAGCTTCTTTACCTTTGAACCTCTAGCTGCATATTTAGTGATGATGTCTTTCACTGGGGTGGACACTAGTTGCAAATTCCTTTTGTTGCTGATTATGTTAGATAGCCAAGAAGGAATAGTAGGGCTCATGGCCCTTGCCTGGGCATCTTTAGTAGGAGTTAGGAATCCAGGCTGATCTACCTTAGGAGCTTCATCGAATTGAACATCACCATCCTCACCATCTAAGGAATTGAGGTTGTCATTCAAATACTGCCCCTAAGCCAATATTCTCTCTTTCTAAAATTTATGTTGCTTCAGGGCTTTAGAGTTAGACTAGAATCTAGTCTTTTCAAATGAAGTGGCATCTTCTTCTATTTATCTTGAGCCAATGTACTAACTTCAAAAGGAGAAAGTGGGATGTCAGATGAAAATGGTTCAGAAAAAGAAATCTCCCCTAAAGAGGGTTCATTGATAATTTCCTTGCCCTTTTTCTTTAACCAGTCATATGTGAAGGTAAGTATAGATCTAGCCCTCAGGTTAATACCATCTTCTTCATCTTTATTCCAGTATATAGCCAGAGACTTTGGTTCACTAGATTCATCCTAGCTAGGTTCAATTATATCCGAGCCATCCTCAACCATTCCTTCTATTTTGAAATTCAGCCTAAAGGAATCAATTTTCTGAAAAGTCAGCCTTGAATGATCTTTTCTTAGAACTTCTCCTTCATTTCAACAATCTTGCCATAAATCTTCCAACTGTGGGGTTGTCGGGGGGCAAACTTCAAGACTGAGAATCTGGACAGCATATCCTTTACTATCAAAGTTCCTTCTACAATGGTAAGAGCCAAAATTGAACCCAAGAAAATTACTTCCAATAATAGAAGCATTGGAAAGTTGTTTCCTAATCCTCTTGCAATAAATTATCTTTTAGAATAGAGAAAAGTTTCCTACATACCTCAGCCAATACAAAACAGTCTAAAGCATATCGTAGCAACTTTGTAGTTTCTTCTTCAAATCTACCTATCCTCAAGTAAGTGAACCTAGGGAACTATATGAAGTGACTTCCATATTGCTGAATTAACCTTTTGGTTTTTGGAGACAATAGAGGCATAGGTACTTCCTTCATAGACATATAAACCCTTTCCATTAGTAGGTCATGAACTTTCCTAAAATCTTCCAAGACACTATCTTTTTGTAGCAGGGGGCAATACTAATTTTTTTTCAATTCTTCACTCCATACTTCATGAGGAAGAGGGGTAAGATCACAAATATAGGCAATGCAATAAGTTAAATAGGTAGCCATATAAAAATCCTCTAGAAATTCCTTTGCATGTCTGAGTTAAGACCTCATTGAACTGGCAATAATTTGTACCCAATCCATCCATTTTTCACCCTTCAAAATGATTTCTATATACCTATACATCAATTCTTCAAAAAGGAGTACATTAGCTAAACCTTTTACCCTATGCAATAGCACCACTAGGTAATGAATATGGGGCTTTAGGTGATCTTTAGTGATGACCTTGGGTAGCTTGGAACCTCCGCCATACATGGTTTTGGTCCATTTCCTAGCCATGGTATTGCAAAATTTATTTGGGGTCTCTTGGTACTCGGCCTGGGCTTGAATAGGGGAAAATGCAACAAAGGCATTTTATGGAAAATGCAATATAGAAGCAATAGTGGCTCTTAAAATTGTGAGTATCGTGTTACCATTTTTAATATCGCGTTGCCATTTTTAATATCAATACTCTTGCTTTTGAAATCATAGTGATTAATATAGACTTGTAGAAGTTTAGGACTCACAAAGGCTAGGGGAAAAGCAACAACCTCAATTAACCCACTAGTTAGGACTTCCATATGCCCATTCACCTCATTAGCCTATTCAATAAATTTGCCTATAAATTCTCCAACTTCACCTCTTGCAAATTCCTATCACAAATGACTAGCTTTCTACATTCTAAACTTGTGACATTACCAAAGAAATGCAATACAAACCACATTCTTAATCAAACAACAAGGCTTCAAAAATATAGAGATTGCAGAACAAAACAAGAATTGCTAAGCTCTCACCTATCTTCTGCTAAAAAATTGACAATTTTCTCTATCTCCCTTAACAACTTCTTCTCCACACTTTCAGTTCTTTGCATGATAATTAGAAAAAGAAAGCCAAGGAAGTTTTTAAATAGAAAGTACTTACATGGGAAAGTATAGGCTCATAATACAACATTAATGACAAATCACTCCCTATTAACACTCGCATGTTCAAAAGCCTTGTTGTATAAACTCTCCATTTAATAATTTCCTTTTTAGATGTATTGGTAATGATTAGTTTTAATGTCACATCTGATTCCTTTTTCAGCTAAAGATTCTTTCTTGATAATGATGACTTTCCACATTGGGAATAGAAATGTCCCTTTACTCATTATTCTCTGGCATGACCATTAATTGCCTTGTAGGATGAAGGTGTGTCATACACCAGAATTTAATATTGTCAACACACATTCACCATTGAACAACATTGAACTACTTCAAACTGAGGTTTGAAGCGGTTCAAAGTGATTCAAAATGAGACCTCTGCCAAGTTAACACATATCACCTGCTAGAAAAATTGTTAGTACAATCCTTTGGTTGAACTGCTTTGAACTACTTTGAATTGAGGTTCAAAGTGGTTGAAAGTGATTCAAGCGAAGAGATATTGACTGGGGACCAAAAGGGACTTCAAATAATCGCTTCGAGAGATAGTGAATATGTAGAGTGACAAGGGAAAGACTTCAACAAAGAGCTAGGCAAAGTTGAAGGAAAGACCTTTGAAAAATGGTGACTCAAACACTCTGAACAAGGGCTCTAACTAGGGATTATGTACATGGAATACATAGATAACTTAGAAAAGAAGAAGCATAGACAAACCTAAACTAACAAAAAGGGAAATGATAGGAAAGAAAAACAAACAAAAACAAAAATGAAACAAAGACTATGTACATAACAAAGGACATTAAAACTCATAACTTGATTAACTTCAATTCCTACCTATTATAGGTAAAGGGTAGAATCGTTCCGTCCAGTTACTTCAAATAAAAAGTATTGGGGCCAACAACCTTTGAAATAAAAAATGGACCTTTCTAGTGCATGCTTGGGTTCTCTCCTTTTATTCCAGAGAAGTACTTCATCATTTTTGATGAAACCACGTGGTCTAGCTTTTCTGTCAAAGATCTACTTTACCCTCATCTGATGCTCAGTAATATGATCGACCATTTTGTTCCTTTCCTCTTCCAACTTGTGTAAGTACATTATTTTTTTCTCTAGTGAATCCTTAAAGAACTAATCCTCAACAAAAAATTACAGTTTAGCAGCAGACAGCTCTAGAGGCAATGATATTTGAGCTCCAATCCCATACACCAATTCAAATAGAGCCATATCAATAGCTCTTTTTGGGGTAATCTTGTCAGTCTATAATGCTTCATAAAGCTTCTTATGCCAATTTTGGGGATTGTCAGATACCAATTTTTTGGTTATAGCTATCAAGTTCTTATTACAGGACTCTGCCTGGCCATTCCCTTGTAAGAAGTAGTCTGAAGAATGGGCTAATGATATACCATGTTCCTAGAAAAATAAGGAGATCTCTTCTAATGAAAAGTAGGTTGTGTTGTCTAAAACTATCTTTTGAGGAACCCCAAATCTGACAAAAATATACTCCATCAGGAAATCACATACTACTTGGGAGCTAGCCTTTCTAGTTGGAATAGCCTCCACCCATTTAGTGAAATAATCTATTGCTATTAATATGTATGTATGTCTAGCACTTGATGGAGGGTTTAAAGGTCCAACAAAATTGATACCCCATGGCTGAAAGGGCTGATCAATAACAATTTGTCTAAGAGGCAGTGCTACTAATTGAGGGCTACTAGTAAAATGCTCACATTTCTCATAGTTATTTACAAATTTATAAGCATCCTTAAACATACCAAGCCAATAGAAACAATTCTTAAGGATTTTGAAAACTGTTACTGTGGATGAGAAGTGCCCTCCACAAGCCTCTGAATGATACACCTTTAACAATTTTTCTTACTGCTTTCTATCCACACACCTTAGAAAGGTTCCATCAATTCCTCTTTTATATAGAAAACCATTTTAAATGACATACTTAGCATCCTTTAACCTAATGTTTCACCTTTCCTTATAGCTCATGTTCAGGGGACATTCACCATATATTAGAAAATATGCAATGTTTAAGAACCAAGGATCTGTAAGGCCAACAAACAAAACAAAAAGGTTTTCTCTAGTTTCATCATGAAATATATCCTTTTTTCAGCCATTAATTTACATAAACCATGCCCCCTCACCAAAGAAGTAGGCCTAATAGTCAAGTCATATTCTTGGACTTTGGTTACCCATATGGCCCTTTTATTCATTCCTACTTCTTGCTGAGTTAATATACTCTTAACCACTATTTCTGGCACATACACAATTGAATGAGAATGCAAGATATAATACTTGAATTATTTCAATGCCTTTACCATAGAAAATGCATGTTTTTCTACTTGAGTATAGTTAAACTCATGCTTGTTTAATGGAACACTCATAAAGGTGATTGGAACCTCATTACCCACATTATCCTGTTGAGTTAAAATACTAGACAAGGAAAATTCAAAAGCATAACAATAAATAATGAAGTCCTTTTCAAAATTTGGGCTTACCAACATTGGGGTATTTGCAATAGCTATTTTAATATCCTCAAAAGCCTTCTTACCTTCCTCATGCCATCTAAAAGGATGCTTTTCACTCATCATATTCAACATGTATTTCACCTTCTTAGAAATTTTAGGAACAAAACTTTGTAAGGAATTGATTTGACTAAAGAAGGACTTCAAATCACTTCTATTAGTGGGCAGAGCTAGCCTTTGTATAGCTTTGATTCTCTCTGGATAAATTTTTATACAATCCTTAGAGACAATATGCCCTAGCAATTTACCTTCTTCCACAAAGAACATAGAATTCTTAGGATTCAAGGATATACCATGTTATCTGCATCTATTTAGCACCTTTTCTAAGTCCTTTAAATGATGTTTTCTCCTCCTAGAGTATACAGTCAAATCATCAAGATATATCATGATTATTTTGTCTCTCAAATCCTTGAAGGATGAGTTCATCACTCTTTGAAAGGTCGCTCCTACTTTAATCAAGTTGAATGGCATCTAGCTATAAGAAAAGGTGCCCAAAGGAGTAATAAAGGCTATTTTATGTTGTTCTTCTGGTGCAACACTAATTTGGTTATACCTCAAATAGCCATCAAGCATGGACATGACCTTTGATCTAGCAACCATCTACAAAACATTATCCATAGTAGGAAATGCATAGTTGTCTTTGAGGCTCACTTGGTTCAGATTTCTAAAGTCCACACAAATCCTTATCTCACCATGTTTCTTTCTCACAAGGATGATGTTCACTATCCATGTTGAATGATCAATTGGGTATATTATGTGAGCCTTTAACATTTTCTCCACTTCTCTAAAAATGGCTTTAGATACTTTGGGATTATAATTCCTAAGCTTTTTACTAAAAGTGGTTGCCCCTAGTTTCAAAGGTATATGATGGACAATTTCCCCATTTCTAATTTTTTTAAAGTCTTCATACTCCTAAGAAAAAACATCTTGGTACTAAGCAAGGAGCTTAGTTAGCTTATATTTTTCCCTGCTAGAATAGGTCTTACCAATTGAAATCCATCTGGGATCTTCCTTAGTTCTAATATTAATTTTATCATGTCCTTCAGCATTTTTATCAGAGCCAATGTTCCTTTTTATGGCACTGTCATCCTTCCTTCCAAACAGGTGTTCTAGAGAGATCAATCCCTTAGGAATTCGATTATCTTTCAGTTGAATGACTTCCCTAGATTTAGCTAATTATTCTCCAATCAATTTTCCTTGATGATCAAAACCTTCAAAGAAGACATCAGTAAAATTTCTAGCACATTCAAGGAACTCTCTCAATTGCATATCATCATCAAAAACCTACCAATGATTAACATTGTTTGGAACTCTAGGCCTATAGATCATCTTAATCATGTAAGTATCATTTTAAAATTCTAGATGTGGTAACAATAGTGATGCTGAAATAGCTAAAGAATCAGCTTTAGTTTTTTGGGAACAAGGTATGAATTCAATAGAAAAAGCTTCAAAGGATTCAATTTCATCCCAAACCAAGTTTCTATAATGCTTTAGTTTATCATTTTTAACATAAAACTGATTTCTTAGCTATTTCACAATAAGTTCATCATCACCCTTCACTTTTAACTACTTCACTCCTTTTGTTTTGGCTTTCTGCAGGCCTAGAAGCAACGCTTCATATTCCACAATGTTATTGATATTATGGAAGTCCAATTTGAAAGAGAAATGGAAAACATCCCCAGTAGGTGAAATAAGAACAATGCCCATGCCTGATCCTGAATTTGAATAGCTTCCATCGAATTCTAGAGTCCACAGGTCTTCTTTAGAACTTACTATCTCTTTCTCATTGCATTATTCTTTAGGAAGAATAATATATTTTCTAAACTAACATTCCTCATACAATATCTACGCTTTGGGGTTATCTGAGGGTACTACTATATACTTATTCTTTGGTTTAGGCTCCATCTTTACTTTCTTCTTTCCTATAGGGATATAGACTTCTAACCAATCCATTTTAATTTCCCCACCCATATCCTTAGAGAAGGTTCTGTTGAGTAGCATTCCATAGCTGGCTGGTATATTAGCTAATAGAATAGTAAATTTCACTCTTTTTTCTAGGCAAGCATAAAGAATAGCCTATACATCCTTCACTTGGTAGACTAGAGGCACTTGTTTTCCATCCATAGAATAGCACCACCAAAAAGTTTTAGTAAGCTCTAGACCAAGGGCATTTGCAATAGCTTGAGGTATGATGTTGTCTGATGCTCCTAAATCAATGATGCAATTACTAAGTTTTTGACCATTCAATAACAATGATATGTAGAATGGATTAGGTTTCTTCTCCTATACTTCTTTTTTGATAGAATTAGTGACTGCTTCACCATAAGGAACATCTATTCTGAATCTTTTAGAAATAAAAATAGGTTTATTCCAAGCCTTAAAATTCTCAATAGTATTACTCGTAAATTGTGCATTATTAGTGGAACCTCCTTTCACATATTGAATCAATTTATCTAACTCCCTAGGATTAAACTTTAAATACTCAGCTAGAGAAATAGATATGGAAGAGGTTTTGCAAAATTCAATGATATCAAAAGCTTAAGTGCTAGCCATTGTTTATGTCCTAGACAAGATTATTGGTTCTATAGTTTTTGTTGAATCGGTATGTATATGCTCCTTACCTTTAGAATTTGATACATTGGGGCTAGCTCTTGGGTAGGATTTCTGATTTCTCTATCCTCTAGTCATCACCATGCTAGCAGGATCTTGAAGGGTTGTGAACATAGTACCTCCTCTTTTTGAATTATATTCATAGTCAAGAAAATAAGCATCTAAATTTTCATTTTCTATGCTTTGATTTTTAGGTGTTTTCTCTGCTGCTAGAGTGTTCTTTACTAATTAAACACAATTGATCCAATTAGGACATTCTCGTTCATCATGGTCTAAAGTCATATGAAAAGAATACATTGTTTCCTTAGGAGCTTTTTTGATTTGTAGTCTCGTTTGAGGAGTAATCAATAGAGGAGTTTTACCAAAATTTTGAGGTTGTTGCTATCTATGAATGTCTTGATAAGGAATTTGGTAAGGGCCATGAAATTTATTTTGTTGTCTCTTCATCATTTCTATATCATTCATCAATTTTTGAAGAACAAGATCAGTAGAATTAGAGGATGAAACTATTCTTGGGGTTTGAACTTCTTGTCTCCACTTGCTAGCATTGATAAATGCATCCTCTAACTGAATGGCCAGTCTTTGGGTGACAACCAAATCAACACATGAATCTTTTATGAGATGGAAGCTTATGTCTAGATGATCAACATTTATAAATAAAGACTTCTAGTTCTTTGCATTAGGTCTAGATGTAGCAAGGATTCTTTGAATCAATCTATTGAACTTGGCAATGTACTCCCTCATAGGTTCATGAATCTCTTTCTTCATCTGACTAAGTTGGAAAAATAAAGAACTTCAATTTTTAGGAGCCTTGAATCTATCTTCAAAAGAATTTTTCATATCATCCCAACTGGTGATAGAATGATGAGGTAGATGGTTAAACCAATATGTGGTGGCATCAGTCAGGGTCCACACAAATAATCTTACAACTTCTTGTGTGGGTATACTTATAATAGCACAAGCAGAAAAAAAGGCACTTAGGTGATCATCCGTTGAAATCTTGCCATCTGCACTAAACTTGGGTAAAATTTTAGTGGCTCCTTTGGGTAATGGTGCAGGATTTATGCCCAAATTTAATGGCCCTAAGTTTTGCCCCCATGGTTGGTTTACGACCATGTTTGGTGGTAAAACTTACAAAGGTTGGATGGTTATAATAGCGGAGATGAGAGGATTCAATGGAGGCAAAGGTTGTACTAAAGGTGAAAGAGGAGATTTCTTTGGTGGTGAATTGGGTCTACTTTGGAATTTAATACTCTTCTTCTTAGGATCATTAAAATCTGGTAAGAAATTTCGATTCTTCAATGGCTCAAAATTTTCATCAAGGATCCCATTTTCTCTCTCCCCACTTGTGTATCTATGGGTAGCCAGCTCTAACTCCTAGTTCTAAGTTCAAGGTCTTGTAGGTGCTTGGGCTAGTCTATTCACAACCGCTTCCTCTTAAACTTTTGGCACCCCTCTCAACAACTTAGCCCTTTCTTCTTCTCTTTCTAAAATAATTAATACTTGTCGATATTGTTGGTTACTTCTACACAATGCCCAAATAGTTTATACCAAGTCTAAGATTATGTCTACTTGAGTGTCTTCAAATCAAAGGTTAGGCTGTAGTATAGGGAAGAGCTTTTTATGCGGAAGAACCATTTTTATACATTGCTTTTCAAGATTCAGGCTCTTTTTCAAATGGACTCTCCCTAATAGAGTCACCAAAAATCTATTAGTGAATAGATTGTCCTTTAAACAATTTTAATAAAATTTTTCTATGGCCAAAATTTAAAAATTAAAAAATCCCCACAACAGTTGAGAAAATCTCATATTATTTGACTTTCTCTCTGAATATTTAAAGGTATAGTTCCCTTGTTAGATTTACAATGAATTCAAATTATCTTTGCACTTTTACTTGAAAGTGCCTAAGGATCTCTCAACTACTCCTAGGTATTGAGGTAAAGAATCAACTCCAAAATCTCAAAGTAACATACATTGAATATATATATATGGAATATATTTCTAAAAATTCAAATAACACCATAAATTTATATCAACCATTCAAACATCTTAGCTACAGTGAACTTACTGTAAGAACAACAATCAAATATCTCAAACCAATAAACCAAAGTTCACAAAGTAATAGTGGTCCATACACTTTGAACACAAAGTTTCCAAGCTAAATTCAAGATTATATGTGTGTGTGTGTGTGTGTGTGTGTGTGTGTGTGTGTGTGTGTGTGTGTGTGTGTGTGTGTGTGTGTGTGTGTGTTAAACCTTCTACATGCACATAATCATTCACAAGAAACAACATCCATATAATATCCTTTAATTGCTGTATACAAGTACCTACTTTAGCAAAGTTTCTAGCTATCTACTTTCTAACTATCTATTGCTAACTCTGAACCAATTCAATGCCCTAGCATTTATAGTTTTTCCATACAAATCTAAAAGGTCTCCATCAAAACCCATTTGTTTTAGTTAAAACAAGAAGCAGTTACAAAACGAGAAAGTAGTTTCAAAAAAATGAGTGCCAAAAAGTAACTAAAATTAAGGGTTCAGTTCAAGCGTCATTGCTAGTCTTCTCCTCCTCACCAATGGTCAGATGTACTAGCTTCCAGCTTCAAAAGGTATTCATAAATTCCTCCATCACATGGGAGTGCAAATTCTTCAGGCTCAACAAATGGGTTCTACACACATCCTTCTGCCATTTGAATTCCTTTATCTTTAAACTCTGGCACAGAATCAAGTTGTTATTGAGACCCAACATTGATTCAATACTTGCCAACAGAGTGAAATTATTGGCACTTGGTGATTCACTATCCTTGATTTATTCCATTAATTCACTAAAGCTCTTTGTTAGTGTCTTGGCATCCATGTTTTCATCATCAAACTGTAGGACCCCTGTTGGATTAACTACCTTCATATCCTTGAGGAGTTCTTCATGCATTTCAGTAATTCTATTTTCTATGCCCTACACTTCCTTAATTATTTCTTTGTAAACTGACTCCTTGTAGTCCATGTTGTTCTTCATAATGAACAACATGCAGGGATCCACTTTTTTCATTGGGTTTTCATTCAGGAACTTGATAACCCCAAACCTCTCAACTTTAGCCACTTGAAAAATAACTGCTTGATATTGACCTAGCTCTATTTCCCAAACTGGAACTAAGGTTTGTATCTCCCCCAAAATTGATTCTCCCTCAACATAAACATTAACAAATTTTGAAATAAATTTGTTACCTTCTTTCACAATAGTGTCCACCCAGTCTTTCATGGCATTAGCTAGTAGCCTACCCCTTTGCATTTGCTTCATTAATTGTTGACTTCCCATCAAATTAGGATCAAAGAGTTGTGGAGATTGAACAATTGGCAATGTGCCAAGGTTAATAAGTGAATCAATATATGCAGCCATTGTAGTTACCATGCCTTTTAGCTCCTTTTTCTCTTTACTATCCTTTTCAGACTATGTCATCATATGATCAGTAGAGAATTTAAAGAAATGGTTACCAGTGCTTCTGTTAATGGTTTCCAATTCAACAGAGGTAACCTTAAAGCCTTCATCATCAATATCCCCTGATTCCTTTTTTTTCTTGTAGGTAGTTATATCAATAGTGATCTTTCTAGTTATTGGGTCCTTGGTGAGGTGAGCATCTATTTTCAGCTTCTTTACCTTCAAACCTCTACCTACATATTTAGTGACGATGTCTTTCACTGGTGTGGACATGAGTTGCAAATTCCTTCTCTTGTTGATTGTGTTAGATAGCCAAGAAAGAATAGCTAGGCTCATAGCCATTGCCTAGGCATCTCTAGTAGGAGTCAAAATTTTTGGCTGATCTGACTTAGGAGCTTCAATAAATTGAACATCACCATTCACACTATCTAAGGAATTGAGGCCATCATTCAAATCCTATGCCTAAGTCAACATTCTCTCTTTCTAAACTTTATGTTGCTTTAGGACTTCAGACTTACACTGGGATCTAGTCTTTGGAGCCATAGTTTACAAATGAAGGGCCATCTTCTTTTGTTTATCCTGAGCCAATGTACTACCTACTACAGGAGAAAATGGGATGTTAGATGAAGATGGTTCAGAAAAAGAAATCTCCCCTAAAGAGGGTTCATTAATAATTCCCTTGCCCTTTTTATCTAACCAGTCATTTGTGAAGGTAAGTATAAATCTAGCCCTCAGGTTGATATCATCTTCTTCATCTTTATTCTAGTCTACAACCATAGACTTTAGTTCACTAGATTCATCCTAGCTAGATTCAATTATATTCGAGCCATCTTCAACCACTCCTATTTTGAACTTAAGCCTAAAGGAATCAATTTGCTGCAAAGTCAGCCTTGAATGATATTTTCTTAGAACTTCTCCTTCATTCCAACAATCTTACCATAAATCTTCCAACTGTGGGGTTGCCAATGGGAGAACTTCAAGACCAAGAATCTAGACTACATATCCTTTACTGTCAAAGTTCCTTCTACTATGGTAAGAGCTAAAATTGAACCCAAGAAAATTACTTCCAATAATCGAAGCATTGGTCATGCTACCACAAATCAATGAACCTAGCTTGATAGGGAAAGCTATTTCCCAATCCTCTTATAGTAAATTATCTTTTATAATATAGAAAAGTTGTCTACATACCTCAGCGAATACAAAATAGTCTAAAGCATATCGTGGAAAATTTGTAGGTTCTTCTTCAAATCCACCTATCCTTAAGTAAGTGAACCTAGGGAACTATTTGAAGTGACTTCCATATTGCTGAATTAACCTTTTGGCTTTAGGAGATAATTGAGGCATATGCACTTCCTTCAAAGACATATAAACCCTTTCTATTAGTAGGTCATGAACTTTTCTGAAATCTTCCAAGACTCTATCGCTTTGTAGCAATGGTCAATACTGAAAAACTACCATTTCTTCACTCCATAATCCATGAGGAAGAGGGGTAAGATCACAAGTACAGGCAATGCAGTAAGTTAAATAGGAAGCCATATAAAAATCCTCTCTGAATTCCTTAGCATGTCTAAGTTGAGACCTCATTGAATTGGCAATAGTTTATGCCCAATCCAACCATTGTTCACCCTTCAAAATGATTTCTATATACCTATACATTTATTCTTCAAAAAGAAGTACATTAGTTGAACCTTTTACCCTATGCAATAACACCACTAGGTCTTGAATATAAGGCTTTACGTGATCCTTAGTGATGACCTTGGGTAGCCTGGAACCTCTGCGATACATGGTTTTGGTCCATTTTCTAGCCATGGTATTACAAAATTGGTTAGGGGTCTCTTGGTACTCGACCTGGGCTTGAGCAAGGGAAAATGCAACAAAGGTATTTTCTGGCAAATGTAATATAGAGGCAATAGTGTCTCTTAAAATTGTGAGTATCGCGTTGCCATTTTTACTTACAATACTCTTGCTTTTGATATCATAGTGATCAATATAGACTTGTAGAAGTTTAGCACTCACAAAGGCTAGTAAAAAAGCAGCAACCTCAATTAACCCACTGGTTAGGACTTCCATACACCAATTCACCTCATTAGCATATTCAAGAAAATTTTCCTATATATTCTCCAACTTCACCCAGTGCAAATTCCTATCACAAATGACTAGCTTTCTACATTCTAAACTTGTGACATTACTAAAGAAATGCAATATAGGCCTCATTCTTAATCAAACAACAAGGCTTCAAAAATATAGAGATTGTAGAACAAAACAAGAATTGCTAAGCTCTCACTTGTATTCTACTAAAAAATCAACAATTTTCTTTGTCTCCCTTAATAGCTTCTTCTCCACACTTTCAGTTCTTCGCATGATAATTAGAAAAAAAAGCTGAGAAAGTTTTTAAAAGGAATGTACTTATGTGCAGGAGTTCAAGCTCATAATATGACATTAATGACACATCACTCCCTATTAACACTTGAACATTTGAAAGCCTTGTTGTATAAACTCTCCATTTAATTATTTACTTTTTAGATGCATTGGTAATGATTAGTTTTAATGCAACATCTGATTCCTTTTTCGGTTGAAGATTTCCCACTTTCCCCATAATGATGATTTTCCACATGACCATCAATTGTCTTGTGCGATGATGCCACATCATACACTAGACTTTAATATTGCCAACACACCTTCATCATTGAACAACTTTGAACTACGTTGAACTGAAGTTCAAAGTGGTTGAAAGAAAAAAGAGATCTCCGCCAAGTTGACACATATCACTTGCTAGAAAACCTATTAGTAGAAACCTTTGGTTGAACTTTTTTGAACTACTTTGAATCGAGGTTCAAAGTGGTTCAAAGTGGTTCAAGGGAAAAGATATTGACCAAGGACCAAATGGGACTTCAAACAATCACTTTGGGAGATAGTGAATATGCAGAGCAACAAGGGAAAGACTTCAACAAAGAGATAGGAAAAGTTGAAAGAAAGACCTTTGAAAAATGGTGACTCAAACACTCCTAACAATATTTAATCACATATTTAATTTATTTACTCACGTATTTAGTATTGTATCTAGTAGCATATTTAATAGTATATTGAGTCACATTCTTAGTAGCATATTGAATAACATATTTAGTCACATATTTGGCACATATTTGATAGTGTATTTAGTAGCATATTTAATAGTATATTTGGTCACATATTTAGTAGCATATAAAATAGCATAGTTAGTCACATATTTGGTAGTGTCCTTGGTCATAATAGGGCATGATGGAATCAAAACACCATCTTGCTGCTTGTAAAATAGATAATCTTCCATTGTGCTAGCACCCTGTAAAGAATACATAATAAATTATTATTTGTTTCATTTCATTCTCAATATAGTATCCAAAAAGGTTATGGACCTATATTTCTTGAAATGGGGGAAATAAAGCAACATCCAATCAAGCTGATAGTTTAAAGGCTCCTTTTATTTCAAAAAAATAGTTTGTCAAACTTAAATCAACTAGAGGAAAAGGGAACTAGGGTAATGGATTTTAAATTTAAAAATGGTGTCCAACTTGTTACTAGCAATGTAGAAGTGCATGTAGTGACTAGAAGATTGCTTCAAGTGTGTCATCAAAAAATAGACACTTTGTACTAGATATAGTGTCATTTCTTTAATGTCACTTTGTACTAGTCATTGGCATGAAACTCCACTAATAGATGAAAAGCCACCAGCCATAAACAAATGAGCTTGGAAAAGCATACACTAAACTCTTCATAATCCATACCATCCACGTACCTATCAATACAAGAATATTTGTTTGTGCCTCATTTTTATTGTTAGCCATCTCTAACAATTTATACAAACTTAGATGTTAACACTAATAATGTAATGAGAATATTTAAAATAACAATTTCTAAAAACTTAAATGTAACACTAAAATATAGTGAGATTATTTATATAGCACTAAATAGTGTAAAAAAATGATGTTCTCAGTGCACAAACTTCTTTAAAATTAGCTAAGATCATTCACAAAACAAAGTACTAGGCTTTATAAAGTCTATAAAAACAAATAGTCTGGAGCTAGACAAGGATAAAAATCTCAAACTATGTCATTCAATCCCAAAAGTAGAGTTCTTGTGAAGCATTATCCAAAAATTTGAATCTATAAGTGTTTACTAAAAAATATAGAAATAAATCCCAATAAAAAATCACATAAGAATAGCAATCACCAAGCTAGTTAGGTAACAATCTAGTAGCATAGCAGAGCAATTTCCATATTGATGACAGGCTCAATATGTATTGTCCTTGCTTTAGAAGATGGTGAATTTGCAATAGTGTAGGATACACCAATAAAGGTTGGATGGGAGTGAGTTTTGACAAATTTTGGTCTCTCAAGGAAAGCTTCCAAGTCTTGGGAGTATTATAAGTTCATAATACCACTTTTGTGAGGGTAATATCAAGTGCCAACATTGAGTGCATGTTTTTGTTGCACTAAGGTTTGCAAGTAAAGACTAGCTTGGGCAAACATGTGCTCTATACATTGTTAAAAATATTGTTGAAATCCTTATCTTCTCTGGATTATTTGGGAAAGCAACATAGGCTAATTCCTATAACACAAATAATCATATTTAGAAGATAGCCAAAATCAAATTTAAAACCTCACTAATAAATTATTTAGTATCTCACAATGACACATTCTATAAGTAGCCAATAACAACCAACTATAGAAAATTCCTTCTCATAGGAGAAATCACTTAAGCACGACATCAACATTTTTCATAGTTAAAACTACCTATATTGTTCTAAAAAAATATATATAAGGGAAAAATTATACTTGAATTTTTTGTAGATGAAATAAAATAGCTAGACAAACCCTTAGATCCCTCGAATTATCCACTTGGAAAGTTTTGTAACCTTACCATAATAATATGTGTAAAGTAGACAACAATAATCCAAATAGTTAGATATCTGATAATAGTAGAGCTTAAGGAAATTGAAATTGTCCAAAAATTGAGAGCATTTTATGCAAAGATGAGATTACTACTTTCTTCCTTCCAGGGTCATGAATTCTTTCTAGATAGTGGATGCATCTGCATGCTATTACACAATGAAGAACAATAACCAGTTATTTGTTAAAAGAACAAATGATATTAAACAAATTAAAAAGTCCCAATTGCATCTTAATAAAGCTACCAAACCATAATTTCACTCTTCTGACATGTCTTAGTTTCTAATTTTCATATATCCAAATTGTTTGAGAAATAAGACAAACAACTAACAAGAAACTTGATACAAGGGCACCAACAAAATATTTAATTTCTTCTTATTATGACTTAATATTATTCAAATTATGAAATTAAATTTCATATGGTCAAAATGTAATAAATTAAAATTCTGAAATATGTCACCACATGTACAAAGGAATTCAAATAGTATGTGTAATTGAAGGGGAAGAGTATTTTTAACTGCCCATCAAATTATTATAAAGGGTTGTAATTAGTTAGATGAGAACTTAGTCTGGAAGATCGAAGAAATGTACAAATTTCATGTTTTCCTCTAGCTATTGATAGACAAGAACAATTTGTATTTTGAAATTGAATAGTAGCATATCAGAGCAACTTCCATACTGATGATGGGCTTTAGATGTATTTTCCTTTCTTCAAATATGGTGAATTTGCAATAGTGTAGGATACACCAATAAAGGTTGGATGGGAGTGAGTTTTGACAAAGTTTGGTTTCTTAGGTAAAGCTTCAAAGTCTTGGGAGTATTCTAAGTTCATAATACCACTTTTGTGAGGGTAATATCAAGTGCAAACATTGAGTGCATGTTTTTGTTGCACTAAGGTTTGCAAGTAAAGACAAGCTTGGGCAAACATGTGCTCTATACATTGTTAAAAACATTGTTGAAATCCTTTTCTTCTCTAGATTATTTGGGAAAGAAACATAGGCTAATTCCTATAACACAAATAATCATATTTAGAAGATAACCAAAATCAAATTTAAAACCTCACTAATAAATTATTTAGTATCTCACAATGACACATTCTATAATCAGCCAATAAAAACCAACTATAGAAAATTCCTTCTCATAGGAGAAATCACTTAAGCACGATGTCAACATTTTTCATAGTTAAAACTACCTATATTGTTCTACAAAAAAAATATATAAGGGAAAAGCTATACTTGAATTTTCTGTAGATGGAATAAAATAGCTAGACAAACCCTTAGATCCCTCGAATTATCCACTTGGAAAGTTTTGTAACCTTACCATAATAATATGTTTAAAGTAGACAACAATAATCGAAATAGTTAGATATCTGATAATAGTAGAGCTTAAGGAAATTGAAATTGTCCAAAAATTGAGAGCATTTTATGCAAAGATGAGATTACTACTTTCTTCCTTCTAGGGTCATGAATTCTTTCCAGATAGTGGATGCATCTGGATGTTGTTACAGAATGAAGAACAATAACCAATTATTTGTTGAAAGAACAAATGATATTAAACAAATTAAAAAGTCCCAATTGCATCTTAATAAAGCTACCAAACCATAATTTCACTCTTCTGACATGTCATAATTTCTAATTTTCATATATCCAAAATGTTTGAGAAATAAGACAAACAACTAACAAGAAACTTGATACAAGGGCACCAACAAAATATTTAATTTCCTCTTATTATGACTTAATGTTGTTCAAATTATGAAATTAAATTTCATATGGTCAAAATGTAATAAATTACGATTTTGAAATATGTCACCACATGTATGAAGGAATTCAAATAGTTTGTGTAATTGAAGGGAAATAGTATTTTTAACTGCCCATCAAATTATTATAAATGAGAACTTAGTCTAGAGGATGGAAGAAATGTACAAATTTCATGTTTTCCTCTAGCTATTGATAGCTGAGAACAATTTGTATTTTGAAATTGAATAGTAGCATAGCAGAGAAATTTCCATACTGATGATGGGCTTTAGATGTATTTTCCTTGCTTCAAAGATGGTGAATTTGCAATAGTGTAGGATACACCAATAAAGGTTGGATGGGAGTGAGTTTTGACAAAGTTTGGTTTCTCAGGTAAAGCTTCCAAGTCTTGAGAGTATTCTAAGTTCATAATATCACTTTTGTGAGGGTAATATCAAGTGCCAAAATTGAGTGCATATTTTTGTTGCACTAAGGTTTGCAAGTAAAGACTAGCTTGGGCAAACATGTGCTCTATACATTGTTAAAAATATTGTTGAAATCCTTTTCTTCTTTGGATTATTTGGGAAAGCAACATAGGCTAATTCCTATAACACAAATAATCATATTTAGGAGATAGCCAAAATCAAATTTAAAACCTAACTAATAAATTATTTAGTATCTCACAATGACACATTCTATAATCAGCCAATAACAACCAACTATAGAAAATTCCTTCTCATAGGAGAAATCACTTAAGCATGACATGAACATTTTTCATAGTTAAAACTACCTATATTATTCTGCAAAAAACAAAATATAAGGGAAAATCTATACTTGAATTTTCTGTAGATGGAATAAAATAGCTAGACAAACCCTTAGATCCTCTCGAATTATCCACTTGGAACGTTTTGTAACCTTATCATAATAATATGTGTAAAGCAGACAACAATGGTCCAAATAGTTAGATATCTAATAATAGTAGAGCTTAAGGAAATTGAAATTGTCCAAAAATTGAGAACATTTTATGCAAGGATGAGATTACTACTTTCTTCCTTCTTGATAGTGGATGCATCTACATGTTGTTACATAATGAAAAATAATAACTAGTTATTTGTTAAAAGAACAAATGATATTAAACAAATTGAAAAGTCTCAATTGCATCTTAATAAAGCTACCAAACCATAATTTCACTCTTCTGACATGTCTTAGTTTCTAATTTTCATATATCCAAAATGTTTGAGAAATAAGACATACAACTAACAAGAAACTTGATACAAGGACACCAACAAAACATTTAATTTTCTCTTATTATGACTTAATGTTCTTCAAATTATGAAATTAAATTTCATATGGTCAAAATGTAATAAATTACAATTTTGAAATATGTCACCACATGTACGAAGGAATTTGAATAGTTTGTGTAATTGAAGGGAAATAGTATTTTTAATTGCCCATCAAATTATTATAAAGGGCTATAATCAGTTGGACGAGAACCTAGTTTGGAGGATGGACGAAATGTACAAATTTCATGTTTTCCTCTAGCTATTGATAGCCAAGAACAATTTGTATTTTGAAATTGAATAGTAGCATAGCAGAGCAATTTCCATATTGATGATGGGCTTAAGATGTATTGTCCTTGCTTCAAAGATGGTGAATTTGCAATAGTGTAGGATACACCAATAAAGGTTGGATGGGAGTGAGTTTTGATAAAGTTTTGTTTCTTAGGTAAAGCTTCCAGGTCTTGAGAGTATTCTAAGTTCATAATACCACTTTTGTGAGGGTAATATCAAGTGCCAACATTGAGTGTGTGTTTTTGTTGCACTAAGGTTTGCAAGTAAAGACTAGCTTGGGCAAACATGTGCTCTATACATTGTTAAAAGTATTGTTGAAATCCTTTTCTTCTCTGGATTATTTGGAAAGCAACATAGGCTAATTCCTATAACACAAATAATCATATTTAGGAGATAGCCAAAATCAAATTTAAAACCTAACTAATAAATTATTTAGTATCTCACGATGACACATTCTATAATCAACCAATAACAACCAACTATAGAAAATTCCTTCTCATAGGAGAGATCACTTAAGCATGACATCAACATTTTTCATAGTTAAAACTACCTATATTATTCTGCAAAAACAAAATATAAGGGAAAAGCTATACTTGAATTTTTTGTAGATGGAATAAAATAGCTAGACAAACCCTTAGATCCTCTCGATTATCCACTTGGAAAGTTTTGTAACCTTATCGTAATAATATGTGTAAAGTAGACAACAATAGTCCAAATAGTTAGATATCTGATAATAGTAGAGCTTAAGGAAATTGAAATTGTCCAAAAATTGAGAACATTTTATGTAAGGATGAGATTACTACTTTCTTCCTTCTTGATAGTGGATGCATCTACATGCTGTTACACAATGAAAAACAATAACCAGTTATTTTTTAAAAGAACAAATGATATTAAACAAATAAAAAAGTCCCAATTGCATCTTAATAAAGCTACCAAACCATAATTTCACTCTTCTGACATGTCTTAGTTTCTAATTTTCATATATCCAAAATGTTTGAAAAATAAGACAAACAACTAACAAGAAGCTTTATACAAGGGCACCAACAAAATATTTAATTTCCTCTCATTATGACTTAATGTTGTTCAAATTATGAAATTAAATTTCATATGGTCAAAATGTAATAAATTATAATTCTGAAATATGTCACCACATGTACGAAGCAATTCGAACAGTTTGTGTAATTGAAGGGAAAGAGTATTTTTAACTGCCTATCAAATTATTATAAAGGGCAGCAATCAGTTGGACGAGAACTTAGTCTGGAGGATGGAAGAAATGTACAAATTTCATGTTTTCCTCTAGCTATCGATAGCCAAGAACAACTTGTATTTTGAAATTGAATAGTCTATGTTGGTTTCAATTCCATTGAAGGCATCGGTTGGAATACTTGGAAGAGTTTTCTAGATGAAAGATGAATAGGTTTGGAAACCAATTCTTGTTTCCATGATTAAAAGAATGTGATTTTGTTAGTGGAATTCTGTTTGGAATTTGTGTCAAAGGGGATTCGGTTATTTATGAGGGAAAGCATGTTTTTGGTTTAAACTATAAATGGATTTGGTAAATGTTCAGTCTTCATTGGGTTTTGTCTACATTTGTTTTGGTTGGAATATCTAAAGGTGGAATGTTATAAGAAGTTGATCACGCATTGGAAGGATTAATTGGTTTAGAAACCATGGTGCAGATTTTAACATGGTTTTGGTCTTAATCGGTTCTAGTTTTCAATCGATTATTCATAAAACAAAATTCAGCTTTAAGAATTGGCACATATGGAATTGCTATGATTTGAAACCATAGAGGAGAATCCATTTGAAAAAAAATCTGATATCATAGAAGTGACTTTTTATTCTTATTTCTTTAGTGCACATTTGGTTTTCCAAAAATCAGGAATTTTATGAACATCTTAATATCTTTAAGGAACCGATACCTTATTCCCTTTGTATACAGATTTTTGATTTTGAGTTTTATAACATGGATGAGCATATTTGGAGCAGCAAATGCAGATTCCAATTCTGATTTTGGTGACCAATTCTAATGGAAACTAATTTCTGATTTGTGAGTCCAATGAGAAGATAAAATGATGGCTCTATTTTATGAGCAAGAAAAAAGGATTTATAATCGGCTACACACATAAAAGATTTTCAGATTTCAATGTGAATGGATTTGTTTTGACATTGTTGAATCAATGATTGAGAATTGATGACATTGTTTTTGTTTATCAGTTACGAAGGAAATTATTGATAGTATAAAGGAATGAGATTCTTTATGAATGATTCCTTGTTTGCAAACGAAGTTGTTGTAGTAATATTTAATTTGGGTTTAATAGAGAGGTGATAGATTTGGGTAAATTTGACCATTTAATATGTTTACTTGAATCAAAACTGAATGTCACTTGAATATAATACAAAGAGAATTCAGTATCTAGTTGAAGGAAGAACCTACTTTTTGATGAAAGAAGGTTCATGATTCATTTATCAAAAGATTATTAATAGGTTATAGGAAAATCTCCTCTTCATATTTTGCCAATCAATGTGGTCTTCATATTCATTATCACAAAATGAAAACATATCCTATGTGTGTAAATTTTAGAAGGGAGAACACACTAGATGTAATTACAGGAGAAAAATGCTAGCTAGAGGTACATTCTTAGCAAACAAACCTCTAGAGTATTATTAATGTCACTATTCAACTCAGCAAGAGAAACATCCCTCTCCATGTTGGAGCAAGCTACACTTGTGTCCTTGAACAATGAATCAGACTGATCATGTGAACTATTAAATACATCTTCATAGTTTTCAAATGTGAGATCAACATCAGACATATTAAAACCATCACCATTATCACCGCCATCATAGAGGCCAAGATCTTGCATGTGGGGATCCCACAGCTGCACATTCCAATAAAGTAGAGCTTTGTTAGACAATGCTAGAACATATAAGAGGCTAATCCAAAATAGAATATGTTATATAGACCTTTTCAAGTGCATATTTAGAAGCACATTATATGGAGAATTGAAGACAAGGCAAAGTGAAAAGCGATGGAAATAAATAAAACTCCTATCTTATTACAATTTTAATTTGTACATCTGCTTTATCAAAAGCAATAAGCTTTGTAACTGTAATGGATATTGAAATAATTTCTTCTTTATGAAAGACATTTAATTTAGTTTATTTCTTCAAAAAGAACAAGCTAGAATAACATATATACTACCACTTTAGGAATCATATTTCTTCTTAGTTTAAATCAGTTTTTCTAGGATTGTCATTATCTACATGGTAATGGTTCTAAAAGTAATTTTCATCATTCTAAAATATATGAAGAATTCATAACTGAATCAATAAGATAAATCATTGAGAATATAAACTATCCACTATACTTGTAACACACCTAGTTAGTATCATTTGAAGGATTGCATCGCCAATATGTGTCTCCTTCCATGATATATTCAATATTAGCATCAGGCTACAATTGTTGCATTCCTAGTAGAAACAATCAAATTGATGGACTTTCCTTCCACACTCTTGATAAGATCAAAGTCCACATATTCTTCATCTCCTCGAAGACTAACAACCAAATAGGTACCTGCATCAATGTGAAAATGACTCTCAAAGTATTATAGATTGTTTGAAACTATTGTGACAAAGAAGAATCATTAGCCCTAACATATGCCTTTACAATGATACTTAGTTTTGTTTTGTAAATGATAATCAGATAAGTGTGGGTTCAAATTACAATTATATTGTAGACTATATAATAAATCTAGATGCATGAAACTTGACCTTTGATATTATCAATCTGGACAGCATAATGCATTTCAATGCTCTTCTCTTTGTGATCGGTTAACTAATACAGAAGTATATTGATAAGATCAATCCTATTATTCCTCTAACTATCACCATGCTACTTGCAGGGTTGGTGAATACTCAAGAATTTACTCATCAATTTGAATTTTTATGAATATTATTAAAGGATTAAGGAAGGAAGCCTACTTCATGAAAAATGAATGTTAAGTATTATTTTTGACATTTTGGTGAATATAGTTCAAGTTTTTTCAAAGGTTTCTTGATTTTCCCTCTCATAGTCATGTTCAAATGTTTGTCCCATGCATTATTTCATATCGTAATGGATTACTTATAAATTAAAGATGATTTGGAAATTAAGAGGGATGAATAGAATTTATTTCAAACTAAGTCCAAGGGTTTTTCATGAAGGATCAAGAAAGATCCAATGTGATTTATAAAACCTATCATAAAATCTTTGCCGACAGACCCATTCATGAGGGTTTGTGGTAACATTGTCTTTACCAAATGAAAAATTGGTATTCCTTGTTAAAATAAAAGTATATTTATAAGGCTATGAAATGAACTTGGTTTGGTGTTGAATGGTTTTTTATGATGGCATAAGTTTGATTCCCTAGCAACATAAAACCATAGAAATATATGAATTAATTTATGAAAAAAAAAATACTCATAGTACGGGATCCATAATTCCCAATTTAACTGTTGGATCTTTCTACATTTTTGATATGTTTGAAAAAACCTAGTTCTTTACATTATTACCAAATCAGTACAAGCTCTACTAGATATGACATTGGAATTATTTATCACTCTTGAATGCAAAGGACTATCAGTACTTGAAGCATTCAAAAATTTAGTACAACTATCAATGCAATTACAAATTAAATTATTGTCCTTTCCATTAGCATTGCATTTATTTTCCTCCAATAGAATGTCTTTCTTATATAGCCCTCTTGATTTAATACTCCATTTGTAAAATGATCAAGATAGAGAGACATCAACACCCTCAACAACTCACCATCAATGACATATATATTTGTAATATGACTAGAAACATTATCATCTTTTAGAATGGGAGTTTTTTCTGCATCATTTACTTCAACTTTTGTATTTTTTTTGATAGCCTTAACATTAGTGTCTTCCCATGTTGCCATTAGGGTGCTCTCACAAGTTAACCTGCTATTTGACAAATTATATGAAGACTTATAGGAACTAACTTGTTTGACTTCACAAGCAACATCTACACTCTCTTTTGGTCTATCTTCAATTTTAGGACCCATGTTGATATTTTTCATTGACATTAGATGAGATTTTTTGGTCCAAATTTAGTATACATTACCTCCCAAGGAGTTTTTCTAAGGCAATAGTTTTTTAGTATTACCAAGCCACTAGCTTGATACTGAATCTAAATTTAAGACCCGATTTGAAGAAGAAACTTGCCAAGATGATGAAGCATTGGGAGATTTCTTTGTCCTCTATAAATCTCTTGTGTACTCATGGTCTAGACCATAACCATTTTCTTCCACCACATTTGCATTTGTGAAAAAATTATACAAATATAAATGATCTCTAATGAAAAAACCTTATAAGTCTTGTGCAATTCAAAGCATGAAAAACATGATGCACAATGAGGGAGCTCAATAATATTAATAAAAAAGGAACAACAAAAACTAACGAATACTTCAAAGGCATCAAGGTCTCTTTGGACCTCTAATATGATTCTGTAATATTGTGCATGGTATTGGCTCATCAAAGTTAAATTGCATCATGATAAATAGTATCAACTTATACAAGTAAAGATGTAGACATAACTAGCTCAATTTTACCTTCTCTTGACCTAGACACCAGACTGAACCTAGAAGGAAGATAGTGATAATGACTAAAAACACATTGACTAGAAATGACTAGCATGTAGTTCAGAGATTTTATTCCTAAAATCTATCTTCTTTCTCACTAGTCATTTCAAAAATGTCTTCCACAGTATAGATACTAATTTCTTTGACAATGATGAAGAATCATAATATATTAATGCAAAAAAATACATGAAATGCATGCTAGAAGTTTGTACTCACTTTAGAAGAAGGAGATAGGGATAAAGTGGTCGAGATCATTGTTAGAAAAGTGTTGTGAACCCATTTGGCCCATGGGTCTTATTAGAAGAAAGTGAGAAAACAACTGTCTTCAATTTTACTATTTTGAAAGGGTTGAGCAGAGAACTGTTATTCTGAGGTGTAATTAAATTGGGGATTGCATCAAAAATCTCATTAACTTGCAAATTTGAAGGTGTAAAAGAAGAGGGGAGAGCCAATAATTTTTTAATAAATTATCTTGGATACCTTTAGCATCCATAATTGTGTTTCTTGAATCTTCAGCTTTAATGGAAAAAATAGACTGGCTGCCCTCTTTTTCTTAGTAGAGGCATGGGAAAATTTAGTGTTTTGATCCCCTTTCCTAAGCCATAACTCTGTATATATTTGTTTCCAGTATTATTCCTCTTGCATACAAAGCTCCTCCTACTCATTTTGTAGATTCTTTTGCTTAAGATATGATTCATTGTCCATCCCTATCCTAATGATCAGGTCATTAAGCTCAAAGAGATCTTTTTTTACTAAGTTGTTTTGGAAGATGTTTTTAAAAACCAAGTTATTCCAAGTCTTGATTTGTAATTTGACATGTTTGAGTTTTTGAGAACTGGAACATTATTGTACCTTTGATCTCAAGAGCACTAACCTACCATTGCTTCAAAAGAGGGAAAAATGAGTGCCAAAATCACATACTCTAAAACTTAAAAGAAGGCCTATGATTATGTCCACCCAAAGAAGATGAATTTGAGAGTTCCAAGACAATTGGGAAATGATCAGAATCAGAAAAACCCCGTATTTGAGAGTTGAAGGAAATGTTTTCAATCCTTCATTCTTGAGAAATAAGAAACCTATCCAGCCTCTCTACAATGCTAAGAAAACCAGACCTTTTATATGTCCATGTGAAAGAGCCATTGGTTGGAACAACATCTAGAAGACTGTTATCTGAAACATATGTAGAAAATCATGCATGGTTTGGATTGGAGGACATATACCTCCACTTATTGCTGTAGGAGACAAGATGGTATTGAAGTCTCTACTCAACATGAAATTCAACTCATCTTGTCCCTAAATCAAATTTGTGAGTTTATCTCAAAGACATGTTTTTAGCAAAAGTAGTTGTTGGCCCATAAACATTAATTAGAAAAAAGTACAAAGAAAAATGTTTCATGTACACTACATTTCCAATAATTTAACATGCTACTTGCATTTTAAGCATAGGCTCCATTAAAAAAAGTTGAACTCTACTACCCCATGAGTTCATTACACTTTACTTATTTAAGAATGTTTCATAATTCTATATTCCATTAGAAATTTCTTGTGGCAATTATTATTAGCCTATTATTTCTACAGATTTCTCTTGTCTTTATTTTGCAAAACATAAGTTTCAGTCTTAATTTCAATTTTGAAATTTTATTTTGAAAACTAGTATAGTACTATTGGGAAGATTTTAAAACTATGTGGCTAATCTTTTCCAATGGTGTTAATTTAAAATCTTCTTTCGTATAGTGTCTTTGAAACTTGTAAACAAAAAAATAGTGTTCTATAGAAATGTAGGTAATTCTTATTCTTAAATGTTAGAATAAAATATGGGAAACATTTTTGGAAAATTTTAGCAAAAAGTAGTCACTATAGTTTTATAGATGTTGGGTGGATATAAAAGGGTTGTTGATGAAATCTTTTTTCTCTTTTTTCTTCTATTTTTTCTTTTCCAAAATATTAAATGTTCTTCAATTCTCTAATATCCTTTGACCTTAATATTAAATTTGTTTTAAATATGGTAGAGCTGGAGTACTTCCAAAATCAGTATTCATCCCAAATGTTCAAGTTAGGCTGTGGAAGTCCTTATGATGATGATCGATGCTATTTAATGTCTTTTGGCTAGTTTCTTGCATCTTAACATCCTTATTATTGTCACCTAATACACTGAGTGCCAAAGAGATTGAGAGCATTCACTGTCATGGCTGATTGCAATTTTTCCATGTTAGAACTAAATTACTCAGCCATTCAAATAATCTATATCAACAATAAATTTAGAAAAGTTCATTGTTGATGTTAGGTCATGATTTGTAGTTTGAGATCAGGCACCTGTGGGGGAGAATTGTTAATTCTCTTCAGAAAAAACTCCTTGCTAAATGTGACATCGGTTGGGGTTTGGATCCTATTGATGTTGGTATTTACTCTTGCCTCTCCTTTCCACTTCAGGGTTGCACTCCCTCGATTCCCCACACCTGCTCTGGGAATAGAGCTAAGCAACACTCTCAGCTTGTTAATCGTCAGGGACGTTGGTCTCCTCCTGAGGTGGGCACTCTTAAAATCAACACTGATGGTTCTTCTCGGGGAAATCCTAGTCCGACTCGTATTGGGGGAGTTGGGCATGATAGTTCTGGTGATATCCAATTTCTATTTTCTATATACAAGGGTTACCATACTAATAATCTCATGGAAGCCCTAGCTATCTTGGTTGTAGTGGAACAGTGTTGTCTACGTAGCTGGAAAAGAATCATCTATGAGACTGACTTGCAAGTGGTTGTGAACTTATTGAATTATAGGAACCTTGTGCATGTGGATTGGCATTTGGCTCTGGTTATTCAACAGATCATTTAGTTATGCAATTCTCTAGATTCTATGTCCTTTATGCATATCCCTCATGAGTGGAATGGTGTGGCTGATTGTCTGGCTAAATGGGCCGCTGAGCAGGGGCCGGCTAGGAACATTCTTGATCTTAGGATGCTTCCCCTTGATTTATCTCAGATGCTGGTTCAACTTGTGGACCAAGATAAAGCTATGTAGTTCTCTTTGTTTCTTGTTTTGTTCACCTCTCTTTGATATTGAATAAAATTTTTACCCCTCTTTTAGTTAGGTCATTATAATGGTTCATTAATTTTTTTGACAACCGATCATCTCTGAACCCAAAAGAAATTTCAAATTAACCTTCTTGGCATTGAATATTGCTTTATACCATTATCTCATGATTTGGATAAGTTTTGGTCAACTTGCTGATGTTAATAGATTGTCTGTGGTCTAATAAAATTTTGTAACTGGACATGCTACATTCATTCATTTTATCTTCACAATATGTTAGGTTCACTCATTTATAAATCCTCATAAGTTTGCATGCCATTGAAAATCATCAGGATGTAACTTAACACCATTCCAATGTTGGTCCAAATACATTCCATCATAGCATAGGCAGTTGTAATATTAAGTTCTATTAATGATTATAAATTATATCATTTAGGATGTTGTGATATTTTATTATGTTAAGTTTTTTATTTTAAAGCATAGAGGTTCTATAGGTCCCACTCTGGAAATCTTGTGCATAGTCACTATTCTCACACTATTTATTCACAATTTGTATAATTGAGCAAAAACAATTTAGTATATAGAATACCAATTTTTTAATGTCAAAAGCTAATATATGGACAAGGGGATGATCTATGTACTAAGCCATGAGAAATAAAAATAAAATGTAGAAGTGCAATTAATTTAGAATGTTTAGTTGAGTGTGCCTTTTCAATGACCCAAACATCTTACTCATTTTTGATGTCAAAGGTGTTGTCATCATACTTCAATGGACTTAGGATTCCATAGGATTGCAATACCACTAGAAGCTCCAATCCTAGCACTATGAACTAAATTCCAAAATGACCATTTTCCAATGGTTTTCTCATAAGATTCTTGAGATAGCTTTGTTTCTTGAATGAGGATTAAATCTGCTCCAGAAGAATCAATTTGATGTTTAACTCTATGTCTTTTTTCAGAGGCATTGATGCCTCTGACATTCTAGGAAAGGATTCTTATTTCTGACAAGAAGAACATTTTATCCTTCTAGTAAATCTTTTGAGGAGGAAAAATTTTTCATCTAAGGTAGATTGAATTCCTACTTCAACTTCCTCTTTGGCTTTTACATTTTTTGATTTATGACCTCTTATTTTCGATACTTTTTTGAGACCACATTTTGAGAGGGAGTCTACATAATGGATGGAATCTAAGACATAAAATTAATTCATGAAAAAAGAGACATCTTTAATAGGAATATTTTCAAGACCCTTGATTTCCTCACAAAATTCCTTAGTATTCTCCTCACACTTATTGTAATCCAGTGCTGCCAGATTTTGAATAGGATGAGAATGATGTGTTGTGATCCCCTCTAGAATTGAGAAACCTTCTAGTTTAAACTAATATGTAGAAGAGTGAAGGAGCTAGTTATTATCTAGGACTATGTTTTCCTTGTAACATTTGGAAATTCTTTCAAAGTCCTTGTCATGGCCACATTTGAATTCCTGAGAATGAATGGTATCTTGCTCATCTTGAAAAAAGGAACCCTGATTGTGGATGACTAGTTAAGGTGAGAGAAGACACACACCTTGTTCCTCTACAATCTCCTATATCATGGTATTGGATAAGGATAAAAGAAGCTCATTAACCATGGATTCTAGATAATGCTCAACAATCTTTGATTCAATACATCTCTTAATACCAGGTGGATGGTCATGATACATCGAAACTTACAAGTTATGTTGTTAATTCCCTCTGGGTGCAACATCTATTCATTATCAATGTCATAATAAGCATCCTCTAAGAAAGAAAGTTGTGTTGACCATGAACCCATTTCCCACAAGGAGTATAAAACACATAAAATTTAAGAAATCATAATCAAATGTTGTAATGATTGAAGCATGAAAAAATCTATGGTTCCAACTTTGTATCTTTCGATTCAACAATAATAGAAACTTTTGAGGATTGGACTTTATATCTAAGGACATGATGAGCACACTTTGAAGTATTAGTTACATAATACCTACAAACTAGCACCTTTGTAGGAGTAGATACGTTGCACTGAGTGTTAAAATGACCAAAATGACCAACAAACCTCTCAACCAAATCCTCCTCCTGAATAGTAACCTTCTACTCCCAAGAACTGCAATTTATGTTGATGATTAGCTTACGTGAATTAGAATACAAACTCTAATACCTCTGTGAAGGAATTCAAAGGGGATAAGATCATGTTTAACAAAATTTCCTATAGTGTTAGCAAGAAACTCAATAATATTAGGATCTGTATATTTCAGAGGTAATGAAGGAAACGAGTTCCAAAATAGGAAAAGGTACAAAGGTTCAAATCTATTTTGGAATAAAAAACTTAGGGTAAGGAAAACATCCCCAAAGCTCTTTAAAACCACCCCTTAAACCTATGAACCAAGTCTATATGTTCCCTCTAATCAAATAAGGCTACGAAATACATAAGATCAAAATATCCTCATTTCATTTATTAATCAATGGATTAAGAGATTAAAATGCTTCCTTCCATATATTTATGTTTTCTTGCTAAACATCATGAGCATAAGTATCTCCATTTGTAAACCATCTATATTCTTGTCATCAATTGTGAGTCTTAACTCCCAAGAAATATCCATGATTTTTAGACATTAATCCTTTGGAACATGGTTAAAATACATAATGACCCATATAAACTTCCTTTCAATATGATGAGAGAAATGGGGAACTCTATAGCATCATTAAAGCCTCGAGAGAAATTTCCAGCTCCTGATCTTGGGGTTTAGAAATAGCTTGATCTCGGCAATGCCCTTCGGTCTCAAGATTTTTTCACTTCCCAAAATCCATAGGACCCTTACTGATTGTTTGAATGAAATTGAATTTGGTGGGGCTTCCAAACAATACCTTGGCTTACATGGTCTAGTAAAAATACTAAGGTGGTTAATTGGCAACTTAAAACAAGAAAATAATATAGCAATTCACTTGTTTTGTGGACATACAATTACTAATTTACTAAAGAACAATAAACTAGTTTATACATGCATGATTGATTTAAATGAGATATTAATTCAGAAGATATAACAATCATTTTTATTTCATTCAATATTTCAATGAACTTTGATGAAAATGGTGGAGGGAATGATTTTCCAATGACATGGTCCCTTTTTTAAACTGCATAAAAAGTATATTAACTTACCAATATTTGCTAATGAATTCCACTGATCAGCAACTATTCAAAATTAATTCAATCAACTAAAGAGGGGTAATCATAATACACTTACTAATTTTTTGAAGGAGCAATACAAATAGTGTAAACAATTACTAGTATAAGTTTTAGCTATCTAAATGGATGAGTTGGGCACTTTGAAAATGGGTATGAAATTAGCCAAATTAGTGTAGATCACTAGGCTTCAAATAGGTGACTTCAATCTAATTCAGTTTAGTCAATAAGAGCCTCCCAAACAATGAAATCATCTAAAACTAGAAAGTGGAACTGATAATATGATAGATTGTCAAGCATCTCAAAGAGCATGAAAATATTTCCATATACTATTAGAGAAGATCTTCAAACAAACTAGCAGATCAATTGGTCAATGAAGCAATCATAAACAATAACAGAAAAAAATAGATTAGTAATGATTTTGAGTTACGAGTTGGGATAGATCATTGAGAAAGGTTCTGCAAGTAATTAATAAGATATGTGATAATGAGAGATAAATGTGCATCAAAATATAAGAACTATGTGTAAAAACTTAAATAAAATGTTAAATAAATGTGTATCAAAGGGTTAGTCAACTATTATAGCAAGTACAACACTCCATACTATGCCACCTTGTTGCACCCATCCTCAAGCCTCCACAAATTCTAGCACATCTAAATACATTCATGTTCCAAATTTATATCATATTAATTCTAAAACCACTCATCCCTTGTAGGCATTGTCAAGGAATAAAAAATGCATGTGTAGGGATGCTGAGCACTGGACCAGTGCTATTAGGCTTTCCATGAGAGCCACATAAGATTGAAAATAAAAATATCTCTATTTTTCCTAGACTGCTGAAGGACATTCTCATCATATAGTTTTTAGTAGTGGAAATAATCCTAGAATGGCGAAGTGCCTCAAAACTAAGAAGTGATTTCATAATACCATGCCGACATTAAATGGCTAAGAACAAATAACATTTAGGCTAAACTAAAAACTTGTAATTTAGCCACTTGATTAATGTCATCCCTCATGGGTTTTCAATCAATCATTTAGGGATTAAGGTGTAGGCAGAAGGGAAACAATTGAAGATTAAATGACACACAGTTAACATAAATTACTTTCTTCAAAAATGGAGATATAAATCCAGTCATGTGCATTCCATCACTCTTAAATGTTGTTTCTCCCCAGCCATGATTTGACTTCACAACAACCATTGTGACTTGGATCCCTGTGAGTGGAAAAGAGGTTGATATGCTTAAGTATATAGTCCAAATGGGATAAGAATTGTACAATAGAAGAGTCAATTAGTGTGTTTTCAGTAGGTGACACTACCATCAAATAATTTTTATACAAGAGATGCCACTGATATTGAAAAGATCTTTTGTATCACTCTAGGTTATCCTTAATATAACTTTTTGATCATTTACTATGGTAGATTCAAGAGGTCTTGAAGAATTGTCATCTCTCCTCAAAGAACTAAATTGGTACCCAAATGAAGATCAAACATGAAGGACTTCTTGTTAAAACTATAAGGATTCAATTCACATTGTCAATGCAAATATCTAGAAGTTAATAGGACACTAATGAACTTATAATAGAAAAAATAGGAAAATTGCTTCTAAAATAGACAAAGAAAATGACTCTAGAGGAGATCAATGACAAAATTCCTAAGAATGTCTATCATGTTTCTATAATTCTTGATGAAGTATGAAAGAATAAGATTTCTAGTTTGGTTTCAACAAGCGACATGCTAAAAGAGGCAAGACAAATCACTTCTTTCCTTTTATACCCATTGACTCTAATTTTGGCATTGCTTGTTCCCAACCTTAGAGGTAGTTGATCTTCTATAGTCATCACAATGAAACCATGTATCCCCAATCTACTTACCTCAAAGTGTCTTGGTCTTTTCCTTCTACTCTACCTAAACAATGAAACCATGTATCACCTATCTACTCTACTCAAACATTCTTTCTCTTTTCCTCTCACCTTACCCACCGATGAACCATCCATTACCATCCTACACCTTGAAAACTAACAATTTTATGTTTGGGGATAGGATACTGCAACAAGTAATTCCCAATTTACCACAAGATAGTGACTCTTAAAAAAATCAAAGAATAGTCCTGCCACACAACATGAGTGCAATGAGGCCAGCAATATTGATATTTCTCTAAGATATTATCTATAAGTCATGCAGGTATAAAACATCAAGCAAAATAGTCATAAGATTCTTTCAATCTGATAATCCAATCATCAAAGGATGAAGGAATGAAGGATAATTAGATAACAAAATTAGATGCCTCGATAGCCCAAATGAAATGCAATTTTTATTCTTTTGTTATCAAAGTATCCCGTGAAAGGAAAATTAAATAAAAATTAACCATTCAGACTATAAATCATTGATAGGTTTGTAGATCAGTACTAGAGCAACCTAGAGAAATTGAGAAGACCTCGTTTTGAGCCCCAGCTTACCTATGGAAATTTACAATGTATCTTGTATGTAAGGATTAATTATCATAACTAAAACAACTCACTCTTTTAGGATTCATTTCCCTTCATATTACTCTACTTGTGATTTTGGAATAACTATTCTTTTAGATGTGTGCTCTCTTACAAAAGTTGTTAAAAAATATTAGACACTGTAATATCTAAAATTTTATATGTAAGTGAACATTGAGTAGGATGTGTCTAAAATTCTAAGTTGAAAATTCAAAATAGGAACTACAACTTTTGATTATAACAGTGCACTGATCAGTGTGATACAAAATGATATATCTTTTGTTTTAGTTATGCAATTGATAGTGGTGAGAGACTAATTTATATAAACTCTTGTTGCTTGTATCAAATTCACAAATTTGGATGTCTTGATAAAACTCCAACTCATCCAACTTGATTTTTCTCATGTTGGACTCAAGTGCTCTGATTGATGCTCTCTCTACAAAACTAGAATATCTTAGAAACAAGGTAAGTAAGATATAATTTGCAATACATGAGAAGTGGAGGAGTAAATGAACCATTGCATTAGAAATCATTTATATCTTTCACACATTACAAGGAAGCTTCTTTTTGCAGTTATATTCAGAATGGAACAAAGTTGAGACATGAATGACATTTCCCTCAACATTCCCATTAAATAAAGGGTATCACTTCCTTATTAGATCATTTTTCTGATTTTTTCCCCACATATCATTGCAATTACCAACTTAGTGGAAAAAAATGTGGGGAACTTTTTTTTGATAAGTAATGGGCCAATGCCTAGATTAATTATTATTTGTTCAAATTAGTTATTATTATGTGTTAAGCTTGAGTAGACTCAAACCCAAGATGTCTCACATGAGAAGCTCACAAGTTAATGTTGTGTTGTACGCTCTTACATAGTGGGAAATTTCTTTTGACATAAGTAATTTTTTTTACAATAGCTTAAGTGGAAAATTCTATAAATGTGAGAAATTACATTGTATAAGTGGTGAAAAGTGAACATTTACAAAAGATTTTCTTGTAGTTAGAATATCAACATTTTAATGTTTCTAGTAGTTTTAACTTTTTCTATATAGGAGATATCTATATTTTGATTTTTTAAGCTTTGATAAAAGAAAAAAAATGAATAGTATGTAAATCTTTTGGAGATTGGTTGGTAAATGGTCTAAAGCATGACCACTTTAATCATAATCTAACCAGTAAACAAGAAGCATAGGGAATCTCTACTTCAATAGTTGCTTCATGAATGTGGGTTTAAGTAGCATTTCTTGAAACTTAATGAATCTTTTGCTGGGAACATGTCATATGCTTGTGAAAACAATCTAATACATCCTATATGGAGGAGATAGCCAAAATGACTTGGAGAAAGACAAAAGCTTACAGAATGTTTTGCTAAATTGAATTAAGAAAGGTAAATCACAAGTTTAAACACTATATTGTTAGACATGATAAAATGACATGGGAAATTTTTATGTTCATGATTAATTGCATTATTTTTTAGTAATCATGCTATGCTACTAGTGATACTTACAAACACCATCATTGATGGTGGCTTGAACATAGACATTCTTATAGATGACACTTCATAGAAAGTTGGAGACACAATGATTTGGCCCTAAAAATTTGAACTCGTTTGAGAAAACAAGTACACTATTAAATTAATTGAGTTATTGGTGGCCTAAAAATTTTTTTCATTAGAGACCAACACTTTATATTGAAGTCCATTGCCATACTTTAGTAGAAGAAAACCTACAGTATCAAACCCTTTTGGGTTGTGGCTATAAGAATGAAGGTTGATAGTAATTGGGTATTGAATTTTCTATCCATAGGAAACAAATGCAAGAGGTATGTGAAATGAATGGAAAATAAATCCTAGCCTAGGGAAATAAGCTAGGATCCAAATTAATAATAGTTTTTTAGCAGAAATAGCTAACAAGGTCAAGCTTGCAGTCTTAAAGGAGAATTATATGCTATATGTGATTTTTTCCTCATTTTTATTTTGATTTTTTTTGATACTACTATTTGACATAATTTTATATGAAGATGAGAAATATATCCTTTAAGCCTACCCAATTCTCTTTAGCCTAGACCGAAATGACATTGAATGGTAAATGGGGGTTTGAAAATTTATCAATTAGGCCCATTTTCTTCATGAAATTGACATAATGAAAGATGTATTCTTATAGTAAAAAAATCTCAATACCTTGAACATCTAAATTATTTTTAACCCATTGTGATGAATGAGGAAATGGAGAACTATCTTGGAATTTTTTTTTATGCCAAATTTGTTGAGATATATATTACTATATTACCGTAGTAGTAATTCATTGATGAAAAAATTAACTTTAAACCATCTCCAAAACTTATATATAATCTATAGTATCTTATGCTCTTTCATGCAATTTATAATTAAAATTATACTAGGTTATCATTCTTAAGCCATGATGATATGTGTGCCCAACAATCAGACAGATTTCATGCCTTGATAGTCTATAAGTACAATATGATTTAGTCAATGTTGTCATCAACTTGAATAAATTTTTAGCCATTTTTTATTTACCAGATATAGCTCTAGATTCTTAACCAATATAAGGTATAGCTATGAGAATTATATGTCATTATGGCTTTTCACTGGATGGATTTTGGGAAAAGTAGTACCCAAGCTATAAATCATAACATACATAGATTTATAGCTTGAAATATAGGAAATAAGTTCATAATGCCACAGTCAATGTGCCAAATAGATCCATCATTATTATTGTAAATTTAAAATAGGATACATTTATTTAATATCAAAATTTTAATGTCATAATGGATATCCATTATTTATTAAAACATTCAATATTAAACTTCCACTATTCAAAGAAAATAAGTGCCCATAAACTGAGGCATTTACTTGCTATTCCTTTTAGTCTTGGTACATGCAATAAAGGTATAACATCCTTATATGTATACCTTCTTAGGAATCTCAACATAATATTTTTACTAAGTAGGTCCCTGGGGTATGTTATGTACCCTATCCATACATTATAGGACTTTCTACTCCAAATAATGTTCTTGGTGGTATGGTAATAGTGAATATCAGGAGCATTTTGTAGCAATGAGTTCCTCTCCAATGCATCTAGAGTTCCAAAGATAGTTAGAAGTTCAATCTTAGATATTAGAAGCCCAAAGGACTTCAACAGTCAGTGGAAAAAATTAGCTATACCTCAAGCGCCTTTATATGGCCTTAATCCTTTCAATACGAATCATTCTTAGCAGATATATCCTATTAGGGTTGTTGTTTAAGAAATTTAGAGATTTTTAAATTATTTCATTTGGAATGTTGTTATTTAGCTTTTGAAGTCTAAAATTGAAGGTGGGATGTAATAAAATTCCTTAAAGCCCAGATAGGTAGAGTGGTAGAGAATGAATTAGGCTTCAAAAATTAGGCTTTGGAGATGCCCAAGGAAAAGAGTGGGATTGCAAGGGTGTGGGGAATTAAAGGAAGATGTGAAAATATAATAGTTTGATAGTCATAAGGAGACTATCAAATTATATTCAAGCCCTATAAGTTTCCATTGTAGTGAGGACTTATGCCATTAATAGCCCATTTGTTGGAGTTTTCTCCCATGTAAGGTATGGATTCTCTAGGGCTAATATGTGTCCCAAGATTGTGTTGATGTTTACTATCTAGTTTAATCATTTTTCTAAATTTAGTTGTTCTTACTATAATATTATAATTCCAACTAGATTTTTCCTCGATGGAAAATGTGTATAGTGGTGACTAGAGTGTGGGTTATCAATCATAGTTTACTAATCAAGTGGTATCACTTACTTTTGTGAAAGTTGATCCAAGTTCCAATTATTTAACAAATTCATGCTAACAACAAGGTCAAGTCAAGATAATATACGTTATCAAAGATGCAAGAATCAACCTAAGTGGAAGAAGAACTAAGAAGGCCAGTAAGATAAGAGAAATTTATGTATGAAGAGGCAAAGTTCCTTGAGATGGAAGCTAACATTGCAAGATTTCTTTAGTTAAAAAAGACTTAAGATTTTAATGACTTATGGAGAACATCTGCATTTTGGAAGATACCAAATGTGAAGGAAAAGCATACTCCAAAAAGGAAAATGACACTTTGCACGGTAAGGAAAGCTATCCAACCAAAATATTTATCCAAAGTGGACACCAAATTTGACATTTTACCATGTAAAGAAGTTATACACACATACATAATAGCTTAAGAACTAGTTGGTAGATTTAGGGGGTGCACTTCAGTATGCATTTTCTTTGGAACAAAAAAATTATTTTCCTAGGTTAAGAAAAAGTTGTGTTCTTTATCTTAGAGAGGAAACATATATTGATCACAACTTTTGAAGTACAAAGAGGGACAAAGTGTGTTTGGTTACAATAGTGAGTTTCATAGTCGAGGTGTCTCGATGGTAAAAGAAAACAAGTTGAGTTCTTCATAAAATTTATTGGGGGCCTTCATATCTAATCTTTAAAACTTTTTCTTCCTATCCAAATTTGTGGCCATAGATGATACATGTGCCTATGCTCACCACATCAAGTAGATAATGCTCCATCCTTCCCAAGGATAAGTGTAGCTCAAGAAAAGGCAAAGAAGGTTGAAGCCTCAAGTACCAAGAAGAAATATGTGCATTATGAAAATTATAGCCAAGATGGTCATTCAGATTCCTCTTGTTGAACATTATAAGTAGAGAAAATTTTGCATAAGAAAGGTAAGGGAAAAAAAATCTCTATGCATATAGTAAACTATGTTAATTATTAAGTGACACACTATAAGTGGAAGTAGAATTTTCACTTGTCTTGACCTTGGGTTGAGGTTAGGTAGTGGTGGCTGAGTAGTGGTCCTAGATGGGGTTCATATTGTAGCACTCCTCTCCTTCAATTTGATTATGGTTAGTTTCATGCCGAAAGTGAAGCTTGAGATTTTGATAGTTGAAGACTATGATACATTGAATGATGAACATTGAATACTAATATATGATCTTACTATGGTTTTGAGGAATAACTCCCTGGTAAATGACTAATTATCTATTGCTTATTTGGATGTTAATTGGAAGTTCACCTAGAGTCCCACAATGCAAATAACAATGAGTGATATGTGAGAAATGTAAAGTTGGTGCTAGCTTATCCAGTATCTTTATATACTCTATCTGTTTGACATCTCTATGAACCATCCCTAAGATTTGTGAAATGAAATCTAAATATAGTTAAACTATAGTTCATAAGAGGTAGTAAGAGTCACAAAGAACTAATATCCGACCAAAAATTAGATTAATAGTGTTGGTCTACTATTTTCTCTAGTCTTGAAGAAATTCTTAAGGATGAATCATGTTCAGCTTAATGTGCTTGCCAATTTACAATTATTGACAATCACATAGTCACTACTAAATGTTATTGTACTTTTATTTCATTCTTTTCTAAAAGGGCTTTACTATAGAAACTTCAAAAATGCAATGCTTGGGTGTATTCACCTTGATTTGAAAGATTAATAAAGAGAGTCTAAAATGTGAAAAGTATTTGCATTTGATTAAAAATTCTAAGTAAAATCACCAAAAATTATTTTCCTTAACCTTTCAATGAATGTAAGAGGATTATTAATGAGCCATCTCCCTTGAGATAGGGTCAGTCACTGGCTACTCAATTGTAGTCTGCTTTAGGTACATATTACCTCTTGTAGCATGAAATAGAATCCTCTCAAATGGTACTGACTTTTCTTTAGGAACAAGACCACTGATAGATCCTAGTCTTCCTTGCTTCAAAGGCTCTGTTAGCATTTCCTATACCAATATATGCTTGCAAAATAAATAAGACATGCAAACAAATACAATCCATTACTTTATTGATATCATGTATTATTTTTAACTTCAGATCAAATTAAAATGTCTTTATTGAGATTATTGATCTATAAGGACAATTCTCTAAGGTTTTCGTTGACTAAAGTTTGACAGACCCTATCATTGAAACATAATATTAATAATAGAACCCAAACCAATAATTTCATAGATAAGCTCAATATTTCATGGAATCTCTACCAAAAAAGTTTAAATATTTTATATCTTTACCTGATTTTATAGTAAGCATTGGGGTTTGCATGTAGAAATGGAGAGGATTCGAATGCAGTACCTATGTTACCATTGGAAAAGTAGTGAGAAATCCTAAAAAGGAGAATATTTATTTGGATATCAACAATGACCTCTTTGGTGGAGTGAAGGAAGCTTATGGAAAAGGAAAAATTCTTAACATGATTCGATGATGCCTTATTTTAGCCACCTTAATGTCTTATAGGTCTATGTGAATAACCTTGAATCTTCTATTTTCAGTTGGGAATTTATATTCGATGTGCCTACCTCACTAATTGATCTCCTCCAACCTTCTCATCATCATCCTCTTAATCACTCATAGAATGAAGAAAAAATTATGGAGCCAAAGAAATTGGGGATTCAGATCACTTCCCTTCCTACTAGTCATATTTCATATAGTTCATTAAAAATATAATGTTTCTTTTCTATTAATTTAGAATTTTAGACATCAAACTATTATTATTTTTTATTTTAAATAACTAAAATAATTATTTAAGTATTGAAGAATAAATTTTTAACAACATTTAGGATTTAAATATTTTTATTATTTTTCATATTTAATTATTGAATGTAATTACATGATAGGCATAATGGCAGAAAGGAAAATAAAATTTATAATGAATCATGAAATGAATAATTGAGAGTCCAAATGAGTAATATAAATAGAGGAGAGCTAAAAGTCAAGAAAAAAAATATTAATCCACTCATTTATTGATATACATCTTAGAAGAAAATTGAATCAGTTTGCATTATTGAGTAGAAAGTCCAATATGGTAAATAAAATCTCCCAAGTCATTATCAAGAATCTTGTATCTAAGAAGATGCAAAGTGAGACCATGATTAGTATAAGAAAGAGAAGGTCCACAGGTCATGAACGAGTTATGGAAAATAAAATTAACATTATCCATTAATAAAAAAAACCTTAGAATTTTTTTTGAGAGAATGTACAGATGATTAATTACTAGTGACTAATTATCTAGTCACCTATTTAATTATTTATTTGGTAGTTTATTTAGTTGTTTCTATTTACTCATTCTTGTGATTTTATTTGGTGACCAAATTAGTCTCTTATTTAGTCACCTATACTTGTAAATTAAATCATGGAGCCAAAGAAATTGGGGATTTAGATCACTTCCCTTCCTACCAGTCATATTTCATATAGCTCATTAAAAATATAATGTTTCTTTTCTATTAATTTAGAATTTTAGACATCAAACTATTATTATTGTTTATTTTAAACAACTAAAATAATTATTTAAGTATTGAAGAATAAATCTTTAACAACATTTAGCATTTAAATATTTTTATTATTTTTCATATTTAATTATTGAATGTAATTACATGATAGGAATAATGGTAGAAAGGAAAACAAAATTTATAATGAATCATGAAATAAATAATTGAGAATCCAAATGAGTAATATAAATAGAAGAGAGCTAAGTCAAGAAAAAAAAATATTAACCCACTCATTTATTGATATACATCTTAGACGAAAATTGAATCAGTTTGCAATATTGAGTAGAAAGTCCAATATGGTAAATAAAATTTCCCAAGTTATTTAGCAAGAATCATGTATCTAACAAGATGCAAAGAGAGACCATGATTAGTATAAGAAAGAGAAGGTCCACAGGTCATGAACGAGTTATGGAAAATAAAATTAACCTTATCCATTAATTAAAAAAAAACTTAGAAAATGTTTTGAGAGAATGTATAGATAATTAATTACTAGTGACTAATTATCTAGTCACCTATTTAATTATTATTTGGTAGTTTATTTAGTTGTTTCTATTTGGTCATTCTTGTGATTTTACTTGGTGACCAAATTAGTCTCTTATTTAGTCACCTATGCTTGTAAATTGCAAAGAAATAGTGGAATGTGATTAGTTTTAGTCACATGACTAAAATTTTTAGTGGCATGACTAAAAGTTCTGGTCACATAGTCACATATTTGTCAAAATGTACTAGTGTCTAGGTGGGTAAATATCTTGTCCAAGAGAGGAAGATCATCTTCTCAAGTATAAGATTTTGCAAGAAGATCATCAACATAATCTTCCATGAAAGTGTTCATCATGTCATGAAAAATAGTGGTCATGGCCCACTGATAGGTGGCATCTACATTCTTGAGGATAAAAGGCATGACATTCCAATAGAATATGCCCCATGCATAAGTAAAATTTATTTTCTCTTGATCCTCTAGCATTATCCTAATTTGGTTGTACCTTGAAAATCCATCCACGAGTGAAAACATAGAATGCTCCACTATGAAATCCACAATTGTGTCAATGTTGGAAAGGGGGAAATCATCTTTAGGACACACTTTATTCAAATCCCAAAAATCAATATATATGCATATGTTATCATACTTCTTTGAGATAGGAGCAATATTTGATATCCATGATGCATATTGTAAGGGATGGATGAAGTTGGTGTCGAGAAATTTCTCTAGTTTTGGTTTGACTACCAAGGCTATGTGAGGATGCATTTTCCTTATATTTTTCTTAACCAGCTTGGCCTCTAGAGAAAGGTTGAGGTGATGAAGGATTAGAGTTGGATATAACCTTGGCATGTCTACGTAAGACTATGTGAAGTTGATTTGCCTCTCTTTGAAGAACCAAATGAATTCACTTCTTTCCTTTGTGGTTAAGGACTATGCCAAATGGATTATCCTTAGCTCTTGCTCTATTCCAATGTTGGATTTTTTTGTAGGTTTTATTAAGATAGATTACCTTTTTCAATGAGTGTTTAGGTAAGGTATCAATCATCTCATCTATGAGTGCCACAATTGGGTTTTCACCATTGGATGCATCATTTCTATTTATTTTAATTTTTTTCTCATGATCAACTGCAGCATGGTGTTGATGATCAATGCTTTAATGTGCTTGACCTTTTTTGGTATGACTGAGATGATTGATATCAGACCCATCTATGTGCATTTCTTGTGTTATTTATAAATGAGATGGTTCAACCACATTAAGGTAGAGGAAAACATCATGGTTAATGTTAGAATTGGAAATATGGTGGAGTCAGTTGTATCCCAGTTGATGAGCTTAGGATGGACTAAGGAGAGTGGTTCATAATATGGATAGGATTCAGCAAGATTTAAAGACATGACCTCATTCAATAGTTCATACACTGTATCAGTTAGGTCTATAGCCTGTGCTTCCTCTAAATTATTAGGAAAACAAGAGGTGGTGACTAGCTCATAATACCTATCTTCAACTTCTGCTGGAAAGAAGTTGGGAAATAAAGTTTGAAACTAAAACCCGTCAATAGGTTCATCATCCTCATATGATGTGATGTGATGTGTTTGTTCTATATCAGCCGCTAAGTTGTTCTAATGTGTGTTGGCTCTTGGTGAAGTAAGGTCTGAACAAGAGGTTGATCCTTGTGCTATGGAACTATTGCATGTTGGAATGTCAACAAAATCATATTCTTTGTCATGAATGGACACTTTAGATAATGATTTGAATTCTCACTTGGTGGAATCATCATCATCATCTTCATTATGAGTGCTGCCCATAAGTGGTTCTCTTATGTGATGTAAATCTAGGAAGGATAAATTTACATTGTTGGTGTTGGTTGCTTTTGGGTTACTACCATCTCTTTCTTTAGGCACCCACACCAAGGTGGAAGAGGATGAATTGTTGTGTTTGGAATGGGACCTAGAAGTGATTTGTGCATTATCTTTCTCAAAGTACCTGACCCCTATTTTTGATCTATTAGACATGAACTATGCTAGTAGGGGTTCAACAATGCCTTTCCCTTTCCCTAAAAAGCCATCACCTGTGTATGCCATCCTTTCCATTAAATCAAAACCTTTTCCATAGATATGAGGGGAAATTTCAATTTTTTGCATTTTTTCACTAATTTCCTCGAGAGAACTTGAAGGTTCACAACTTTCTATGACAAAATGTGCATGATAAGGCCTAGTGGTTGAAGATGGTTTGGCATGAGATCTCAGAGAGAGTGGAGGATCAAATAATGAGATTGAGAACTCACCTACCCCTTTGCTTTGAAATTTTCATCTCCTATCAAAATATTTCATTATCCTATCCATTTCCTCATAATTTGACTATTTAGAGTCTTTTGATGATGATGGTGAAGGAATGGAAAAATTAGAACAACCAACTTTCTCTTTACCCTTAGTTGATGTAGATAAGTGGTTGTTGTCTACTGATGTGGGTTGTTTGGAAATATTTGTGGGACTATTCACCTCTTTCATATTGTGAGGAACAAGGGAATTACAATACTAATCATAGTTTTGATCCTCTGGTACGGTCAGCTCTTCAGAGATTTGAGGAAATTTTAAACATTGATGGTAGGTGAATGGGACAACCTGCATGTCATGACCTATCTAACAAGATGTTGTAGGTCAATTTCAAGTCTAAGACTTGGCAAATAGTTTCCTTTATAAGAGGACCTACCCTTATTGGTAGAATGACCATGCCCTTCAAGGATCTCTCCTCATCATCATAAGCCTTAATGGTGATTTTCTTTTTGGGGTCCACAACATCCTCTATATACCCTAGGGCTTTTACCAAATTTAATGTGCAATTATTTAGTCCTACCTCGCCATCAACCAAGGCTCTTTTATTTTTGTTTCTATGAATAAATACCTCAATGTGTAGTGGAGAGTTTTGTAGATGAATGAGTAAAATGTCATTTTGAGCTAAAAAGGATACACAATGAGGGGTGACAATGTTACTTACCATGTTTTGGATTCTAATAACATCTAGGTTATTTTTCACTAAGGATTTCCTTATCTTTAGGAAATATTTATAGTAGTTCAAAGATTGAAATGTGGCCACGAGTTTTTAATAACTAGTTAAACAAATTTTATTTAGGAACAGTTGAACTTGTAGTTTCATGATCTAAACTAGTTATGGGCCCTAGTAAAATGACTTTAGAAGCTTGACCTCAGGTAACAACATTTGATGATTGTTTCTTATTTTTGTCTTTAATTATTATGACATTTATGGTGTCATCAAGTTTGAATATCATGTTGATGGTATTATCATAATGATGAGCATAATTAACCTTATCATGTGAAGGTATGTTCTTGTTTTCTCTTGAGGATTCACCATTCTCATGACTCGTGAAAGGGCTTTTGAAGGTCTCATAGTTTTCATTATTATGAAGGTTATTCACTTCTATAGTTCCATTATTAATTAATTTTTGTATAGCCCCTTTAAGGGAGTAACAGTTTTTAGTTAAGTGCCCCTTGTTTTGGTGGTAGGAACAAAAGTGCTTATCACTCCACAACTTTAGTTTAACTTGAGGTTCATAGGGTTTAGCCTTAAGGACTACAATGAGTTCATCAGCTAGGAGTGTTTGCAATTCACTCTTGTAAGACACCCCAATAGGTCTATACTCCTTAGGTATGTCATAAGATTGATATCCTCTTGGGGTAGGATCTTGATTATAAGCTACTTGTTGATTAGAAGTTGAAGGACTAGCCATGTTGCATTGGTCAAATGGATGAGCATTATCTTTTCTAGGTGGATTTTGTCTAGTATTTACATTGGTGTTATTAGCGGTAGGATATTTATGGTTTGGAGGTGGTTGAGCTTCTGATTTAACATTATTAGCCTCCACTATCCCATCACTGACTGTGTTTTTGTTATTATTTCTCCACCAAAACTTTTTCTTATTGGTTGACTGATTAGATGAATTGTGCATTTGGGAGGAGTTTTTTCAGAACCCTTTGCCATCATTGATAGTTTAATGATGTCATCTTTAATTAGGATTTTTTCTACTTTAGCAATATTTTCTAAAGTAGTCTTAAAGTCCTTGGGACCTTGGAGTTAGAGCCAATATTTTATAGATTTTGAAAGACAATTAATAAAGATTTTGGTCTTCCCCTTCTTTGGTGTGTCTCTATGGTATATGCCAAAAGTATGTCTCCACCTTTGCAAGAAGACTTTGAATGATTCATTGGGTAGTTGTTTGGTATTTCATAAATCAATCATGGTAACCTCTTGTTTGATGTTATATGAATATTGTGCTATGAAGACTAAGAAAAATTGGTCAAAGGACTTAATGTTTGAAGGTAGCTTGGATAACCACTCCATGGCCTGCCCTCTTAGGATTCTAGGAAATAGGCACATTAGGTAAGTTATGTCATGGAAAAATTCCATACTTAGAGTATAGAATTGTCTAAGGTGATCTTGAGGATCATATGTACCAAAATACTTATCATATTTTGGTAGATGCACATTCTATGGGAAAGGCATAAAGGTGATGCTCTTGTTGAAAGGAAGGGGACACACCTTCTTGAGGCTAAATTCTATGAGCTAGATCTTCCTCCTTTTCACCTTTTCCATTTCTAGTTGTAAGTCGTGTAGTTTCTATGTACAAAATTCTAATGGGGATTCTTCCTCATCTTGTTTAAGATTTGAAATGCCAATATTAGATGGTAGCTTTTCACCTCATTGTGCTAATGCTAACAAGTAGCATTCTTTGTGCTTTTCAAGTATCTTTTCCATGATATCAACCAGGCTAGGATTTTGCTAAAGATATTCAATTATGGTTTTGATACTCTTCTCATTCTAGATATTGGTAAACATTTAGTAGGTGTAACAGGATCACTAAGGTTTAGAGGTGTGTGCATTTTATGGTTCTCTTGGCTATTTGAGCACTCACCCATATAGGTGATCATTTATTCTTCATAGCTACATTGGTGTTTCGCAATGGCATGAGATGTAGAAAAGATTCCTTTTGTTCATTTGCACTTTGACAACATGAGAAATTTTTGTAGACATTAGTTCATTAAGTAACAATCTATGTTTGAGAATGATATTTGACAATGTTGATAATGGTGAAATTCAAGCTCACAATGTCAGGTAGTTAACAAATATATCTTTTTGGTTCATTTCTAACTTGATATGTGGGACTAAAATAACAATAACTATTGGGTAAGGGTCTCTGTTGGAGTTAGAACATTACTTGTTTGAAAAATCATCACTAGTACGTTTGGGTTCATTTTTTGACCTTTATTGGTCAAATTTTTGACCCAATTTTTGACCAACTTTCAACCAACTTCGACCAACCCGTTGGTCGATATTTTTTTGGTTGTAATTTTGACCAACTTACTAGTTGGTCAAAATTTTGACCAATCTATTGGTTGAAAACCTACCAAAGCCATTGTACAGGTTCAAATAGGAATTGATCAAAATTTTGATCAACAAAGGTAGAAAAAAAATTGCACGTTGGTGGAAATTTCGACCAACAAAGGTGGAAAAAAAATTTAGGCATTGGTGGAAATTGTGACCAATGAAGGTAGAAATTTTGACCAAGAAAGGTGGAAAAAAATTTAGACGTTGGTGGAAATTTCAACCAATGAAGGTGGAAATTTCGACCAACAAAGGTGGAAAAAAAAAAGTAGACGTTGGTGGAAATTTTGACCAATGAAGGTGGAAATTTTGACCAACAAAGGTAGGAAAAAAATTTTCATGTTGGTGGAAATTCTGACCAATGAAGGTGGAAATTTTGACTAGCAAAGGTGGAAAAAAAATTTAGACGTTGGTGGAAATTTCGACAAATGAAGGTAGAAATTTTGACCAACAAAGGTAGAAAAAAATTTAAGCGTTGGTGGAAATTTCCACCAACAAAGGTAGAAAAAGCCCAGGAGTTGGTGGAAATTTTGACCAATGAAGGTGGAAATTTCCACCAACATCTAGGTGTAAATTATTTTTCAAGCATTCTATAAAACAATTCACATGTCTTGCTTATGATATGACATTTTACATGCATCCTACACTCTCTCATCTAGCTGATGATGGATTACATAAAGTGATCTGAAACCATGATTCTTAAAAATACACAATCAAATCCAAAATGGACTTGCACTACAAATGGATTGTGGAAATTTGATATTGTTAATTTTTCATGCATGTCTACTAGGAAAAATGTATGTTTAAGTTGTGATTGTCCTAGTAGACATGCATGCTATTTTACCAATATCAGATTTCCACAATCCATTTGTAGTGCAAGTTCATTTTGTATTTGATTGTGTGTTTTTTAGCATCATGGTTTTAGAGGACTCTACGTAATCCATCATTAGTTGGATGAAAGAGAGTACAAGATGCATGCAAAATGTCATATCATATGTAAGGCATGTGAACTATTTTATAGAATGCTTGAAAAACACTGACAGTAACTAATATGAAGAATATATAATTAGTTATATGATTGAGACAAATCATGTACCAGTGAGTTGGTCAAAATTTCAACCAAAAAAATTTTGACCAATGGGTTGGTCGAATTTGGTCAAAAATTGGGTCAAAAATTTGACCAATAAAGGTTGAAAAATGAACCCAAATGTACTAGTGCAAGTATGCCCGCCATGTTGACTCTTTGAGTTTAGTCATCAAGTCACTCCACCAAAGTGCCTCATCAAGGTTAGTTGTTAGGTCTGCTCATCGAGCTTTCTCACCAAGTTAGCTCACCATGTCGCTTCTCTAAGTGGCCTCGCTAAGTTTGTTCACCAACTTGCCCCCACCAAGTTGCCACTTTAAGCCCACTCACCATGTTAGATCACCAGGCCGGCTCCCCAAGTCAGCTCACCAAGTTGACAATTGAAGTACACTCACCAAGTTGACTCTCTAAGTTCACTCACCAAGTTCGCCCCCTAAGCCAACCCTCCAGGTGAGCTCACCAAGTCACCCCCACTGGCCCCACCAACTCACCAGTTTAAGTTGACTCACCATGTCAGCTCGCCAAGCCAACTCCCCTAATCTGAACTCCTTATATAAAAATAAATTTTATAATCAAAATCTACAAATCTCTTGTATTTTTTCATTGACATTTTTGCATTTTAAAATTAATACTAGCACCACCTTTGACTGAAGATAACAACCAAATGTTTGTTGAATGAACATAGTCACATGTGCTATTGGATGAATGGCTTCCTCTCCACTAGCTTTCATGAGATCCATTTACGACCCATTTAATACCATATTTTAATCCATTTTATGCACTTACCTACTCATTTCCATATTCCATTACCACCGATTTTACCATTTTACATTGCATATGGTTTAATATATATAAGTAGTATTTAATGAGGTTTTGGGATTAAAATATGGAAAATTCATCACTGATTATGTTTTACTAATCTTTTATATTGTAGCATGTTGATATGCATAACAAAACTTCTGGTTGCCTGCCAGTTGGGATTGTAACTTCCTGTCGCATTTTGGATGTAAACTATTAATCTTCCAACGGAACATGGTCATTGCATTTCATCATCGATCAAATAATTGTCACTAAAATCTTAATCTAGAAGATTAGTTTAACAAAAATTGTGCTTTGATTCCATTTGGGCATATGGAATAATGTTTCATATTATTTGGAGTCAGTTTGTTGAAACTGTCAAGCATTATATCTGTGGTATACACAGATAGATCCACATGGAGGACCTAAACTGACCAACATTCTTCCTATTTTTAAGTTGCAAATAACAAATGACTTGCGTGACTGGTATAAGGAAGAAAGATCTGCAAGTCTCATGTGGGAAGTTATTCATATATTTACTATCTGTTATAATCCAAGGTTGTACAAACTATTATATTATAGTTTTTTAGGCATGGGCCAAAAATGAAACAAACTCGTTTGGCATAAATAAGTTGTATTTGCAACTACTCACAGCTTGTAACTAAGGTTGTACGATATATGTTATGTTGTCTATTATAAGCTATTCCCATTATGTATTGTAGGCTATGTATATAAACATCATAATTCATAATCAAAGGGATATGTATTAATTCTATACTATTCTTTTGAGAAATAAAAAGACTATATATTGTGCTAATCAACCTCGTGCTCACTGCCTTGTATTTCACCACCTGACGGACTGAGGAGGGGGCCCACTTCTTAGAACATCTGGTGTGCTTTCTAGTTTTATTTCAGTGTGGTATGTTTATATTTCAGTAATATCAAGTTTCATTTAACTATTACTTTTGAACTAGTTGGTAATATGATTTGTATTGATATTGTTTGCCTGTTGTTCCTGTAATAGTTTATAATTTGATTTGCATTAATATAATATGATTACTATTTTCTTATAATTACTAATGGTTTATCCTAGTTTTGATTCAGTGAATAGAAATAATTATGTTGTTATTGTTGGTAGAAAGATGTTTTTGTTTATGATGTTTTTATTCTCCAAATTATTTTAGTAGGTTTCAATCAAGTTCCTGTCATAGGAAGTGACAGTTCTTGTTGCAGTTTTGTTTTAGTTCTTTATAGGTTCATTTTCGTGTGTTTTAGCTGCATTCATAATTGCTCATATCACAAGCTGCACCCCTTGATAGCATATTGCTCGGACACCTTTCGCAAGCTTACGCTCTCGGATTGACACGTATAGACCAGCCGAACTTTATTATAAATAATTAATTCTTTATTATTATTTGCCCTAGTGTTGGCCTATCAAGCTTCATCAAGGCATATTGACTGCATAGTATCAACTGCAAATCTAAAAGGAAAAAGAAAAACAAGATATCAATCTGTGTGTGCGCGCGCACATGCGAGCATGCATGCATGTGCCATGTAAGTATGTTTAAGAACAACAATGGAGATTAATTTTTTGTGTGCACATAATTTGTAGCATATCCTTAAATACTCCTTTCTATGAGCATTTCTATCTTGATATATGTCGGTATAATTTAAAATTTGAAAGACTCTACTCACTTTGCAATTCATGTTACCTCAAAAACTCATGAGCATCTTCCTATTTTCCATATCCAAGGTAATTGCCAATGTTTTTAATTCTAGAAAGTATTATAGTTGGTGATAAGTCACCATCTCCTCCTCTCACCCTTGAGACAAGAAACTCAAGCTCACACATGAAGCACCAGTCTTTCTTCTGACCTAAGAAAACCCAACAAATAGTATAGGTTATTGTTTTTGCAAGCCGCAACTAATATTGCAATGCCTATGTCTAAGGATAAATCTACTAAGAAATCATAACATACATTTTTGAGAATTCGATCCATGGAGTGGATAGGCTGCAAGAGGTTTTGTGTATATCAGGCACTGAAGCACCACGTTAGCAAAGAAACTACCAATAGACCAGTGTAAAGGTAAAGATCATGAATAACAATCTACCCAGAAACTAATTCTTTACGTTTAAAAATTACAAGAATTCACAAAAAAGATGTACCCTAACCCCTCCCCAAATTGAGCCTACAACTTAACCTATTATACTTATATTTCAATGTAAACGACATAAGATTATAAATCAACTCACGAAGATATTATCATTCTACCATTCTAAACTTTGAGATTGGTTTTTCTAACAGTCATTTGGATTGCCATAGACCATAAAACAAGAGAGAAAAGCATGTGCTCTCAAATAGAATAGAATGTTGGCACATACCTGTTTTCCACTTTTCAATTCCAATGAACAAAGTCACCAACATAGATATTATGTTGAGTTATTGATAATAGATTCTAATGCATACATTCAAATGGAAAATATGAAAATAAACAAGTGGAACAGCCTCAGTTATTTACCTTTGGGAATTCCCAGTTTAGGGAAAACTCTAGTGCATGTTCTTGCTCTGTTGCCTATGTACCTTTCTATTCAATAGTGTTCTCTCTCACATGTGGGGGCAGGGGAGACAAGGAGGCTCTTTTGTTGTCTCCTTGGCTATGCAATAGTTCTGCAACACCCTACCCCCCCTCTCTCTCTATGCAATAGTTCAAAGGTATAATCCACATTTGAAATGTGGAAAGTTACCAAATTTATTCTAGTTTACTCTTTTTTGTTCTTTTTCATGTAACATGAGACCTTGTAGAAATGGTGTTGTGTTTCCCTAGCACATGATCTAATTCATCATTCAATGCAAGACCCTGACCAAGAAGCTCCTCGTCCCTGCATTAAATTTGAAATAAAGGTGAACCAACTAGATAATGGGCTAATAAAACATGCTTTATTGCTAGTGAGAAGCATTAAAAACTAGTTCACTTTGCATTTTTAACCTTGGGCAAGGTCTTAGCAACATGCTCACATTGAACCTTTGATATAAAGGAGAAGTACACAAGCTCACAACCCTCAGGAAGGCTATCTTAGATAAGAAGTTTCTGAGTAGACACAAATCCTCATTAATAATGTTGCTATGATTTTCTTATTTAAATCCAAAAAAAGTTATATTATCTTGGGCAGAGGAGACTACTGTTGTTTGTGGTTAAGGATCCTTTAGGTCAGTAGAATCACATACAAATTGGATGTGACACTGCAGTAAGAAAACTGTAATAAGAGCTAGGAACTTGCCTAGTGATCAAGGCTTGAGACTAGACACTGCATGAAGTATTTGTAGGAATTTGAGTCTCAATCATCACCAGCTTAAAATCAAACTAAAAAGGAAACTTGGAAAATAAAACTAAATAAAAATAGTATTCTTGAGTAAGCATCAACATTGTATGAACAATACCATTACAATGCACTATACTTGGTACAAATATATTGTTGGCTGAGTATAAAGAACATTGGTGGTGAATTCAAGTCCAAGCTGCAAAAGCAAAGAAATTTACATAAAAACTAAGGAACCTTGTCTAGCAAGAAAAGATATATAGAGATTTTCGACAAAAATTACAAATTGATGCTAAAAAAATTAAACCATAAGAATTGTTCTATAGAATAATAAAGAAGAAAGATGAAGAATCAAACACCTAAAGGATACAATGTTGATGCAGCTTTAGAAATATTGTCCAAAAAACATCATATGCTTAGGCTGAAGGAGCTTTGAGATTCATTACTACACTCAGAATGGGCTCATCTTCAATCTTCTAAAGACTGAAGATGAGCCCATTCCTGAGTGTAGTAATGAATCTCATCTAATACAACAAAGAAATAACATCAACAAGAGTAACCATGCCATCTCTTAGCATTCTTAGTATTGCCATTGGCATAAAGAACTGGGCTACACTTCACAATGCCAAAACCTTGAGTAGAATTCACTATGGGAAGAAGCAGGTTATGTTTCCTTGGCAGGTGTTAGCTAGCAATCACTTCATATAACATCTTATAAAAGAATTCCTAAATCTAACCACATTTTGAAATGAGATAACAACTGATATATATCATTTTAAACTCAATTTATTCCTATTTGTGCATAACAAATTTGCATAAAATGCCAAGCAACCCCACTGCTTTAATATCAACATTTTCTTAGCAAAAACCCAGAAAAGCTTACCTCTGCATTCCTTATTTATGATTCTAATGATGTAAAGTAGTCTTGTTGTTGGTAGATATAAACTAAAGTTTGAAGGATACACTATTAAAGCAGCTTTAGAAAGATCGTCCGAAGGACATGATATGATCATGCTGAAGGAGCTTTGAGGTTCATTACTACAGTCTGGAATGGGCTCATATTCAATCTTCTGAAGATTGAAGATGAGCCCATTCCTGAGTGTAGTAATGAATCTATAACCTTGACACCCATCTCTTTGCAGACTTGCACATAGGCTTCAGAATACTAATGACACAATTCATTTGTCCATACTATTGGAGCAAAAATACTACTATAGAATCCAAAAAAGTTAGGCCAACTAGGTAGATTACAGAATCACGAAATTGTGAACCATTACACACACACACAAGAAGAATAGTACCTTGAAGCACTATTAATCAAATCTTCATTAACAGGTGGGCAACTTAAAAAAATCAAGCATGTTGACTCTGAGAGGTCCTGATTTGTTTACCCCAAACTCAAATTAGATAATTTTCATCATAAAAGTTGAAATATCTGTATCTTTCAAATAAAATTGAAGAAATCTAAACACAGAATACTAATGAAAATTGTACCTAGAGATAGGTTTCCATTCTCTTAATGTTCTCAATGTATTCAGGAAGTGGTGCATGAGGACCTAATCCTAAGGGGTGAGGACCCAAAGAATCATTTCCACCAAAATATACAATGATTAAAAAGGCCTACTAAACTGCATCCTGGGTGAGCCAAAGCAATAAATATATTAGACTGAGAATATCCAACATTTGCATATAGAGAAATTGCAACGCCAATCTCATAAAACCTATAAGGCAAGCATGAATCTCATAATCATAGGTAGTGTTACTATTTACAGCCATTGAATAAATATGTTGACAACATACAATATTTATAAATATATCAAACTCCACAAAATACTATGTAGTAAAAAGCAATAATAAAATAACTATGCTAGAGGTGCACAATTACATGACAGATCCATTTTTACTTATGAACAAAAAGAAACAAATAATAAACAACCCAACATATGTAGTTTTTTTGCAACATGGTGTTAGTCCTTTCCCATTATCTTTTTTCCAACAATTCCAACAAATGCGTGCAGTTGTGATTAATCCAGCCAAGACCTACAGTAAATTTTCTAATGGAGATCACATAAATCTGATATATAATTTGATAGCTATAACATATAATCCATGAGAGAAATTTAGCTTAAAAGATGCACTTTCTAAGACTTCTATAAACTCAAGTTTGAGGATCCATGTAGTATCCATTGAAATATGTTTGTAAAACTATTGTATTACAACTAGAACAAATTCATAGTAAAAAATTTAGCAAGGAACTTGAAGAACATACTAACCACTCATCTCCATCATGTTGTCCAGATGAACAACTTTAGTAGCCATATGTTGAGATAAATGACTTTAATTGGGTAAATAACTGAAGATTTGCACCTCGACAAGTACCCAAATTTTTCCTACACTACTGATCTACTATGAAACAAAGGCGTACTTCCTGTGGGGTGTATATAAGTATGCTCACCAAGTTGACTCTTTGAGTTTGGTCATCAAGTCACCCCACCAAAGTGCCTCATCAAGGTTAGTCTTGAGGTCTGCTCATCGAGCTTGCTCACCAAGTTAGCTCACCATGTCGCATCTCTAAGTGGCCTTGCTAAGTCGGCTCGCCAACTTGCCCCACCAAGTTGCCACTTTAAGCCCACTCACCATGTTTAATTTTGAAAATAATGTCTAGTTACCAAAAATTGACATATTATGTCAACGATTAAATGGAAAACAGAGTAAGAAGGTATAGAAAATACCTTTTGTCCTCCTACTTCTTTGATACTATGTAGACCAAAAAATTTAGTGATTAATGTGCTTTCATACGTATGAACATGATTATATTAATTTGGCAGCATACGAAGAAGTACCTATAAAATGGTCACACTGGTAAACAATGAAGAAAAGAAATACAATAGGATGTTGAAACCCTATGGAACATTAAGGCAAATTGAGGAATACCACAATATAAAATTTGTGTACCTTACAACTAGCATTAGTTGGCTACCACACCTAAATGTATAACTTAAAGGACTCATTTAGTTACAGCTAGCATCTTAAGATACAAAGATGCATCAATTTCCAAGGATGCTGACAAAAATTTCCAAATAAACTAAGAACAATAACTCCCATTTTCTTCGACTAATTGCAAAAATTGCATACATGAGACTAAATTAGTATGCATGGTGTTTAAAATGTAAATATCTTGTATAGCCAAAACCAAGTGCAGCAAATTCAAAATTTTGTGAATCCAATATGTCTAGGGACAAACACACAAACTCAATAGTATATTTCAATACAGTCTTCTTCAATAACAAGAAATTGACTAAAAATAAATACACATTTTAAAATCATATTTTTTTCATCATTCAAATATTACACATATACATTTTGCATTCTCTTGTTAGTCTGACTCTAAATTTCTTGTTAGCAAAATCAATAAACATTACAAGACATATCCATATAAATGTAAAATATTGAGCAAGTTGCTAGTCATATGCATGAATATGAAAATAAATATGCGAACCTGATTCCCAATTGTAGATTGAGCATTAAGTCATAATTTTTGTGCCCTTTATAGATAATTTCACCTGGTCTCTTACTTTCATTTGGCTGCCATTTATGCCCTCTTTTCATAGCCTTGGAAGGCACATTTATTCTGGATACATCATCAATCAAAACTCCTTGAACATATTCTCTCTTGACAGCAGATTGCATAGGAAAAATTTTGGGATCACAAGTTTTGACACCCTCGTCATTATCATCAAATTCCTCACTACTTGAGCTTCTTATCCCATCAAAGGAAAAGGTTCTTACTATTCTGGATTCAAGGGTTTTTGAGGATGTTGTTTTGGGGCTAGGGGCATAAGAATCAGACATAGACAAGCTTCTCTCCTTCCAACAAGATTTCTCATCAACGGAGAGATTGTCATGTTGATCCACATTGGAAGGCAAGGATTCCAAAAGGTGGCATAGGCTAGCCGGATTGTCACATGTAGGATAAAATGTACCTTTCCCATCTTTGAGCCCCTTACTCTAGGTCCCCATATAACAACTCCCATCTGCCCATCTGTAGACTCCATGGCCATGCTTTAACCCATCAAGCCATTGCCCATCATAATTATCCCCATTGGTCTGACTCATAATCCCCATTCGATCATGAGTTTCCACCATATCTTCTAACTTATCATAAAAGCCAACAAGGTTAAGCCTGCTAAGGTTGGCATGAAAATCTAGCTTCTCTTTTTCTTCCTTGAAAATCACTTCTTTGAAGGCATCATAGTATACTATCTTAATCCTCACACATCTATTTCTATAATCTCTTAGTCATTCCATGTGTCCCACTTCCTCTAATTTCACCATTTCTGCCTTTAGCTTATTGATGTTCTCCATGAGCTTTTCATACACCTCCCCTGCCGCTCTCAAGCAAAGACTGGCTTGGTAAGAAATAAAAAGAACAATTCTTAGTACATATTAATTTAACAAAAAAATTGTGCATCACAAAGCTTTTCATAGTTAAACTCAGTTTCATATGTACCAATTTACTATGGACTGATGTTTTCTACTTATGTATAAATATATTCCAACTATAAGACAATTATTAGGATTTAATTATATAATTTTTGAATCCAATCTATTGATTCATTTGCATGAATAAATGATCAGCTATATATAAAAATCTATGACTTTTTAGTTGAATTTATGAACACATTTCTCATGAGTAGCTGTATACAAGAATCTCTCTCATGAGAATGATGGTAGTAGATGGATGCAATAAAAAGACAAATAAAGAGGAAGGCAGTAAATGGACAAGTTATTATGGATCAGTTAAGTGGGTTCTTATCACTGATTACTTATGAAAAATAGACCAACAAATTTAACTGAAAAACTACACAATTAAATTCTAGTTCTAGAAGTATCATAATTTAACTGGCTATGAAAAAAATCAAAACTTTACATACTAAATAGATAAAAGTAGTTTTCATTTTAGAAATTATAAAAAATAAATTAAAATATAGATCAAAGTCTAAATGCTAAATCCACCATTCACTCTTTTAGGTTACATCATGGATCCAATGATAGGCTTCCAAACCTGATTGCTAAGTAATCTGTAGTTCTCTTCAGCTGGCTGAATTAACGATTTAACACTAAATTCTATTCTTCTAGACCCAATTCTACTCTTCTATTGAATCAAGCAAGTGAAAACTAAATTCTATTTAGGAAATTGCATTATGAGTACAATGAAGGATAAAAAAGTTCTTAAAAAACCAAGCAAGATGACAAATTAGAGGGCATTTTGAAATTGGCCTCCATCTTTTCTTTTTTGGCTTGCAAATAATTAAAAAGTAAGATGAATAATGTCAAGAAGCTTAATTGAATTCCAAGCCCAAGAGAATCTAGTTGGACTTCCATGGCAGAAGAAGGTGCACCTTGTGATAAAGGAAGCATAGAAAGCCCTTCCAAGTTAACACTGCTTGTGTCAGCATGCAAGACTGCAGCATACCCAGTGTGATTTGAAATATTATCCTGATCTTGGGTAGTAAACAGGGAATTCAATAAGAATGGTTGCAATCACAGAAATCAAGAAATGAGTTTCATTGATATGTGTAACATTTTAATTGATGATAAAAAAAATCTATAAAATTACCAAGAGTAAAGGAACTTCCTCTATAGGAAGCTCTACTCCAAGATCCCCTTGAGCTACCATAGCCTAAAGAAGAGGAAGGAAGAGACAACTATTAGAATCCTAAACAACATACAAATACCATAAAAAAATAAATACATGCATAACTTGAATGAGTGTGGCTAAAAATGAAGGTGGCTATGACCATTCACATGCAAGCAGTGTATAAATGCTTGTCATAAATAAACTAAATGAAATAAAACATTCAATAATGTCCAAGGGACCACTAGCATATAAATATCAAAAAACCTCCAAGGAAGTACTTTCATAAAACTGTAAGCTTATACAACTGTATATTGTAGGTAGTAGCAGATAGAAGAAAAGGGAATAGAAACATAGGAACAAGGATCCAAGAAATTTTTTATTTAGGAGAATCAAATGGAGCACTAGCATTCAAGATGGATGCTTCTGCAGGACAGAGACTAAGACAAAGACACAAAACTTATATTCACCACTACAGGTCACTTGCACAATATCTGGGTGCTCCAACCTTGTATGGCCATCAGAAATGGACACTTGCATTAAAGAATGGTGTCCTTCCCACTGCAAATCACAAAACTGGACACATGCACTAAAGAATGGAGATCTTACAAACTGAGAACACAAACTATTTTGCAGAAACACTACTCCATGACAATTCTACACTCTGACATTGGTGTCTGGAAAAATAGTGGAGCCCTAAATACTAAGAGATGCATGATCATTCACAATTTAATTAGATTGACATATAAACTACTATATGGACTCTAGACATTTGGAAAGCTAAATATTTACCTGAATAGGGACAAAAGACAAGGGTGCTGTTGTTTGGGAGACTATCTTGGTCAATCCTCTAGGTGGTATCTTTCAACCTCAACTAAGCCGATTGAATATTTGGGTGTGTGAGATATGCTAGAGACTAGCCAAATACTATTAAGTGGAGTTTACGAGAGACAAAACAACAAATCTTGGATACCAAGTTCAAAAGAAGGTAAAAATTAACAAAACAATAAGATCATTGTTTCTTAGTTATTGAAATCTAACTTTTAAGACAATGTTTCTTAGCTTTTAAAACTTAGCTTGTATCCTATGTATTCAAAATCTGGCATCTCATACCCAAACAAAAGGTGAAAAGATGGAATCAGAGCTAGAATGAACCTAAAGCTAACCCTAAATTCTTCTCAAGGAAGCATTGACAAAAATTATGGCAAATAGAAGATCTTTTCCCATGCATGGTATGATATCTACACAAAAATAACGATAGCCCTTGCATGCCACAACATCTCTATTAGGAATTGGAAAAGCACATTTCCTCTCGCAGAAAAATGTTTCTTGACAGTTCAAAACTTCTAAGACCTTTTTTGTGAAGCTAAAAGATGGAGAGGACAAAGATAACAAAGGCATAATTTATGAGATTGAACTAATGTCAAATTTATGAAATACGACAGTAGAATCTGAAGGGAATGCCATGTTTAAATACATAGACTAAAATTTCATAAGCATAAGATACCAACAAGTCTTGCATGGGAATGTACCTAGTACAATAAATTATGAGAAGTTATGATGACATAAAAATGCCCATTAGAAGCAAATAGTCTCAGAATGAGGAAGATGTCAAGAATTTCACAGTTGACAGTTATGCCATTTTAACCAACTTATGTTGCATTTAGAAAAATATCCAAAGGCTATATGGCCTCATAGATTTTACTCACATAGGAAAAAAATCACATTAATTTATTTCATGTGAAAGTTATAGCATAAAGAATATATCTATCCCTCCTTTCAAAGTGTCAATTTAGATATTACTGTCCACGTTTAAGTTTTGCTCTCTCATTTCTTGATAGAACCATCTTGAGCTCTATGAGGAAACTAGAATCTGAAAACTCAATAGCTAGGAATCAGTCAGGCAGCTAAATGATGGTCTCATTCTAGTTAACTTCACTAAATGATAGACAATCAAAAAAATTGATTTAAAAACATCTTTACTGAAGCTCATAGTCCTTGACAACAATTTAAATAAGATTATAACATATTCACAAGTAAAGCTTTTATATTTTGTATTTTACATCAAAGCCGTACAAAAACCATCAAAAACTAACAATGGAAAAGCACCAACATCCAAAAAAATACATGCATGACTAAATAGTAAACAAAGTAGCATGTGCATTTAACTTTCTATATAATGCTTGACAAGCATGAATTCACATAATTTAGTAACCCCATTCAAAGCAATATCACCAATCATAAAGTAACAACTTATCCAACTAAAACCTTTGATCTAGGGAGAGTGTACTTACCCAATCTGATGTAGGAAGAATTGAATGAAGATTTGGTATTGAATCAGCACTTTCAATCTTCATAGTCACATAGATATCCGCACCACAACCTTCACATAATTACAAATACAAATGCATTGATATTTTATCACATTTTAAATTCTGATTTAAAATATAAATTAAGGGAACACGCTATATCAAGCCCAATACCGTATGCAAAGGATTATATTACACTGGAAAGTTAAAAAAATTCTTCAAAGGTTTACTTTTAAGGTAATCTTTTAACTCATGCACCACCTTAGCATCTTTAACAAAGGAAACAACATAATAGTCTATGCCATTCTCAACTCCAAATTTAATATCATCCCAATCTTTATCTGTGAAAAAAAAAGACAAGAAATAGATTTTATCAAATACCAAATTAAGCTATCTCAGATGCTGTGTTGTTCAAAACAACTCATCACATGTACAAGTAACAAAAAAATACAAATATTACACATATTTCAAGATTGATAAACATATCATTCAATTATATTCTAGGTAACTTCAATCAATCAATATTAGGTACAAAAAAGGGAAATCACAATGAAATCAAAGTCCCTAAGAAAGAAGCAGATTGAGATGTACATGTCAATAAGCAACAAAAATCTAATTTGCTATTCATGCCTGAGAGTTGATAAAATGGTCTTAACCTATAATGGAAGGCAGGGTAGCACTTTTTCCACACACATTTAAGTGTCATCATGATTTAAGCTCTCCTCCATCGATTACTTCACAAATTATAGAATCTGATGTTTTTGACTTCACTTGTAGTGACATCATACCCCCTAGAGAAATTCAAATAATGATAAGAAATAGAAAGCTATGAAAATGTTGCAAATAACATTAGTAACTCTGTTCTTTTCAGCTAATAAATGAATTTTCAAGCCAACACAACTGAATGTACCATCAACAAGTAGTGGGTCTCCTTTCTTCACAACATTCACAAAATCATCATAATTCACGCTTACACAGTATTTAGAGCCCACTCCTCTTTTGATTGTGAAAGTAAACTCTTGGCCCTTTGTGAGCATGATAGGTTGTGGTAGATCTACACTTCTGACTTCAGGGCCCTACAATAAAATGATCTTTTAATTTATTGTTTGAGCAAAGGACTAACTCAAAAGACATATGAAAAAGGGGGTTATCTAATAAATTGCACCTAAAACACAAAAAATGACTATTAATAATGTAGATGTATTTTAATTTAGGATGAAAAAAAAGTGAAACATATTTCAAATCTACATCTTTTCTGATTGGATAACAGTGTTGCAATATGAAATTAACACACATTATGATGTTTTCAAACAGTTAGTTCTAGTGACAACCTATATATAATAAAGGAGTTTCAACACCTATGCAACTCTAGATGAAAGCTAATCTTGTATGATCTTAAAGATTTCATGCATATTGATAATATTCTCCTATTATAAGATTTCATGCATATTCATAATAATAAAATTAGATATCATTTATAAAAAAAACTCTCAGACATTAGCGTAGAAAATGCTTCCTATTTAAATTACCTACCAACAAAATAAACATCCCACATTGTAGATTAAAGCCCAGAAATAGTTATACCAAATGCATAGAAATTGATCTGAGCCTAGATCAAGATAGCTCAAGTCCATACGAAATATCTCAATGATTGAGTTTCTATATATAGTTGTCTTATTTTAGGGCATCAAAATGGGTTTTATCCCATCACAAAAGTAAACAATCTATTAAAATATCCTAGATTTGTAATTATAAAGCTTTTCTTCAAAAAAAATGCCACAATCAAATTGTGAACTAGAGAATAGTGGAAGGCCACATAGGCAATTACTTCCCACAAATACTATGACAAGAAAAGATAATGCTCATGTTGGTCTAATTTTTTGTGTATCAAATTTTCTTTGAATCATAAAAAAATTCAGATGAGAATCCTCTGGTAAGTCATAGGGTTTTATGTTTTTGTCTAGTGTATTTTGATATCTTTGAAAGTCTGTGAAAAACCCTAGGTTTGGCTTTTAAAATTTACCTTGGTGCAAATTATTTTTGAGAAAAGGGGCAAAGAATGAATATTCTTCTCCTGCCTATTTGGATGTCGTGGTTGAGTCTTATGAAAAAGGGTTTTAATCCTATCGTCGGATCCGATTTGAATCCACGATTGTTGCATACTCACTATGGCAAGATGCTCATATGTTACGCATAGCGAGATAGCGATCAACAAAAAAATACCTGTGATACTTAAAAGTGGAATCCGATGCTGCAAAAAGTGTTCACGGGATGATCTTATGACCACGTGATATGTCCCAAACTTGTTAGTTTCAAGAAAGAATGCATGTGGGAAAAAACTTGCAAGTGGTGTCACCGGAGTTCAAAATTATCTAGCGATTCGCCAAGTTGCTAATAGGAAATACTTGTGATTTGCTGGTGGCCATATAGGGAATGTTGAGACACTGGCTAAATAGCCACAAAAATGCACCGGCTAAATAGCCTATGCGGTTACCTCCCTTACTTATGTCAACTCCTACAAAATGTACTGCCCTACATGATTTTGAGCTGTGTCCTTTTAAATAGGCCTAGGGCAGCATGAGGGTGCAGAAAAATATTTATGGGGTCCTGACCCCACATGGTTGGAAGTTGGAAGTTTGTGGTCATGGGCGGTTAGTGTTAGGGGTTTGGGGTTATAGTGTAAGTTCTAGTTTTAGTATAAGTTAGTTTATATATATATATATATTTGTTAGTTTTGATTATGTTTATATACATATATATATATATATAATTTAATTAATATGTGTCTTTTAAAAATTAGTTTAGAATTAAGTTAGTTTGTTTTTATTTAAAATTATTTAAATTAATATTAAATTAAGATTAGTTTTAAATTTAAATTAGTATAAATTTAATTTAGTTTTTAGTTCTTAATTTAATTTATTGTTTGTGATAATTAATTTAGTTTTAGTTTAAAGATAGATTAGTTATTTAAAATAAGTTTAAAATTTAGATTTTAATTGTTAGGTAGTTTAATTTAAATGTTTTAAAACATTGAAAATTTATTGTTTGAAAGTTAAGTTAGCAGTGTTAATGTCTTAATTTTTATTGTTACTTTTTATTAATTTTAGTATTATTAGTTGTTAATGAGTAGTATTAGATTTTAGATAGTTTTAAAAAAATATAGGTTTTTAGTATGTTTTTAAATTAGGATATTTGGCAATAGAGTTGTTTGTTTTGTATTAAATAAAGTGTTAGTTTAAATGATGTTAATTAGTATATATTTTTTTTAGTGGAATCAAACATAATTGCTTTAAAAGCATAGTTGTGTTAGTATTATTAAATAATATCATGGTTAATTTATTTTTTAGGATTGTTATTTTATTTTAAAGCCCTTACACATTTTGCAAGGCCAATAACATTTATCAAGTTTTCTTCAGGACTGAGCCCACAATGCAGCCATTGTCTCATTATTTTGTTCTGGGTTCATATTGTCAGGTATGGTCTTTCTTCACAGGAAAATATACCTACAAATAAATTGGACATGTTGTGATTAATGTTTATATCTGCACATATGGTTTTTGTTAATTAATGTTTTCTAATGTAACTAAAATGATTACAAACATATCAAAAAGGACTTTCACAGGGTCTTATTACATCAACTGTTCTAACATGGTCATGTTGGTTATCTTGAGACCTTAATTTCTTTTCATGCCTTCAACCTTGACCTTGATGCTCCTGCATCATTCGCCCAAGGATCAAGGAAAGTTGGATCATCATGGAATTGAGTAGGTAGACCTTCTAGCAAGTTGCAATACTTCAACCTTGTAAGTGTCACATAAATGCAATGGGTACTAAACAAACAATTTAAGTTGATAAGAAATAGTTGTTATGAATTCAAATTGTAAGTGTCAGCTCAATGCATTGGGTATTAAACAAACAATTCAAGCTGATGAGTATGGGTTTTTTTTCTAAGAACATACCTATTGTTTATAGTCAGTAAGTTTCTATATCCTCTAAGAAATTTATTATGTTAAATCAATGTACCCAACATCTAGCAGATAAATGTGTAATACAATTTGTGTGCTATTCACATTAAATTGTACAAAAATGATCCCTCAATTGAGGACAAAGTATCTTTTAATGAGTACATCAGATATGTTGGTCTGATTTTTTGCGAATCAAATTTCTTAGGATCATTAAAAAAATTAGATGAGAAGTTTCTGATAAGTCATAGGGCTTTAGGTTTTGGCATAGTATATTTTGATACCTTTGAAAAATCTATGAAAAGCCTTAGGTTTTTCCTGGGACGAATTTTTTTTTTTAAAAAAAGAAAAAAAAAACAACAAGGAGCAAATATTCTTTTCTCGGCTGCTTGATCGCCGTTGTTAAGTCTTTTGAAAAAAAGGTTTTAATCTTGCCATCTGATTTGATTTGAATCTACGATTGTCACATGTTCACAATGGCAAGATGCTCATATGTTATGCATAGTGAGGTAGCGACCATTGGACAATTATGTGTGATACTGAAAGGTGGAGTCTGGTGCCGTGAAATGTGTTGGTGGGAAGGTTTGTTGACCATGTACTATGTCCTAGACCAGTCAATTTCAAGAAGAAAGGAATGTGGAAATATTTGCAAGTGGTGTCACCGGAGTTTAATTTTATCTGACAATTCGCCAAGTCGCTAACTAAAAACACTTGCGACTTGTCAGTGGCAATATAGTGAATGCTCAAATTTTCCAAAGACAACATCTTTTTGAGATCAAAAGTAATTTTGAGGATCCCGAGGAAGATATGCTGCATGCTTCACTTCTGTCCCTCTATAGGTTATTGTATTTTGTAGTTTTTTTTTCCAGGCATTATTTTTAAAGTGCTTACCAGAACTTGCCATATCGCTAGCCAAATTTGTGGTTTTTATGCTGATAGCGATGTAGCAATTGCTCAAAAAATGGTAATTTAATTAAAATATCCTCAAAGGTGGGCCCCAAATGAGTGACGTGATAAGGCTGAGCTGTGTAGATCAAATTACATGTTGGCATCCTGTTGAAATATCTTTGAGCCAAAAAAACTTTGATTCATCAGAGCTCGCCATGTCACTAGCCGGATTGTTATTTTTTTTGCCAGTAGCGACATAGTGACCCACCTAAAAGTCATAAACATGGCAAGGCCCAATACATGAGATGTCATCAAGAGATTTAAAAATATATATACGTGCCAAAATTTTGAGCCAGCTCAGCAATAGCAATATCATGGACCCACTTCCTGTTTATAAAGTACAAAGATTTTTGATCATGAGATTGAGCCAAGATCAAAGGCCATCATTAGCTCACTATGAAGAAGTGCTTGGAATTTATCTATAGTGAGTTGGCGCGTGGTGGCCCACCTCTATTGCAGTAAATTGCTGACTACAAGATCAAATCTAGATCGACGACGCTCATTAACTTGCTATGAGGAGATGTGCAATAAATAAGTATAGAGAGTTAACGAGAAAGGGACCCACCATTGTGTTCTTAAAGGTTGTTTCAATTATCTACCACATGATTAAAGTAAGATCAGTGGTTATCGCTAGCTCCCTGTGGAAAGGTGCTCAAGAGTTATGTATAACAAGTTAGCGAGTTGATGACACGTGTCAAGAGTCATCCGTGGGCCTAGCTTGAAGCACCAGCCTTGAAGGAAAGGTATAGATGGAGGTATTTCATTGGTTTGACTACCAATGTGTTAAGAAGAAAGCTGAGTTAGCCTAGTTGTCATTCCCAGGTCATAGCATTTTTCATGGATCAATGACGCAAGTTTAAAAAAGGAAATGTGATGCCACTCTATTTTTCTGTCCTACGCATTTATGATAAATGAAAGCTTCTCGTGTGGAAAAAATAGAGTATAATATAGGATATTTTCATTAATTCCAGTCTCATGCGAACAAAGATTAAAAATTTTTTGAACACAAGAGCCTATTGATTTCGTCGTGCTAAGCTTGGTAAGAACATGAAAACTATTCCTCAGTTGTTCAAGATCAATTACAGAGGTTTAGAGAAGAACAAGTTCAGCAAGTCAAGTAAGTAGTCATACTATAACCTCTATGGAATTCCAGTTCTCTCAATACTGTCAAAATGCCTCCTAAGAAGCCATTTTCTAGGAAAATTAACTATATGGATAGAAATGTCCATGATGATTTATTAGAATTACTCCCAGAGTCTACTGTAGAGCCTGCACAAGTTAAAAAATTGATTTCCTTAAACCCTAGGCTTAAAATTGTGGATGGCCTATATGAAAAGGGGAATTGGGTAAGGGATGCAAAAACTACTCAAACTGGTCTTATCCTTTTCAAAAAGTGGTTTTCAGAAAGGAAGTTATTTGCCCCGCATGCTAATGTCTAGAATTTTGATTTGGGAAAGTTAGTAGTCCCAAGTGTTTTCATGGATTATGATTTGCTTGAAGCCATTGCTAAGAATTATGACCAAGCCATTGGGGTTGTAAGAAGAAAGGATGGTGTGCCTTTGGTCTCGATTACTTATAAAGAAATTAGAGAGGTTTTTCACCTGGAACCATTATCAGATTACCATGTGCAAATATATCTGCTAGAATTAGAGAATGAATATAAAGAAAAGAAGGTTGTAATCAGGGGAGGTGCACTGAGGGCACATATTGGTACAATAGGAACTTTTCTAGTAATTATTGCAGCCTCTAGAGAGCCTTTTAAGAAGAGTCTTTTTACTTCTTGGGTTGTAGAGATATACAAGACCTTATGCCGAGTTTTTGGTGAAGATGAGCAAGAACTTATGCCCATTGGTTTCATGTACATGATGGTTCAGATTGCTTCCTTTGGTGTAGATGTTACTTTTGATTTTGCTTCCTTTTTGGCTGAAGAAATTCACATTGGTTTAGTTGGGATAGCAAAGGGCAAAGTGGAAAAAACTTTTGGTCACTACTCTTTATTAATGCATATGTTTTTGTTCAAAGGAGTGACATATTTTGGTAATGAGATGGAACTAAATAGAGAGGAGAATGGGTAAATGCTGCCAGTCTAGTTGTGGAGTGCAGATATGATCTGGGATGCGAGTAATGCTAGTTTTGTCAGATTTGATAGATATTTTGCTTCTAAGCTGAGGTGCCTTATATTGAGTGACAATCCCAGAATCCCTAAAGCACTAATGAGTCTCATTAGGCCTATGGATAACCCCCATGATGTGAAAGTTTCACATAATTGGGGAGATATCATCCCTTACTCTGTTTCTACTATTTTTAGAATATATGGTTTTTAAGGGAGTCCTCATGTTTTGCCTTACCAAGTACCTTTGAAGGCAGGAGTGGCTGAAGTTTTGTGGCAGTTAGGGGGAGTTGAAGAAATGTTTTTTGTTGAAAAGGAAATTAGGGTCAATTTTCCCTACCTACATAGTGGCCCATCAGTTTGTGATTACAAAAGGGGGATGGCTCTTTTCGCATAAAATTTTGGAGCAGTATATGATGGCTGTCTCTCATTCTTGTTTTTGTGATTCTGAGGGATTTTTCAATCAGATGTTGAGGCAGAGAATCAAGTTGGGACCGGTCAAGCACGATTCTTATTATCCAGAGGAAATTATAAGGAATGAATTCTCATTGCAGAAGCAAGAAACTAAAAAGGAAAAGTGGAGAGTTTATTCCTGGGTCTTAGAATTCATTCATTATTTTGATAATAAATATGATCCTTTAGATAATGCTATTAAAGAGGCTGACAAAATAAGTAAACTCATGAATACCTTCCCTGAAATAATGGAAGTCATGAATGAAAACAAACAAATTTTTATTGATTCCTATCCTAATAAGGCCAGAGAGGTCATAAGGAGATTGGCTTTCACCCCAAATGTGGGAGCTAGTAAAATAATTGTACAAACGAGGCCTGGGTATAATATAATTCTGAATAAAAGGGTTCCTATAGATAAGGGCAAACAAATAAGAGGATCCACTAGTATAACCCAAGAGGAGAGACTTGATGAGCCTAGTCCTAAGAGGCAAAAGGTAATAACAGAAGAAAGGCCTCAAGTTGAGGAATATTCCCCCACTCAGTCCCCTCTGAGGATTGGAGAAGAACATTTCACTGGTGAATAGATCAAACAGATGGGATCACAGGGACGTATTTTTATTACTCAAGCAGAATTAGATGAGGGTAACCCTCTAGAACCTTCCCTCCCAAGTTTGGATCTAACTGTAGCAGATTATAGTGGTAGGGAATTGGACCCTGTGTTAGAGAAGGAAAGTCATAAATTTTTTACTGATGACAGTTTTGTTAAATCTAGGGCTTTTCAGCAGTTTGCATGGAGGGAAAACATGAGCATTTATGAGGATAAATGTAAAAAGATGAAAACAGAGCATCCAGAAATGGAAGAAACTTCCATTTAGAACCAAACTAAAGAAGAAATGATAAAAGAATTGTAGAATATAAGCCCTGAGGAAGGGAGGAAAATGGGCAAGGCATCTAACATTTTATTGTTGCCAAATTGGGATATTTCTTATGCTTTAGTTTTTAGTTCTGTTTCAAATAAATTGACTTTGCAAGAATAGAATAAAGAGAAATTTCAAGGCACTACATTCGTTGAAGATCAAGCTGCATTGGTCAGTTGGTCATTGAGAAGAGGATCCAGAGCCACTTCATTGCAGTTAGATGACTTTGGCTTGATGGGAAGCTTAATTGTGAGAAGAGTTGTTGATGCCTCAGATGTGCAGGCAGCATCTTGAAATGTGGAATCTTCCAAGTTTCTTTTGGATACTTCAAAGAAGGAGGAAGATGCCATGTCTGAGTTATAGGGTAAATATGAAACACTTCTTGAGGCCTATAATAGGGAGGTAAAAAGGAGAATTGAACTTAAAAACAAGGTAATGGGGAAGTCCACAAGGCCAAGAATAACATACCCCCGTCCTCCAGTCGAACCTTTTAAATCCACCCCCTTGTTGAACTACCAGACACACCTCAAAGGCCATAATATTATACAGCTGAGGATTTTGAAGAAGAAAAAAATAAGCTATGGGCTTTATATGTAGAGTTAAATACACAATATGAGGATAAGCTTAGAAAGACCCTAATGTATTTGGTAGATAAGATTGAATGGCCCTTATTTTTGATCAGTTGGAAAGGGTAATAAGTATATGGGAGCAACTGAAAACCCATGATGAAATCCTCAAGCCTATTGTTAACAAGTGGGGAAAATAGGAAAAAGAAATCACCCTTTTATGTTATTCAGTTACAAGGTCTTCAAATGATCATATTGAAAAATTATATGATATTTCTAATGACTTGATAGATTTTGATAATAGGAGAGTTGCTTTGCAACTGAAAATTGTTTCTTATTTGAATAAATACAAGAATAAAAAATTTGATCTGTTTCCTTGTGCTTTGGATAGAAAGAACCAATTGAAAAATAAGGATGAATGGAGTAAAGATCTGGATGGCCTTTTCTACATAAGGATAAATAAAGTTGTTAATGAAAAGGGGCATTCCTGGTGGGCCACCATGACAGAGGAATTGGTTAAAGTCCAGTTATTTTTTGATTCTTTGAGGCAAGAATTTTTTGGTTTTGAAAAGGAGGCTGATTATATATTAAAGAAAAAAGATGATATCCTATGGTTCAGCTGGCCAGATGACATAGTTTAACACATGGATGGCAGATATTCCTTCGAACCAGCAGTTGGAGGAAGGTAGTTCAGATAATGATAGGGAATAGGAAGATGAGGTGCAGGTCATTGACACATCAACACCAGAATTGAAGGAAGAAGAAAGTGAAAAGGAAATAGTGCTTGCTCAAGGTGAAAGCAGTGAAAACCCACAGGAACAAATTGATCTGAAGGCATCACAAGATCACCCCTCATTGGCTAGCCTGGTAGCCACGTATTCTAAGGATCTAGAATAATGAGAGACAAATCAGAAGTTGATAAGTATAGTAGTAATAGGAACAGGCCTACCTAAATGAATATTTGATACACCTAGCATTTTATTGTGACCTTTTTGTCTTTTGTGTAATGTTTTGTTCCTTGGACACCTCTCAATCACATTTTCCCTTTGTTTGTTGCAACTCATATCTATATAAATGAGTTTTCAAGGTATTGTGATGGTCTGAGACTTGTGTAATTTTTTGTTTTCTTTCAAGAAGAATACATATACAGTCGGTCCAATAGTATGCAGGGGTTTTGAGTTTGTTTCCATTGTACTTTTTGATAGGCAAATTGAAATGATAGAAATGGCAATGTATTCTAGGCATTCAATTGGTTCTCTATTGGTTATTGTATTAGTCATATGAAAAGGATAATACAACAGGGTATTTACACTATATCTATGTGCTAAAAGGAAGTATTATGTGTATGATATTGTTAAAGCCTTGAAGAAGTGGAGACATTATTTGATTCCTAAGGACTTTATGCGGTATATTGATCATAAAGCTTTATTGTATTTAGGAAGTCAATATAAGTTGAATCAAAGACATTTGAAGTGGGTTGAATACTAGCAGATTTTTACATTTGTGATCAAGCATAGGAGTGGAGTTACTAATCAAGTTGCTAATGCATTGAGCATAAGATGTTCTTTGATGATTGAGATGAAGGTTGAAGTTATTGGTTTTGATGAAATGAAGGAATTTTTCGATACTACCCTTATTTTTCTAAGGTGTGGAGAGAGTGTGTAGCACCAAATCTATCAGATCAAATAAGTAAGTATGATGAGTATTTCATTCAAGAAAGTATATTGTTCAAAGATAATTAGTTGTGTATACCAAGAAGTCCTATGAGAGTTAATTTGATTGACAAAAAACATTGTGGTGGTTTGGATGGACATTTTGGAATTGATAAGACATTGAGTTTTCTTTTGCTTAAGGCTAAGTTATATCAACAAAATATGTATAATGATGTTTAGAATTTTGTAAGGATTTGTGGAATTTGTCAAATTGCAAAAGGAGTAAGTTAGAATACTAGTTTTTATATAACTATTTTTCTTCTTGAGAAAGCTTGGAGTGACATTAGTATGAATTTTGTTCTTATATTACCTTAGATAGAAAGAGGGTATGATTCCATATTTGTTGTTTTGGATAGATTTTATAAGATGGAAAATTTCATACCATGTAAGAAGACATGAGATGTTGTGCATATTGCTAAGATTTTCTTCAAAGATATTGTTAGATTGCATGGATTTCCAAAAAGTGTTTTTTCTAACAAAGACTGTAAGTTTGTTGGTTACTTTTGGAGGACTTTGTGGAAGAAGATGGGTACTGAGTTGAGATTTAGTTCTGCATTCCATCTACAGATAGATGGAAAGACAAAGGTTGTAAATAGAAGCTTGGGCAATTTTTTGAGATGTTTATTTGGAGATAAGCCAAGCAATTGGGATATTGTATTGGAACAAGATGAGTTTGCATATAATAATTTTGTGAATAGGAGTACAGGAAAAACATGTTTTGAGATTGTTATTAGAATGTAACCTAGAGGTATATCAGATTTAAGGGATGTTGCTAGTGAATAGAAGAGCAAAGGGGAAGAATTTTCTGATTTTATGAAGTCTTTTCATGAAGAAGTGAAGTTGAACTTGGATAAAAGTAATCAAAAGTATACAGTGAATGTTGATAAGTCTAAGAGACATCATGTTTTTGAACTTGGTGATGAGGTGATGATTCATTTTGTTAAGGTTGTAGCTTCTGTCAGATTGATTTGATGGTAAAACATCTTTAAGATAAATATCCTATATATTTTATATGTAATGTAATATATTTTTTTATATAATATACATTATATATTATTATATAATAACATAATAACATATTACATATATGCTTAAAGACGAGTTATACATATAGTTATTTATATTATTAATATAATGATGATTAACTATAGAGACATGTCTCCTCCTCTCATATTTATATGAGATCCAAATGTACATTTTGAAATCATTAATAACATTGGCAATGTTATACATTTATAGAAAATGATCCATGTTACTCAACATGATATCAAAGCCTAACTATAAATGCAAGAAAATAAAAGAATACCTTGAATATTCTAAGCGTCCTTTCTAGACTTCCCATCCAACTCACAAGTGTGTGAGCTCAAGGATGCTTAGGAGTGCTTCACTACAAACTACCTTAAAGGATGTTCAGTGCAATATTCTATATGAAGAACAAACCCATTTTTTTCAATACAGAGCTCTAGTAAATTGATGGACAATGAACCACTTTCTTTTTCCTCTAAGAAGAGGGTTCCTTTAATATATTTTCTAATGAATGATATTGGATCTCTACAATTGAGGTCCACAAAGGTCTATCTCCAACATTTACAAAGAGTAATGTGGTAGCATTGGTGTGTTGCAACTTGACATTATGCATCATAATGTGGGTTAGAAACAAATGAATACTCATACCAAATGAATCCCAGTAGAAGATTGGCACCAAATGGATTGCAGTGAAAGACTCTCACCTAATGATCATGATGGGGTGTGAAATGAATAAGGGATTAACACACACACACACACACACATCTATATAATGGTTCTCTTCTAATCACACACACTGGTAGCAGATGTAGATTAACAATATGTAGAGTGGAAAGCAATAAGAATCACTTTAAAAACTCTATAAATTTTCTCTATTCTATATAAACCAAGATGATGCCTCTACATAAAGATTATCATGCTCTCTGATTGAATACGATGCCAAAAATCTTTATTTCATGCACTCCCATCACTCATTTAGATGATGTATTAGGTCCTCCTATATTATGAGAGACACATAAGGATGAATCACTTTACTCTCTGGCTAGTTATAAAATAAGTGATGTGTCATCATTAATCTTTTTAGTAAAGACAAGGGGAGGCCTTCTAACTATAATAATTGATATTGATGGTGAAAATCAAGGCACATTAAGGCACTTGGATTGGACCCATTTAAGGGTTTGGTGTTCTATTCACATCATGTACATCATTCAAGTTTGCATGTTTGACTGGTCCTTATCACCTAGAATATAAGCATTTGGGCATATAAATTAAAAAAAGGTAGACCATTCTAAAAGTGACCCAAGTGTATATATGTTAGTAGAAAAGTACACTAGGTGTTTAACCAGGTGGTGTGGCCATACATGAGAAGAAAATAAGTTAGAAACATTAAAGGTAGGTAGGTATAAATGCATAATTTATTGCTAATGATCATTCCCATTCCTTATTTCTATTTAAATTTTTGCTAATGTCATGTGTGGGAGTATATATATTAACATATATATCTTGTGTTTAATATATTCTATATATTAATGAAAATGGAATATATGCATATATATTCAAAGTATATATTCTTATTTATGTTTTTGGAAAGATCTCTATTATGCTAGAAATAGATAATATTGAGAGGGGGGGTGGTGAATCAATATTCTACAAAATTTTGTGCACAATGGGATATTGTTAATTACTTTCTTTGCATATGGAAGTAAACCATAATTGTTGAATAGTAAATATAAACATACACATAGAGAACTCATAACACCATTATTTGTTAACTAGGGAAACCCTAGCCAAGGGAAAACCCTAGTGGGGACGGTACCCACTAGATGATTCACTAAACAATAGGATCCTATTAAGGGTATTGACCCTATTAGGAGTCTATGAAGTACATATATTATTTCAAGTCCTTGATAGAGGACTAGGCCTTGTTAGAAGCCTCAATCCTATTAGGAGTTTCTACAACCTTGTTAGGAGTTGGTATAACTATTACACGCAAGAATATCTCACTTCCCTAACATGCAATTATACAATTCAATTCCTTCACAAAATACGTATACATACAATACTTTCTTGGCTACTATAACTCAAAATTGCTCTGATCTTACATCAGATTTCACATCACATAAAACTTGAAAATATTTCTCATAATAGTTTTCATGTCACATCTAATCACACAAGTTCCTCATTCTTTGCGCAAGATAAGATCTTTACTTATACCTTTCACATTAACAAAACTCTGCACTGGCAACCTTCATGTCTTCACATGCTTGACGTAATATAAAATAAATTATGGAATAATATCCACATAGTCAGCTCAACATAACTTAGTAATTATTTTGTAACCAAAATAATTCCTTAAGTCATACAACTTTGTTTACTGCTATGCTATGTTTTGCACTATTAAATACCCACACTTTTAATCTTACTATAACTTGTGTCATACTATTCATACACATCTATGCAATGGAACACATCATCATGATAGTTTCATGATGCTTTCTTAAACTACACATAAGATAACTCTCAACGCATCATCCATACTCTTAAGATCTATTCTCTGAATTGCTGCAAACTATTTAATACTTAAACAATTTCTATCTTTAAATGCATAAATGAAATGTTGAATGTATGTTTCCATAAATGAAAACCATCAAGACATATAGCTGACCATATTTCCAATAATCTCCTCCTTTGGCATCGATGGAAACATTTGGGAAATTTTTTCTAAGTCCCAAAATGATATCATACATAACAATAACAAATAAAAGTAACTATACAAAAATTGCCTTCAGAACATAACAATTTTAGCTCTCTCTCTCTCTCTCTCTCTCTCTCTCTCCTATAATACAAAACATTGGTTAGATAATCCTGTGGCTACTTATTTGGCTTTCTCTTACTATTCAGTTTATAAATCTAGCAATCGTATTCATCCTATGTCTATGGATAAATGTTAGAAAACCTTAGTACCTTTGGATTAAAGGTATATCCTAGATCATTAAATTCATTGAAAGTATATAAATGATGGAGCTATAACTCTTAATTTAGAGGATAGTTATCATTCAATGATAGTTGATCCAACTATTAGTGTATTTTGTCTTTTGTAGTTGGGCATGTTGAGTTCTCTTTTATTTTTCTATCCAAAGGAAAAATCTGTTTACTAACAGGATGCAAGCATGAAGCTCAAAGAATGATAAATGTAAGTGGATGCCATTCAAAGGTGTAATATAAGTCATGCCAAGCACTCCTAAGGTTACAAGTCTCCATATTTTCAAGGTTTCAAGTGTTTTGGACTAAAGTTTACAATGTCTTGAAAATGTCAAAAATTTTTGACAAGTGTTTGAATAGTATCCAAGTTTTAAATTTGTAAGTTTTTCTTTATCTTGATTAATGTTTTACACACACACAAGGCACAATAAGACAAGAATAGTTTTACATCACAACCTAGGATTTAAGACTGTATATTCCATTGAATTCCCACTTGAACTAAAGTTCATCCATGCTTGTCTAGAGTGGACAACTTAGAATCTTGGCACCATAGGCTCTCCCTTATAGTGAACTCACTTCTTGGGGCTACCAATATTTCGTTCCCAAGGGGCATTACTTCCCTAGGGACTATTGTCTCTACTAATGATGTGAGAATATGGGATGTCTTCATGGGCATTAGTGACCCCTTTAGCTAGTGGGTAGAAAGGATTTTGGTCTCTAAAACAAGGTTTTAGTGTGGTCATTTCATTTGGAAAGTGAATGATAAACTTCCTCAGAAGGTCTTCGAGCCCTCAGAACTAGGGTTTGATACACCACATAGATACTGGAGGAGAGCTATCACACAACAATACCATTGACATGACATTAATTGTATCAAGTCTATTATAGTGGTTGGAATGTTGAAACCTAGTTTTGGCCCATCACCAATTCAAGGTTGCTCCCTGGGGCTCACCAAGTGATGGGTCTTGTGTCCAAGATAGGCCTCTCTATAGAAATTGCACAAATTTCTCTTGTACCCAAGATCTATGAATAACGAGGAAAGATGATATGTCCATGCAACTCCTAGGATTCTAAACAATGCATAAACACCAAGTAGTATAGAAAGTTAATTTTGGTGAACCAAATAAAGTTTTATCTAATCTACAAAAACCATGCATAGAGTTTGAACAAGCACACAAGTCTTCAACAACATCCTGCAAACAAGCATTGGTAGTTTTTCAATGAATGTGTTCTCCTAGTGATTGCCACATATTGTAAATAGACCATCAGTAACAAAAATTCATCTACTTCATGTCCTAACATGAAATTGAAACCCTAGATGTGAATTTTGATCAAAATAGGTGCTTTTTGTGAACCAAATGAGCTCTGATAGAGCATATTACACCCCAAAAGACCAAAATGACTCAAGATGCCCCCACTTGTGCTTAGAAAATGAATATTACATCCATGGTGTAGTTGGGGTCCTAAAGGGTGTAGTTGGTAGTTTTTAGGTGTAGTTGGGAGAGTGGAAGTAGGCTATAGGGAAATGGTGTCAAATAAATACATAGAAACTTAAATCTTGAAGCTTGCCTAATTCATCAATTTCTATCTCCAGTTTATGGGTGTGTTTACTTTGAAGTCATTTAAATAAGGTAAATTTGGCTGAATGCATTCTGGATGGGTTGTATGCTGGTTTTATTGTTGCTTTTAATTCAACCAATTATATAAATGCTTCAATAAATCAGTAGGGTTTATGAGTTCATAAAAGGGATATTTCATAAGAATGGAGATGGGTGAATATAGTTCATTAATTCTTATACAAGTTATTTGAATTAGATCTCCTGCCAATAGTCAATTTCTTACCCAATGGATAAGGCACTGGTCCTATAAATCAGAAGTAAACAAGGATGAATTCTGTTGTTGCATATCAAGTCATCTTATAAAATCAAAATTATTTCAATCCTATTAAAGAATTATAAATGCTGGTCTCAACTCATTTATATCTAATTCCTGAGTCTTAGGTGGTTGTTATTTCCAAGAATATTTGTAAATTTTAGGAGAATTATGACCAGATCTGCTGATAAGGGATGTGTATAAGTTTGAGAGCATTGAAGAATTGAAGTGAGTTGTGTATGTATGTGAAGGTAATAGATGAGAATCATAATGAAACTAAGATAATTTCATACACAGATGCATTGGAATTATCCCTAGGTATACCTGCCTTGGTTTAGCAAAGCCAGAAGAGTAGGAAACCATCATTTGGTATTGTTGAAGTTGGGTTATAGTGATTCATTCATATAGTTGATATTGGGAATTAGCTAATCCCTAGATTGTGTGAGTCATTTCACTGTGATATTAAGCATTTTGTTGCTCGATAATTTCAACAGTTTGAAACACCAACAAGATACATGCTACTCCTAATCATTCAAAGCACAATCATGAGAGAAAAAATGAATAATTATTTATAGCAAGACTATCTATGAGAGAATATAACATAGCTTCAAGAGTATGAGTTGCATCTTTAGGTAGAGATGATAAAGCAAATTGCTTCTTTTCTTCTTTTTTCTCCCACACAAGCATACCCATCTACACGTCATCTACTAGAATCACTACATTAAATTTTCTATTTTGGATAAATAGTTCCTTAAAATGGTACTTCTAGATTGCACCAAGAAATCTTGTATAATTTATAACAATGCATCTCGTAAAGTTTCCTCATAGTATTTACATTGTTGGGGCTCCAAACTCTACAATGAAGTTCTTTTGAAAACTTGCAAGCTAAGCTTCCTTTCTTCTTTAAATAAAGTAGTGAAAAAGACACCTAACTCAGCAAGGTCATGTTGTGGATACAAGCCATATAGAAAGATGAAAATAAACTACTGGAATGAAGAGGAAAAGAATGCAGATACAAATGTTCTACAATATACCAATCCTCCCAAAGATTGAGTTCTTGTTTAATGTCTTGCAAAGAAATCTATAGTAAAATGGCCACAAACCTGTGTGAATGGGTCTGGATCAAATTTTGTCAAAGGTAATGCTGCTAATTTGAGTGAAAAAGAAAATGGGAGCAGCTATGGCATATTATATTCTTTGATTCCGATCCAGAGTTTTCCAACACCAAGACATCTCAAGATTCACTGCATGCAAAAGAAATACAAAAAAAGAATAGTGCATTATATCAAAAATATAAATTTTCCACAACTTTATCCTTGCACTTAAATATATGCTAACCTTGAACCTAAACATCATCTATAAAACAACTTTGTGATCTGAAAGAATTAATAGTGGCTCTTTTTTTTAAATTGCAATGAGTAGAAGAGAAAGATAAAATGTAAAAGCATTGAATAGCTTTGGAATCTACCACTACAACTTTTTGATAGATAACAAACTTGGAATGATATCTAATGACCATATTCTTACCACCTTTCTCCTCTCCTATTGACCCTACACCAAACTCCCACCTATTGCAGTCATGGTGCGCCCCAAAACAAAATTAACACTGCCGTGACCTTTTTTCTTATGTTCTGAAGGTTAAAATTTAAATAATTTTACCATAGTCAAAATTTGGTCAAAATTTTGACCATATCGGGCCCATTTGTTAAAAAAAAAAAGAGTTTAACAACCCAAATAGGCCTTTGGTCAAAAATTTTGGTTGAAAATGGGGCCTAATGTACTAGTGCATGATGGTTAGTTTTGTAATCTCTCAGTTTGTAAAATTTTCAACAAGGGAAAAGAGTATCCAAATCTATTGTTTGTTAGTGAAAATTGCATGTGTAGGTAGCCTTTTCTTTAGGATTTTCCTCAAATGTGCTATAGAAAGTCTTGGATGCACTATTTATGTGGTTATATGTGCTATTTTACAATTCACCAATTGTTGTTCTATAGGGCATATGTGCTATTTAAATATCCAAATGCATTGCTTTATCCATCATATGGATTATTTTAGGGTGCAAGTACATCACAAAAAAGAATCAAATATGTTGTTCTATGAATTAGATGCACTATTTTAGGTTATTAAGTAGTTTTTCAGCTCTGTTTCATATTAGTTTTCCACTATGTCTTTTGGAAAGGATTGTGGTCAAAAAAAATAAAATTAATATACATTTCAACATACACGTCCAAACATAATTGTAGTAGAATTGATAATGAATCTAGCCCGCATAGAACTGGAAAATGAAAGAAATGGCTTCCTGACAAGGTTGTCTAAGGTTAGTGACTACTGGGTTTTAGTATTCTTATCAGTCTACTAGAGGAAGGATATATTTTGAACATGGTTGGCTTGCATTTGATTAAGATTACAAGATTAGAAGGCATTCCCTCTCACCAGCCAACCTAAGGAAAATCTTGAGAGGTAGCCCTTCTACAAATGGATAACCTAGCTAGTAAAAAATATGTAAAGAAGAAATTCAAAGAAGGTTTGGAAATTTGATCATTGTAAAAGAGTGAGAGAATATCCCTACTACTTTGTGTATATGCTACTTTAGTATGCAAATAAACACTAATCTAATGAAACAAAAGCATTAGCATTAAACTAAATTAACATAACCTCAAGATAGACAAAGAGAAACCCTCAAATGAGAATATGAGCCATCAATGGGCTCTCTCAATGAGATTGTTCTCTTGTTGAGTGGCTTTGTCTAAATAGATAGGATGTATGCTCAAGCTTATGCTTCAAAGAGGTCTTCAAATGGAGTTTAAATTTGGGTGTGGCTACATGCAAAAGTATGGATTTGGCTTCAAAATGGCATTATAACTTTACTTGATGTATTGTGGATGAAATGGCTTGGGAGGGGATCCAATTTATAGGCCAAGGGCTTGAGGGATGGAGGGTCAAGATGCAATGAGAGATGAAAGCTTAAGGAGGGCTAGGATGCACTCAAAGGGGAGCACATGGATTGTGTTTGTTTAGCACCAATCAGGGAGTGACACATGTCACAGGGTCATTAGGTAGAGGAAAGGGAAAGGATGAGTCAACAAAGGTGGCTCAAGGCCTTAAATGGCCCTCATAATGGCTTGTAAGAGCTTTTAAGGGCATGTAAGTGCATTGAATTCTTATGGTTGGGATATTTTGAGGGAGGAGACTTTGATTTGGCTTAGGAAAGTCTTAAGCTCACTTAGGGAATGTGACAAGGTTAGCGGAGGGATTAGGCTTGGTTTTAGGATTAGATTAAGGATGTTAGAGATGTGCAAGTGGATGGCATTCATGAGGGTGGGTGAGTTAGTGGCTAAGCTTGGTTAGTATGGGTGGATGGGGTGGATTAGGCTAAATGGAGGATTTAGGATAGTTTAGGGGTTATTATATTTGAGGGCTTTATTTATCAAATATATTTATTTAATAAATGAGGGTTTTGGAATTAGATAGGAGAATATGATTAATTGGTAAATAATGGATTATTTGATTTATCAATTTAGGACTATTAGATGATTAATTAAATTAATTAGCTAGGGGATGGCAAAGGATTATTTAAATAAGAGTTTAATTAATGATGCCTTTAGAGATGGCTAAATTAGATTACCAAAGCGGTGTAATCAAATTTAGGTGTCTACACTTTGATCTCCAAAACATGATAGACAAGGTTTTAAGCATGCATTCGAATGAAGACTTAATTTTAATCATGCATTCCAATGAAGAGTTAATTTTAATTCAAGACTGTGTTCGTTGTTTTAAGCATGCATTCCAATGAAGAGTTAATTTTAATCCTTGGCATTCAAGAGTGGATTTGAGCGCATTCATTCAATGAAAGATGTGTTTAAACATGCAAGTTCATTCTAAAAAACTTGCAAAAAACATGATTAGTTTTGTCGCTCCAACCTGCAATGCTGAAAAAGTGATTTGATTAGTCACCCAAAATCAAAGCTTACCTATGGGAAAAAAATTTTCAACTTTTTTTGTTATTTTTTATATGCATAAAAATGCTTAGAATGGTCCATTTCCTATGAAACAACTTAGAATAAAAGATTGCATGAAAAAATATCAAAATTTTGAACCAAGCTGCTAACAGTGAGAACCCACGGGTTTAGGTAGTGATCTCGCAGAAGTAGGAACACGAAAAAAAGTCATGAGAACATGGCACAAGAATGATGAAAAAAGTACAGGATATAAGGTCGCAGGTTAAAAGGTTGTAGAGCAATCCCGCATATGGGAATGCAAGGATAATTAGCAGGATAGCGAACTTGCAGGTAGGATAGTGTTCCTACGGGTTTTAGATAGCGTTCTTGCAGGTTTAGATAGCGTTCTTGCAAGATAGAAAACTGGTTAAAAAAAGTGCAGAAAAATAGGCCACGGGTTAAAATTACAGTGTGATCCCGCGAGAAAGTGATCTTGCGGGTTAATTTATCCTCATTCCCATGGGGGAATTCTTCGGTAGGTTCGAGAGGACAAATGCGAGAATGGGTTTCAAACCTTTCACTAGTCAAAAGTTGCGTTCTCAGAAGACAAATTCGTGTTCCTGGGGTCGCGGGGTCACGATCCAGTCGAAGTATAGCCGCATTCTCATGGTCACGGGATCGCAAAAATAGTAGTTTTTCAAGCCTCAAAAATGGAAACCGATTATATGGCTGGGGGCATGATTTTGAAAGAGGAACCTACGTACCTGCAAAAATATTAGAAAACCTAACACAAAAAATTGCAAGAAAACAATGTTAGTTTTGTTAGTTTATCAAACAAAACAAAAAATTATTAGATTGACCCACATGCGAGGTCCCATCGGGCATGCCAAAATGTATATGAGAAATATGTTAGCAAAGGAATACCAATCTATTAAAAGAACAAAGCATTAACTAACAAAATTACTATAACATATAAGAGAGACCAAAAGAGAAACCCTTAAATGAGAATATGAGCCATGGAATGGCTCTCTCAATGAGATTATTCTCTTGATGCATGGATGAGTCTAATGGATTAGTTTGGTAGGATAATGGGATGTATCCTCAAGCTTCAAACTAGCTTCAATGGAGATTTTTGGGATTTTTGGTGTGGATGATGGCTTTGTTGTAAAACTTGGTCTTAAAATGGCATTATAACTTTACTTGATGTATTGTGGATGAAATGGCTTGGGAGGGGATCAAATTTATAGGCCAAGGACTTGAGGGATGGATGGTTAAGATGCAAGGAGAGATGAAAGCTTAAGGAGGGCTAGGATGCACTCAAAGGGGAGCACATGGATTGTGCTTGTTTAGAACCAATCAGGGAGTGACACATGTCACAGGGTCATTGGGTAGAGGAAAGGGAAAGGATGAGTCAAAAAAGGTGGCTCAAGGCCTTAAATGGCCCTCATAATGGCTTGTAAGAGCTTTTAAGGGCATTTAAGTGCATTGAAGGCTTATGGTTGGGATAAAGTTTTATGGTTGGGATATTTTGAGGGAGGAGACTTTGATTTGGCTTAGGAAAGTCTTAAGCTCACTTAGGGAATGTGACAAGGTTAGGGGAGGGATTAGGCTTGGTTTTAGGATTAGATTAAGGATGTTAGAGATGTGCAAGTGGATGGCATTCATGAGGGTGGGTGAGTTAGTGGCTAAGCTTGGTTAGTATGGGTGGATGGGGTGGATTAGGCTAAATGGAGGATTTAGGATAGTTTAGGGGTTATTAGATTTGAGGGATTTATTTATCAAATAGATTTATTTAATAAATGAGGGTTTTGGAATTAGATAGGAGAATAGGATTAATTGGTAAATAATGGATTGTTTGATTTATCAATTTAGGACTATTAGATGATTAATTAATTTAATCAGCTAGGGGATGGCAAAGGATTAATTAAATAAGAATTTAGTTAATGATGCCTTTAGAGATGGCTAAATTAGATTACCAAAGTAGTGTAATCAAATTTAGGTGTCTACATTTTGCCCCTCTTTGACATAGTGTTGAGACAACACTATTTCAAAGAAGTTCGAATGGAGACGACATGAGGAAGATGTTTTTAGCAACAAGGTTGCCCCAATCTTGGATAAGCAGAGGAGAGACTAGACTTAGATGATGCCCCCTCAAGAAGGCGGCAGGGAGAGAAATGAGGCTTGATAACTTCTTGAAAAGTACAAGAAATCAAGAGAAGCTGAGACACAGGGTTGCAAAGAGAAGGGGCTAAATTAGCTCAAACTCTCACTAAAGGAGAATGATAAAGGGAAATCAGATGCACAAGCTTAAGACCTTCTAGGATTGGGGGGGATAAAGGAGCGAAGTGTGATAAAAAAGGAATCAAGGATAGGGAGATGGATGATGGGATGATAAAGCTAATGCAACAAGATTTCAAAGAGTCGGGTTGGTGGAAGATGGGTTTCAGAGATCCCTAGGACTAGGATTGTGGATCTTGAAAGATGAGGCTTGGTGGATTGATTTGATTGGTGGATCCCTAAAGCTGAAAGTGAAGATTGATTCAAAGAGATACTGATGCATAAGTTGGGATAGGTGTTGGATATGGATGGGGGATAATGGAGATCAAGGGAATCCAATGAATCTTTTTGAGTAGGGGGACACTCCAAAGAGAAGTACCACCATGTAGTTGAGCACTAGATTTGCTATAGGACTATTGGTTAATTGCCAAGGTTACCAAGAACATCAAGGCCTTTTTACCAACTATCTAGAGAATTGATGAACTGACTCTAAAAAAATACACAAGGATTACCCCAACATCTCACATAAATCTCGAAAGAATCAGAGTGGAACCAACACTGGGTAACCCACAAGCAGAAAAAAAAAACAAACAAAAGACTTGATCAAGACCTTATGCTCAGATTGCCCCATTCACAGTATACCATGATATGGAAGATCGTGGCAACCTTGAGGAGGGAACAAAAAGATTGCTTGGAAAAAATATTTCAAGACCCAAAAGGGAAGATTCCAAATCAAAAGAAAGAGAAAATCCAAAAGAGAACCGTTTGCCAACGAGATGGGTAGGACGAGGTACTAACAGACCAAGATGAGACATGAGGAAAGCTATATCCTACAAGGATCTATCAGAGAGCACCTAAGCTAATGGATCTAGATGAGGGATGTGTCTGGCAAGCTGAACTAAGAAGGATAACACTTTGGTGACAGGAGATCTAGCTAAAGGATACATTGGAATAGCTAACCAAGGGTTGTGCGATGTGTGCAAGATGTTGATCAAGGAGGAACTGACATGAAAGCTGGATAGATACAATGATACTAAGCTAAAGAGGATGTACAAGCTAACAGACCAAGATATTGACAAGCTGAAGCTAACCAAGATAGTTACAAGCAGGCAAAAGCTCAGGATGATAGGATAGCGGGATGCTTCGATGTTGTGCGAGATGCAAAAGCTAAGGATGGGGTGATAATAGAAGATATGGATTTGGGGAGGATGAATCCCAATGATGACAAGAGATGTTGTGACCAAGGATAGCTAGAGGAGCAGGATGAGATGGCTGGATAGGATGGTAGATAGCTAGGATTATGATGGATATAAAGAGATAACATTGGGTTTGCATGAGGATAGCCTAGAGCTAGATGTCAATGACAAGGGAGGAGGGAAAAGACAAGATCTCCAAGGAATATAGTGCCCCCAATCAGAAGATAACATGCACGAGGAGGTCTTATGAAGGATATGATAGGATTGAAGCTAGGATGGAAAAAGCTGAAGGGGCTAGGGAGATGGATGATAGCTGTGATGGTTCGCTGAAGCTGTAGGAGATAAGTGGATGGGGTGAGATGGAAGCTGGAGGGTGGAGGATAGGTGGATAGATTGGAAGATGGAGGGTGGAGTATAGGTGGATAGATTGGAAGATGGAGTTGGATGTTAAGAGATGACCAAAAGCATGAGGGTGATAGGCTAAGCTAGGGATGGTGGGATTACGCATGATGCTTCTTTGCCAAGTTTTCATCATGGTACTTGTCCAAGGTGCTTGAATTGCCAAGTTTTCACCATTGGATGATTTTTTTGTTTTTTTGTTTTTTCATTTTATTTTTTTTTGACTTTTTTGATGCATTTTTACTCATAGATGTTGGTAGGATGGATGGAAAAGGATTGGATTGAACAAGTGGAATGGTGGGAAGGGGTTTGGTAGATAATGGATGTGAAGACATAAGGCTTGTGGGAAAATGGATGAGGAAAATGGAGAGATCATCATTGGCACACACCTTGAAAGGTGATGAAATAGTGGAAAAGATGGTATTGAGCAAAGTTTAGGAGAAAATGGAGGAAGAGAAAGATAAGGACTATAAGTAAAGTTGGAAGATGGAGGATGGGATTTTTAGGATAAGAAGCATATGGACTAAGAGTGGATTGGAGGGATGAAGGATGCATATATGGGGATTTGGATAAAGCATGGATGGATGAGGCTTTTTGAGTAGCATGAATGGATGCTAATTGAGATTTTTTTTTGAGATGCAACTCTTTTATGAGCATCTTAGGTAGCCACATGATTTTTGACTTTTTCAGTTTGGGCTTTTGTGGCCACTTGACTTTTTCTTTGATTTGGATCAAATTCTTCTCTTTTGGAACATATATTTTAGAAGGGACATGTTGAGACTTGGATTTTTGTGGATTTTTGGATTTATGCTTTTTGATTTTGGCATCCAATATACTTTTATTAGCCATGGTATGGGAAAAAAAACATGGAGGAGATGGAGGGGTAATGGATGGAGTGATAGGGTTTAAAGGTTGGAAGGGATTCAAGGGTGAGTGCCTTTGATGATCTAGCTGGTGGATTTTAGGGGATGGAAGGATAGATGGGAACATAGGATATGGATGGATATAATGGCCCAAAATTGATGGAGAGAAAGAAAGAGTAGGTCCCAAGATAGATGGAGGAGATAAAGGATTCATATTAGATATATAAGGACCCAAAATGGATGGAAAGTGTGGGGGATGTGGATAAGGGGTATATGGACCCAAAATGGAGGGTTGCAGATAAGGAGTAGGATAAGGGCCCAAAATAGATATAGGATAAGATGGATGGGAACTTTGGGGTGAAGATGGAAGGACTTGGGACCATGTAGGGATAGAGGGGATACCAACATCTAGAGAGACATTTTTATTTCTTTCTTCAATATGATGTTTATTATGTGGAACACAAGATGTGAGTCCATATATGATAGTTAGTTCTTCTTCTATTGATCTATCATCATGGATTATGGGAGAGGTATGAGCATGAAGTAGAGGGAATGTAATGACAGGATCTTGATTTAGCTGGTGGGATGAAAAAATGTCCTGTAATGGAGGAGGCATCGCTTTGGTTTTTGGAGATGGAGGAGATGACGACGGTGCTCTAGATGGAAGACATGGCATAATGGTATCATCTTTTATGCTTTGGGGGATGTTAAAATGCTTTTGGACAATATCTTGATAGGATTGGATTGGAGTGGACGGTACAATAGGAGATGAAGGGTTGGATTCTTCAAAGGCAACGGATGGATAGATGGGAGATTCGGTAGTGGAGATGGGTGAGTAGAATATGGATGCATAAGGGTCATCATGGGAGATTTGGGAAAGGGTTGGAGGGGATGTGGATGTGGATGGGTTTTGGAGGGATTTGATAGGTGGTAGGATGTTAAGGCTTGTGGGAAGTGTAAGGATTTTGAGAAGCTTGATGGATGGTATGGGGATGATAGCTATGGGAGATGGAGGTGATATTATAGATGGGGAAGCTTCATCACTAACTACTTCACATGGTTGGATTAGATGACATGGCTTATCGACTGCTAGAGGCAACTTTTCTTGTATTTCCTCTAGGAGATTCCTTGGAGACTCATGTGTTGGAGGTGGAGGTGGTGGATTGACAGGAATAGCTAGTGTGATGGGGGTGGAAGATTGGAAGCTTGGTTGATTGGGTGATGGAGGAGAAGCTGGGATATGAGATAGCATGACTAGATAGTTTGGAAGAATACGTGGATTTTGGGGGATGCTTGGGGGAATGTTTCTAAGGATTTCAATATACCCATCATAGTCAACAAGATTTTCATCATCATTGGAATAGGAGGTGGTGGGAGCAAGGACAATATGATCAAACACATCATGATAGGTTTGGGATTTCATGTTTTGATGATGAGTCCGATGGGGATGGGGTCTTGCATATGGATGAACACAGAAGCTCATGGTTGGATTTGGATTAAGTGTAGATTTTGGATTGGCTGATGAAAGATTTCCTAGGGAGAGTCAAAGCTATATGACAAACCTAAGGAGGATTGGCTAGGGATTCCAACTTCAAAGATATGTTGCCAAAGCATGAAATTTCTACTTTCCTATGTGCAAGCTTGGTGGTGATTGTGTCAACTTAAGGATAGACTGGTGATCCTTTAGGAAGAACACAAGATTGACCACTTATGGATCCCAACCTTTAGCTCAAGGTGATGAGGGATACAAGTGAAAAAGCTGGATTACCCTAGACAGTGCTCTGTTAGAGGGATAACCTTGGTGAGATTGGTTGATTGGTAGGATTGATTGGATAGAAAATTTTGGCAGAGTGACAACAATTCTTTAAAGGCTTGGGTGTGATTTTGGATTGGGTTGCTAGCTGGTTGGGGGGATGATTTGGATGATTTTCTAATGAGGCAATGACTACGTTAAGTATTCCTTGAGCTGGGAGATTTCTTCTTTTCTAGGATTTTGACCAAAGTTGGCAAACATTCATTCAAAAGTTATGAACAAACAAACAATCACGTGTTTTGAGCAAGCGCGTCAAACACACCAACATCCTAGGAAGTATTCTACAAGGATGAAATCTAGTTGAGCTAGGGAGTCCTCGATATACGCAAGGTACGTGAGGCCCAAATCCATAGATGAAACCAAAAAGATGTCGCACAGCCGAGAGGAGTGGTAACCCACTTCTCCTCTTTCACTTCTCAAGGGTATAAAGTTACTTGAGGCTTAGCCCGAGTGACAAAATCTTGATCCCAAGAGAGGTGTCTTTGGATTCACCTCCCGATCTTTATACTTTGTTGGAACGCTGGAGTTAAGGTCATCCCAAGGGGTGATGAAATCCCCAAGTAGGCCTCCTAAACTAAAAACAAGGTTTTGATGGCCTACAAAGGTGACAAGGGGAGAGAAGATTCAAATGACCTTGGGCTAAAAAGAAAAGTTCTTTCACCAATTGATTCTTAGATTGTCTGATCTATTGAAAACACAAGTGATTAAGATATAGATGTTCAATTCCAACTTGACAATGTCATCAACATAATGGAAATCAAGAATTCATCAACATAAGAAATGCGAGCGTCATTGAAATGCGTCAAAATGATACAATGTTCATTGTTTGTTAGGCATTCAAGATTGTGTTAGAGTGTTTTAAGCCCAAATTGGAAGTGTGAGATATTGCAATGATTAATTGATTTTTGCATTCAAGATTGTGTTCGTTGTTTTAAGCATGCATTCCAATGAAGAGTTAATTTTAATCCTTGGCATTCGAGAGTGGATTTGAGCGCATTCATTCAATGAAAGATGTGTTTAAACATGCAAGTTCATTCTAAAAAACCTGCAAAAAACATGATTAGTTTTGTTGCTCCAACCTGTAATGCTGAAAAAGTGTTTTGATTAGTCACCCAAAATCGAAGCTTAACTATGGGAAAAAAAATTTCAACTTTTTTTGTTATTTTTGATATGCGTAAAAATACTTAGAATGGTCCATTTCCTACGAAACAACTTAGAATAAAAGCCTAAATGAAAAAATGTCAAAATTTTGAACCAAGCCGCTAACAGTGCGAACCCGTGGGTTTAGGTAGTGATCCCGTAGGTGCAGGGGCGAAAATAAGTCGTGGGAACACGGCACAAGAATGATGAAAAAAGTGCAGGATATAAGGCCGTGGGTTAAAATGTTGTAGAGCGATCCCGCGAGTTTGGTATGATAGCGATTCCATGCATGGGAATGCAAGGATAATTAGCGGGATAGCGAACTTGCAGGTAGGACAACATTCCCGTGGGTTTTAGATAGTGTTCCTACAGGTTTAGATAGCGTTCCCACAAGATAGAAAATTGGTAAAAAAAAGTGCAAAAAAATAGGCCACGGGTTAAAAATTATAGTGCGATCCCACGAGAAAGAAATCTTGCAGGTTAATTTAGCCTCATTCCCACAGGGGAATTCTTTGGCGGGTTTGAGAGGACAAATGCGAGAATGGGTTTCAAACCTTTCACTAGTCAAAAGTTGTGTTCCTGGGGTCGTAGGGTCGCGATCCAGTCGAAGTATAGCTGTGTTCTCGTGGTCACGGGATCACGATTTTGAGGTCACGAGATAGAAAAAATAGCAATTTTTCAAGCCTCAAAAATGGAAATCGATTATATGGCCAGGGGCGTGATTTTGAAAGAGGAACCTGCATACCTGCAAAAATATTAGCAAACCTAACACAAAAAATTGCAAGCAAACAATGTTAGTTTTGTTAGTTTATCAAACAAAACAAAAAATGATTAGATTGACCCACATGTGAGGTCCCACCGGGCATGCCAAAATGTATATGAGAAATATGTTAGCAAAAGAATACTAATCTATTAAAAGAACAAAGCATTAACTAAAAAAATTATTATAACATATAAGAGAGACCAAAAGAGAAACTCTTGAATGAGAATATGAGCCATGGAATGGCTCTCTCAATGAGATCATTCTCTTGATGCATGGATGAGTCTAATGGATTAGTTTGGTAGGATTATGGGATGTATGCTCAAGCTTCAAACTAGCTTCAATGGAGATTTTTGGGATTTTTGGTGTGGATGATGGCTTTGTTGTAAAAATTGGTCTTAAAATGGCATTATAAATTTACTTGATGTATTGTGGATGAAATGGCTTGGGAGGGGATCCAATTTATAGGCCAAGAACTTGAGGGATGGAGGGTCAAGATGCAAGGAGAGATGAAAGCTTAAGCAGGGCTAGGATGTACTCAAAGGGGAGCACATGGATTGTGCTTGTTTAGCACCAATTAGGGAGTGACACATGTCACAGGGTCATTGGGTAGAGGAAAGGGAAAAGATGAGTCAAAAAAGGTGGCTCAAGGCCTTAAATGTCCCTCATAATGGCTTGTAAGAGCTTTTAAGGGCATTTAAGTGCATTGAAGGCTTATGGTTGGGATAAAGTTTTATGGTTGGGATATTTTGAGGGAGGAGACTTTGATTTGGCTTAGAAAAGTCTTAAGCTCACTTAGGGAATGTAACAAGGTTAGGGGAGGGATTAGGCTTAGTTTTAGGATTAGATTAAAGATGTTAGAGATGTGCAAGTGGATGACATTCATGAGGGTGGGTGAGTTAGTGGCTAAGCTTGGTTAGTATGGGTGGATGGGGTGGATTAGGCTAAATGGAGGATTTAGGATAGTTTATGGGTTATTAGATTTGAGAGCTTGATTTATCAAATAGATTTATTTAATAAATGAGAGTTTTGGAATTAGATAGGAGAATACAATTAATTGGTAAATAATAGATTATTTGATTTATCAATTTAGGACTATTAGATGATTAATTAAATTAATCACCTAGGGGATGGCAAAGGATTAATTAAATAAGAATTTAATTAATGATGCCTTTAGAGATGGCTAAATTAGATTACCAAAGTGATGTAATCAAATTTAGGTGTCTACACTTTGATCTCCCAAACATGATAGACAAGGTTTTTTTAATTTTGAGCCCTTAACTACAAAAGACAAAGGGGCTTCTAATTAAGCTAAGTGTTTGTTTATTCCCTCTTTGATTCTTATTAACCCTCATAGAAGGTATAGAATTTTGATCAAATCTTATGAGTTGAGAGCATAAGGCTACTTCCAATTGGATTAGCAAGATCAAACTTTCTACTTAGACTAGGTTATGGATTTAGAAATGTTGCACTCCAATTGATGAGGGTCTAGGTCTACTTACCTAGTTCAAAGCTAACAATGGCTAGGTGATTTTTTTAGGGTCTCCATTACTGCCTCATGACTTTAATAGCCTAAGAGTTCCTTCCAGCTTAGAAGAGATCTACAAATAACTAACAATCATTTTTGAACATTAGATGTGGTGATTAGTAACCCAAATCAAATGTATTACAGAAAATAACATATGCATCATAAAAAAGATGTAAATAGGCTATAGGAATAATCAAATGCACTACTAAATAATGCAAATGCATTGTAAGAAAAAGAAAATACACTATAATACATAGAAAATGCACTATAGAAAGCTTCAAATGTGTTACAAAACACTTCAAATGCATTAAAAGACTAGTTGATAGCACTAAAACAGTAGTTAAAAGTGTTGTAGCATTAGGAAAACTATATATCTAATCTTCGTGAGCTTAGGAACATCTATGAAAGTTTGTTGATCTTGTTATGAATCTTCCCAAATGTTGTAGAACCTATAATGAGTTAGATCGACACCAAAAACTAGAGAAAAACATAAATCTAAAGGAAAAAGAAAATATTAGAAATAAAACATGAAAAATAGAGAATCTTTAAGATGAAGCCCCATGGTGGGCACCAATTTGTACACAGTGGATTCACATATTGATGAGAATTTAGAGAAGAGTACAAATAGAATGACAACAAACTAATCTAAACCTAAAAAATCATTATTAAATAGAGGCTCTACAAGTGTCCCATGTTTCCCTAACTACAATCATGAAGATTGTTTTAGACTAGCATCTCAATGAAAATTCTAGAATGAGAGTATTCTATGAATGCAAATCTACAAGTATGTATGCAAGATCAATGTGAAAATGTAGATTATGAAAGTATAAGGATTCTATGATATGTTCTTGTAATGGACTAAACAAGTGCTAAATTATATCAAATGAACAACTTAAAAATCCTAAAATAATGCTAGAATGGCATAAATTCACTATAATAATAATGCTAACATGCTAATATGACAACTCTAAATATGCCTATAGTGTAGATGCACCAAAATTTGGTCCCTTTGCTCTAGAAATCTCCTCTTATTTATAGGATTTTTAGAACAATTTGGGGTAAGAATTAGGGTTTCACTTTTGAATGGGGGTAATGGTGAAGTTGTAAATATCTCATAAGGCACCAAGAGGAAGAGTCCAATGGACTTAGTTTGTGAAGATAAATGAGAGTTGTTCTAAATGGATTTGGGAGGATAAATGGATTTATTGATGTAATAAATGTTCTATTTATTTTCAATCTTTTGTCTTTTCCTTTTTCCTTTTTCAATTTCCTTTTATGATTTTGAATTTATTTTTTTCTCTTTTTAAAGTTGATTTGAGTTCTTTTGATTTGATAGATTAAATGACCTAATGCAATCCTTGATTTGAATGTTTTTTATTTTTCTCTTAATTTGCATCATTAGGTCAAATTTTTTGTTGTTTTAGGTCTTTGCCAATTTTTGGGTGTCTACAGTAGGAATTAAGGGAAGGTGTTGGAAATTAATGCTCCAACCTCCATGTTAATTAATCAGTTACAACCAAATTATTGTTTGGTTATTCAGATCTTGCTCATTTGGCATGCTACCCTATCAACTACTGAATAAATAGTTAGTGTTGTCGATGAAATCCTTCCACCCTCAACTTTTCTTTGCCATGTAAAATGTAGTTGAATTAACAATCTACTTCCAAATCTTTCTATTGATGTACAAATTGATTATAAATTAACTAAATGAGCTTGTAATCTATGCACCCTATTTGGGTTTGCACCAAATTCATATCTCTTAGTTTCTAAAGGACTTGGGGATATTGAAGATCAAAGCTAGCTTCAAGGTCATCTTTCCCTTCCCAAACTAATAAAGATCTAGAAAGAATGCAGGTTGTTACTACTTGTTAGCCATGGAATTCAAGTATATTTGTTGAAAAAGGTTAAGAATGTTTACCAACATATATTGTCCTCTTACCAAGGTTAAAGAAAGAGAGTGTATTAGTAACAAAAAAAAATTGATTATTTAACACTTTTATCTTTTATGACTTTAAATCAAATATTAGATGTTAACATCCTCAATATATATGATGATAGTATTGATAATGTTAGTAACACTAATAATGATAATGTATTGACCCAACATATAAATTTTAAGCCCGTTTGCCTTCACAACACAAAAAATTGAACTTCAATTGGCCAAACATAAGCAAAGTTATGTTCAAAAGAAAACCTAGTTTTCACTTATGTTAATTAACCTTTTTATTTTTTTTAATTTTCCTTTTTATCATCATATTTTATTTTTTTCTGCCTAATGTTTTAAACTTTTTTAGTAAAACAATATCCACATACCTTTTATCTATATCAAATCTTGAAAAGAAAATCACAAAGATGATTTCTGTAGGCTTGGGTTGGATGCCAGTGCTTTCTATAACTCCCACTTCAAAAAATAAAGAGCAATGTTGCATACAAATGATCATCATTTGCTCATAATTCTCTATGAGGATGATGTAATTGGAGGGTTTGAAATTTGATTCGAAAATGGTGAGGAGTTTAATGTTACATCTTCATTCATTTCTTGTCAATTTAGTGGACTTCCTTAATGTATAATTTTTTTTATCATATAATTTTAATAGTTTCTTTAATATTAAGCAAAAAAATATTAAAATTAAAAACTATAAGTCAACTTTAACTATATAACACTTTTAGCTTACAAATCAAATCTTAGTATGTGATGTTTAAATGATATGATTAGTGTTTGACTAGAATTAGCAATAAAGAATGTGCTTTGATATGCATATATTGTTAATATTTAGTTTTATTCATTTCTCATTTTAGGTGACGAGATGACATCATGCATGTTTTTTTCTAGCCCCATGGGTTCTTTTTTAAGGAGGACTAAAAATTTATTCAAGCTGAAAGAGAAACAAGAAAAAATATAGAAAGGGCATCAGACATCCCCATCAAGATCAGCCAAGTGATCAAGTTGATGGGACAAACCCATCAAAAATTGAGCCTTATCAACAATGTTCTAATTACACATATGGTCAGAAGCCCACTTTGCCAGACAATCAACAACACTATTCCATTCGCAAGGAATGTGAGTGAAAGTAACGGACTCCAAATAAGTACACAAATTATGAATCTAGTCTTCAATCAAAGATAGCGTCCAACTAAAAACTTCAAAATGTTGTTGATTCAATAGATGTATCACCACTTGTGAGTTAGATTCATAGATAAGCCTTCTCCAACCAAGGTCACAAGCATTCTTCATAGAATATAAAATAGCTATGGCCACCATCAAGTTATTAATGTGATGACCTTTGTAAATAGAAAACACAAAATGGACATCCCCCTTACTATCTCTACCAACACCACCAATGCTAGTAGGGCCTGAATTTCCCTTGGAAGACACATGCATGTTGATTTTAAGAATAGCCAGTGTAGGGGCACTCCACTTCCCCACCCTATTTATGTTTTGCAAGGGATGTCTACACATATTTCTTAGTAGTTTTCCATGTGAGGGGGAATATTTAGACAATTATTGAAAATATCCTTCCTTGGTTCCATGGCCTCAGAAGTGTCACATTTTGTAGAAATAGTTTCCCCCAAAGAATGGAGAATTTTCCACCATAAGTGAGAAACCTATAAAAAATCATGCGTAAAGATACGATAGTTCTTTTCCAACTAGATATGCCAAATAATAAAGGTGAGTCCAAGAGTCTAGGAAACCTAAAGAAATGAAGCCTTGACAGGAGCCCTACCCCAACAAGCAAAGAATACTGCCAATGAGGAAACATGCCAATAGGATTGGTTCCACACATTCCACCAAGAGTGCCAAATATGTCTAGTGAAAGAGCATTGGAAAAAGGTATGAGAAATATTTTCTTCAGTAGTCAGACAAAGAACACACATTGAGGGTCCTTAGAAGCCACACTTGCATAAATTATCCCATGTAAAACATCAGTTATGGACCACCAACCACATAAAAAATTTACATTTGGGCCAAGAAAACTTGTACCAGACTTGCTTCCACCAAAGCATATGAATGTCCCCCAACATCTACCAAAGAAGCTCAATATATCCTGTAGACAGTACAAATTTTCTAAACAAATCTTCGCTATCCAAGAAAGAGCATCATTACCAACCAAAGTAGTACAGTCACAAGATTAAAAATTTTGAAGCAACTCCTTCCTATCCTCCTTAGATCCTCCTAGAGGCCATTCAGAGGGGTATTTCCAATGAAAGGAAGGAGCCAAACCTCTAACAAACCCTATCTTATTAAAATCAACTATGTTCTAACTAGCAAGACTAAAAGTTTGATAGAGGACATGTAATAGAGGATGAGTGGTAAGAACAGGATGGTGCCCATCCCAAGAGTCAAGCCAAAATAAAGCTTGTGATATTGAATGAAAAATCCAAAACAGAACATCTTTAGCCAACTAAGCTCCAAACTTTAGTGTATTTCAAATCATAGATCCTCTCCCTTCCAAACGAAAGTGGTGAACTTCAGCCACATCAATATCTAGAAAATACTTATGACTAAGAATATGAGCCCAAAGAATATGGCTAAGAATATCATAAACCAAGGCCACCCTCCTTTTGAGATCTACACATTTTTTCCCATTTGATCATACTTCATTTAGAAGTTGAAAGGTTCCCACTCCAATTGAATTGACATAACAAAGCATCAAATTCCTAAAGAAAATACATAGGAGCAGCCTGAACAAAACATTTGTAAATAGGAAGGGCTTGAATAACCAATTTTAATAGAGTCACGCAAGAAATAGTTGATAGCCATTGATGAGTCCACTAATTAACCTTTTGCCTTAGTTTATCAAGAAAAAATTTCTAGGAAGATCTAGGATGTTTCTTAGGTGTAAGAGTCAGTAAAGTATAGTTCAATGCACGAAGCATTTACTTATTCTAAAGGGATTCCTTAACCACCTCCAAGAGATCCATATTAATAATTTCCAAAAATTCTTGAAATAATTGTAGAGGGAAGCCAGTTGGGCTTGGAGCTTTACCTTTATCCATCCTAAACACAATCTCTTCAACTTTAGATATCAAATTTGGATGATGAAGAGAATCATTCATAGCATTGGTGATAAGAGAAGGAATGCATGAAAGAATTAAGTTCTCCTCCTCAGTAGTAGGCTAAGAATCCTTAGTATAAATATTAGAATAAAATGAAGGGATGCCTTGGTCATACCAGACTAAGAAGAAATTTGAAGTCCTTCATTAGTAACAAGAGAAGAAACATACCCTTTATTATGATGAGCCTGAACATAAAGATGAAAAAAACTAGTATTTCTATCCCCTTCCTATAGCTAATTAATGTAAGCCTTTTGTTTCTAGTAAATCTCTTCTCAAAGTTCTCATTCTTCCACATCCCACATAGCCTGGGATTTTGTTCTACCAAGAGCCTCTGTAAGCCCAAAGTCCCTTATTTGGCGAGTTATTACTGCAAGATGATTTAGAGTATTCCTTTTTCTAAAGTAAAGGTTCCCAAAGAAGGAAGTATTCCATCTCTTAAGATGATATTTGACACATTTAAGTTTCTTCTCAAACACAAACATAGTCGATCCATAAGCTGGGTCCCCCTCTTTCTACCACTTAGCCATCAAATCATAAAGGGGTGAGTCTCAAAGCCAAATAAGATAGAATCTAAAAGAAGGGTTCATAGGGGTTGTAATAGGAGAAGAAGAGAGCTTAATTGGCCAATGACCAAAACCTCTCCAATCAAAAATTTTAGAACTCTTAATAAGGCCACCGCCAACCAAATAACATGAAACAAGAAACCTGTCCAAATGTTCTATGGTAGCTTCCTGACCACTTTGTCTATTGTTCCAAGAAAAAAATCCATTTTAAGGCTTAACATTAATAACAAAAATAACATCCACTTGTGCTTGAAAAATATTAGAAGTAGGGCCAAGCCTAGACCAACCTCCTCTTTTCTCCTCAAGAATTAAAATAGAATTTTAATTGCCTCTTAAAATCCAAGTAAAATAAGGAGCACAAGAATGCACATACCTAATGTGATCCTAGAGATGAATGTTCCCATCAATGATAATAGGGGCATAAATTTTTTTCACAAGAATAGTCTCACTAGAGTCCAAGGCAGTATCCACCATAGAGATTGAGTAATGAATAGACATCCACCAAATGGGAGAAATATTTTGAGGGTCCCAGAACAGAGCCAAACCTCTAAAATTCTCTTGTGAACCAATACTTTGACAATGACTAGCATACCAAATGCATGGAGCATGTTGATACATAACCTCAACAAAAACCTTAGTCTCTTGAACACAAAGTACATTTAGAGAATGAATTGCAATCAAATCATGAATAGCTTTTTGATGATAGGTACTATTCAAACCCCTTATGTAACAAGAGAGAATAATCATTGAAGGGTTTGAGAAAAGTGAGCATCAATAGATTTAACAAACCCACATTCCATCAACAGATCTCGAGTCATTTTTATCTTTTCAAGGTCCATGTTCCACCCTTTTGAGGAGCTATCAACAAGACCTTTCTTAAGGGGTCATTTTTGCACTCCCAATCTATAAAATGAACCCTTATTTTGAGATGAAATTAAAACTTCTCTAGCTAAATCCATCAAAACAATGTCATCCTCTATGGAATTATTTAAAGTCAATTGAGCCACTTGTTGTCCCTAAATGACTTGAACTGATTCTAGTACAAGAGCTAGTACAACCTCCATATTGACCCCAACACTATTATAAGTAACCACATGTGGGACCCCTACTTCTAAAGCTAAATTCTCTAGGACATCAAACTTTTTAAAGCCTCCATCTATCTATCTATTATTGAATGGCCTCTTTTGACCTTGTTTCTTAGCCTTAGTTTTAATATGTACAAATCCTTCCTTGTCCTTTCCCTAAGGTTTAGCCATCATGGGAGCTTTCCCTTTTTCCTCTTTACCTAGAGGAGGAGGTTTTGAAAAGGGCAATGTCATAGGGGATGGCCATACTCATGATAAAATTGATATCGAAAAGGTAGAGATTCATAATCTAACTACTGAATCCATGATGAGGATCCCAAACAAATTTCCGTCAAATGTGCTATTGGATTATATAGATCTATCTCAACAAAAATATAGACAAAAGAAGTCACCTTTTTATCAAGGTTTTTTGTAACAATTGCTGTAGGCTTTCCTAGGAGACTAGCAATTTTATGTAAAATTTCTTCTCACCAAAACTCTAGGGGGAGGTGAGGTAGACAAACCATAATAAGAACTTGAGAAGGCATCTCTTTAGCTGAATTAATACCTTCTTTCCATGGTTTAATAAATAATCCAACTTGATTATAAAAATATGGGACACCTTCAAAAACTCTATTACAATCAGCCATATTCAAGAAAATAACAATAAAATAGCTATTTGCTACAAGTAGAATGTCCATATCTTCTTCAATCTACTAGGGAAAATCCAAGCATTGAGAGTGGACAAAGGCATTAGAAATGCTTTAGAATAATTGAGAGGGGTGGGTGAATCAATTATTCAAGGTCCAAATGTCCTATTCAAACTTTTCACTAAGTATAGTGAGCCCATTCAATCATTCATTCATCCAAGCTTTAACTTTTCTAATTAGCAAGTTACTATAAATCAACATGCAAACATAGCACATAAGAAATCAACACATAACACAGTGATTTATGTGAAAACCTAATTTAGGAAAAACCATCAGTAACATGTTACTCAATTCTCACTCTTCTAAAGAGATTCCCTTTGAAAGTCCAACACACTGTTAAATGTGACCTTGTTAGAGGATTTAATCACCTTGTCAGAAGTGGGCTTGGTTAGAGGACTTTAGAACATTCACTTCAAATGTCACCCTATTAAAGGATTTACAAATGGCTATTAAACCAACCTAATTCTATAGGATTTTCATGTCTAATACAATTGCTAGAGAGTATTAGAAAATCTTTGACATGACTACAACATACAACTTATCTTGCAGATCTTAGATCACTTCTTAGCCCATACCCTTGCTTGGCCTTTAGTCACTGCAACTCTGACAGCTTGCCCTCCTTTCAAACTTAGTCTCCTTCAGTTTCCATGCTCAATCTACCAGTGTAAGCATCTCTTCATGACCACTTGTATAAGCAAAGCCTCTATGCTCTTCCTTCTCCTAGATGTCTTCTCCTTGATACCCTTCTAACTACTTCGTAGTTTGGCTTCTCAATCACAATAGTGTCAGTAGCATTTGCTTCTTGGTCTATGAATCTTTAAATAGAAGTCTCAGAGTTCTTTTCCCACTTGATTCTTCCATTAGTTAATTTCAATTCACATGGATTAGGTAGGATTCATTGCATCTAACCCCTATTTTTTTTCCTCTAGGAGCTTCTTGAATAATCCTCTTGAATTCACTCAAAAATAGTTTACATAGGATTCTGTGCCACCAAATCATCATCCTTATCTTCCAACTCATTTAAAAAATTCAAGGTAACCACTTTGTTAGCTCAGATTTGGCAAATCTTAATCATTTGAAATAATGCAGTAGCTCAAAACTATGAAATTACTGGTGCTCGGCACATACTGTGTTACACGGCATCAACTGTGTTTCTCTTGATGCTTGGCACCTAAAGATCACTTGGCACCAACTAAGATTTTTTGATGCTTGGCACTTGAACTTCACTCGACACCTGAAGATCACTTGGCATCAACTAATATTTTTATATGCTTGGCACTAGAACTTCACTTGGCACCTGAAGATCATTCGGCACACACTAGAATTTTTAGTTACTTGGCTCCAACTGAGAATTTTCTTGGCTTCAACTAACTTGCTTAGCACCCACTAATGACCTTAGTTTAAGATTTTTAGTCAACCTTGTTACAACTTGTTCCTCCAATGTTTCTAACTGTGACCAACCTCTATATCTTTGAGTATGTTATCAGTACATCATTTAACCATTGTCTTAAGTGATCCTTGCACTCTATTACAACATCATAACTCAACCTTTCCCTTAGGTGTTTTTGTTACATCTTGTTGATCAAATCATTTTCATCAATCAACTAAGTGATAGTACTTAGATCTTATAAGAAAATGTCATTCCTACAAATAGCAAGTTTGACATCAATGACAAAACAATGATTGAAAACATTATTTTAACAACAATATCCCTCTTTGATCTTCAACAATGAGATTTTCAATCAGATTTCCAACTATCTCCCTCTTTGGCATTGATGGCAAACCAAAACTAATCAACCATTAGACTAAGTTATTCAACCAAATGCTAACTAGGTTAGAATAGTAAGTCAAATGCCAAAACTTAATTGTAGTACCATCAATTTTTACATCTCCTTCTACTATTCGATTGCTTCATTTCTTCTTCTCCCTCTTAGCTATTGTATCCTTATTCTTTATCTTTCTCCCTCTATATTGCTTGTCTTCTGCTTTTCTGATCAACTCTTGATTATATCTGCCAACTTCTCCCTCTATCTTCATTTGATTACCAGATCATCAACATCCTCTTTCATTAGTTTCTCACATCTTCTCCTATTGATCAATTTTTTTAATTTATCCCTCTTTTAAAACAATTCCAAAGACACATTAGCATCCTAATAAGTAGGTGTAGCTTTTACAATTTGTTTCAATTTCTCCCTCTATCAGCTTGCTTGTGACTAATTTGGAACTTCAACACTTTTAATTCTTTAGGCATGAATCCTAAAGTAAGCATCCTCTGCATCGATATGTAAAATCTTCAACAATCAACTCATTTGATGTAGGGCATTCTTTCTTTTGCTTCAAGTAGCCTTGGCTAGGGGTATCACCTGTAATTATCTTTGAGATACTCAAAAGTATCTTTAAGTAGTGCTTTTGTGAAGATGTTGGCAATTTGTTCCTTTGAGCTAACATATTCCATCTTCACTTGTTTGTCTTCCACCAACTCTCTTACATAGTGATACTTGATTGCAATGTCCTTGGTTTTAGCATGCATTACAAGATTCTTTGATATGTTGATAACATTTGTATTATCACAATAAAGTATCACAAGCTTAGTTACCTCTTCCTTCATACTTTGCAGTAAACGTTTGATCCATACAATATTGGTACAATTTATAGTAGCTACAACATATTCAACTTCAGCAGTGGACTGTGAGGTGCAACTTTACTTTTTGTTGGTCCATGTAATCAACCTTTTTCCTAAGAAAAGTGCTCCTCCACTAGTGCTTTTTCTATCATCAATGCTACCTCCCCAATTTGCATTAGTGTAGGCATTCAATTCAAAATTTTCACTCCTCTTGTAGTACAAACCAAAGTCATCAGTTCCTTTCAAGTACCTCAGTATTCTCTTTACTACCATTAAGTGATTTTCTCTTGGATTTGCAAAAAATCTTGCTACGATTCCAATAGCTAATGCAATGTTTATTCTACTATGTACAACATATTACAACTTTCCAATCATTGATCTATACAATGTCTAATTTACTTTAGCAAATTCATCATTCTTGGATAACTTATGTCCAGTTTCCATTGGTGTGTTGGCTGATTTTGAGTCTTCTAATCCAAATGTTTTGAGTATCTCCTTGATGTATTTGGATTGAGTCACAAATATGCCATACTTCAACTAATGTACTTGTAATCCAACAAAGAATTTGATTTCTCCAAACATTGACATCTCAAATTCATGCTTCATTTGATTAGCAAAACCTTTGCAAAGAACATCTTTTCCTCCAAATATTATATCATCAACAAAGATTTTTGATATCAAAATGTCTTTACCTTTTTCAGCATTGATGTACAATTTTCTATTGTCATCTATTCTCTCAAATCCTATCTTCACAAGATATTTGTGCAGTCTCTCATACCATGCTCTAGGCACTTGCTTCAAGCCATAAAGTGCTTTGTGTAGTTTGTAGACCATGTCCTTGTTCTTCTCATCAACAAATCCATCTAGTTGTTCTATGTGGACTTCCTCTTCCAGTAAACCATTCAAAAAAGTAGACTTCACATCAATTTGATAGACTTTGAAACTTTTGTATGCAACATATGCAAGTATTTTTCTCACTCCTTCTATTCTTGCAATAGGGGCAAATGTTTCCCTATAATCTAGTCCTTCTTCTTGTGCATAGCCTTTACAAACTAGTCTAGCTTTGTTTCTTGTTATCTCACCATTCTCATCAAGTTTGTTTCTAAACACCCATTTGGTACCAATAACATTCTTATCAGCTGGTCTAGGAACTAGGGTCCATGTTTTGTTCTTCTCAATCTGATCTATCTCCTCTTCCATGGCTTTATACCAGTCATCATCTTGTAGTGCATCTTTCACTATTTTAGGTTCAACCTTTCTTAGTAGACATGATTCATTCTTGAGTCTATTCCTTGTCATTGGTCTAGCATCCTCATCACCAATGATTTTATCTTTGGGGTGATGTCTTCTCACATACTTGGCTAATATTGGTTTTGTCCTTCTTTCCATGTTTGGTCCTTTAGTTTCAGAGTCATTTTGTTCTGCTTCATCTGGTACTTCATCATTCTTCTCTTGTATACTATTTTTAAAATCAAAATGTACATTTTCTACATTCTGTAGCTCAGCTTCTAAATGCAGCTCAACATTCATGGGCTGAGACTTAGCATATACTAAAATTTGTTGCTGATTCCCAACTTGATTTGTAGCATTGTCTTCAATAGTCATTCCTTCATAGAAGTATACAAAGGATCTATAATCCTCTTATTGCTTAGTTTCATCAACCTAGAGTTTTGCATGCTCATCAAAATTTACATTTTCACTTTCCACAATCTTGTTAGTGTTAGTGTTCAAACACTTATATTCTTTTCTTCTACTAGAGTATCCAAGGAATATGTCTTCATCACTCTTCGTATCAAACTTTTCATTTCTAGTATCTTTAAGAATATAGCATTTACAACCAAATACTTTGAAATGTTGAACATTAGGTGAGTGACCATACCATAATTCAAAAGGTGTTGCATTTGTACCTTTCTTGACTTCAACTCTATTCAATGTATAGGCTGTAGTACTTATAGCTTCTCTCATGTATTTTAGTGCAACATTTTTCTCCATCATCAAGGTTCTAGCATAGTCAATCAATAAACCTATTCCTTCTTTAAGTAATATCATTCTGTGGTAGAGTTCTTGGTGCTAATGTTTGTCTTTTGATACCTTTGTCATTGCAAAATATTTCAAACTCTTTTGATGTAAACTCAGCTCCTCTATTTAACCTTAGGCATTTTAGGTTCTTTCCTATTTCCTTCTCAACTCTGGCCAAATACCACTTAAACATTTGAAATGCATCAGATTTTTTCTTTAAAAACATAGTAGTCATTATCCTAGAATAATCATCTACCAATAGCATTATGTATTTGTCTCCTAGGTAGCTTTGTACTTCTATTAGACCACATAAGTTTGTATGGACTAGTTCTGGTACTTCTTTGGAAGTGTATGTTTTTCTTTTGAAACTAGACTTAGTCATCTTCCCTAGCTGACATTGTTTGCACATTGTGTTTTCATGTTTCTTTAACTTGGGCAACCCTTTGACCTTCTTTTTCTTGTTGATGCTAATCAGATTATCAAAGTTAACATGACACAACCTTTTATCCCACAACCACACATCATAAATCTAATAGAAAGACAAGTTGCATCTTCCATATCAAGGTAAAATAGATTACTCCTAGTTTGTTCACCTTTTCCTATCAGATTTCCATCAGTTTCATAGATCTTGGTGGTATTGTTTCTGAATTTAACTTTGCAACCTACATTGCCTAACTTTGATACACTCAACAAGTTGTAGTTTAATCCTTCAACGCGATATGCATTATCAAATGAAATTTTCTCTATGAGCTTAATAGAGCCTTTTCCTTTGATTTGACATGGGGAATCATTACCAAATCTAACACTATTTCCATCATATTGAAGAAAGGTAATGAACTTACTTTTATCTCCTATCATGTGATGTGAGCATCCATAGTCTATGATCCACTTTTCATTCTTGTTCACATAGGTAACCGATGTTGTTGCTTCATCTTCATCTTTATCTAATTCATCCTTCATGGCCACATAGACTACTTCATCATCATTCTCATCAGAATCTTCTTCAACAATGTAGCATCTCTTGCCTTTCTCCTTGTAGTCTTTGTTATCATCTTTGTTGGAAATGATTGAAAAGATCATGAATGAAGAATAATGGACCTGGTAAAGAATGTTTTCAATCATTGTTTTGTCATTGATGTCAAACTTGCCACTTACAGGAATGATAATTGCTTTAGTGATCCAAATGCTATCAATTGGTTGATTGACAAGGAGGTGGCAATCAATAAGATGTAACTAGAGTACCTAGAGAAAGGTTGAAGTTATGATTTCATAATGAAGTATAAGGATCATCTAAGCCATTGATAAAATAGTGTATTGATCACATACTCTAAGACATAGAGGATGGAAACATTGAGACACATGATGTAAGGATTAACTAAATTCTAGTTAGTATCAAACAAATTCTCAGTTGAAGCCGAGCAAGTTCAACTTAGTGTGTGTCGAGTGATCTTCAAGTATCAATCAGTCTTCAGGTGCCGAGTGAAGATCAGGTATCGAGTAACACAAAATTTCTTCTGGTGCCAAGCAAGATACAGGTGTCGAGCAAGATACATGTGCCAAGCAAGATATAGATGTCGAGCCAAAATACTTCAGGTGCTGAGTGCCAGTAAATAACATTAAGAAGCTGAGTAATACAGAAGGTGTTGAGCATCAGTAAACCAATGATGTTGAGATGCTGCATTATTTTGAAAAGTTAAAGATTTGCTAGATCTAAGCCGACATGGTAGTTATCTAGAATTTTGTGAACTAGATAGAAGATAAGAATGATGAGCTAGTGGCACAGAACACTATGCAAAAAAATTTTTGGTGAATGCTAATGGATTTATCATGAAGTTTTTAGATAGAAACAAGATATGGGATAGATACATTGTATCCTACCTAATCTATTGAAACCCTAAAGCTGGAGAGGGAAATTTGAGAGAGAAATCAAGAACAAAACTTCTTTATAAGGAGCTATAGGTTAGTGATCAAGTGCGCATGCATGAGAGGGAGTTGGTCATAAGTATAATCATGTGAAGAAGTCAAGAGAAGTAAGAATAGAGCATCAAGACTATGAATTGATCAAGTGATCAGAGAGAGCATTGGCATAACGAGTGAAAGAACACAAGGAGATAGATCTTGAAGGGTGAAAAAGCTGTTAGCACTGCAAGGGAGGAAAGGCAAGCAAAGAAAAGGATTGAAGAGTGATCTGAAATTTGCAAGGTTGAAGTTGCAATCTATATCAGGTCAAATCCCTTCTAATACTTTCTTACCATTGTATTAGATATTGAAATCCTAAATTGCTAGGTTAGCTTACCAACTAAGTCGATAAGCCTCAGGAAAAGGATAAAGAGATCCCTAGGATAAGGATAAAGAGATCCTTCAGAGGAGGATAGGAGATCCTTGGAGAGGGATGAAAGATTCTCTTGAGAAGGTGACTAAAAATCCCATGGACTTGCATGAGCGTAACAACTCTATGTAAATCCTTTAGCAGGGTGACATTCCAAGTTGAATGTTCTTAAATCCTTTAACAAGGTCACACTTAACAATGTGATGTAGCCTTTAATAGGGAAGACCATCAGAAGTGGTTGAAATTAATTGCGCAGTTATTTTGTGGGTATCATCCCCACTCTAGTTTTACCTTCTTATTCCTAGAGGGTTTCTGGGTTATCAAATCCTTAGTGTTATGGTGTGATGCATGTTTACTTTTCATGGTTGTTTAATGTTCAATTGCATGCATGATGATTTAAGTTATGTGCCATTAAGGATTTGTAGAAAAAGTTTAATTGAACATCATTAGACCTTGAATAACCGATTCACCCCCCCCCCCCCTTCAGTTATTCTAAATAATTATAACAATTGGTATCAAAGCACACTGCTGATTTGTTTCAAGGTACTAGCAACAGGAAGATCAAGATGTCCAAAAGAGAAGTTCCCAAGCCAAACAAAGACAACTTTGTTGCATGGAAAAGTCTGATGAAGCTGCACCTCAGATCAATAGGTGATTATGCATAGGACTCAATCATAGTTGATCATGCAAACCTTGTAGGACCCCTCACTGTAGATGACATGAGCAAGAAGAAGGAGCACAATCAAGCGATGTTAGATATTGCTTCAGCACTAAGCTATGCCAAGTATGATGACATCAAAGAATGTGGGACTTCACATCAGATGTGGGAAACATTATCAAGAATCTATGGAGGAGATGATAATGTCAATAGAGCCAAAAGAGAGAGCCTAAGAGGAAAGTTTGATGATATGAAAATGGAAGAAGGAGAGAATGATGCTCAATACAGTCCAAGGATGAAGGAGGTAGTCAGTGCCATAAGAAGCCTAGGAGGACAGTTAGCAAAAGAAACATTATGTAGTAAATACTTAAGAACTTTGTTTCCCATCTATGCTATAAGAGTATCAGCCATCCAAGAGCTAAGGTTTGTACCAGGCAATGCATTATCATTTGAAGGAATAATTGGAAGACTCACTACCTTTGAGCTATCCAACTTTGACAACTACAAGCCAAAAAACTTTGAATCTGCAATTAAAGCCAAGATGACAATAAAAGACAATGATGAGATGTAAACAAAGAAAAAGAATGGAAAAGAAAAGTATGTATCTAGTGACAGTAGCACTGATGAAGATGATGTAGATCAATTGGAGGCATTACTAGCAAGAAGATTTCACAGAGGAAGAGGAAATTTCAAAGGTAAGCTACCAATCATTTGCTTTAATTGTAATGAGGTTGGTCACATTGCAGCCAGATGCACACAAAAGAAAAACTACAAGAATGGAGGGAACTTCAAAAACAAGAAAGAGGACAACAAGGACTATAGAGGTAAAGAAAAAAGATGCTACATTGTTGAAGAAGACTCTAACAAGAATGATGATGGAGTAGTCTATGTGGCTATGAAAGATGAATCAGATGAAGATGAAGCAACTGCTCTGGTGACCTACATGAACAAGAATGATAGATGAATCAGAGATAGTGGATGCTCTCATCACATGAATGGAGACAAAAGTAAGTTCATTTCGTTTACTCAATATGAAGGAAGTACTATTATATTTGGTAATAATGAACCATGTTAGATCAAAGGGAAAGGTAGTATCAAGCTTACTGAAAGGATATCATGTGACAATGCATACTATGTTGAAGGCCTGAATTATAACCTGCTAAGTGTCTCAAAGTTATGCAACATAGGATGTAAGGTTGAATTTGAAAAAGGAGTTGCTAAGATTTATGATTCTCAAGGAAGTCTATTAGGAAAAGGTGATCAGACTAAGAGTAATTTGTTTAACCTTGACATGGAAGATGCTTCTTGTCTCATTGTTCAAACTAATAACATATGGTTATGGCACAAGAGGCTATGTCATGTAAATTTTGAAAATCTGATAAGCATCAGCAAAATGGAGAAAGTTAGAGGACTACCAAAGTTGAAGAAGCCTGACAACGCCATGTGCAAACAATGTCAACTAGGGAAGATGACTAAGTCAACTTTCAAAAGCAAGATTTATACTTCCAATGAAGTATTAGAGTTAGTTCATACTAACTTGTGTGGTCCTATTGAAGTATAAAGCTACAAAGCTGACAGATACATAATGCTATTTGTAGATGACTATTCAAGGATGATGACAGCCATGTTCCTAAAACAAAAATCAAATGCATTCCAAATGTTCAAATGGTACTTAGCAAGAGTTGAGAAAGAAACTGGAAAGAGCCTAAAATGTCTCAGATCTGATAGAGGAGGTGAATTCACATCAAGAGAATTTGAAGAGTTTTGCAATGAAAGAGGAATTAAAAGGTAGACATTAGCACCCAGAACTCCACCTCAGAATGGTATAGAAAAGAGAAGGAATAGATCAGTTATTGAATATGCTAGGACCTTAATTATGGAGAAAAATGTTGCACTCAAGTACTAGATGGAAGTTGTAAGTACTGCAGTCTACACACTCAACAGAGTTCAAGTCAAGAAAGATACAAATGCAACACCTTTTGAATTATGGTATGGGCATTCTCCTAATGTAAAACATTTCAAAATATTTGGATGAAAATGCTATATATATAAAGAGCCTAGAAATGAAAATTTTGATGCAAAGAGTGAGGAAGACACATTTCTTGGTTATTCTACTAGAAGCAAAGTTTATAAATTCTTGAATGTTAACACTAACAAAGTAGTAGAAAGCACAAATGTGAAATTTGATGAGCTTACAAAAGTTCAAAGTGTTGAGAACACCAAGAAAGAAGAAGAATACAATACCTTTGTATATTTTTATGAAGGTAAACCTAATAAAGGTGAAGTTGCAACTCAGAATGATAATCAGTAACAAAATTCAGCATTTGCCGAGTCACGGACAGTGAATGTCAAATAGCAGACACATTTAGAAGCTGATCTGCAAAATACAAAAAAAGTTCATTCAGATTCTGAGAATAGCCAAAAAGAAGAAAATGAAAAAATGCTTGATGAAAATATACATGAAGATTCAGATTCTAAAAGAGACAATATGCAAACAAGGAAAGAACCTGAACTGGAAAAGTATGTGAAAAGACATCATCGTGTAGATCAAATTATTAGAAATAAAGAGGTAGGACCAATAACAAGGAATAGACTCAGAAATGAAACATGTCTGCTCAGAAAAATGGAACTAAAATTAGTAAGTGAAGCCATAATAGATGATGACTGGTATAATGCTATGAAAGAAGAAATAGAACAAATTGAGAAAAATAAGACATGGAGCTTAGTCTCAAGACCAGCTAACAAGAATGTAATTGGAAACAAGTGGGTATTTAGAAACAAGTTAGATGAGAATGGTGAAATCACAAGGAACAAGGAAAGATTAGTCTACAAAGGATATGCATAAGAAGAAGGACTAGATTATGGAGAAACTTTTGCTCCAGTTGCCAGAATGGAAGGAGTAAGGACCTTATTGGCATATGTAGCCTTCAAAGGTTTTAAAGTCTATCAAATGGATGTTAAGTCTGCATTTCTGAATGGTATACTTGAAGAGGAAGTCTACATAGAGCAACTAGAAGGTTTTGTTGATGAAAAGAACAAAAATAATGTATATAAATTGCATAAGGCTCTATATGGATTAAAACAAGCCCCTGGAGCTTGGTATGAGAGACTTCACAAGTATTTGGTGCAAATAGGATTTGAAAGAACTGATGATAACAAAAACATGTATATTAAATTAGAAGAAGGTAAGGATATTCTTGTAAATAAAATATTTTTAGATGATATAGTATTTGGAGGAAAGGAAACACTATGCAAAAGTTTTGCTGACAAAATGAAACATGAGTTTGAAATGTCTATGTTTGGAGAAATCAAGTTCTTTGTAGGATTGCAAGTACATCAACTAAAACATGGCATATTTGTGACACAATCAAAATACATCAAAGAGATACTCAAGAAGTTTGGATTGGAAGACTCCAAACCTATTAGCACACCAATGGAAATAGGACATAAGCTATCTAAAAATGATGAATCAACTAAAGTCAATCAAACAATGTATAGATCTATGATTGGAAAACTACAATATGTTGTACATAGTAGACCAGACATATCAGTAGCAGTTGGAATAGTGGCTGGATTCTCTTCCAATTCTAGAGAAAATCATCTCATGACAATAAAAAGAATAATGAGGTATCTCAAATGAACTGATGATTTTGGCCTATATTACAAAAAGAATGAGAAGTTTGAACTCAATACATAAATAGATGCAGATTGGGGAGGCAACATTGATGATAGGAAAAGAACAAGTGGAGGAGCATTATTCTTAGGTAAAAGGCTAGTTATTTGGACTAGTAAGAAACAAACATGCACATCTCAATCCACTATAGAAGTAGAATGTGTGGCAGTAGCAGTAAATTTCACAAACATTGTGTGGCTCAAACATCTATTGAAAGGAATGAAAGAAGTAACCAAACCTGTGATACTGTATTGTGATAATACAAGTGCTATAAACATATCCAAGAACCCAGTGATGCATGCAAAAACCAAGCATATTGCAATCAAGTATCACTATGTCAGAGAATTGGTTGAAGACAAACAAGTGAAGATGGAGTACATTCACACAAAGGAACAAATTGCAGATATCTTCACCAAACCATTGCCCAAGGATGCTGATGAATATCTTAGAGGCAAGTTGGGGGTAATGACCCTAACTCAAGTAGTCTAAAGCTACATAGAAGCTTCCCTGCATAAATAGGAATGGATCATTTAAATATTAGAAGAATGATGCAGAGGATGACAACAGGAGAAAAAACTCTAGATCAGTCACAAGCATACAAAGGGAGAAAACATGAAATGCAAAGTTTATATTTAAGCATGATGAAGATGCTACATCTTTGGCATTTATGTCAAAGAGGGAAATATATGATATAATTGATCAATACAAAGTAAGAGGGAGATATATATGAAGGATTAGGAATACAAAGTAAGGATGCAACAGTCTAGAGGGAGAAGCAAAAGAAAGCATTCAGATTTTGGTGGTAACTAAGTTGATCAGCTTAATCATTTGATCAATTTGGTTTGCCATCAATGCCAAAGAGGGAGATTGTTGGAAATGATTGAAAAGATCATGAATGAAGAATAATGGAACTGGTAAAGAATGTTTTCAATCATTGTTTTGTCATTGATGTCAAACTTTTTGCTTGTAGGAATGACAATTGCTTTAGTGATCCAAATACTATCAATTGGTTGATTGACAAGGAGGTGGCAATCAATAAGATGTAACTAGAGTACCTAGAGAAAGGTTGAAGTTATGATGTCATAATAAAGTATAACAATCAACTAAGCCATTGATAAAATAGTGTATTGATGACATACCCTAAGACACAGAGGATGGACACACTGAGACACATGATGTAAGGATTAACTAAATTCTAGTTAGTGCCAAATAGATTCTCAGTTGAAGCCGAGAAAGTTCAACTTAGTGTGTGCCGAGTGATCTTCAAGTGCTGAGCAGTCTTCAGGTGCTGAGGGAAGATTAGGTGCTGAGTAACACAAAAGTTCTTTTGGTGCCGAGCAAGATACAGGTGCTGAGCCAAAATACTTCAAGTGTCGAGCGCCAGTAAATAACATTAAGAAGTTGAGTAACATAGAAGGTGCCAAGCATCACTAAACCAATGATGCCGAGCTACTGCATTATTAGGGTGACATTCCAAGTTGAATGTTCTTAAATCCTTTAACAAGGTCACATTTAACAATGTGTTGTAGCATTTAACAGGGTATGCCTTTAACAAGGAAAACCATTAGAAGTTGTTGAAATCAATTATGTAGTTATTTTGTGGGTACCATCCCCCTCTAGTTTTACCTTCTTATTCTTGGAGGGTTTCTGGGTTATCAAATCCTTAGTGTTATGGTGTGATGCATGTTTACTTTTCATGGTTGTCTAATTTCAATTGCAGGCATGATGATTTCAGTTATGTACCATTAAGGATTTGTAGAAAAAGTTGAATTGGACATCATTGGACCTTGTATAACTAATTCACCCCCCCCCCCCCCCCCCCCCCCCCACTTTCAGTTATTCTAAAAAATTATAACAATCTTCTCTTTTGTTCCTGAACTTGTTTCCTTCTTTGTAGTTCTTCTTCTATGTACATCTTGCAGCAATATGAACTACTTCATTGCAATTGAAACATATGATAGGGAGCTTACCTTTGAATTTGCCTTTGCCTCTATGGAATCTCTTAGCTAGTAGTGCTTCTAACTATTTCACATCTTCCTCATCGGCACTGCTATCACTGGATGCATGTTTTCTTTTTATTCTATTTTTGCTTGATGTCTCTTCCTTACTTTCTTTTATTGTCATCTTGGCCTTGAAAGTAGATTCAAGGTTATCAAGTCTGTAGTTATCAAAATTAAATAGCTAAAATGTAGTAAGTCTTTCCACTATTTCTTCAAAGGTTAGTGCATTTCCTTGTACACACCTCAACTCTTGAATGGCTAAAACTCTAATAGCATAGATAGGGAGTAGAGTTCTTAAGTATTTTCTGATGATAGTTTCTTCTTCCAATCGACCACCTAGACTCCTTATTGCACTTACCACTTCTTTCATTCTTGCAGCATATTGAGTAGCATTTTCACCTTCCTCCATTTTCATGTCATCAAACTTTCCTCTTAAGCTTTCTCTCTTTGCTCTATAGACATTTTGATCTCCTCCATAGATATCTAATAAGGCTTTCCACATATTTAATGTAGTGTCATAATCGTTGATGGAATCATATTCTGCATAATTAAGTGTAGAGGCAATTTCTAGCATTGCTTGCTTGTGCTCCTTCTTTTTATTCAAATCATCCGAAGTAAGAGGTCCTACTAGATTTACATGTTCTATTCCAATTGAGGTTTGTGCATAGTCACCTATTGATCCAAGGTGCAATTTCATCAGACTTTTCCATGTAGCAAAATTGTCTTTGTTGAGCTTGGGAACTTCTCTCCTGGACATCTTGATCTTCCTACTTCTTGTACCTTGAAACTAAATCAATAAATGTCTCTGATACCAATTGTTAGAAATGCTTTAGAATAATTGAGAGGGGGGGTGAATAAGTTATTCAAGGTCCAAATGTCCTATTTAAACTTTTCACTAAGAATAGTGAGCCTATTCAATTATTCATTCATCCAACCTTTAACTTTTCTAATCAGAAAGTTATTGTAAATCAACATGCAAACATAACACATAAGAAATCAACACATAATATAGAGATTTACGTAGAAACCCAATTTGGAAAAAATTACTGGTAACATGCTACTCAATTCTCACTCTTTTGAAGTGATGTCCTATGAAAGGCCTGCCCTATTAAAGACTTACAATACACTATTAAATGTGACCTTGTTAGAGGATTTAACCACCCTATTAGAAGTGGGCCTAGTTAGAGGACTTTAGAACATTCACTTGGAATGTCACCTTGTCAAAGGATTTACAAATGGCTATTAAACCAACCTAAGTCCATAGGATTTTCATGTCTAATACAATTTCTAGAGAGTATTAAGAAATCTTTGACCTGACTACAATATACAAGTTATCTTGTAGATCTCAGATCACTTCTTAGCTCATACCCTTGCCTAGACTTCAATCACTACAACTCTGATAGCTTGCCCTCCTTTCAAGCTTAGTCTCCTTGAATCTCCATGCTCAATGTACTAGTGTAATCATCTCTTCATGACCTATTGTAGAAGTAGAACCTTTATGTGCTTCCTTCTCCTAGATGTCCTCTCCTTGACACCCTTCTAACTACTTTTTAGTTTGGCTCTTATTGTGGTGTCCACAACACATGCCCCATTCCTAACTAGGAATGGGGGCCCCCTACTTTTTTTCAACTCCTGGACTCGTAATTCGAGAGTTGGGAGAAGAAAATTTGGTTAGAAGTTAGAATTTAAAGAGTCAAAATGTAAAAAATAATAATAAAAAAATAAAAAAATAACAAAAAATTGAAAAATTGAAAAACACAAAAAAATTAGAAAACTTGATTTATTTATTTTTAATTAAAAATAAATAAATAATAAATAATAAATAATCATTATCAAATGCATGTGCCTGTGCACCATGGGCACTGAAGTGGCATGCACCAAAGGCCTCACATGCACCCGAGCACCACGTGCATGACCAAATGCTATGTGTGTGCTCAAGCGTCGCGCATGTCGAAGTAGTGCACACCAAAGGCCTCGTGCGTGCCACAAAGGTAGTGCACAAGCCCAAGCTTAACTTGTGCGGCCTATGCACCAAAGGCCTCATGCACATCGCTAAGGGCACCGTGTGTGCTTGAGGCTTTCTAAGGGTAGTGCGCACACCCGAGCGCCATGCGCGTGCTCCTGAGCACCACACACAACACCATAAAGGGTTGTGCATGCCACCAAGGGCAATGCATGTGCAACACCACAAAGACCCTACGTGCACTCCCAAGGGCCACACATGCCAAAGTACCATAATATGTTGAAAAGGGCCACGTGCACCATAACAAAACATGCATGCGCCACCATACACACTGTGCTCTCCACCTGAATTGCTCCTTGCATGCATGCACCACACACATCACCACAGTGCACTTTGTTGAGCACCCACCACTAAGCTCACTCTACATGTTCATAGTGCCTCCCATTCACCTCCAGTTTTGTTTGAGTAGCTAGTTTTTGGATTTTTTGTTTCAGTTTCATCAAGTTTTTTCTTAACTAAGCATTTTTCATCCCTTTGAACTAATGTTTGCTTCTTTTTATAGGTAAAAAAGGTATCCTTTGTAATGCCCCACCTGGAGATCCTTGGAAACAAGGATTCAAATCAAGCCAAGCTATTTTTTTTTTTACAAGTATGAATGCACAAGAAAACATCATACAGGGATCACAAAGATCGCAACGGAAGACCTCAACACAATCCCGGCAACCAACGAATCTTCGAATGCCACTACCCAACTGACACACCCAAACAAAAGCCAACAACCACCACAACAAGATGAGGGCACAAGAAATGACCACTCATCAACAAAACACCAAGCTGGGGTAATATGTAGAATCTCAAATTTTGGCTAAGCCTAAAATCTTGAAGCCCTGAAAATTGTCTAAGTCTAGATTTTTGAAGCCCTGAAATTTCCTAGAATCCATAACTTATCTCTGAGAGGTATGAAACCTATCTCAAATGATTTGTCGCATATATTAAAATATATCTTAAGTACAACTTATACTTAAACGATATATTTTAAGCCCCGAAGGACTACAACAGAAACCCAAAAACTGAATTTCAAAACACACCTCTCGAATTCAAAATGCAACAACATAGGCTCGAAGAATGCCCCAAAGGGTATCCAAAACCACTCTCAAAAAGATCGGATCATGAAGAAAAGTGCCCGCTGATGGCACGTGCAAGTTTTTCACAAAAACCGTGCGACACTTTTTACTAAGGGAGGGCGACACTTCTCCCTTACTAAGTGCGACACTTCTCAAGAAGGCATGCGATACTGGAAAAGTATCGTGCGACATTTCTCATAAAGTAGTGTAACACTCTTCCAGTGTCGTATGACACTTCTCCAGTAATGCGTGCGACATTCTTTCTATGGGTGTGCGATACTTTATCAGTGTCGCACAATGCTAAACAAATGTCGCCCATAAAAAGTAAAAACACTTCCAGAACTCAAAAATGAGGAAAAACCAACAAAATAACCTCCACACTAGGGAGTACCCGATCCACAAAGGCTCGAGGAATGAACACTCGAGCGCAAGAACAACACAGAAAGGAGAACATCTATCCATCTAAACCATAAAAGAAAAGCACATACTAAAATAAATATCGCAATGAACAAAAATACATTTCAGAACTAAACAACCAAATAAGTGTGTGGTTCCTCCCAACTGTCAATAGCATCATAAGACCATCGTGGATCCTAGCCATCCCCTGCGTGTAACATCCCAAGCCACCAACCAGATCGTCAGTACTATTGTAATAGGGATGTCACTACTAAAAACATGCAACAATATAAGCATAAGAAAATCTAACATGCTAGTGATAACGCATAAGATAATCCTACAGTAGATAACATCACCTATCACATGCTAAACAACAATAAGCAACAGATATACTACTAAAGCAAATCACATCATCTAACCATATGCTAAACATCATAATAAGGGAATGCACCAAATAAAATGACATCATCTAAACATGATATACAAGCATCCCAATGAAAGCATAAATCACAAGAAAGCATACTCTAAAATCCGAAGTACCAAGTGAAGACATCCAGCAACGGTCGCACTAGGAAAAAAGATCATCTCTGTACACCGATCCCTAGCAGTGGTGAAGGTAGCTACACCTCCCAACCATGTGTCACCCGTAGGTCCACACCCATCGTGCTGATGGAGATAATGATCCAACCACAAACACACACAAATCACAACATCCATGGCTAACACTCACGCCAGATAGTATGATGGATGAACCAAGAACCTAAGACAATGCAAGGAGTACAGGTCTTGGTCAGACACTCAATAGGCTACTATGTAGGGACTAACATCATGGAGAGTCGCTTGGCATCAAAAAGCCCAAGCTCGGATCTGTGTAGCTCAACTGCCTCAATGGAAGGCCAATACACCGTGTAGCTCAACTCCCTCAACGGAAGGCCAATACAAAAAAGTAGCATTTTATTATCTTAAGTTTTATTACCAGTCACACATTTTCTTTAGTTATCACTTATACAAGCTCCTCTCAGCCATACCCATGGCGTCATGATCGCCAGGCTGTGAGATAGAAGCCCCCTCCATATGCTACCCTACCCTACCCATGCTCATCCTAGGACAAGTGCCCGTGGGCATGCATACTCCCATCCCAACCCCAATGATCATGACTTCCAACAAATCCACGTAAGATCGGGCCTCGCAAGTCACCCAACAAATGTACGCGCACGTACTCGTGTGTGGCGCACCACCATCATGAAGATCATAACACAAAGATAGGAATGAGAACACAATGCAAAAAAAACACCCAATGGAAAGCAACACGGGAAGGACAGATTCTACATGAATCCCAAAGCCAATAAAATCATACATCATGAAATCACTTAATCGGCCTCAATCCGAGAGTATGGATTCTACACGAATCCAAATGATGTAACAAGACCAAACATTGTGAACTCACTCTACCGGCCTCAATCTAAGAGTATGGATTCTACACGAATCCTAGCATTCAAGAAACAAAAGCAAAGGTCTAAACGAAACCATAACAAGTATAAAATCACTCAACTGAACACAACGTCAGGAGTACGGATGTAACACGCATCCCAATGCAACATAAAAGTGCAATAGTGGTCTGACTGATATCCAAACGGATTATCTAGGTCCACGACCCACAATGTGCCAAGAAAACCTGAAAAAACAAGGTGGCATGCAAAACGAGGTAAAAATTCCAAATTTTGAAAAAACTTCAAAATTAAAACCCATTTGGTCTTTAAGTTCAAAAACCCCAAAAATCAAAAAATAAATGAAATCGAACATCGTATGCAAAAATGGCTAGCATAACGGTGCAACATTTCAAACCCTCATCCCGAAAAATAGGGAAATGTTCATACCCGCCCAACAGGGTAGAACTAACATACAAAAATGGAGGGGAACACTAGTTCTTAGCCTCCAAACAAATGGCTACAAAAAAAAAAAGCAGAAATGGAGCAGAAACAATAAAACAGGAAATCTCTACCTCACAGCCAAAAGGGCAAAACAGAAAATTGAACCAGAAAATAAAACACCCGCAGAAGTGGTTGAAAATTGCGGCAATCCAAGGTTTCCCCGAGCTGGATCCAACGAGCCCAACCTCGCGACGATCCCACGCCCGTAGCTCCCACAACGAACAAAATAGTAAATCCTCATGAAGAGGATTTTGGGTTTTACTCTCCAACTTTCCAATTTGAAAGTGAGAAGTGAGGAATTAAATTCCTCTTTGGATACTTATTCACTTTTCGGGTGAATAATCGATTAGGGCATTTAACCAGCCAATCTAGTTAAACCCCGAATCGACCCAAACAAAAATAGGCTATTCCTATAAATAGGAATTCATCTATGGAAAAGCTGCCAGAAATTAAAATAAATCAATTTAAAAGCCCGAAAACCCAAAAACACATAAATCTCCTTAATAACTTTTGCGACAATGCGAACCTCTAAATGCACAGACATGCTTACTGGTCTCATCACATAATGCAAATGATTTTTGATTTAATAATCACCGAAAGGTTTAAATTAAACATTTAATTAAGGATACATCGACCATACAAAGCCGACATTGGTAAAATATGAACGGCTGAATCACTAACTCCATGTGCCACTACTAGGGATATAAATCCTACACACTAAACAACATGATCAAGTGCAATTGCATATAATAACATAGCCGAAGCAATAAATGTATTAAATCACCTAATTTAACCATTTATTTAATTATATTAAAATAATCTATTTACATCACTCACATTCGCAAAAGGCATAGCAACATAGGAATGAAGTAAGTAACCATAGCATTAAATCCATCATATAGCGAAATCAGAGGTATGTCCAAATACTAGATAATTAGATAACCAGATATCATCATAAAACACACTGTCATCTCAAAATGGCATCATCATGCAATATGATTAACTGAACAGCATAGTAGTCTAATATCTATGATACTGGAATCAAAGAGTAATATTTGACCCTCAGGTCATCTCAAATGTAAAACATAACATGAGTAACAAATATCTCTCTAATAAAAAATATAACAAGGTAAATGTTTGCAGCACATAACCAAATAATCTTACTTACACATTTAATAATGATTGTTTACTCTGCATTAAAAAGTCATTTAAAACACATAAGAAAACACAGTCATAAACATGACTAACCACTACTATAGGAACCTAGTCCAGTGTAGCATGGTAAAAAGTACATAGTGCAATCTCTGCACACATCTCAGGGTAATCATGGAACAACCTCATGATACCACATCGATCCTGGTAACCACTGGCACAAACCTCAGTAAACCAAAAATCACATCATAATCTCAAAGATTGGTTCCAAACACCTCAATGGTGTAGACCACTCAGGGTCACAATCATGATCCCATGACAACAAAAGATCAACAAGGTTGCATCCATTAGGATGACTTACAAAAGTCAAATGGGAGAGGCACTACATCCTTCACTTGTCAGGGTCATAACTTTTGACTCAGAGCTCAGAATTCATAACTGCTTACACCATTGGAAAGAAGAACTGAAGATCTAATTTCAGTCCCTAAGAAAATGAGCCTTCGATTGCCCAATTTTAGGGACCGATGAAAGTGTCACCTTGAAATTTTGAGCAGAAAACCTTTGAAAAAGCCATTTAAAAATTCTTAGAAAAATTTGTGAAAAATAATGAAAAAGTTTCAAACATTTGATCATCTAGATCAATTGGTTTCTCACTGGGAAGGATAGGGCAATTGGAGAGAAGATAGAGGTCGAAGATATAGAGGTTGGACACATGAAGTGGAACAAGTTCCTCATCTTATGCAGCTATTAATGACAAGATTCAATGCAAGTGCCTTTCGATTTAAGATTGAAGAAGCAGAAGGAGTGCAAGTTTATGAAACTGATGGGCTATAAAGAGGGTGTAAATCATCAAAAAAGGGCAAAGAATGTATACAAAAAAGATCTAAAACCCCATTTGAGCAAAACCCAGAAATCATTTTTCAAAATTGAGAACTTTGATTTTTTGGTGAATTGAGCTTTTGAGGTCCACAGTTATGTAGCCCTGCATTTTCATGCAGGTCCATAGCTCCACATTTTCATGTAGCTCCACAATTTAGAGGTGCACCGACGGTTAACTACTAGTTCCAAAAATAGCACTTTTCATGCATCGAGAGTGCATTCTGATGGCAAGTTAACTCTGACATGCCTACTGAAGGGCCAATTTCCATTTTTGATGCCTCCGTGCACTTCCACTTCAACTGATGGCTTCCTCCTACTTTCTCTCTTATGCTTTCTCTATTTTTGACATGTAAAGGACTCATGCATCCAATCAATGAATAAAATATGGATATCCCACTAAGCACCAATTACATAGTCAGTTTGTATATATTTAGTTTGTTTAAATGTTTTAAAAGCATTTTATTCCATCAAGATATCTCTCACTCTCAACACAAATTGAGGAGATGATTTCTTATAAATACCCCATTGTAAAATGTAAGAAAGGCTGTTGTTATTATGTAATAAAATTATGCTTTTGGTGCTCGCATTTGGAGTGTAGTTATTCTTTCTTGAATGTGTCATTATTTTGTGGATTTTATTCATGAGATTGTGATTGAGCCAAAGGTTTATTGTGTTTTTTCTGGTTGTGCAATCTTTTAGTTTTGGTGTTTTCTATAGATATATGAATTTCGCTAATGTAACGAGCTTGAGAAGAGATCTTCGGATTGTGTCTACATAGCTTTTTATCTCGCATGAGCGCACTTTTTGTGGCCTTGTAATTTTGATGAACAGTGAAACATCATTCGATTTGTTAAAGATTCTCACTAACAATTGCATCAGTGGATTCTAGGAAGCACTACTTCTATTTTCATTAGTTTCCTACCAATTTCTTCGAAGGTTTAACTCACAGTGTGTTGTGTTCTGTAGCTTATGTCTATTTAGGAATTTCAATTTCAAGTTATTCGATTTCATGTTATTTTCTTTCAATTTTGTTATTTGCTTTGCTAACCCCCTATTAGAATATGACCTCATAGTAGCTACATTGTTAGAGTTGCATTCATGGAAAACAAAAAAAATACAAAATAATTGTTCGTTTGGTGTGATATTTTGAGACAACGAATAGATTTTACTTCAATTCCAAGATAAAAGAGTTTTTAGAACCAACAAAGGCCTCCTTGTGAACACTCACATTTATCTTCTACTGAGTGGATTTTGGTACATCGCAAGACAAACACTAAACCATGGAGTGGATCCTTAAAAAGATTTTCTTTTTGAGAGAGGAATTACACTATGGATTCCTGTCATTGACCTCGTGCAAAATGAACGCCCAACAACTCTTCAGCAGCAATAATATCAACAACATTTTCTTATTGGTCTATAAATCCTTAAATATAAGTCTTGGAGTTCTTTTCCTACTCAATTCTTCTATTCTTTAATTTCAATTCACATGGATTAGGTAGGATTCATTGCATCTAACCCATATTTTGTTTCCTCTAGAAACTTCTTGAATAATCCTCTTGAATTTGCTCAAAAATGGTTTACATAGGATTTTGTGCCACTAGCTCATCATCCTTATCTTCAAACTCATTCAAAGAATTCAAGGTAACCACTTTGTCGGCTTAGATTTGGCAAATCTTCATCATTTTAAATAATGCAACAGCTTGGCACTATTGAATTATTGGTGCTCGGCACATACTATGTTACTCAGCATCAACTATATTTTTCCTAATGCACGACACCTGAAGATCACTCGACACCAACTAAGATTTTCTAATGCTTGGCACTTGAACTTCACTCAGCACCTAAAGATCACTCAACACACACTAGAATTTTTAGTTACTCGGCTCCAACTGAGAATTTTCTCGGCTTCAACTAACTTGCTCAGCACCCATTGATGATCTTAGTTTAAGATTTGTAGTCAACCTTGTTACAACTTCTTCCTCCAATGTTTCTAAGTGTGACCAACCTCCGTATCTTTGAGTATGTTATCAATCCATCATTTAACCATTGTTTTAACTAGTCCTTGCACTTCATTACAATATCATAACTCAACATGTCCCTTAGGTTTTTTTGTTACATCTTGTTGATCAAATCCTCTTCACCAATCAACTAAGTGATAGTACTTGGATCTTATAAGAAAATGTCATTCCTACAAATAGTAGGTTTGACATCAATGACAAAAAAATGATTGAACACATTCTTTTAACAATAATCTCCCTCTTTGATCTTCAACAATGAGCTTTTCAATCAGATTCCCAACAAAAGGAATGTGAATACCAAGAAACTAATAGATTAGAGCATGTCTACTTCAATATGAGACATCATCTTCAACCAAATCAGGAGAAATGACCAAAACTTTGTGATTCTGGGATCTAGGAAGACACCCATTAACCTTCTTCATATTAGGGTTAGCACTCACATAAAATGTATATACTTGCTATGCATGCATGCTTGAAGAGGACCCATTATGAGCCTTGTCCATGTGAGAGATATCCACAAATGATGCCATAGAAATCTCTACCATGCAAATATGGAAGCCAGGAAAACAAACATAAAAAAAAAAAGCTACTAGAAAATTGAAAAGGTCCCCATGGATGCCAAATAGAAACAAAAACCATTTCAATAAACAAAAAAATACTCTACTGCTAAAACTCTTCCACAAAACTCCAGCATGAAAAAATGCAACCAAACTAGGGAAGCTCCATATCTCTCTCCATCAACTATGGGTTTTCTTTGACATGGCCTTTGCATATCAATTTAGTCTTCAAATCCTAGAACCATATGCTTCCATGCATTCTTTTGCATGTTATTTTTTTACCTATAATTTTTATTAGCATTTATAGACCATTTGAGCTTCTACCATTAATTTTATTAACTCTCATGAAAAATAACTTCTAAACATGCATTTAAAAGATTTGCATAGATACAATAGTTATGTTAAGCAATAATTCAAACACTAATATCCCATTAGAAAATGCATAAAGGCAAGTCAAGCACAAGGAAAGATCAAGAGAAATCTTCCAATTAAGGTATACAAATTTGAATTTTCCATCAATAGGTAAGTATTGTAGATGTATTTAGTATGTATAGTAGGCTACTGCATGCTCATATGCTAGATTGATTTTAGTTCAATAGTCATGCTAAGTAACTCACAAAATATTAATAACTTGAGTTCTTTATTGAACAAGAATTCATTTTTTTGAGGAAATAGAAGATATTAAAGAATTAAATAGGCTACATAGCTTTCAAAAAATAAAATCATTTAGTACAATTTGTGTGGTCCAATTTCACTATCTTGGATTTTCCAAACATTGAACAATGTGTATGTTCTTTGATGTTTCAGTTTTGAGATTCTCTTTTTATATGGAGAAAGATATAAAACTTCTTCATCTTGTTTGGACTTTAAAATTTTGGAAGAGGAATGGTTGGGAAAATGGATTTACTATGCACATCTTTGAGTTTTTAGCTATCAAGCCTTTACACATATTATGAAAGAGAAGAGGGGGAAGTTCAATCCTAAATCAAAATAGTATATCTTCATGGGATATGGTGAAGATTAATTCAGATTTTTATTATGGGATCCATTGCAAAGAAAATTGTGCAAAGTAGAGATGTGGTCTTTAATGAGACAAAGCTTCTAACTCTTCAATCAAAGAAGATAAAAAAGAAGTCAAGGAAGAAGAAACATAAAAAGAAAATACTATTGCAGAGGAGACACAAAAGAGAACAAATGAGATGGCTACAATTGAAGAGCAACAAGAAGAATAGAGTGTAGAACACACACAGATGTCGAGCATGAGCCCTCCACATGATACAAGCATGCTTGTAGATACTATAACTATAAAGAATGTTCTTGATAGTTCAGCTTAGAACATCAATCTCTTAATTGTAGAAGACTTGAAGAAGTTCCTTGACCAATCCACACTATGAGCTAGACTATGTGAAAATCCAATATTGGTTAGCATTGATGAACTTCAAAATGTAGTAGCTAAAATTACAAGGGATAAGGCGAAAACACAAGAACCACCTTCTACCATCCCTTTAGCTACCAATGCTCAACCTTTTAAACAAATATCAGTAGAAAAATCTACAAAGGTTGACACAACTTTTAGAGTTAATTTGGTTGAACAAAAATAGACTACAGAAGTAGAAAAAACTATAGAACAAACAAGACAGATAGATGTATCTATACCTAATGCACAAACACAAGGTGCAGGTTAGATCATGGTGATTGACCAAGGTATATTTGAAGAAAGAAAGGACATATCAAAGGAGAAGGAGAAAGAGGCCATTCAAGTATTGGTAAATCTACCAACATCTAGCTCTCCTACAAAAGTTCATCAAAGGCCAAGTATTGAAGTTGTACCACTCCAAATTTTAACACCAACTAAAAGTTCCTCAAATGTTTCTAAGGTATTTCACTATGGATATGAAACTCTACATGAAGAAATAGTGATACCTAAATATGATTATGCAACCATTACTTTGGAATAGATAGGCATAATGAAACAAGCCTTGGAAAAGAAGAAAAATCAAGAAATACTCAGAAGGGAGTATAGATAGAGGCAAGCATTGCAAGAAATAAAAGACATTTTTATAGATGCTATTAATTTTCCAACACCTGAAGAATCAAAGCCACTATTAGAACAATTTTGAGATATTATGGAACAAGTGAAAAATGAAGACCAAGATACTAATGCTAAACTTATGGAATGGTCTAAAAGAAAATTTCAAGGAAAAGTCAATAAAAAGATATTTGGTGACATAGCACTAGCACAAGTTGAATTGGCTACAAAAATTGAGAAGGCAAAGAAGGTATTTGAGAACATATTCTCATTGTACACCAAACTATGTGATCCCACACTCTTCACACAAGAAACAAGCCATAGAATTATGAGTTTGGAGAGAAATTAAAAGGTATCAAGTATGCAACTACCTCAAAATCCAACTCAATGTGAGAAGAATTTTCACTCATTGCTTCAATCAAAATGTCAATTAGTTGTGTTAATAGTAGAAGAGGCTAAGATAAGAGCCAAGTTCACTAACATCTAGGCCCCCCAACCCCTCAAACTGAGATACGCCACAAAGAACTAGGATTTGTACAAACTTTGTTGAAGAAATAACCAAATCTTTCAGCATTAGATGGACTAGTTCACCTTGCAGCAGGGATAGAAATCCAAATAAAGTGACTAGATGTTGCATGTGACAACTGGGATGTTGCTCTAAAAATAATAATGGAGGTCCACAAAAATGTTTTAGACAAATAAAGCATCAGCATATGAACCCTTTGACATAAGTGTCAAAAAAGGGGGAGATAAATATGCAAAGGGGGAGATAGAAAGAAGAGGGAGATAAATAAGCAAGGGGAAGATAAAGAAAAATAAAGAAAAGGGAGAGATAAACCAAAGGGGGAGTGAATAGAAAGAATAACAAAAGATCAAAAATAGAGTATAACAGATAAAGAGCATTAGCACATTTGAAGTCAAAAAGTATCACCAAGATACAAATCTACTCAGAATTGAGAACAAATTTTGAATACAAAATAGGCACCTTAACTTAGGGGGAGTTACAAAATTTTGAGGTATATAGTCTATTACAAAATTTTACCATTTTAAAATTTTGTATATATGCCAAGTTGTGAATATATTATACTTGAGAAGATTAGATTTTTTATGTACAGTTAAGTGTTTTTGACACTCATGTAAAAGGGGGAGATTGTTGATCTCAGATTGGTTTTGTCAACTAAGTGTCACACACTTAAGAGAATCACTAAGTTCATGCCAAACTAGTAATGCATGCCAAGTGGTGAGGCCAAATATTGCGTTTATTTCATGATAGTTTTTAAACACTTTGTTGATACTCTATTTTATTTTTTTCAAAATATTTGTGGACCTATGTTTACTAAAGCCTATGATAAACCTATGGGTAGATACTATGACATCTTTTGCTAGTAGTATATATATTATGTAGTATTTGATATGGTTATCAAAATGTGTGTTCTTATATTTGAATTTAATTTGATAAATGATTATTTGCAAACATGTCTCTATATAATAACTAACCTATTAGGAATGAAGTTGAAATATGATTGGAAGAATTCAAAGATGAGTGCCAATAGTATTCAAGGAGAAAAGAATGTTGAGGTGTAGCCATGATGGAGAAAAGTTGTAACAGTTCCAAAGGAAAAGATAGTTAGTATGGAGGAGCTATTAAGACTTATTGCCTTCTTTGGATTTATTCCTATTGTGAGAGGATGTTTATACTTTATTCTTGTTGTGTTAAGCCGTTATCTCTTCTTCCCACCTTGAGTTGTTATTTTCCTTCTTTCTCTCCTGCAGATTTATAGCTAGGATATTTACTTTTCTATTATGGAAATAAGTTTTGATCTCCTATATATAGAAATTGGCCCAAGTGTGTTAGTTTAGCCAGTTAGAAGAAAGAGTTTATGAGAATATTGCTAACTTTTACATTGAGTTGTGTTTTTATAGTTCTATGTGTTGTGTAATGAATTTCTACAATGTAATGAAATAGTTTTTAGCCTCTATCTTGTCTTAGTAGTTTACTTGAAGCCAACCAAGGGAGCCCACTTGGAAGGTAGATTAGATTAGGATAGTATAGATTTATTTCCAAGCATTCTTAATATTGTAAGTAGAAGTTGTAAGTTCCTTCATGTAGCATCGCACTCCATGAACGTTCCTGCAACATATGTGAGAACAGTTATAATGGATGAACTGACTTGGAATATTTGTTAGCCTTTCATTGTATTTCTAGTATTCATAGAGTTAAGTGTGTTAGTTTCCAACAACAATAGTGTAAGTTCTTTTCTTTGCATTTTACTTTCCTACAACATAAGCTTAGTGAACCATTAAGATACCTAGTGCACATACTATGCCAACCATTTCAAGTATATGTCCCTAAGTTGATAAGATTAAATGCACCTTATTGTGGGAAAAATAATCCTTAGTTTGAATATATTATTCCTAAGCATGGCTCAGAGCATGACTATGATACACCTATTGTGAGGTGGATCATTTTTGGCACCACTACCAGGGATGGTGTCAAGCTAGGAGCATTTTTGAGTCATAGTTCTTAGATAAAGTTTTTTTAGAAATTTCTAGTTTTGAAGCTTCTTTCACCAGTGTGAAAAGTTTAATTGCATGCATCAAAGAGGAAGACAACGAGATGAATATGGAAAATTTCTTCCACAGGGTCTATTAGTTTGAATGAAGAAATTGAAGAAGAAGAAGTTGAGTTACCTTTTGAAGACACAAGCCCTGCTTTTCCCACAACATCATCATCAAGAGCTGAACAAATAGATACAAGTGGTCTTCAACCTTTTACTAAAGTTTTGGCTAGTTTTCTTGATAATACTACTTTGAATCCACTAGTTGTTAATCATCTAGTACCCAATGTCCCTTTTCAGCAGCAACCTCATAATCTAATACCTCCAGTTAGGCACAACCTACTTTCCCATTTCCTCTCCCAAGCATTGTAAATATTGATAATCTCAAAAATATACCTATAGCTTCCCTTCCAAAGTTCTATGGCCTTGCAACCGAAGACCTTGATACTTTCTTGTTTGAGTTTGATATACTTTGTCATAGTTTTGAATACAACACCAATGCCCATAAGCTTAAATTATTTCCAACAACATCGAAAGAATTAGCTCTATGATGGTTCATGGGCTTAGGAGCCAATGCAACAGGAAGTTGGGATGAAATGCAAACTCTATTTCTAGATAAGTACAAAGAGTATTACGAAGCATCTAGTTCAAGAGGAGATGATATCTTTAGTATATCTCAGAAGGAGTAAGAAGCATTGGAAGACTATGTTTCATGTTTGTTATATACATTGTTGAAGAACCCTCAACATGTGTTATCTGAGCACTCACAAAAGCTAGTCTTTCTAAGATGTGTGAATGATAACTATCCAGAAGCACTAGACCTAATGGCTAGTGGTGATATATATCAAGCTTCCTAGAAAGACCTCAAGAAAATCTGTCAAAACTATTCAAGGTCAACCATGAAGAAAGGTCAAGGATCTCATTCCATAGTCACTAAAGGAATTAGTCAAGGTATTTCAAAGCTTGAGATATCTAACCTATTGTTAGATTTCAAACAAGACATCATCATCAATGTCACTACACATCTTGACACAATGACTACAAAGAAGAAGTATTCAAAGCTAAGCTACAACTAGCCAAATATTGCCCTCATTTTCAGAAGCAAAAGAATGATTGCTAATGTAAATTGGTTGCAAGCATGGAGAACTAGCATCTTCCAACTGAGTACATCAAGATAGATGGACATGATGAGCAAGTATTCTTTGTTGCTTAATGCTGACCATGGGCCCAATGTCAAAGTATGCCTTAGGACCCTTTGTAAAATTCAAATTCATATTGTAATCAATGGCAAAAGAATAATCCCCAAGGTCCTCCACAAAATCAACCTAATTGGATCAATACTAGGCAAAACAACCCACAACAATCCCAATGTCCTCAGAATTACCAACCACCCTAGTCTAACCAATAGAGTAACCAATGGAAAACCATGGAAACTACCCCAAGGGAATTGGCATTCTACGAACCAATGGAGGGGATCTCAACAATGGCCTAACCAAAATACTGGTACTCCATAATTACCACCTCTAATTTAACAACCTACTCTAATGCCACCACCTATAAATCTTGGACCTCAAAAGAAAACTTAAATAGCCAACAACCATAGTAGCCCATGTATAGTATTGATGCTCAATAGTATCTTGCTTATGCTTTGGGTGTTGTAGATATACATCTAAAATTTGGTACAACTTTACTAGTGCCTAAAATGTCTCTTATAACTGAAATACCAAACCCTCCTACAACATCAAAACCCTCAGTTGCTGAAATAGTTGACCCAATCAATGTTACCATGTCTACCCAAGCTCAACCAATAGTGGAACCTCCTTTTCTAGAAAAGCTTATACAAAAGAAACTTGAACAAATAGAGGAATAGCCTTTTGATATTGTTGATCGGTTGAAAAACATACATGTCAAAATACTCTTGTTTCAATCCATTGGGGACATTCTACTTTATGGAAAAGCCATTAGAGATGCTTGCCTGAAGAAGCCTGGAAGGAAGAAAAAGGATTCCACCACAGTCAATGTTGTGGGACAATTGGCTGACATCATGTTAGGAAAATTGATTACACCAAAATATTTTGATCCAGGAATTCCTGTAGTGAATGTTAGAATTAATGGTTAGTTTGTTAAAAATGCTTTAATAGATCTTGGAGCTACTATAAATATCATGACCAAGGATACTATGAAGATATTGAAAATAGAAGGACTAAGGGCTACACCAACAATTCTAAAACTTGTAAAGAGTTCTACTATCACCCCTGATGGGATGATAGAAAACATAGTTGTAACCTTAGATTTTCTAGAATATCCTATAGACTTCATGATTAAATCCCTCAAAGTTAACCTATTTGGTTACTTTGTCATCCTAGGTCGACCATGGTTAGCCACAACTAATGCAAATACAAGTTGTAGATTAGGGAATATGACCACATCAAATGACCAAGCAACAAAGAAATTTCTTTTATATCCTCCAACCCAACCATTACTAGATTTGAGTACATCTATTTGGCTAGATTTAGGGGATGAAGAAGAAGAGTTAAATTCTATAGTATAGCTCATGATGTTGCATAGACAATCTTTTCTAAAACTACAAGAGGAAGATTTAGTATTTCAGAGTATCCTTACTAATAGTTGTGTGGTAGAAAAAGATGTATCTGAAAGTTTTGTGTTGGAATTAATCACATATGAAGAATGTGATAAGAATTGTAGTTTTCTTAAAGAACTTGATATTCTTCATCCACTCTTACCATGCGAATTAGAAGCAAGTCCAATCTTTGAAGCTGCTATGATAGAGTCCACCACCATTATTGAACTAACTAAAGGTCATAATCTCCATGTTAATCCAAAAATAACACCCACACAAATGGAACAATTAAAAGAATAGCTTCAAAGGCATGAAAAGGCTTTTGTATGGGACTAGAGTGATAAGAAAGAGTTGAGTCCTACACTATGCACCCATATGATATACATCAATGAAGGCTATCTACCACTCCATCAACCCTAAAGAAGGCTAAATCCAAGCCTTAGAGAGATAGTTAAAATTGAATTGCCAAAATTGCTTGATGTTGGTTTTATTTATCCTATATTTGATAGTAGATGGGTGTCATCCCTAGTCATAGTGCCTAAAAAGGGAGGAAAATGGAGAATTTGTGTAGATTATAGAGAATTGAACAAGGCCACCAAAAAGGATCACTTTCCTTTACCATTTATAGACCAATTTTTAGACACTCTAGCTGGAAAGAAGTATTTCTCTTTTCTAGATGGGTATAGTGGTTATAACCAAATCAATATTACTCCTATAGATCAAGACAAAACCATATTTACATGCCCATGGGGTACTTTTGCACACTTTGTTTTACCATTGGATCTATGTAATGCTCTTGTAACATTCCAATGAGTAGTTATTAGCATTTTTGCTGATATATCACATGATTGTATGGAAATATATATGGATGATTTCACAACATTTGGATTCACTTTTGAGGAAGCAGTGATGAATCTTGAAAAAGGTTTTAGTAAGGTGTCAAGAACATAATTTGGCACTTAATAATGAAAAGTGTTTCATGCTCATGGAGGAAGTCATGGTACTTGGTCATTTCATATATACTGTAGGAATACAAGTGGATCTATCTAAGATAGAGGTAATTCAAACATTGCCCATAGCTACAAAATCAAAAGATGTAAGATCTTTTCTAGGTCATGCTAGATATTACAAACATTTCATAAAATATTTCAGAAAAATAGCTAGGACCCCTTGTATAAGTTACTCACAAAAGAAGTTGAATTTAGTTGGACATCCAAATGTGATGAAGTCTTCCTATAGCTTAACAAACTTTTGACTACAACCCCAATTTTACAAGGCCTTGATTGGAATTTAGCTTTTCACATATATAAAAATGCCTTTGATTATGCCATAGGTGTAGTCCTAGCACAAAAATCCAAAAATCTTGAAAATGCAATCTATTATATTAGCAAAAGCCTTCATGGACTAGAATTAAACTACACAGTGACAGACAAAAAATTGCTAGCAGTAGTCTATGCCTTGAACAAATTTCAGCATTGCATAATTGGCTATTCCATATTTATTTATACTGACCATGCAATAATTAAATATCCCATGAATAAACCTGCTATAACTAGTAGATTAGCAAGATGGTTACTATTGTTCCAAGAATTTGATATAACTATTGTTGATAAACCTAGAAAAACCAATGTTGTAGCTGATTATTTATCAAGAATCTATCATGATGATACTAACACTACTTTGATAGATGATGCATTTCCAAATGAGCATTTATTTCATATTGTTATTCAAACTCCATGGTATGTAGGCATTGCAAACTACATTATAGTTAATAAAATACCAAAACAATTTTCTTACAAGGAAAAAAAGTTCCTTGTAGAGAAAAGCTTATGTTTCTCCTAGATAGATAATCTCTTGTTTTACACTAGACTAGATCAAGTTATGAGAATATGTGTGAGAGAGGATGAGACATATGATATTTAACATGCATGTCATAATGAACCATGTGGAGGACACTTTGTAACAAAAAGAACAGCCTTAAAAATCTTGACAACTGGTTATTATTGGCTTACATTTCACAAATATGTAGCCAACTATACACAGAAGTGTGACACATGTCAAAGGATGGGTTGACCAACAAGAACTGATGAAATGCCTCTTAATCCTCAGATGGCATTAACACCATTTGACAAATGGGGCATGGACTTCATTGGTCCAATTGATCCTCCATCTAATGGGAAATCTTATATTCTTGTGTGCATTGATTATGTGAGAAAATGGGTTGAAGTCAAGGCCATGAAGCATGCTTGTGATTAAAAATTTGCTGAATTCCTATATGAAGAAATTTTTACTTGCTATGGTGTGCCCAAAGAGCTAGTCACTGACCAAGGTGTGTATTTTACCTCTAATTTGATCTCAGAGTTGATGAAATAGTATAAGAGTAGGCACTAGAAATCTAGTCCTTATCATCCTCAAGTTAATGGACAAGTAGAGGTCACAAACTGTGAACTAGAGAACATCCTAACAAAAATAGTTCATCTACATCATAGGGATTGGACCAATAGATTATAAGAACTTGTTTGAGCTTATAGAATAACATGGGAGACAACTATAGGATTTACACCATTTGAGCTCATGTATGGAAAGGTAGCAATGCTCCCAATTGAATTTGAACATAAAACTTTGAGAACTACAATGGAGCTAGAAATTGAACTTCATGTAGCACAAAGAGAATGTCTTCTACATCTTAACTATCTAGATGAAATGCACAAAGCTGCTTTGGAATGCACTGAAATTATACAGAAACAAAGGTAAAAATGGCATTACTCTCATATTATCAGTAAACAATTTCAAATTGGTGATTGGGCACTACTATATGATTCTAGATTTAATGATATGCTAGGAAAGCTACAATCAAGATGGTTGGCTCCATATGAAATCATTCATGTGTTTGAGAATGGAGTTGTTCAACTAACTACCATTGATCTAGTGCCTTTCAAATTATTAGTCAATGGTCATAGACTCAAATTATATAAATGAAGCCAAACAAAAGAGGACTTCCTATAGCAATTTCAGCAGCCAGATTCAAATACACATTAGGTAACTCTTCTTGCAACCAAAGGTGTCAACCTTCTGCCTATAGCTCTTCAACATTAGTTTCTTTGTGCACAATCATAATAAAGACTTTATGTGCACATAAAGTTCAATTTTTCATTCACTTTCTCATTCCATCTCATCTCGTTACTTTCCACCCATCCACATCATCTCTTTTCTTTATCTTCCATCCACCCACTTTCCATGTCATCAATTTCTCATGTTTTCAATAAACCTTGCAAGACGCTGACAAATGCTACCAATGTTGATATCACTTTTGCTACCTTTTTGGTATGTGCAATGATCAGTTGATAGGTATAACATTTTCAAATTCTAATTCACTTATAGTCCACAGATTTTGTTAATTATATTTAATAATGCATAGTTTATATGATGGAAGCATTATGCCAATCCCTTACCTATACTAGGTCTGACAAGTGTGGACACTTGTTCATATTTAGTAGGGGGTAGGGAAGGTCACTAATATCCAATGACACTCCTATTTATCCATAAATATTTTTTCCAAATCTTTGTATTTCCTTCATTGATGGAATTTAATTGCCATAAGTATACAAGTGAGGTGTCGTACCCCTTATTTTTGAATGATTTTATTGCCAGGCTATGATGTGACTACTAAGGCTAAGGTGGTGTTGATGTGAGGGATATAAGTGGCTATGATTCTATGGGAAGTGAATTGAGTGGGTCTCTCTTGGATCCAGGGGTGCATGTTGGCTTGAGATCCATCTCTGGGTCCTAACACATTGATGGGAGTGGCTTGTGTTTAAATTTTCTGTGATCTAAACCCCATTTTTGGATGATTCTCACACATATTGATGATTTACCTTTATTAAAACCATATTATTATGCATAACAATTTTTTATGACATTAATTTCGTGTTAAAACAAAGAAATGTGAGTTGAGTCTATAAAACAACAAAGCAAATTGAATCCAAAAGGGGGAAAACAAAGCAAATAAAGAAAGTGTTAAGAAAATCGGTGGACAATTGTAGAGTACACTAGCAGACCAACCAGGTACTTCGAGCTATAGGGATGAAATAGTTCCTAAGAAAGTTGATCCAAACCATGCCCTAGTTCCCCATAAATCAACATGTATTACTAGTTTTGTAGAACATTTATGGAAGGAATAGAGGAAGAGGAAAAGAAATCATGAAGAAGAAAGTGGTTCTATTACACTACAAAAACACCTCTTTTAGTTGTTTGGAAAACATATGTTTACTGAGGCCTTATGGGAAGAAGAGAAGAAAAAGTTGAATAAAGTCATAGCATCTCAAGGTAAAGAAATCAAAAATGTAAAGGAACAATTAGCAAGTCAAAAGTAATAGATGGATCATGCCCTCAAGTTGGTTGATTAGGCACTTTCTTGTAGACCACCAACAAGAGTTTATGCTCTGTGTTTAAAAGAACAATTTATTTTATTTCAACTAATGTTAACTCTTAAGGATATTAATGCAAAGTTCAAATCAACACAAGAATTTTATGGACTATATTATACTCTGCCACCCTAGCAGTAGAATTTTCTTTCTGAATTATATGTTCATAATTTTGTTTTCCCTTTAGAGACTTAATGGAATCCCTTGCTCTATATAGGGGACATACATTTAAGAGCCCTCATGTCTTAGATGTCCAATGAAGCAAACAATGATGGGTAGCTACATAATTATAGGGATGAGAAAAGGATAGAGCCCTTACCTTTAAGAGCCAAGAGTAGCAAGCCAAACAAAGTTCTCAAGGATTGGTTCACATTAAATTATTGAAAGAAGAATCCAAAAGTAAGGGATAGGATTTTTGCTGCTAGAGGTAAGGCTTATGCTAATTATGAGAATTTTCCCTACTTTTCTTTCTAGAGAGCTATGACTAGTGCTAGGAGTAGATGGGCTAGATTTCTTGAATCACTTAAAAAGTTAGAACCACATAGTCCCATCAACTTGGAGGTAGCACTTCATAAGGTTCCAAAGTATCTAGAGTTAGGGAAGTAGGCTAGACCAAAATTGGGGTGTCCACTAACCATGCAGCCTCCAATGCTCCTATGGCCTTTATATGACATTAATGCCAATAGACTCAATAAGCTATAGGAAGATTATAGAAGAGAAGTGTGGGAAAGAATAAGAGGATTTTACTATACCTTCAAGAGCAACAGGAAAAGAAGGATTGAGATTGGAGAGTTCAGGTCATTAACCAAAAAGTGTAGTGCTTGAGGACAAGCATTAGTTTCATAGGGGACAGATGATGAGGCCAAAGATTTCTCTTATTCCTTGATAGTTTTTAAAAACTTTGTTTATACTCTAATTAATTTTTGTCAAAAAATTTGTGGACCTATTTTTCCTGAAATTTATGATAAACCTATGGCTAGATACTATGCCATCTTTTGCTAGTATTGTATATATTATGCAGTATTTCATATAGTTATCAAAATGTGTGTTCTTATATTTTAATTTAATTTGATAAATGATTATTTGTAAACTTGTCTCTACATGATAACTAACCTATTAGCAATGAAGCTGAAAGATGATTGGAAGAATTCAAAGATGAGCACGAATAACATTCAAGAAGAAAAGAATGCTGAGATGTAGCCATGGCAGAGGAAAGTTGTAATGGTTTCAAAGGACATGATAGTGAGTTTGGAGGAGCTATGAAGGCTTATTTCCTTCTCTGCATTTATTCCTATGCCAAGTGAATTGTTTAGACTTTATTCTTCCCACCTTAACTCATTATCTCTTCTTCCCACCTTGAGATGTTATTTTCCTTCTTTCTCTCCTATGGATTTATAGCTAGGATATTTACTTTTCTATTATGGGAATAAGTTTTGATCTCCTATATCTAGGAATCAGCCCAAGTGTGTTAGTTTAGCTAGTTATAAGAAAGAGTTTATCAGAATAGACTGTTAACTTTTATAGTGAGTTATGTTTTTACAGTTCTATGTGTTATGTAATGAATTTCCGAAATGTAATGAAATAGTTTTTGGCTTCTATCTTGTGTTAGTAGTTTAGCTGAAGCTGACCAAGGGGGCACACTTGGAAGGTGTATTAAATTAGGCTACTATAGATTTATTTCCAAGCATTCTTAGTATTGCAAGTACAAGTTGTAAGTTCCTTCCTGTAGCATCACATTTCGTAAATGTTCCTACAGCATATGTGAGAATATTTATAGTGGATGAACTAAGTTGGAATATTTCTTAGCCTTTCATTATATTTCTAGTATTTGTAGAGTTAAGTGTGTTAGTTTCCTACAGTAATAGTGTAAGTTCTTTTCCTTGCATTTTACTTGCCTACAGCATAAGCTTGGTGACTCATTAAGGGACCTAGTGCACATACTATACCAATCATTTCAAGTATATGTCCTTGGGTTGACAAGATTAAATGCACCTAATAGTATAAAAAATAGTCCTTAGTTTGAATATATTATTCCTAAGCATGGCCCAAAGCATGACTATGATACACCTATTGTGAGGTAGATCACCGAGTATAATATGTAAATATATAGATGCCAAGTTGCAAAGAGTGTTGAATCACTCATATGTCAAGTCACTCAAGTGCCAAATAGATAGACCATGCTAACTGATTCAAGTGTCGAGCAAGAAAGTTGATGCAAAGGAGTTCGGGTGCCAAGCCAAAAATAGAATTATAGTAAGTGCTAAGCATCAATAACATCAAGTGCCAAGTAACATAGATTAGACATAGTTATTTGTGATGGCATGAACAACCATGTCGACCATTTTTATGCTGACTTATGGATCGATCTCAAAGCCTTGAAGATAAGGACAACTCTATTTGAATTTCATATGCAATCACATGTAGCCAATCAGAAAATAGGAAGAGTTAAGTGAAAAAATGGATGAATCTCAACTATATATTCATACTTAACCCTAAGTCACCAAAGTCTTTATAAGGAAGATGATTCCCCAACATGTTATATGGTCTAGAGAGAAGTGACAAAAGCAAGATATCAAGGCATGAATAACTCAATTGCTTAGAGAATACTCAAGGTGACTTAGTAGTGTGAAAGAATTCTAGAATCAGTTTATAGAACAAAGGATTGAAGACACAACATTGACATATCAGATTAGAGAGGATCAAGAAGGATAGAATTATGATATGAAATCAGCAAGTCAAATGTTGTAAGTTATATCAGATCAAAAGCTCTATTGTTACTCTATAAAAATTGTAATCAATTAGGGTAAATCGTTTGGGCTAAGATTGATTTAACAATCATTATCAAATACTTTAACAGTGTGACATTCCAAGTGAATGTTCTTAAGACCTTTAACCAGGCACACTTCTAACAACATGTTAAAATTCTCTAACAAGGTGGGACCTAATAGTCCTTGTAAGCCTTTAATAGGGAATATCATGTATCATGGTCCACACTTTGTAACCATAATTGGTGAACTTTATTACTGTATTAGTGAAGAATTGTGGGTGTCATCCCCACCCCAATTTTACCTTCTCATTTGGAGGGTTTTCAGGTAATCATATTTGGTTTCAAGTGTGTATGTGTGCTTACATGTTTGGATGCATTTTCTTTACATGTTACTTTTAGTTCATGTATTACATGCATCTAATGAATGGAAAAAAGTTTTAATTGTTGAACTTTTGATTCATCCCAAACTGCCCAACCCCCCTCCCTCGCAAACCACCCCTAAAGTATATATTTCCCATTTTTGATTCCAACAATTGGTATTAGAGCTAAGTTCTTAGAAGGAGAAGCTTTACAGATTAGAGAAAAGATCTTGCAATGGAAGTTTACAAATTGGGAAAGATTATTGAGAACCAAGGAATTAAGATCCAACTTATTGTATATTCATTAGATGAGGCCGAAGAAGAGTTATAAGAAATCCTTAAAGAGAAGGAAAGAGATAACCATTGCAAAGAATGACACACAATACAAAGAGATTGACACCACCAAGTTATTTGCAAATGGAGACTCAAATGAATTTGATGTAGCAATTGTAGATCTGATGGAAAAGAATAGAGTACAAGCTGAGGAGATGAAAAATCTCAAGATAGAGCAAGAATCACAAGCCATGATGTTGCGTGAAATGACTAAACAAAAGAAGAGAGCAATAAAAGACAAGGGCATGATTGAAGAAGACAAGAGAACTCTAGCAAATAGACTAGAAGAGAAGTCAACTAAGCTCACTAGAATCTACAACATACAATTGGATACCCTAAGCTAGATGATGAATGGTCATCATGAGTTAAATGTCAAAGACATTGAGATAACTACATTGAAGTTGCAAAATGAGCAACTGCAAAGTGATGTGAGAAGAGAAAGAGAAATCGCTGAAAGTTTCAACAAGCCAAATGAAGCCATTAAGTACTTTGAGAAATTACTATTCCCTAGATCCAACAATGATACATTAGGATTAGGTTACACACGTATTGGAGAAGGAGAATCATCCAAAACTACCAAAGAAAGGAATGACAAAGGTAAGCATTCCAAACCCACTTGTCATTGTTGTGGTAAGAAAGAACATACTACTAATGTGTGTAGGAGCAAGAATACAAATCATCATGTCAAACCTAAGAACATGGGTCATTATCATAAGTGCAAAAATCAAGATCATTAGGAACATGAATGCAAAACCAAAACAATGCATGCACAAAGATTTGAAGGTTACTACTACAATTGTCAGAAATATGGACATAGAGCCTTTGAATGTAGATCCAAATCCATGTGGTCACCAAACAAGTTAGCAAAAGTGAGAAGTCATGGACACTTCTATAACTGGGACTACAACATAAGGCAAAGATGTCATTATTGTCAAGAGTATGGACACATCCCTAAGAATTGCATTAGAACACACTTTAGTGGTAACTACAATAGATGGTTTAGTCAAACCGCATGCTTTAGTTGCTTGAAGACTAGTCATACCAACAACCATTGTCCAACAAGGTCAAAGGCACTTAATTGTGAATTCAACAAAGGAAAAGGATAGCTAGATATTGAACATGCTAGAGGAGAGATGAACAAGACATGGAAAAAGAGAGATAGATGTAGTACATCAAATGGAGGGATCACTTCACCTAATAGGTCAAGTGGTCACACCTCATCAAATTAAGAAAAAAAGAGGTATGTGAGACTGATACTCAAAGTATTATATCTTACATCAATTTCAAAAGAGAATATCATTGAAAAGAATAGATTAGCATGAATACAAATGCAAGATGATGAGAAAAGTCCAAGGTTAAATTTTCAAATTTTCAAATTATTTCTGAGTGTGGAAAGTCTTCTACAAATGTAAAGTAAAATGCTACTAAGTTTTGAGATGCTAGCCAAAGTCAGTTGGAGCTAACTTTGTAGTACCTACCGAGTGAGGGAAATCTCTTTAGATGTAGAGTGGAACAAAAAAATTTTTGATGCTGAATTTATAGTTGTACAAGCACCAAGCATTAAATGTGAAGTTTTGAAGGTTATAGTTTCAATTTTCACCTTTTTTCATCATTACAAATTCAAAGCAAGAACAAGTAGAGTGAAGAGGCAATTCAAAAACTAGTTCAAAGTGTTTGAAAGGATTCTAATGACTATCCAACACTAGTTCATTGAATCTTAAAGTAATTCTTCATAAGTTGTGATATGCAATTTAAATTTGTTAAACCCTAGTTTGAAAAAATGGATTCTCATTCAAAGAGTGTGAAGGAGAAAGAAGTTTTTGAAGTTCAATTAGTTAGTAATGAGGTCAAACAATCAAATTTCAAGGCCATCCCAAAAATTGCCTACAAAAAAGACCCATCAGGTACTTTATCCATGATTTTTCCTAAGGTCACAATGGTCCAAGACATGAGAAAATATTATAACTACAAAGTAGCAGCCATAGGTGACATGGAGATAAGACAAGCATATGAGAACTGGTGTGATAATGGTGTCTTGAAGGAAGAATTTAAGATCATAGAGAGAAAGGGTTTGACCTCTGCCCTAGAATTCCCCACAGTATTTGAGACTAAATGGATCAAGTTAGTTTTGAGCAGAATACATGATGGATGTATGTGGTTAGAAGGTGGACCTATCAAGATTTCAAATAGAATTGTTCATGGGGTGACTAGTTTTCCAAACCTAGATCGACCTAAGATGCTATGTAGTAACTTAAAGAGGTAATTGAGAAGAATACAGGTGCTAGATGGAATAACTGAGGAATGACCATTGATACCATTGTAAATCCATTACTTGAATTTGCAATAAGGTTTATTTCTCACAAATTTTATTATTCAAGCAAGTTAAATAGTGTAGCTTGCATAGTTGTTTATGTTGGCTACAAAATTGTCAAGAAAGATCACATTTATGATCTTGCAGAGCTTCAACTACAACAAATAATCAAAATTTTTGGAGCTTTTAGGAAAACAAAAAGTGCTCAATACAAATTTGGATCAATTCTAATTTGAATATTTTTCTAGGTACAAAATGAATTCCCATCTTTTGGTAAAGTTGGATGGAAGACAAATAGATTAGAGCTATACAACCCAATGAGTATATTGAGAAAATGGGAGAGAATTTTGAAATAGTTATGACGAGCTATTTTGAAGACTTTAAGAAGTCTATGAAGAAGAGAATGAGGATACTTGTCTCTCTAGGTTAACAATACTACAATGACATATGTTTTCTTGTAGATATATTACACATACATACAGGCTGTTGCACCTAGGGTTAATTGGCTAAGACCCTTAGGCTATGAGATCAATGTTGATGAAGCCTCAATTACCATTACTGCACTCCTAGAATAAGAGATTGATAAAAATGCAAAGATATTTGGTAATTATGATGTCATGAAATCTAAAGTTGAAATGGAGTTGAAGACAGTCTCAATATTGAAAAAGAAAGACAAATTGGTGAGGAAATTGAAGGCAAAATTTGGAGAAGGTGCAGATGATGAGGAAGAAGAAGATGATGAAGAGGATGAAGAGGAAAAAGAGGCACAAGCTTAAGAACCTCTAGCTTTGACCCAAGGCATGGGTGAGGACATTGAAGAAGAAGGTGTCAAGCAAGAGCAAACCAAAGAAGCACCAATGCCATCAACACGTAAGAAGAGAAAGGCCAAGGCACAACCTGTAGCTAAACTAAAAGCTAAGAAGGCTATCAAGCCTAGACCAAAAAACCAACAAATAGGGTAAGTACAAGGTCTAGTACTCAAAAAGCCAAAGAGAAAGCCAAAGAAAAGACAAAGGCTACTAAACAGAAGGACCGAATACAGAAGAAACTAAGGAGAAAATACATTGCGCAACCTAAAAATAATGATAAAATGTCAAAGTCTAAAGATAAAAGTTAGTTTAGAGTGGTAAGTCATACACCTAAATCTAATCTTGAAAATATCTATGATAATGTTAAGAATAATGCAGATTTGACAAGCTTGAAAAATGTTTTGGAAAACTTGGTAGAGAAGACCAAAATTTGATTGAAGAAACCATATATGCAATAATGTCTAAATTCAAGAGCACTCCACTTGAATTAGATAATAAAATGCCAAAGGAGTTGTATACAATTGTTGAAAATAAATGGCATTATTGTTTAAACCTAGAGAAACAAATAAGAGAAACCACATTGGCCTAGGTGATGCCAGAACTAAAAAAGGGGTAGATTGTCAGCTAATAAGAAATGTGGTGGACAATTTGCAAAAAAATATAGGGCATTTAGCATCCTTTAGAAAAATATTGAAGAAGTTGTCAAGAAATCCACTCGAATGTGGAAATTGATCTATGGATTGACAATAGTTAAAGAATGAGAGGAAGATCCATTTGAAGGGAGACATCATGAAGATGAAGAAGAAAATAAGGCAGAAGAAAAAGAAAAAGAAAATACTATTTTGGAGGAGATAGAAAAGAGAATAGATGAGATGACTGTAGCTAAAGAGCAGTAGGAAGAACAGAGTGTGCAAGACATACAGATGTCGAGCATGAGCCCTCCACATGATACAGGAATGCCTGTAGATACTATAAATATAATGGATGTTCCTAATAGTTTAGCTCAAAACATCAACCTGTTAACTATAGAAAATCTAAAGAAGATCATTGACCAATCCACAATACAAGCCAGATTGTGTGAAAGTCCAAAATGGGTTAGTGTTGATGAACTTCAAAAGGCAGTAGTTGACAAATTATAAGGGTTAAGGTGAAAAAAAAAAGAACCACCTTCTACCATCCCTTCAACAACTAGTGTTCAACCTTTAGTACAAACATAAGTAGACAAATCTACAAAGGTTGACACAACTATTAGAGTTGATTTGGTTGAACAACAATAGACTATAAAAGTAGAAAAGACTACAGAAGAACAAACAGGATAGATAGATGTATTTGTACCTAATGCACAAACACAAGGTGTAGGTTAGATTATGGTGATTGATCAAGGCAAATCTGAAGAGAGCAAGGAAATACCAAAGGAGAAGGAGCAAGAGGTCATTCAAACATTGGTAAATTTACCAATATCTGGCTCTCCTACAAAAGTCCTTCAGAGGTCGAGCAATGAAGTGGTACCACTACAGATTTGAGCACCGGGCTCAAGTTCCTCAAAGGTTGCTAAGGTATTTCACTATGGAGATACAACTCTGGATGAAGAAATAGCAATACCTAAATATGATTATGCAACCATTACTTTGGGACAGATAGGCATGATGCAACAAGCCTTGGAAAAGAAGGAAAATAAAGAAATACTTAGAAAGGAGTACAAATAGAGGTAAGAATTGCAAGAAATAAAATACATCTTCCTAGATACTTTTAGTTTTTCAACACCTAAAGAATCAAATCCACTATTAGAACAATTATTAGATATTTTGGAACAAGTGAACAATGAAGACCAAGATACTAATGTTAAACTTATGGAATGGTCTGAAATAAAATTTCAAGGAAAAGTCAATGAAAAGATATCTGGTGACATTGCACTATCACAAGTTGAATTGGCTTCAAAAATTGAGAAGTTGAAGAAGGTACTTGATAAAATATTCTCATTGTACACCAAAATGTGTGATCCTACACTCTTTACAGAAGAAACAAGTCATAGAATTTTGAGTCTGGAGAGAAATTTAAAAGTATTAGGTATGCAACTACCTTAGAACCCAACTTAGAGTGAGAAGCATTTTCACTCATTGCTTCAATCACAAAGTCAACTAGTTTTGTTAATAACAAAAGAGACTAACATAAGATCCATGTTGACTAACATCCAAGCCTCCCTAACCCCTCATATAATAATACTCCACAAAGAACTAGGATTTGCAGAAACTTTGTTGAAGAAAGATCCAAATCATTCAACATTAGATGGACAAGTTCACCTTGCAGTAGAGATAACAATCCAAATAAAGTCATTAGATGTTGAATGTGACAACTGGTATGCTGCTCTAAAAATAATAATGGAGGTCCACAAAATCTTTTTGGAAAAATAAAGCACTAACATATGAACCCTATGAAAATTAGTGTCAAAAAATGGAGAGATAAATATTCAAAGGGGGAGATAGAAAGAAGAGGGAGATAAATAAGCAAGGGCGAGATAAAGAAAAATAAAGAAAAGGGAGATATAAACCAAAGGGAGAGAAAATAGAAGAATAAAAAAAGAGCATAAATAGATAAAGAGTATCAGCACATTTGAAGTCAAAAAATATTAGCAAGAGACAAATCTACTTTGACTAGAGAACAGATTTTGAATACAAAATAGGCAGATTAAATTAGGGGGAGTTACAAAATTTTGAGGTATATAGTCTATTACAAAATTTTGCAATTTTGAAATTTTGTATATATACCGAGTTTTTAATATATTATACTCAAAATTATTAGATTTTTTATGTGCAGTTAAGTTTTTTTAACACTCATGTCAAAGGGGGAGATTATTGATCTCAGATTGGTTTTGACAATTGAGTGTCAACACACTTAAGACAATCACTAAGTTCATGTCAAACTAGTAGTGCATGCCGAGTATAATATGTAAATATATAGATACCAAGTTGAAAATGAGTGCTAAGTCACACATGTGCTGAGTCACTCAAGTGTCAAGAAGATAGACCGTGCTGAGTGATTCAAGTGTTGAGTAAGACAATTGATGTTGAGCAGTTCAGGTGTCAAGTTAGAAATAGAGTTACAGTAAGTGTTGAGCATTAGTAACATCAAGTGCTGAGTAACACAAATTGGGCATAGTTGTTTGTGATGGCACAAAAAATCATGTAAACCATTTTTATGTTGACTTATGGGTAAATCTTAAAGCCTTGGAGATAAGGACTAATCTATTTGAATTTCCTATGCAATACATGCAACCAATTAGAAAATAGGAAGAGTTAAGTGGAAAAATGGATGAATGTTAGCCGTAGATTCATACCTAACCCTAAGTCACCAAAGTATTTATAAGGAAGATGATTCCCCAACTTTTCATATAGTCTAGAGAGAAGTGACAAAGGGAAGATATCAAGGGGTGAATAATTGAATTTTTTAGAGAACATTCAAGGTGACTTAGTAGTGTGAAAGAATTGTAGAATCAGTTTACAGAATAGAGGATCAAAGACACAACATTGACATATCAAATCAGAGAGGGTCAAGAAGGACAAAATTATGATCTCAAATCAGCAAGTTAAAAGTTGTAAGTTATATCAAATCAAAAGCTCCATTGTTACTCTCTAACAATTGAAATCAGTTAGGGTAAATCCTTTGGACTAAGGTTGATTTAATAGTCATTATCAAATCCTTTAACAGGGTGACATTCCAAGTGAATATTCTTAAGTCCTTTAACCATGCACACTTCTGACAAGGTGGTACCTAATGGTGGGACCTAACAGTCCTTGTAAGCCTTGAGTAGGGCAAGTATTTCATAGGGAAAATCATGTATCATGGTCAACACTATGTAACCATAATTTGCGACACTTTATTGTAGTAGTAGTGAAGAATTATGGCTGTCATCCTCACCCCTGTATTACATTCTCATTTGGAGGGTTTCTGGGAAATCATATTTGGTGTCAAGTGTGTATGTGTGCTTACATGTTTTGATGCATTTTCTTTACATTTTACTTTTTGTTCATATATTACATGCATCTAATGAATGGAAAAAAGTTTTAATTGCTGAGGTTTGAACTTCTGAGTCACTTCCCCCCCCCTCAGAAGTATATATTTCTTCATTTTTAATTCAAACAACATCTTCCTTCACATACCAATCCAACTAGGGATAAAGTATACTAGAATAGGATTCCTCTATTCATATAGAAACTCTTCCATCACCACAAAAAAATCATGTTAATCATTCAAATCCTCCTCCTACTAGACTTTACAACAATGAGGGAGAGTACTCATTTTAAGTTCACAATCATGATGCCAATGCCTAGGTTTTATGAACTACTCAATAGATAAAGGGTCTTAATTTTAATCTTGTTGGGTTCCATGGTATTGGAAAAGAGAATAGTTCAACACTCAAAAAAAGGACAACATGTAGCCTAATTTCATCATGCTTGGATGCTCAATAATCCATGCAAGAAAGAACTCATGAACCATAGGTCAACAACAAGTTTTTAGCATCACAAATTTCTCCAAATACTACTAACATACATAGGGAATTTTTCCATGATGATAGGGAATCTTCATTTGATGTGCATGTGTCCTCTTCAAAGCTAATGGAAGGTTTTGAATTCCCTACTATCTCTATGAGTCTTATGGACATGTAATATGCCTCTATCCATCAAATTCATCAAACTACTAGCATAGCTTCCCAAGGCAATGAACATAAATTGCTAAGAAGCAATCTTGAGATTGATAAACATATCGATGGATTAAGGAAGTCTACAAGAAAGAGAAGGATGCATGATTATGAATAATTTACTTTGATGAGACAAAGCCTAATATTTCAATCTCTAATCACTTTAAACTAGTTAATTTCAAAGATTCTTGCAGAAATACATAAAAATTAGTGGATCATTTCCACAGAGGAAGAGATGACTTCTCTTTAAAAATAATAATACCTTGGATTTGGTACTTCCCTCACTCAATTTTATATCTCTTAGAAATGGTTGGGTGTATAAATTGAAAGAGGAAGATGGAGGAAGGAAGAGGCATCTTTCTTGTTTGGTTGTCAAAGGGCATGCTCAAAAAAATGGACTATATTTTGATAAGATTTTCTAACCAATTGTGCAATTTTGGGTTTGTTTCCCATTTTGGATCTTGAACTAGAATAGCTTGATGTCAAGAAAACCTTTCTACATAGTGACATCAATGAAGAATTATGTGTAGAAAAGCTTGAAGGATTTCTTCAAAGAGGAAAAGAACATCTGTATTGCTAGGTCAAGCATAGTTTGTATTGGGTAAAGAAAACTCCAATAAAGTGGTACATTAAATTTGATTGGTTCATGGCTAAACAAAAATTCACCTTGTGTGAATTAGATCTGTTCATCTACTATAGAATAATTCCTATTGGTGAGTTTTTCATTCTCCTACTCTATGTGGATGATAGCCTGATTGTCGGTTCTTCTTCATGAATTTTTGACAAGTTAAAGAAAGAGTTAGCTTCTACTCTTTCCATGAAAGATCTAGGCACTACAAAAAAGATTCTTGGAAAGGCTATCATAAGAGATAGGAAAAATAAGGTGCTTACTTTGTCATAAAAACCATATATTAACAAAGTTGTAGAGAGGATTGGTAAGACAAATTGAAAAAGTGATCCTATTCCTCTTTCTGCTCACTTTCATCTAACTTCTGATTTGTGTCTCAAAACATAAGAAGAAAGGGAATTTATGAATAACATTAATTATAAATCAATAGTGAGAATCATAATGTATGTTATGGTTTCCATATGCCCCTATATTGCTTATGTGGTGGGAGTGGTGAGTAGATTCATGAGAAATATTTGAAAGCATCATAGGGAAGTGTTTAAGTGGATATTATGTAGTACCTCAATGGTACTCTTGATTACACATTATGTTTTGGAAGAAATTATATCTAGCTACAAGGATTCACTGATTTTGATCTTGTTGAAGATCAAGAAAGTTTATCGGGGCTGTCATTAGTTTGACCTCAAGGATGAAACATTGTGTTTCCCTCTCTTATTTTTAAGTGTAATACTTGGCTCTTTTTGATGGTTCTAAAGAGATTTTTTGGTTGCAATTCTTGTTCAACAATCTATATTTGCAACGCGATGATTATGTCTTAGTTTTTTTATAGTCAAAGTGCAATTTTTATTAGTCACAAATCATTCCTCTTAGTATTGGACCAAAGATATTTAAAAACATGATCACTATGTTCACAATGTGGTGGAAAAGGGAAAATTAAAATGTTCCAAAATTGACACACAAATCAATTTGGTAGACATGTTGATGAAGGTTGTAGATGATGGAGTACCTAGGTAAGGCTACATGATAACCTAGTGTTCCTAGTCAAGTTTTGGCTTATAGTGGCCTTAGCCAAGCCACTAGTGTAATAAAAGGGCTAGTGTATCCTAGAGGGTTAATTATTCATTATGACATCTAATTAGGTCCTTAGGGACATTCAATGTTACTTATTTTTTCAAAATTGCAAGGTGTTGTGCAATTATTGTCATCATTGTTAAAGGTGGCATTTGTGCATGTAGAGGGCTAGATTGAACAAAGAAAAGGTAGAATGGTGGTTACCTTTCCTAAGTAATATATTAAATAATTTTATAGATTTTCATGAGGCTTTGACCAAGTATGGTCTAACTAGGCAAAAATTTGTCAAGTTGCATGACAACTTTGTAAAATTGTGAAAGTGACCATGACAACTTTTATTGCAAAAAGTGCATTTTTTGAGCACTAGGTGAAATAATCACTTCAAAGAGGTTGGGAAATGTGTTTTGGACCTATATAATTCCTCCCTTGACCTATGATAGGGTTTGAATGACATTTTGATGAAATTTGATTTATGAACAAATAATTTTGCTGAGTAATTTTACCACAATTAGAGCATATTGGTTTTTTTGGGTCATTGAATGGAATGAACTCTGCACTATGACCTATGTATAAATTAGTAGATGTAAATATTAGTTTTGTATTTCATTCATTTTCATTTTGGGAAACCTTTTGTTTCCTCAATGTTTTAACTCACCTTTCCATTGTGGCATCCATACAGTTCCTGGAATGTGTGAGATGACTCCCTCTACTAGAGGTATGCAACAACTTGGGCTTTGGAAAGCATGTTTGACATTTTTTCAGTGATGCCTTAGGCAAGAAAAATTAACATGGTTAGGGATTATAGTGATTGAAATATAATTGTTTGGGATTAAGTGTATTGATTTCTTCAATCCAAGTGGATGGAGAGGAGGATATGAGGGTGCACAAGCCTTGTTCCCAAGGAGAAGTCCTAGTGACATGTTTTTATAGGGATTTGAACAAACCCTTGTGAATACTATTAGCATATTGGGGAAGCCCTTAATTCTAGGCTTAAATATCACAACCCACAATATGGATAGGTTGGGGTAGTGAGATTAGGTGAATCTCAACGATCTTCCAATGGGGTATCAAGATATGAAGTTTTTTTGCCACCTTGTTAAGACTTTTTCTATGTTGAATGCCAAATGGTGAGTTTGGATTCCTAATTAATTAAAACCCTATTAGGCCTAGTTTGGAGTGATTTATTGAAATTGATAGAGAATTTTATGGATATTTGGTTGATGAGAATTGGAATAGTCCCAATGCCCTAGAAACAAAATTCTCTCTCCATTGTTGAGAGGTTTGATCATGAGTGGACCAATTGTTGTGGGTGAACTAGTAAAGCACCTAAGGAGCATTGATTGGGATGAGTTGATTTCTTCATTGGTGTGGACAAGTTGAAGGAGAGAGGGATTGGAAAGGTGATCCTTCTAAGCTAGGGTTAGAGGAAAAACCCTAATAGGCTAGAGAAGTGTCTTAGAGAAGATGCTAAGAGAAGGTAGGGTTAGAGAGAAAGACTTGCTCTTACATTAGTTGTTGTCTAGGAGAAGTTTGACTCTACTAGCACTACTCTTGGCCTTGTTAAATTGATGAAAGTCAAGATATAGAGTATGGGAATGTGTGATCAATTGAAGCATCCATTGTGTTCAGGTGGGTGGGAGATTGTTAAGTGAGTAAATCCCAATGGTTGCTTGAGTTTTTCCTCCATATACTTGTGTCTCTTTAGCTAATCATTTGTGATCTATACATGTTGATTCAATCTATTGTAAAAATGAATTCTTTTCACAATAATAAAATTTGTGTTGATGTAGTCACAATTTGTGGTGAACAATGATAAATGTCCCATGTTTATGTGTCTTGTTCTATATTTTGTTTGTACTTTTAGGATTTCTTTTCACTGGCAATAACTTATTATCCAATATTTTTCATTGTAAGTGTAGTTATTACTCTTTTCATTGAACAATATTGTAAACAACATTTTTTTTCTACATCTATATGTAGGTTCATAATATTGAAAATACATCCAACATTTTTTTATAAATAGTTTCAGATTTGTGATAATCAATTAAGTTTCTATTCACTATTGTAATAATATTTATCCATTATATATAATTTTCTTAGATAATTTAATCTAAGGCTACTTCTTTATATTATTTTAGTTGTATTATTTCAATAAAAGTATTTATTCAATTTCTCACTCTTTTTAACTTTGTTTAATTTTTTTCTTCTGTCTGGACATGCATGGAAGTGGAGCAAAGTTGAAGAGTATACGTCATAAGATTACATGACAATGACAGAAGATTTGGTTATCTTAGTCTACAGGCTTTGTATTTGCTATCTAATAGGTGAAGTGCAGTACTGGATCAATATGCACTATAGACTTTCTTTGATATTTCTTTGCAATCAAGTTAATTTGTTTTACAATCTATTTTTTCCCTTTGATTTTTTAAATATAGAATATTTAAGAACTTATAAAGAAAATTGCTAGAAACAACATATGGAAAAATTTAAAGGCACTGTATGCTATTAGGTATTTTTTACCATCAAGTCTATATTACATACATAGCTTTTTAATTTATTTCTCTCTGTATAGATACCTATAGTTTTTTCCCCAATATCGACCAATCATTAAAAAAAAAAAGTAAAATTAAATGTTAAAGCATTCTGTAATGTTTCATTAATAAAATTTCCAACATATATATGCCCAATACAATGATCTAAATGTAATTTGTGCTGGCAGAGGGAAAACTCTAATAAAAACATAAAAGTATCAATGAATTTACAATGCAAATTGCACCTCAAATTTATTTGTTTATTATTCAAAACTGTGGTTCTCGATTTTCACTTCTAGGGATGACACAAATTTTTACACGTGCCCCAATACAATACAATAATCAAATAATGTTCCCATTTAACATCAGACGTTAAAAGAAAAATGTTCATGAGGAACCTCATAAAGAAAATCTATATACCTCTATTGTAGATGCAGAGCTAACATTTTGACTAACATTGAAAGATACAGAAGCTCCAATATTTATTGACAATTAAAACCAATTAAAGAATAAGTTTTTTTTTTTTTCTATATTTCCTCATCTATCTCATCAAATTAATTTTCTCGAAAGGAGGAAATAGACGGCTTCCTGCCACTTCCACGACTTCCTTAAGCGGAGAGTTAAAATGCACAAAACGTTAACCAATTTTCACTCTAAAGGAATAAAATTCATCATTCCCACTGCTGGAAAATAGAGGCTTTAGTTTCGGTATTAATGCTAATAGACTCCAAAGAGTCGTAAAATAGAAACATCCAAATGATACCCCACAGATAAGTTGTGTATATGTTTCTCTTATCTTACTCAAAAGATGGATATTCTCCATACAAATTGGAGGATCAGAAATCTTATTATATAAAAAGTTAGTTTTCACAATAAAATAAATTATGGAGAGAATGAAGATAATCCAAAATCGTCCACAGTATGAATGTACTATGAAAGACCCCAATAAGGATGTTTTATTGCATGTTCCAGACCATTCGCCAACATTATTTGTTGCGGTAGCATTTCTCTGACCAAAGCCATCCTTTAGGTAGTTCACCAGATTACTAGATTTTCCATACGAAGCCTACCTTCCACACCACTCATTTGCTACATAAACATAACATGGAATAGGGGAACATTTTCTAGAAATATAGTCCAACTTCTCGTACATAATTAATCAAGAATTAGTCCAACTCATAGCTACAAAGAAAGAAATGATTAATGAGATTGACCTAGAGGAGATTAATGAGTATAAGAAACACTTAAAAAGGTAAGGAGAACTCAAGAAGAAGAATGAGCTAGCACACTGGTAATCACCAGAAACATTATTGCAGAAATAGCCTTAGGTGTGCAATATGATCCTAATATAGATCTCATCAACGAATTCTCCACATTGGTTGACAAGGTGAATGATAACCAAGAAAATGTAGAAGCATTGGTCAAGAGGCCAAGAGAATGAACACATAAAAGAATCTGGTAGCACCAAACTGGACCACCCTATAGAAAGCCAAATAAAACTTGATATAGACTTTTTAGGCTTCAAAACCGGTCATGAAGAAGTCATCAGATCCATGATCTAACTCTCACTTGATTAGGAATTAAATCTGTAACAAGCTCAACAGGAAATAAAATTTGAAAGATAATGTAGTTTCTGACTCAGCAACCGATTATTTATCAAAAAATCAAGAGACATTACATCTCATTCATCAAATCAAGGATGAATAGGAAAAGAGAGCCCTCGAACTCATAGAATTAGAATACAAACCATCCCCAATGGTAAGTGTTAGTTTTGTTAGCTTGGACAGCTATTTGTCCATATGCTATTATTTAGTATCTAATTATTTTTGTTAACAAATTGGTTAGAGCAAGGACAATTATTTATTAAATAATTGACTTCTTTTAGAAGCAACTAGAAACCAATTTTGTTAGTGTTGGTAAGTTGTTTTATATCTCCACCGTCGATTGTAAATCAATCTTGGCCATTGGTTTACCAACGAGAGTAGTATAAAAGGGGGTCTAGGGGGCATTTGGAGAACAAGAAGTTTGGAGAAATGTTTGCAGTGTTAGCAAATAGTCTTGCAGTGTTAGCAAGAGCGCAGTGTTAGCGTGGGAATAGCAGTGGGAAATATCAGTGGGATAAATTAGGAGGTTGTCAAAGTTCTGCCAGTGAGAGGCAAGGAATTTTGTATCTCTTGATTTGCTGAAGTTTAATATAATTCCTCATTTGTAGAACTAATTTTCCCTTAGGGGTTTTTCTAGGGACAATTTGTCCGAAAATATTGTGTTCATTGTGTTGCGCATTTCTTTTCATATTTTATAAGTGGAGTTGCAGTTGTGTTATTTTTCGATATTAGCTGAGAATTTGTTTTCAACAGTTTAATAATCGTTTATGATAGGAGACTAATAATCATTGATTGCAATAGTTGATTTTTCACATAGTATCAGAGCATTGTTAAGGGTAGAAGAGTTTTACCCTAGGAAAGAAATTTTGATCTCTTTAGATTTATTATTACTTTAAACCCTTGAGATGGCTTTAGCTTGTTTGAGAGATCACGATAGATTGGATGGTGCCTCAAATTTTGGTGTCTGGAAGGCCAAAATTTCTTTATTGTTGGAAGAGAATGGTATCAAAGATTATGCTACCAGTGTTGTACCTGTACCAACGGATGCAACATAGCTTGCAGCATATAGGAAGGAGGATGCAAAAGCGAGGAGGATTATCCTTGATGGTGTCAAGGATCATATTGTTCCACATATTGCAGAGCTAGATATGACGAAGAAGATGTGGGATGCCATTCTAAATCTATACCAAAATGCTACCACCAACAGGAAGTTGATTCTCAGAGAGAAGCTAAAGAATACCCGAATGAATCAGGGAGAAGACATCACAAGTTACCTTACCAGGCTCAAACTTGTCAAGGACGAGTTAGCAACTATTGGAGATAGCCCAAGTGATGACGAGCTAGTGAGAATAGCCCTAAATGGGTTTACTAAACAATGGAGTGTCTTTGTTCAAGTTGTTAGTAGACGAGATATTTTACCGAGTTGGGATCGACTATGGACTGATTTCACTCAGGAGGTGTTTAGAATAAGTATTGTCAATGGGGCCAACAAGAGTCAGAAAAATGGGGTGGAACAAAAGAACATTTCCCTAGCGGGTAAAGGGAAAGCAAAGAAGGGATCTAGCAAAGGATCAAATTCACAAAGTGAGAAGAAGAAGAAGGACCTTTCTAAGGTCAAGTGCTTTTGATGTCACGAGTTTGGCCACTATGTCAGTGATTTCCTAGAGAGGAAGAAGGGTAAGAAGCAGGTGGCAGCTTCAGTAAGTGCCGAACAACTCTCTGGTAGAATGGAAGATGAGTTTGCACTCATAGCTTGTATGGTTAGCTCAACCTCACAGTGTGTTTGGTATATAGATAGTGGGGTGTCATTTCATATGACAGGAGTTAGAGAGTACTTCTCTAGTTACAAGGAGGAGGACACAGTATCCAGATTCCTATGGGAAACTTGTCCAAACTCAACCCTTTTGGGAAAGAGACTGTTCAGTTTCAGAGGGAGAATGGAAAGATAATTCCACTTCATGATGTGTTATATGTTCCAGGCTTAGGTATGAATTTGATTTCTATATCTGTTCTTCAGGATAGGGGGTATAATGTACTTTTTAGAGGGAAAAATGTGTTGATTAAGCACAAGGATTGGAAATCACCCATAACTATTGGAGTTAGGAGTGGTCGCCTTTATAGATTGCAGTTTGATACTCCTAAGGCACTTATGAGAAATAGTAATCTTAGAGATCTTGGAGAGCTATGGCATAAGAGGATGGGCCATATTCATCATGGAGCACTTAGATTGCTTCGTGAGACAGTGACAGGTGTTCCAGAGGTGAGCACAGAGCATGACGATGTATGTAAGGGATGTGTGTTGGGGAAGTTTGTGAAAGCATCTTTTCCAAGGAGTGACACCAGATCTAAGGGTGTTCTTGATCTAGTACATTCATATGTTTATGGACCGATGTTGACGAAATCTCTCAGAGGATATGAGTACTATGTTACTTTTATTGATGATTTCTCTAGAAAGACCTAGATATACTTCCTGAAGACTAAGGATGAGGTTTTCAGTCGATTCCAAGAGTTCAAGTCTCTTGTGGAGAACTCGACAGGAAAGAAGATAAATGTTCTTCAGTCAGAAAATGGAGGCGAGTACAAAGGAAATGACTTCCAGGAGTTCTGCACTAGAGAAGGAATCAAGAGAGAATGGACTGTTCCTTACAATCCACAACAAAATGGAGTTGCTGAGAGGAAGAACCGTTCTATATCGGAGGCAGCAAGAGCTATGCTATATGACCAGGACATGCCCCGTTACTTATGGGTAGAGGCGGGTAATACAGTAGTCTACATTTAGAATAGAGTTCCACACAGGGTGCTAGGGAAGATGACACCAGAGGAGGCTTTCACAGGGAAGAAGCTAGATGTTAGTCACTTTAGGATATTTGGGAGTTTGGCATATTGCCATATTCCTGGAGATACATGTACAAAGTTAGATCAGACTACAGAGAGGGGGTACTTTTTTGGGTACAGTGAGACCTCAAAGGCATACAGGATTTTCATTTCAGGGACTAAAAGAATTATTGTCAGACGGGATATCAAGTTCATGGAGGACAAGGCATTCAGGAGATCCAGAGATTTGCTAGTAGATGATCAGAGTGAGTAGCCAATAGAAGCTCCAACACCAAGTCAAGAGCAACAAAGCTCAAGTACAGTTACCAGTATGAGTGTAGAATCAGTTAGTGAAGATTCAAAGAGTATGGAGCAATAGGTGCAACAGAAAATGCATCTAGAAGACTTAGAGGTTGACATTTCATCCTTTATAGTTAGCAGCGGGAACTATGAGGTTCCAGATACACAAAGGGATACTCAGGAGTTTGTGGGAGCTCCTAGGAAGAGTACTAGACATCGAAGACAACTAGCCAAGTTTAATGACTATGTGGCATCAGTTAGTTAGTTGGTAGATAGTGAGCCTTCTAGCTATCAGGAAGTTTTAGAACATCAAGTATGGAGAGATGCTATGGTTGAGGAATATTCTTTAATAATGCAGAATGATGTGTGGGAGGTAGTACCTAGACCAACAGATAGGGTTGTAGTTGGGTCACGTTGGATCTATAAGATAAAGCACGGTGAAGATGGTAGCATCGAGAAATACAAGGCGAGGTTTGTGGCAAAGGGGTTCTCTCAGAAGGAGGGAATAGACTATGAGGAGACATTTGCTCTTGTTGCTAGGTATACTTCTATACGAGCTGTAATCTCACTTGCAGCACAGATGGGATGGCAAATCCATCAAATGGATGTCAAGACAACATTCCTTAATGGTGAGTTGAAGGAGGAGGTATACATAGAACAACTAGAAGGCTTTGTAGCACACAACAAAGAGACCCATGTGTGCAGATTGAAGAAAGCATTGTATGGACTCAAGCAAGCTCCTAGAGGGTGGTATGAGCGCATTGATACATACTTGCAAAAAATGGGCTTTGTGAAGAGTGAAGCAGATGCTAACCTCTACTACTTGGTGGTTGGGGGTGAGATTCTCATTCTTGTTCTTTATGTGGACGACCTATTTCTTACAGGTTCACTAAGGCTCATAGTGGATTGCAAGAAGAACCTTACAGAAGAGTTCAAGATGAAGGATTTAGGACTTATGCACTACTTTGTAGGCATGGAAGTGTGGCAGACAGATGGGGATATTTTCCTTGGTCAAGGGAAATATTGCATTGAAATCTTGAAGAAATTTGGGATGGAGGATTGCAAAGCCATGTCTACACCCATGATCACGAATTGGAGGAAGGTAGATACAACTAAGGAAAAATATGTAGATCGCACTTTATATAGACAATTGATTGATTCACTTATGTATTTGGTCAATACTAGGCCAGATATAGAATTTGTAGTAAACTCTCTTAGTCAGTTCATGGTTGAACCAAAGAGAATGCATTGGATAGCGGCTAAGCATGTGCTACGTTACTTGCATGGTACAGTCAAGTATGGGATCAGATATGTTCGAGGTGAAGGTATTAGGTTGATAGGCTATACTGATGCAGATTGGGTAGGAAGTACAATAGACAAAAGGAGCACTTCAAGGTGTTGTTTCAGCTTGGGATTAGGAGTTGTATCTTGGTTCAGCATGAAGCAGAAGTCTGTGGCTCTAAGTTCAATAGAAGTAGAATACATAGTAGCTAGCATGGCAACATGTGAAGCTATATGGCTTCAGAAGTTGTTGGTAACCTTGTTTGGTCAGAAGGTTGAGACTACTGTGATACATTGTGACAATCAAAGTTGCATCAAGTTGTTTGAGAATTCAGTGTTTCATGATAGGTCTAAACATATAGATATCAGATATCACTTCATCAAAGATTGTGTACAAAGGGGAGTTGTTCAGCTACAATACATACCTATAGAGGAGCAGGTAGTCGACATTCTGACTAAGGCATTGGGGAAGGCAAAATTTATCTTCTTCAGAGATAAGTTAGGTGTCCTGCAGAACAGCTTCCTCGCTAAGAGGGAGTGTTAGTTTTGTTAGCTTGGACAGCTGTTTGTCCATATGCTATTATTTAGTATCTAATTGTTTTTGCTAACAAATTGGTTAGAGCAAGGACAATTATTTATTAAATAATTGACTTCTTTTAGAAGCAACTAGAAACCAATTTTGTTAGGGTTGGTAAGTTGTTTTATATCTCCATCGTCAATTGTAAATCAATCTCAACCGTTGGTTTACCAACACGAGTAGTATAAAAGGGGGTCTAGGGGGCATTTGGAGAACAAGAAGTTTGGAGAAACGTTTGCAGTGTTAGAAAATAGTCTTGCAGTGTTAGCAAGGGCACAGTGTTAGTGCAAGAATAGTAGTGGGGAATATCAGTGGGATAAATTAGGAGGTTGTCAGAGTTCTGCCAGTGAGAGGCAAGGAATTTTGTATCTCTTGATTTTCTGAAGTTTAATAGAATTCCTCATCTATAGAATTGGTTTTCCCTTAGGGGTTTTTCCAGGGGCAATTTGTCCGAAAATATTGTGTTCATTGTGTTGCGCATTTCTTTCCGTATTTTATAAGTGAAGTTGTAGTTGTGTTATTTTTTGATATTAGTTGAGAATTTTTTTTCAGCAGTTTAATAATCGTTTATGATAGGAGATTAATAATCAGTGACTGCAATAGTTGATTTTTCACAGTAAGCCCATCAACCAAACACAAGTTACAAATATAGATGAACTTGGTAACCAACTCCTAGGCAACAACATGAGTAAACGTGAAATGCTCTATGGTGAGATGAAGAGTGAGATCATTTCGCTCACAAATTTAAAGGAATCATGGGACACCCATCTTGCCACCATAGAAGGTCAATACCAAGATATATTCAACAACCTATAGCCAGCCCAAAAAAACCCTTTGTCATTGATGACAAAAGGGGGAGAATATTAAATCACAAGGGAAAGAACACTAAGAAAAGAAATACAAGAAGTTGATGGATATATAAAGAATGGTTCAACATCGGGATCAATACATGAGGAAAAAAAGGAAAAATATAAAAAAAGAAAAGAAATAGTGGAGAATATATAAAGGAGGAGAATCCATAGATATTAAAAAGAAAGAACATAACAACAAGAGAGGTGAATTCATATGCAATGGTAGTACAAGAAAAACAACAAAAGAGAACATAAAAAATAGTGGTATGAAGAGAGACAAGTACACTATTAGGGGGAGTGTCTAATAAGCATTTAATAAATTTTGACCAAGTTCATCCACAAGAACCATCCACTAGTATAGGTTAAGGAATGGTAACAATGTTTTCCATCAAAGGAACTTCACAAATAAAAAATGGAGCATGTTGGTAAATGATGTTTTTCTATAAATGACAAAGTTGGGGATTATTCACCTTACATGCATCTTTGCATGAAAAATGAAATAAGTATGAAGTGTTGTCATTGATGGCCAAAAGTATATGATCAGAAAATTGAGTGACAATACCCACATTGGAACAAGAAGTCAGATATGGATAATAATTGATCCAAGTCACCAATTATATGAGAGAAGGTTTAACAAAATAAAATGATGCATGAAGGAAAGGATTATAGGCCATTATTGGTTCACAAAAGGATAGGCAAGGTTGCCAATCTAGACCTAGACACTAGGTTCATGGGTCTTCTATAAATGAAGCAAGCATGGAATTAGAATTTTTATTTCAAGAATGAGTAGGCTAATTTGGTCATGGGTAAATTTCCCCTAATATCAATAGAAGGATATATGCAACCAAAAATAGATTAAAGAAGCAGAGTTGTAAGAGAGAGTTATTATTGTAGAGGAAGAAGAGAATAGAGAGAAAAATGTTGAGAAAGAAAGAATTGAGTAGAAGAAAGAGTGCTAGACTAAGACATGAACAATGAAATCTATTGTAGGCAACCAATGGAGAGGTGAGAACAAAGTTCTAACCAAGAAAGAAGGAAGATCACTGCATCTTCAAGGAGACAAAGTAGAGATCTACATGGAAAACCAATGTCACATTCAAGGTGAATTACTAAGTATGACTTCTTACCTTTGCATCTATTTATAAACTCCTAATAGGGAGAGCTTCCATAGTAATCTTATTTTAAAAATCCTTTAACAACGTGTTTCTTAGAAAGAGACTTGTGAATCCTCTGACTGGGTAGCTTTAATTGGCTTTTGTAACTCTAACGAATAGCTAAAAAACCCTAATAGGATGCACTTTAAGAAGAAGCACTTGTATCTACTAATAGGGAACCCCTTTACATCCATTAAAAGGGCTAGTGGGTATATTATCCCAACCATGATTTTCATCCTCACATCGTGATTTTCCATGTAAAAAATATTTGTGTTATCTTGATGAATTCTTTTTCGTATTACTTGTTTTTATCTTACTGTACTCATCTTGATAATAACTACAAAGTGGGTTGTATTAAGGTTAGCGGGAATAGTGAGAAGGATAACTTTTTTTTGTGGAAAATAACAATCCACCCTCTCTCTCACTACTTATGGGTATAGTTCTAGACCAAGAAAACATCAAATATAATTAGAATAAAAATTTCAATTAGTGTATAGGATCAAAGCTCTCTTTATTGTTAGGATACCCATATTAGAGTTCCAAAATAAAAGAAATCATTCAAAACAACAAAATGTCCAAATTGTCAAGGAATAGTTATAGCTTAGCAAAGGATCACTCCTTCCCATTTAGAGGTTACCCATAGAGTTTTTACCAAAAGTCAATTAGAATATAAAGAAAGGAATACAATACATTTTAGAAGATTTTTTCTTTATGCTTCCATTCAAAGGAAAAATACCCATGTGAATAAATTGATAAAATAGACATTATTCTTATTTATTGTTAGAGAGAGTACTAAAAAATCACTAGGAAAATTATTACCCATTTGTAAATAACTCTAACAAAATCTTTAAGAAAAGTACAAGATATCATTTAGAATATTCTTGTAGAGGAAGCTTATTTTATCTACATTAAGACCCAAGTCAAAAATAAATATCATCAATAATGATAAATCTATAGAGGCTTTTCTGATAGGTAAATGGGTCATAGTTTAACTCATACATGAGTAGAAAAAGGGATAATCTTGTCAAATCTTTACTTGCGAAGAAGCTTTTCTCCAAACCCTAGTGAGAGGGTTTTCCACATACAATTTTTTCTAGATTTTTGGTTTCATTGCAAAAAGAGAGAAATGAAAACATCATTTAGGGTTTTGCCCTTTTTAGAGATGTTTTCATATTTCATCCACTTTTAATTTTTGGCTAGATTTAGATAAAATATTTTTAGCTTTTTTAATTTTAAAACTTAATACAAAAAAATTAAAAATCTTTTATCTAAACCAAAACTATAAATTAAAATCATTTATCTAACTAGTAGTATCACAATTTGCAAATTAAAATTATTTTAACTTCAATAAGATTTATGTTAAAGTTAAAAATTTATTTTAGCCTTCTAATATTTATTTAAGTCAAAAATTAAAAATTTCATTTTTAATATTGCCACACATAACATTTCATTTAATAAATATCAAGGGACTAAATCCAATATTTATTATTTTATAAAGTTTATTTAAATTTGTCCTATTTATAATGAAATATTTTTCATTTAATTTCTAAATCGAATTTTATGATTTTAAACCTTATATATTTAAGATAAATAAGTATTAAAAGATGTTCATTTAGAAATTAAAATTACAAGATCGCTATTATAAGTATATAGGACATTAATTACTCATGAACTTTAATCCTTAAATTTTAGTGCTCATGTACCCCACCTCTCTTTTCTTGAGCCTATGGTGGAAAAGTGAATCCAAAGCTTATGCATAATTCTAAGAACTATTTTGAGCAATTGTTTGGCTATTTGAGATAGTTTTGAGTCCACTTCGAGTTCAATTTAAATTATTGATATTTTTATTTGTATAGGCTTATTTTTCTGTACTATTTCAAATTTTTTAATTCAAAATTAATCATACAATTTTTGTGGTACTTCTTTTAGATTTGTATTAGAGCTAACCTTTTTATAAGGTTAATTTCTTAGTGTAATTTTTTTAGTTTTTTCTTTTTGCTTTATTTTTCGTAGATTGTACAAATTGGGAATATTGATTATAGCTCACATGATTTATACCAGTTCTTCATTGATATTTTATAGATAGTTGCTAGTTCTTCATTTTTTAAAACATTCAATGTTGATTTAGAGTCTTTTAGTTTAAGTATCATGTCTACAATCTTATATCCCTTCATTTAATAAAATTTCCTTTCAATTTAAGTATTGAATAAGATATCACATGGTGTAGATTCATATTTGTGTCTTTGATTTTGATTAAGTAAATAGAAAAATACTAATTTCTTCTTCTTCTATACTAATCAAGATAATATTACCTTTTGTAAAGTCATTATTACATGGATTATCCAACAAATTTGCAAGTGTTATTTTATCCTTTTGTAAGGTATTTCATAAAGTTTCTATTGGTGCAAGTCGCATCCATTTTGGTGTATCACCTTAGGTATGGATTTTTTTTCTGCATATCATTCTATCACTTTTTTGAGTAAAACATATTTTAGGTGATTCAATGGGGAAGCTAATCCATAATTTGAAGATTGATTTTCAGTACAGGCATACCCATATGCCTAAAAGTCATTCCATGTTTGACGGGATTTCTAGTTCTCACACTTAGTAATTTGGACACAATCCCTCATGATGACAAACATGTCTCCTAAATTAGATTCAATAATTATTGTAAGTATCACCCTAGAATTTTGGGATGATGGTCCATGGCCTAAAGCCTTGTTATGTACCTATTTACAGGCATTGATTTACTTAATACAATTGTTAAATTTACTACGATTCCCTTTTATATGAAAACCATGAGACAATAAGGTGATGTTTTGTCGGCCAAATAGATGTCTAAGATATAAAAACATAGTTTCACATAATGCCTCTATGAATATATCAATAATTTTTTTGGTACACTATAAAATTAAAGATGAACCATCTATTGTTGGATGACATGCCTAATATACTGATAATAGACTTAAACATGTTTTGTTGAAGAATGAATCACTATATTCAAGTTGATAATGGGATTACACTTTGGTTTGCACAATAAAGTATCAGAGACACTTCCTATTTTTGTTTGATTACTAATAGAATAGCCTGCAGCCAAGCTATTTATTTAGTTTCTTCATCTAATGTGGTATATTCAACCTTTACAATGGATAGAAAAATAATAGATCACTTTTTACTAAACCATGAAAAGGGATCTGAAACAAGATAAACAACACAATGCATCAAGTTGATTTGTAGTTATCTACACATATTATCCAATCTAAACATAACATGAAATAAAAAGATCACCATGAGATGAATAATAATAAGAAGATCACTGAGCCTTCACTTATACCGAGTGCATGACGATGCTAAGTAATGCAGCGAATGTCGAGTATCAGAAGGTTACCAAGTCAACTTGAAGAACCTGAGTTTTCTACTGTTTGGCCGACTCAGTAATATTTTGTTCACTTGTGTTTTGGCCAACCTTGCAATTGTAATTATTGGAATGGTATATATGTACTGTATTATATCATTTACAAAGTAATGCAAGTAAGTATCAAGATGGACATGTAATATTTTGAGGTGAATAAATGTGAATCAGCAGCAGAGCAAAATATTCAGCAAGGTCTACAAGGAGTAGTAAAGATTCATTAGTCACAAAAGGTGATCTGTACTTCAAGGATCTCATTAGCAATCAAGTTGTAATTAGATCCACTATTTCATCCTAACAGGTGAATCAATTTTGTAAATCCTTTAACAGGGTAGACTTAACAATCTTTGTATAAATCTCCTAACATAGTGCATACTTCAGTGTATGTTTCTAAAATCCTCTAACAAGGTGGACCATCAATCCTTTGTGCTCCTAATAGGGTAGATCACCAGAAGTGGTCAATGTAAGCCTTAACAGGCCAACCTCATACTGCAGTATGAAGTTTTGTGGGTATCATCCCCACCCCAGTTTTACTTTATATTTGGAAGGTTTTTGGGTTACTAATTCACCCCTCCCCTCTTAGTAACCTATCATATCTTAAATATTTCCAACACTAGATTCATAAAATATATTGAAGGATTCCTTAGAATTTTCACTAATTTCAAAATCATAATAAGATTAATTGTTATTTATGACCACTTGTATTGAAATAGGAGAGGATTTTGTCATATCATAAAACCTCTCATTAAACCTTACATCTCTACATGTAAACAAATATTCCACACCAAGATCATAAAATATGTATCCTTTTCTTTGATTATCACAACCCATAAAGATGAACATTCCTTTCTCTTTAATCTTATATAATGTGAACATATCCTTCACACCCAAACACTCTAAAATAATCAACCTTTTGTCTTCGGAAATTCTATGTCTCTTGAAGAGAAACATTTTACAAACAAGATTTGGAGATCTAGTTTAAAAATAAGATTCAATATTAAAAGTGTCCACGCATAGAAAAAAAGGGATATCCTTGGATTATATAATACAATGTTCCCTTATTACTAAATACAGTTTCATTCTTTCAATAACACTATATTGTTGAGTATATACAACAATCATTTCTCTTTTGATACCATGATACTCACAAAATGATTTAAATTTTTTGTTCACATACCTTCAACTGTCATTATTTCTTATTAAGTTGATAGTATTCCCACATTCATTTTCCACAATATTTTGGGTTACTTGCATTAACTAGTGATAGAATGAATTGTAGTTGACATTGAAGTCTTGTATGCAGATTTGTATGATTTGATATTTTAGAAAATATATTTTAACTCACACTCTATCTTTATGGCTCATCAATAACATTTATAAGTTAAAAGGAAAATTATTAAATATTAAATTCATTTAAAAATTAAAAAAATGAAATTCAAGAATTATTAATTACATTATAATTTCTTATATTTATTTATAAATATATCATATTTGATTAGGTAGTTAAATATCATTTACTATTATTTGCCCTATTTTCAATCTTCTGTATGCTTGATTATTGTCTATTATATTTATCATAATTATATACATTATAAATTTAATATATTTTTTTAATTATAAAAAAATACATTGAAATGAAAAGTTCTTTTTATATTTAAAGTGTTTAGTGTAATCTGTAATATCATAAATGTATATTTTTATAATATTTCAATTGAATTAACAAATATTTATTATATTTAATATTCCGTCAATTGAAAAATATTATATTGTGAAACAATAAAATCAATATTCTAAGTATCTTGTGAATTTTATGTGAGATTAACAAATAGATGTTTTTCTTAATTTAAACTATTTATCAACAAAACCATGTCATTTTAGAATATTCCTGTGACAGACAGATACAGAAAATAATCCACTCACAGACACAGCCACACCATTTCGCCCGGACTGCAAGTTGTTCAAGTTACTCGATCACCAATGTCACATGAACGGCGTGAATAACATGGGGGCTTGGTTTCACGATTGTTTTGTGGTTTAGTCTAAGTTATTTATTTTGTCGGCAGATTTCGATTCACTATTCACTTCTTGTATCAACGATTAGCTTTATAACGCTATATTTGTGTGATGCTCCCATTTGGTGTTAGCGATATTCAACGTATATCTGTGAGACGAATTCGAAGGAAAGTTGGGACTCTCTGATGTTAGTGAGTGAAGAAAATATATGGGATTTCTTAGAATGGGCGGAATTGAAAAGAAACTTCTTTTGGGTAGCCATAAATTATTTCCTTTGACTGGGGTATGGTTTTGTTTTAGTTGCCGGATTTTTCATGTTTTTGTGAACAAGATGAAGGCTACTAATGTAATTGCATGTTAATTGGATTTGGAGAAGCAGTGACCAAATATGACAGGAAAACGGAAATACCTATTCTTTTTTCTTTTTCTTTTTATTGAAATAAAATATCCATTCTTTGGTATGACCTCTCATGAGGAAAATGATCTTGAAGGTGAAGCGGCTGTATACATCATTCATTCCTTGGTTTGTAATGAAAAAGATGATATTGAGAGTGATTATCATTTCTTCACACTCACCGATGCTAGTGAGAGAGTGGAGAAAATATATGAAATCTTTTAAAATGGACGGAACTGAAAAGAAACATTTTTTTAAGTTGCTGCTTTGATTGGATAAGATTTTTTTTTAGGTTCTCATATTTTTATTGACAAGATGAATAATACTAATTTAATTGTGTTTTGTATATTAATATATCAATTAAATCAAGTAATAGTCTCATACTATAATAGTTAGCTTATTTTGTGCATGTACACTTTTTTAAAAGAATTTTGGGTGATTTAATGGAAATAGATTACTATAGACTATGTTAATTGGCTTTGGACTGCTTACTCTCTCTTCAATGTTTTATATTTAAAATATGTTTTAGTTTCGAGGTAAGTGTGCAAACTAAAAGTGCTTAGCAAGGGTGTTACTCCCCTTCTCGCCAGTTTCTCTGACTGCGGCCTTCATTCATTTCAAAACATATGAGTTTGACGTAGAACTGTAAAATGAGAGATATTTGTACATTTTAACTGGAGTTGTTTTGATGTTGATTAACTTTTTCTTATTTGTGACACATTAAAAAAATAAAATTAAAAAAAATTGTCTGACGAAACACGCAAGGCCATATGGGCATGCCCCTTTCAAAAGAGAACCGAAAATGATTGCATGGAGGTAGATGGAGACAAACATGTGATCATTTATCATATTAAATTTGTGAATCATAAACTTTCACAAGTTTATAATAAATATTCATTTGAAGGCACATATAAATGACCATTATTACTGAATTGTTTTAATAATAATTAAAATTAGTAGGCCTGTCGTATTGAAGTCTAATTTCACTCAACATTTCAAGCGTGACTCCATTTAGAGGTTAGAAATGCAGTTTCAAAATTGTAGTGAGGGCCAAAAGAAAGGGGGCTGACCCGAGAGTACAAAAAGGCTGATCAGAAACAGAAAGCTCTAAACCTGATATTTGTTAAAGTTTCAAAAAACTTTATGTTTGTTAAGTTTTCCTCAACTTTGAATTTTATATCAAAACTAATTATGACAATTGATATGACGGGCAGAGCTGAATTATCATGAATGGTAAAATTTAATAAAATATACATTACATAAGGTTGAAATAGAAATCAAGTTTCATAAGGATAATGTTTTTGTGGCCGTTGTATGAGCTCCAAATTTATCCCTGAAGCTTAATTCTGAGCTCTAGACTCTGCTAAGCCTTACCCTACTATAAACACTAACCCTTCGTAATCCATACCATACAACCTAACCTCTCACAAACACATTACTCAGGTGCAATTTTTCAGTGCATGTTATATGGGTGTATGGTAATACTAACTCCTTCTAATCCATACCATACAACCTAACCTCTCACAAGCACATTAATCAGGGGCAATTTTTGAATCCATGTTAAATGGGTATATAGTCGTAGTTCTTCTATACCCTTATAAGAAGCAAACATAATATAAGAACTATTATTATTCGTTCATTTTTCCAATTAAACCAACCAATCACAATGAATTTAAAAATTTGAAAATAATTTCTATAATCTATGTCTACTTTTAATTTTATATGACTATTTAAATCACTTTTACGATACTAATTTCTGCAGGCAACAAAATAATTTTTCTTTGAAAAAAAATAAATTTGATGTCATTCTATTAAAGTGTTTGTCAGAGATCAGACTGCGGATAGCTCTTAATCAGATCAGTAAGCTCAGAACATAGGGAATTGTTCCCATTTCGTGCTATGAGAGGTGTGAAAAGTAAAGCCACGTTACTCACCTTTCTCTCAATCCATATCGGCCACTATTGAATAATTAAAAATGAAAATAGAAAGAAACCACACCGTAGCAAGAAGATTTTAGCATGAAATTCCCTCCAAACCATTTCTGAACAAGTGTTACATAATAGCTTAGTATTTTCTTTAGTTTTTATATAGATATAATTTTAATTTAATAAATTTATTATAATTTATAAAGTATTTTAATTAATAAAATTTTTATATTTTTATTATTTTCTATAATGATATTAATTAATATAATTATTGATATATATATATATATATATATATATATGTATGTATGTATGTATGTATGTATGTATGTATGTATGTAATTAATGTGATATTATTTTATTATAAATAAATTATAATATTTTTATAATAATAATTTTTTTAAATGATTATATAATATAAGAAATCTTGTTTTACTTTTTCTAGTGGAATGACAAAAATTATATTATTAAAAATGTAATACTACTATATAAAAATATAAATCAATCCATTACATTAAAAATAAAATTATCATAAAAAATAAAATTATCAAAAATAATTACATTCACCTTAATGAAAATCAACCATACAATACATCAAACCTGGCCAATATAAGAGCTAAATGAATTCACCCAATCAAGAAAAATATATATTTTTAAATTGTAAAGTTAAAAATTAATCATTAATTAAAGCCTACACTAAAAAAATTAGCAAACCTTTTAGATATATGTTTCTATTTTATTAAATTATTAGAATGAAAAATTTAGATTTCTTTTTAAAATGTTGTTTCAAATATTTTAGTAATTTCTAAGCAAAAAATATAGATTAATTTTTTTATTTGAAAATTTTAGAGCTACATATTAAAAAATTATTAAATTAAAAATTAATTATTTAATAATAAATTCTTATGTGTTGATATCACATTACTTTAATAAAAAATATTTCAAATATCAAGTCACACAAGCATCATTTCCTAAAATTTTATAGTTTTACATTTTGTATAGATAATTTAATTTATTATAGGTATATTTTATTGAAGTATTATATTTATTTGTTAATTAATCTATTAATAAGAAGAGATATTGTTGGAAAATATAATTAAATAATTTTATTAATATATTTACTTATTACATATATATCAATCCCTTTACATTTCTTGTCATCGTATCTTCTCTTGGCTTTTTGTTTTCATTTCTATGATATATCCTTACTTTCTTTTTCCTCGAACAATTCGTAGGAACTTTGACCCTTTGAGTCTCTTGTTAATTGTTTTAATTCTTATATGCTTTTCTAAGAGGCCAATATAATATGCAAGTGTCAAATTTGTGTTCTCATTACTAACATGTTTGCTTTTATCTATTTCTTTATGATTTCTACAAGACTATCATCAACTACATCATTGCACCTCTCAATAATATTAGTAAACAAATTACATAGAAGATAATTATTTTGATGTTAATCAAGAGTCCCTAATTTAATCTATATATTTCAATTAGTCATTTCTCTTGTCACTAACTTGAATTTCTAATTTTGATTATTATAGAAATGGATTACAAGTTCAGAGTTAAAAAATTAATTAATTAATTTAGCCAATTGCTTGGTCTTTGAGAAGAGACAATATTACTTTTCTGGATTGATCGATTTCTCATATATTTGTTAATAAGTAAGTGCAGGGATACCAATATTTTTTCAAGTTTGGTTGACAGTATTTATGTTAAGAATGTGAAGTCCAAAATGGTAGCATGACCCTTACGATTTCCTTCTTTTCATCTTCTAGTTGAACATTGTTGTATATATACATGTGAATAATAAAGTGAGTTCCTTCAAAGAATCGACATAGCTATAAGTTGTGGTGAACCACTATAACTATTTGTGTCTTTTTTTTTTTTTGCCCCTCAAAGTTCTCTTTATGTTTTAGTTTAGTTATTTTTATTAGAGCTGATTTGGCTTGAGCAGAGATGGAGGAAGAGGACAACATTAATTTTTTTATTGAAGAGGTTCTTGAAAATATGGACTCAATTAAAGAGGAGGATGTTGAAGAGAGTGAATTTCAAGATGACAAAGATTACAAAAATGAAAAACTTGTGAGATTGAAGGAAGAGAGTTTCTTACTCATAGACCAACTATTTTGTTTGGACTAGAAGCCTGAAGTTTTGTATCATATACTGAAAGTTGCAAAACATAACTTTGAGAAGGAGTGGATTTTTTTTGATAGACTTTGTTTCATGATAAGGAAAAAGATGGTAAGGCTTATCCAGTCTTGACATGGGATTGCTTCCTTGCAAAAATGTATGTCACTTTGATAGTTAAGTTTCCTAGAAAGAAATCAAAGGAAGATTTTTTGGTGACAAAAGATTTCATAAGGGTATGGATTAGTGAGCTCAAAGAGGTTGGAGAGACACAGTGGCTCAAAGATGTACATGATAAAAAAAAATTCGGTATGTTTGAGAATGAGACTAAGGACTAGGTGCATGATCCAAAAACCTTCGATATGTCTAAGAATGAAAATTAGGACTTTGATGATTTATTGTTGAAGATTGCAAAAATTGAAGAAAAGTGGAATGCATTGACTATAAAATCCTCTCCAATAACCTAGGAGTTGGATATTATTTCTGTGTGAATGTGGTAGATTATAGTAGGAAGGCATCAAGGTGTTGTAGGGAGTGGATACCCGGTTTCTTGGTAGAGGAGCTATGTGGGCTCCATGAAGAAAAGGACTATGGAACTATAGTAAGCAAGAATGACTGATAGCTAATGAAAAATGTCGATTGGAAGATTTTTCTTTTCCCATAATCCATGGTAAATAACACTCCAGAATTTAATTAAATAGTCATTAAAGAATCTACATTGAAACTAATGCAACTAAATGGGATTGTTGAGTTGTAAGCTCTTGTTGTTAGGATGCAAAAAGTGGTAAATGAAGGATTAACCAATGCTCATTTCATTGAGCTTCGTAACCCTATGGAGAGTGTTGGCATTGTTTTCTTTGATTTAGTAGGAAACATTCAACATGCATATTTTCATTAACTACGTAGCTATTCTTAACACCAAATAATTTCCTTTAGAGGAAACCCCAAAAGAAGCATGGGATTTTATCTTTTATGGCAAGAATAACATATCCTTTGTATCCTTAAGGGGAGGAACTAATGTACTAATCAAAGGTAGTTGTGATCTAACATTTGATTTTCTAGCACTTGAGCTTGCAGATAGTGTGTTTCAGATGCTCTCCTCATTAGGCAACACTCATCTAGATGGAGATGACTTTGACAAGAGAATTATTCTATGGTTTCCGAAAATTTTTAAAAGAGGAGATTAAAATTTTATGTTAATAGATAACTCAACACTTCAATGATTAATAAAAGTAATAGAAAAGACAAAGACAAAATTATTTGTACTCTATGTCAATGGTAATTGCATTGCACATAATGTAATTGACATGTTGATAGAAGTATATCGAGGAAATGTTGCTTGTCAACATGTAGGCTAAATAATGGTTGTTCATAATACAATAGTAGGTATTAGTCATCAACATGTAGGCAAAAAAATGGAAGATCATAATACAAAAGTTGGTATGAGAGTTACAACTAATATTGCCCACATAAATACTATTGTAAATATGGTGGAGGTTGCAACGATTAGCAACAATAACGCTCCATATATAGAATGCAAAATCTTAAATTCTTTCTATTATTTGATAGTTTGAAATTATATAGTGCAATTGGTTAAGGCATTATCTTATGCAAGGTAGATCCATGTGGAGATGAATTTTAAGGCATCTAACAATCATGACTCATTTTATACTTCATTAAGAGGGAGCCCTGAAATAAGATTACATGCTAGAGTGCATTTTGCACATACTAGAAGTTTTATTCACAGATATATTTTAATGAATATGAATGATGTTAGTAAATTATTACGAGATGATTTTTTTGACTCGAGCTTATTTTGGCAAAGACTAAATTGTAGTGTCTGTGAACAAAGATTGGGGATTCTCAAGTGTTTGATGGGTATGGTTCATTGTGAATGTAGAAGTGGAACACATGAGATTTAGAGTGCATGGCTATGTTGGTTAGGTTTCAAGGAGGAGTTTATTGGGAATGTGAAGGTCAATAGTCACATGACCCTTTGCATTCCCTTATTTTCTTCTTCTAGTTGAACTTGGTTGTAATATAGATGTTCATAGTCATGCATTAGATATTAGCTTCTAAATAATAAAGTGAGTTCCTTGTTAAAGAGTGGACATAGCCATAGGTTGTGGTGAACTACTACAACTATTTGTATCTTTCATTTTTATTGTTTTCAAGATCTTTTTATGTTTTCATGTAGTTATTTTTATTATGAGTCTCTAATATTTTTCAATCAACAATTTAAAGGAGAAGCTTCAAGGATAAGTTAGACAGCTCTTCTTATCTTTCTTCTGTCATTGCACAAAAATACATAATGTATTCTTCTCTTGAAACCAATATGTTTGAAGTTGATCTCCTTTTAATTGCATTAGAATAGGCCCCAATAAAATAGGGCCCAAACCCCAAAGAATTATTAAGTATATACAACAATCCCCTAATCAGTCACTAAAAACTAATAATCTCCCACGTGGGGACTAATCAAGCTCCACAATAGACAATAATCTCCCACTTGGAGACTGCTCCTTTAGCAATAGTACTACCACATGGGGCTCCCACTAGATCAAATCACCCTAGACTCAGTTGGTCATTTGTTCTATTCAATCTAGAAGACTAACCAAACCTAAATAGTAGTTCAAATTCTCCCTTGTCACTACCTTTATAAACATATCTGCTAGATTATCATCTGTATGTATCTTGTCCAACTTTAACTATCCATCATCTAAAACTGACTGAATGAAATGGTACCACAACTAAATGTGTTTTGTCTTTGAATGTAGAGCTGAATTCTTTGCAAGATGAATGGTACTCTAACAGTTTGTAAACAAATCATTATCCTTCTAAGAGTGTCCCAATTCTTCCAAGAAGAACTGAAGTCATATCATCTCCTTGGCTACCTTTTTAGTAGCAAAATACTCTACCTCTATAGTGGATAAAGAGTTCACCATCTGTAACCTAGAAACCTAGCTCACTACTACCCCACCAATAGTAAATATATAACTTGTAGTACTCTACCTGGTATTAATATCCCCTGCCAAATTTGAGTCAACATAGTCCTATAAATCAATAGTAGAGCCCCCAAAATGTGAACACTTACTGGATGTTCATCTCAAATATCTAATAATCCATTTGACTACATTCCAATGCTCAATCTTGGATGACTCATATACTTTCTAACAACTCCCACTACATGTGCAATAACTAGCCTTGTACATACCATAGCATACATCAAGCTTCCTACAACTAAAGTATAAGGTATCATGAACATCTTATCCTCCTCTTCTTGTGTCTTTGGACACATATCATCACTCAAATTCAAATGATTAAATAAAGGTGTGCTAAAAACTTTAGCATTCTCCATAGAGAAATGTTGCAATACCTTCACAATATAATCAGCTTGAGATAATGTAAATTTCTTGTTCTTCCTATCTCTACAAATCTTCATACCAAGGGTTTTTATTTCTTCTCTCAAATCCTTCATAGGATATGAATATGCTAACTGGCATTTCAACCCCTTAATATGATCTATGTTTGACCCAACTACAAGCATATGATCAACATATAAACATAAAATAATGTAATTGTCATCATCCAACCTCTTAAAATAAACACAATGATTTGAATGAAACCTATTATATCTATTCTCATGCATAAAACTATCAAATTTTAGATACCATTGCCGAGGTGCTTGCTTTAAGCCATATAAAGTTTTCTTCAATTTGCACACTATGTTTCCTTACCTTTGACCTCAAATTCTTTTTGTTGTGCCATATATACCTCTTCATCTAAATCACTGTGAAGGAAGGTTGTTTTAACATCAAGCTTCTCAAATGAAAATCTTTAATAGCCACAATACTTAAAAAAATATGAATAGAAGTCATTTTTATGACAGAAGAGAATATCTCATCAAAATCAATGCCCTTTTTCTATGCAAATCATTTTACAACTAACTTGACTTTAAATATTTTGTTACTTCCATTCTCTTCTTTCAACCTATAAACCCATTTATTCTGTAAAGCCCTTTTATAGGTAGGCAACTTGCATAAGTCCCATGTCTTATTTTTCAGCAAAGAGTCCATTTCATCTTTCATTTTTGACTCCTACTGAATCTTAGTGTCCACCTGCACAACTTCATCATAACATTTAGGTTAACTAGCATCAATAAGTAAAATAGAATACAAAGAAGAAGAAAATATTTTTGGAGGTCTACTTAGCCTTGTCGACCATTTAACATTCACTGATGTGTGTGGTATTTTTTGTTGTAGTTGTTGTACATCACGAGGAATCACTGGAACATCATCTTTTGGAGTATCATCCAACACTACACAATCATCTTCTTTCTTTTCGTGTTGTTGCAACAAATCTTTATACAAAACATTCTCATTGAATACGATATCCTTACTTTGTGCAATTTTATGATTTTCAAAATCTCAAAACCTATAGCCAAATTCATCAATTCCATATCCAACAAATACACATTTCTTTTACTTAGCTTATAGCTTGGTTCTATTTTCAAAATCTATATGAGAGAATGCCTCACAACCAAAGGTCTTGAGAAAAGAATAACTCACATTCTTACCAGTCCATGATTCCTTTGGAATACCACAACCCAAAGGAGTAGAGGGACCTATATTAATCAAATATATAATAGTAATTATATCCTTCACCCACATGTTTAAGGGCAACCCGATATGTTACCTCAAGCTCCTTGCACACTCCATTATAGTCATGTTCGTGCATTCAACCACTCTATTTTCCTATGGATTCCTTAGAATGGTTTTCTATCTACAAATACCATTAGTGGAGCAATAATCTTTAGAATCATGACTACGATACTCACCACCATTATCAAATATGAGACATTTTAATTTCTTACCAATCTCATTTTCAACCAAGAATTTTCTTTTGTTAAAAGTTTGAGATACATTAGATTTTTGTCTAAGGAAATAAACTCATACTTTTGTAGTTACATCATCAATAAATGTAAAATAATAATGAGAGCCATCAAGGGAAGATAACTGAGCTAGTCCCCATACATCTATATGCACAAGCTCTAATTTTTCATTTTTCTTTTCCTTCCCAATCTTCACAAAACTCACTCTCTTTTATTTTTTATACACACAACTTTCACAAAAATCTATATTAACACATTGAAGACCTAGTAACACTTTCTTTGAATGAAGTAATTTCATACCTTTCTCACTCGTGTGCCCAAGTTTGTTGTGCCAAATCACTATATTAGAACCTACATCAACTATCTGTTCTCCTTGCTCAACTAAAACAATTATTCCTAAATATTCATTTTTCTCTTAAACAATAAAAGTAGAAGGAAAAATATGACCTGTACAAAGATATAAGGTACCTACTCTCACACCCTTTGCTACTACAAGGAAACCTTTTGAAACCTTCCAATTTTTATCATTAAAAGTAACTACACAACCCTCATCACTGAGTTGCCCTACTAAAAGTAAATTCCTACTTAGACTTGGAACATGTCTTACCTCATGTAGTAGCCAATGATTCCCATTTTGTAACTTAATCTTAACTTCTCCATTTCCAACAATCTGATAGGGTTCATTACAACCCAAATAAACAAGCCCAAAATCCCCTTGGACATAATCAATTAAATAACACCTATGAGGTGTACCATGAAATGAAGCACTAGAATAAAAAAACCCATGAATGATCAACACTTTTTAAAGATAGAAACAAAGCATCCTCTTCAGATTTGTTACTTGCCGCATTTGCCTCCTTGTTCCCTTCTGGTTTATCTCCTTCATTGTTCTTTTGAGTCTAGCAATATTTCTTCTTATGCCCTGGTTTCCCAAGTTACAACAATCTCTTGGTATTCTAGATTGTTACTTCTTCCCCTTTGATTTTCCTCTTCATTTCTTGTGATTTTTAGAATTATTTCATCTCTCAATCGTTCTACCTCTACTTTGTGCATTCAAAGAACTTCTTGATTTAGATCCACATGAGGTTTTCCTACAATTTTCCTCACTCTAAATAAAATAAATCACATCATCATAGTTTAGAGTATTAAATTCAAAAATGAATTACTTGCAGCTATTACCAAGCCATTTCAGCTTCCAAGAAATGAACACAAAATCAAGAGAGCCCTAATTTCATCATCAAAATTAATATCCATAGAAAATAACTAACCAGTAAGAGCATTAAACTCATTTGAATGATCTGCAATAGATTTACCTTCTGCCATTTTCATATTAAATAAATGCCTCATGAGAAATACCTTATTTGAAGTGGAGGGATTTTCATACAAATTTTCTACGGTTTCCATCAACTCTTCCATTGTCTTCACTTTTGTAATGTTAAATGTTACCAATGGTGCTAGGCATAATCGAATGCTTCCAAGTGTCTTTCTCTCTAAAATATCCTAGTGCTCCTTTGTCATAGTTCCCTGGTTCTTGGTTTTTTCTTCCAACGACTTCTATAAATCCTTTTGATAAAGATAGTCCTCCATTTTCATTTTCCATAGCTAAAAATTCTGCCCATTAAACTTCTCAACCTTCATCTTACCCTTATTTTCCATCACTCCCACTCAACCTGGAGACTTTCTTGCAAAGGATAATTGAAAAAAAAAATCTCACTCTAATACAATTGGTTAGGATTAACCTTAGATAGAAATAACAATTACATGCAAATGTAAACAATATTAGAAAATAATAGATCACATAGAAGAGAACAAAATACATCAAGATTTAATGTGGTTGACCTAATCCCTTGGCTACATCCACCAAATAGTGAGTCCAATATTATTACGATCCACTGATTACAACATGATTACAATCCATAATCCCTTACAGCTTAATACTGCCACAAGAAGCAATTTTCACATTGCACACCTTATGGAAAAAACCTTAACCCTAAGACCTTTTATACAAGTATTTTTTCTAATTTAGGGTTATAATTAAATATTCACAAAAAAATAGGCCCTAAGGCCCCAAAGATTTATGAAGTATGGACAATACTTCCCTGATTAGTCACCAAAAACTAACAAGGCTAGCAAATCCTTCTTAAAGTTGGAGGCTTATGGATAGAACTTTTCATGTGCATGATTACAAGGAAAGAGAACATGTACAAATTTATGCTCCAATAGTGAGGTGCAAGACTATTTTCAATTAGAATTATGTTCTTAATTACTTGATTTTAAGGTTTCTCAAGGGGCCTACTTCCCATAGTTTGTTTATTTACAAAAAATAGTGAGAAAAGGTTAGAGTTGATTTCCTTGTCAATGGAACAATGATTATGAAAATTCTTAAGGCTTTGTGGTAAGCCAACACCACTTGTTAAGGTGAAAAACCTAAAAGTCTATTTAAAGTTTTTTGGTAAGAGAAAACCACTTGTTTGGGTGAAAAACCTAATGCAAAATAAATTGTATTAATTTTGGGAAATCATATATGGTTATGGGTAAATGGATTAAAAATGAAAATCATAACAATAAGAGGAGTAAATTGATAGTGATAAATACAATCAAAATTTTATGTTTTAAATGGGTACCTTAAAGGGCTTAATGTCCAAACCCAATTTGAATTTTTTTGTCATAATTTCTACCACATAAAGGTTCATTTGTGGTAGGAATTAATGGATGGTGTTGGAATTTAATACTTTAGCCTCCATATTGTCATTTAATCAGTTATAACCAAACTATTGATTGGTTATTTAAATCTTGCTCATTTTCAATGCTACCAAGTCAACTATTGAATAAATAGACAGTATTGTTAGTTGAATCCTTCCACCCTCATCTTGCCTTTTCCATGTCAAACAAAATTCAATTAAAAATCTACTTCCAAATCTTTTTATTGATGTACAAATTAGTTATAAATTAATTAAATGAGCTTGTAATCTATACACCCTATTTGGGTTTCCAACAAATTGATATCTCTTAGTTTCTGCAAGACTTGGATGCTGAAGATCAAAGCTACATTCAAGGTCATCTTGTCCTTCCCAAACTAAGAAAGATCTAGAAGGAATGTAAATTGTTACTTCTTGTCAACTAGGGAATGTAAGTAAGTTTGTTGAAAAAGGTTAAGAATTTTTACCAACATATATAATTGTCTTCCCATCAAGTTCAAATAAAGAGAGTTTTTTAGTAAAAAATATTTTTTGATTATTTAATACTTTTATCTTTTATGACTTTAAATCAAATCTTAGATGTTGAATTCCTTAGTTTAATAAAAAGCATTGGTAACACTGATAATGATAATGTATTGACCAGACATATAAATTTCTTTCCATTTTGCCTTTATAACCCAACAAACCAAACTTCAATTGGCCAAACATAGAAAAAGTTATGTCCAAGAGGAAACCCAATTTTTAGGTATGTTAATCAACCTTTTTTTTTTTTTCATTTTCCTTTTAATCATTGCATTTCATTTTTCTCTGCTTAATGTTCGTAACTTTTGTATTAAAACAAGGCCCACATACCTTTTATTTGTATCAATATTGAAAAGAAAATCACAAAGATGATTTTTGTAGGCCTCGGTTGGATGCCAATGCTTTCTATAACTCCTACTTTGAAAAATAAAGAGCAATGTTGCATACACAATTCTTTACAAGGATGATGTAATTAGATGGCTTTAAATTTGATTTGACAATGGGGAGGAGATTAATATCACATCTCCATTCATTTGTTGTCAATTTGGGGCACTTCCTTAATGTATAATTTTTTTTTACCATATAATTTAAATAGTTTCTTTAATATTAAGAAAAATAATTAAACTTAAAAACTATAAGTCAACGTTAACTATATAACACTTTTAGCTTACAAATTAGATCCTAGTATGTGATGTTTAAAGAATATGATTAGAATTTGACTAGAAATAGCAATAAATGAATGTTAATTTTTTATTTTTACACCAACAAAGAATTTTCTTCATCATGAATATATTGTTAAGATTTAGTTTTATTCATTTCTCATTTGAAGTGATGAGCTGACATCATGCATGCTTTTTTCTAGCACCATGGGTTTTCTTTGACGTGGCCTTTGCATATCAATTTAATCTTCAAATCCTAGAACCATATGCTTCGATGCATTATTTTGCATGTTATTTTTATTAGCATTTCTAGATCCTTTGAGTCGCTATCATTAATTTCATCAGCTCTCATAGAAAATAACATCTAAACATGCATTGAAATGATTTACATAAATACAATAGTTATGTTTAGCAATCATTCAAACACTAATATCATATTAGAAAATGGATAAAGTTAAGTCAAGCACAAGGAAAGATCATAAGGAAATATCAAGAGAAACTTTCCAACTAAGGTATAAAAATTTGAATTATCCATCAATAGGTACGTATTGTATCTATGTTAGTATGTTAAATAGGTTGTTGCATGCTCATATGGTAGATTGATTTCAATTCAATAGTCATGCTAAGTAACTCACAAAATGTTAATAATTTGAGGCCTTTTTTGAACATAAATTCATTTTTGTGAGGAAGTAGAAGATTTTAAAGAATTAAATAGGCTACATAGATTTTTAAAAATAGAATAACTCAATACAATTTTTGTGGTCTAATTTCACTATCTTGGATTTTCCAAACATTGAACAATGTGTATATTTTTTGATGTTTTAGTTTTGAGATTCTCCCTTTATATGGATAAATATATAGAATTCCTTCATCTTGTTTGGACTTTAAAATTTTGGAAGACTAGTAGTGGTTGGGAAAAATGATTTTCTATGCACATCTTTGAGGTTTTGGCTATCAGGGCTTTATACAAATTAGAAAAGAGAAGAAGGGGAATCTCAATCCTAAATCACAACAGTATATGGGCTATGGTGATGATCATTTTGGATTTTGATTATGGGACCCATTGTAAAGAAAATTGTGTTGACTAGAGATGTGGCCTTTAATGAGACAAATTTTTTGACTCTTCAATTGACATCACAAGAAGTACCTACCAAAGGATTTATTCCTATGTCTCTATTTAATGAGAATATTTATTCACTAAATCAACTACCACAACCTATTCTTAATAATCCTACCTTTATCTTACCCTCAAATCCTACTCTATCTTCATTGTCTATTTCTACTATGATGGACTATGATCATGATAATTGGTAGCTTGAATAATTGTTTGAAGATACCTCACATCTTCCTTCACATACCAATCTAGATAGAGATAAAGTACACCAGAACATGATTCCTCTATTTCATACAGAAACTCTTTGAACACCATAGATAAAGAATGTTAATCATTCAAAACTTTCTCCATACCCTACTCTACCAACAACCCATAACACTACCCTACTAGAATAAGGAAAACACACCACCCTACTAGAATAAGGCATACTACAGGACTTTATAGCAATGAGGGAGAGTACTAGTTTTAAGTTCACAGTCATGATGCTAATGTGTAGGTTTTATGAACTACTCAATAGGTTTAGGGTCTTAATTTTAATCTCATTGGGCTCCATGGTTTGGAAAAGAGAATGGTTCAATACCCCCTAAAAAAAGACAACCCCTAGTTGTGATGGTTTTCCTTGTGAATTCTAAAAAATCTTATGGTATGATATTGACCCTAATTTGCTTCAGATTTTCCATGAAGCTTACAATTCTAATACCCTAAGAAACATTATCAATAAGGGTAATATTAAATTCCTACCTAAAGTTGGTGATCCTAAGGAAATATATAACTAGAGGCCCATCACTTTGTTGAATGTCTTCTACAAGATCATTGCCAAAGCCCTTTCTCTTAAAATTCAACACTTACTTCCTTAGATTGTTTGGCCTGAACAAACTGGTTTGATCAAGTCCCAATATATTTTGGATAACATCATTTCGAGTTTGGAAGGTATGGAATGGGCTCAACAATATAAGCATTAGACTTTATTTCTCATGATTTATTTTTCCAAATCTTATGACCTAATTGAGTCGCCTTTTATCCTGGCCATGCTTTAAGCTTTCAGGTTTGATCTAGTCTTTCTGCACTATGTGTAGATGCTTTTTGGTGACGCCTCTACTTGCATCACCATCAATAGGAGGCAATCTAAAGATTTTGGGCTCCTCAGTTCTATTCATCTAGGTTTCCTTCTTGTACCTTCATGCTATGTGCTCGTGGATGAAGGTTTTGGCTATCTTCTTACCAATGCCATCTCTCGGGGTACGGTTCATGGTATTTCTCTACCTCAGTCTTCCACTCAACTTGTTAATGGCTATTTTATAGATAATTCCTTCTTGGCTTTGGTGGAATATGATTTACAATATAGCCAATGTCTTTCAGTGCCTGGATACTTTTTGCTTTGCCTCTGGGTTTGCTATTCAATGGCACAAAACTCTTTGTTATAGACAGTCCTTCTTGCTAGTTCCTTAGTGGTTATAGTAGTATGAATGAAAATGGGTCAAACATGGTGAAATATTTAAGTTCTTGGGATTTCCTTTTTCTTTTCAGGCCTCCCCTATTGAGTTGTGGAATTTTGTCCTTGCAGAGATTGATAAGAAGTTGGAATATTGGATCACTAAACCACTTTCCCTTGTTGGAAAGTTTCAATTTTTTTCTAAAGTGCTTGCTACTATAGCTACTCTTCCTAATGGGCCCCTTCCAAAGCTTCATATATTAGGCTTGAGTGTCTCCTCCAAGATTTCGTGTAGGTTTCTAATGTTGTGCATCATGACTTTCATAGAGTTGCCTGGGATTATTGTTGTTTTCCCAAAGCCTTAGGTGGGCTTGGCCTACTCTCCACTTGTAAGTAGGAGATTTCCCTTTATGCCAAGTGGGTCATTCAGGCCCTCACTAGAGATTAGGCCTATAAAATTTTGTTACAGCACTGGATGTCTTTAGGCTTCTTGGTTAATTGGTCTACCTAGAAGGGGATTGGATTTCAGACCCTTATTGTGATTCCTAAACCTATTTAGATTTAGGGCATTTTTTTTGCCAAGAGAATTTGGAAAGCCTAGGAAGCCCTAAAAACTTGGCTTTGCTAGGTTGGTAATGGGTTCAGAGATGGTCTCTTAATGAACCAAAAAAATCTTTGGTGGTGTTCCTTGTTCGCTATTCAAGGTATTCCCTTGGCAACGATTCAATGAGCCAATGCTTTGCACTTATTTTGAAGGGTTATTAAAATGCCCAAGGATTTATTTTCTAGGGTTTCTACAAGCCTTCTCTCATGTGAGGATCTGTAGGTGCAGTTCAAGCTTATCTGTGTAGATTGGAAGACAAGTGATCTTCTAGTTTATATTGTGCCTTCCAATTTGTTACTAAAGCTTGGTATTTACTCATCTCACCCATGGTGGAAAGATTGGAAGTGGTATCTTGTCACTTCTATGGCTATGTACAAGCCCATGCTAGGGTATCAGTGGTTGGTGCCCCATCTTTCGATGGTTGACACTCTTAATTAGCACTGGCATTTGTGTTCTTCTCAGAAGATTTGGAGTGTTAGATTTGCTACTATCCAAAATACTATTACAAAGCCAAAGATTGCTCACTTTTCTTGGTGTCTCCTTTTCTAGGGCTTTCCATTGGGCCCTTGGCTTCTATATCCAAGACTCTCAAATCCTAGATGCCCCTTTTGTAGTCAGTCTGAAAGCTTTTTGCACATTGTTTGGTTCTACAAGCTAGCCTATAAATATTGGATTTGGATTCATGACTTTTTCAAGCCTTTTCATCCAGAGGAGTTCACCTAGCATATGGTTGTGCTGGGAGACCCACCTAGACTTCCTTTTATATATGCCCATATTTGGCATGCTTTTAGAATGGAAATTTTGTTTAATATTTGGAAGGATTGTAATGTTGTTTTATTCTCTCATAGCTTTCTTGATATTCATGTTTCTATATGCTTTAAAGCACATATATGTAATCATGTCATGATGTAGATACAAATAAAAAATAACAAAGCCAAGGTAGAGGTGGCACACCTATAGGAGGTATTATCTCATTAGGGAAATTACCTTGTATGGATTTCCATGTGCTGCTAGATGCTTTGTCTAGTGACCGCACTACTCCCTCTAGCCGCTAGTGAGTTTAAAGAAGATATACATGCTACTCGCACACTCCCTGGTCATAGCCTCATTTTTGCTCTTCCAATGGTAGTTTTGATGGTCATCATCACTACACCTCACCTCCACAGAGCATGGGTTCAGGTTGGTCCCCAATGGCTTCTCTTACTCCTCCTATTGTGAGTTGGCTATTTGTGTAACATGACCCCAAGTGAGCTTTCCCTTAGACTTAGCCATCTTTAATACCTAGACTAGAGGGAGATTAAAATGTTGCTGATGATGCTACTAATGATAGTAGGGCTTCCCCTAAGACAATCACTAACCCCAAGGACTTTTGGGGTTTTGATGATAAAGACCCTCCAATTGACACTGCTCTTGCAACTTGAGGGTTGAGGCTTGATGCTGTCTACTTATATGTTTTTTTGATGAATAGTTGTTAATATGGCCTTGTTTCATTTGAACTCATAGGGTGAGCTCATATCCCCTGACCCCTTTTTTTGTGAATATGTATCTTTAAATTATAATTAATGGAAAATTTCTATTCATCAAAAAAGAAAAAAGGAAAAAAAAGGACAACATGTAGCCTAATTTCATCATGCTTGGATGCTCAACAATCCATGCAAGGAAGAACTCATGAACAATAGTTCAACAACAAGTTTGTAGCATCACAAATTTTTCCAAATACTACTAACATACATAGGGATTTTTTCCATGATAACATTGATTCTTCAACTTGTGTCTGTGTGTGTGTGTGTCCTCTTTTGAGCCAATGCAAGGTACTGATTTCCCTACTATCTCTATGAGTCACATGGATCACTTAGCTACATTTGACATGCATATGCCTCTATCCATCAAATTCATCAAACTACTCACACAACTTCCCAAGGTAATGAACATGAATTTCTAAGAAGAAATCTTGAGATGGAGAAACATATTCAGGGATTAAGATAGTCTACAAGGAAGAGAAGGATGCATGCAAAGTATTCAGATTATGAATACTTTACTTTGATGAAGCAAAGCTTGATATTTCAATCTCTAATCAAGTGAAACTAGTTAATTTCAAAGATGCTTGTAGAAGTACTAATAAAACTTAGTAGTTGATTTCCAAAGAGGAAGAGATGACCTCTCTTTAAACTAATAATACCTTAGATTTGGTGCTTCACTCACTCAACCATAAATATCTTTAAAATGGTTGTGTGTATAAATTGAAAGAGGAAGATGGAGGTAGGAAGAGGTACCACTCTTGTTTGGTTGTCAAAGGGTATACTCAAAAGAATGTACTAGACTTTGCTAAGATTTTCTCATCAGTTGTGCGAATGACTACAATCCGAGCAATTTTCGGTTTGTTTCCCATTTGGGATCTTGAATTAGAATAGCTTGATGTCAAGAAAACCTTTCTACATGGTGACATCAATGAAGAATTGTATATGGAACAACATGAAGGCTTTGTTAAAAGAGGAAAAGAAAATCTCTATTTTTAGTTAAAGCATATAGTTTGTATGGGCTTAAGAAAGCTCCAACATAGTGATACATTAAATTTGATTAGTTCATGGTGGAACACAACTTCACCTAGTGTAAATTAGACCTATGCATCTACTACAAAAGAATTCCTAGTGGAAAATTTTCCATTCTCATACTCTATGGGGATGATATGTTGATTGTTAGTTCTTCTTCATGATTTTTTGACAAGTTAAACAAAGAGTTATCTTCTCATCTTTCCATTAAAAATATAGGAACTTCCAAAAAAATCTTGAAATCTAGATATATATAAAAAAAGATGCTTAACCATACATTGAAAAAGTTGTAGAGAGGTTTGGTATGACAGATCCAAAAAGTGATCATATTCCTCTTTCTCCTCACTTCCATGTAACTTCCAATTTGTGTCCCAAAACACAATAATAAAAGTAATTTATTAATCATTTTCCTTTTAAATCAGCAATGGGTATCATTATGTGTGTTATGGTTTCCATACGCCCCTATATTGCTCATACAGTGGGAGTGGTGAGTAGATTCATTAGAAATATTTGAAAGCCTCATTGGGAAGTTTTTAAGTGGATATTACAATACCTCAAGTGTACTTCTAATTATGCATCATGTTTTGGTAGAAATCATGTTCAGCTACAAGGATTCACTGATTTTGATCTTGTTGGAGATCAAGAAAATTTGTTGGGGTTGCCATTAGTTGGACCTCAATGATGCAACATTGTGTTTCTCTTTCTTCTATTTTAGCTTAATACTTGTCTCCTTTTAATGGTGCTAGAGAGATGATTTGGTTGCAATTATTGTTCAACAATGATTATGTCTTATTTTTTGATAGTCAGAGTGCAACTTTTATAGCTCACAAATCATTGCTTTTAGCGTCAATCCAAAAATATTGACAAACATCATCACCATGTTCACTATGTGGTAGAAAATGGAAAATTAAAATTTTCCAAAATTGTCAAAGATCAATTTGGGAGACATGTTGACAAAGGTTATTGGTGTGGGAGCACCTAGGTAAGGCTACATGTTAACCTAGGGTTCCTAGTCAAGTTTTCTCTTGTAATGGCCTTAGTAAAGCCACTAATGTAATAAAAGGGATAGTGTGTCCTAGAGGGTGATTTAGTCATTTGAAAATCTAATTAGGTCCTTACGAACATTTAATGTTACTTGTTTGTCCATAGTCGCTAGGTGTTGGGCAATTGTTGTCATCATTGGTAAAGGTGGCATTTATGAATTTAGAGGGATATATTGGACAATGAAATGGTGGAATGGTGGTTACATATCCTAATTAACATTTTCAAGAATTTTGTAGAGTTTCATAAGGCTTTGACCAACTCTGTTCTAACTAGGCTAAAAGTTGTCAAGTTACATGACAACTTCGCAAAATTGTAAAAGTGGTCATGAAAACTTTTATTGCAAAAGAGCATTTTTTAGCACTAGGTGGACTAACCACTTCAAATAGGTTGGGAAATGTGTGTTGCACCCATATACCTCCCTTGACTAGTGACATGGGTTGGATATCATTTTAATGAAAGTTAATTTATGAAAAAACAAAATTGCTAAGCAATTTTACCATAGATGGAGTATTTTTGTTTTTCTTGGGGATTAAATAGATTGAAATTTGCACTACGACCTGTGTAGAATGAGTAGATGTAAATATTAGTTATGTGTTTGATTCCATTTTAGTTTGGAAAATCTTTTGTTTCCTTACTGTCGATGGTCTGAACTAGATAGTTTTTAAAGATGGAGTCATAACTAACATTTCCACCGTGGCATTTGTATGGTTCCTTGGAATGTGTGAGATGACTCCTTGTACTATAGGTATGCAAGAGCTTTGGCCTTAGAAAGAATGTTTGGAAATATTTTTGTGGTGCCCTAGGCAAGCCAAATGACCATGGTTAGGGATCAATGTGATCGAAATAACATTTCATGGAATTGAGTGCGTTAATTACTTCAATCCAAGTGGATGGAGAGGAGGATATAAGAGTGGAGAAGTCATATTTATAAGGAGAAGTCCCGGTGACATGTTTTGCTGTGAGTTTGAATGAACCCTTATGAATAATGTCAACATATTGGGGAAGCCCTTAATTCTACGCTTAAATATAACTACCCAATATATAGACAAGTTGGGAAAGTGAGACTAGGTGAATCTTAAGGATCTTCAAAAAGGGTAGCATGATATGAAGTTTGTTTGCCACCTTGTTAAGCCTTTTTCTAGGTTATGTGCCAAATGGTGAACCTTTTTTTTGTACATCTATGTGTAGCTTCATAATATTGAAAATATGTTTAACATTTTGTTTTAAACAGTTTTAGATTTGTGATAATCAATTAAGTTTCTATTTAGTATTGTAATAATCTTTATCCAGTATAGGCAAGAGCCTACAACACAATGGTAAATTATGAGCCTCTTATTGGAGAGGTCTTGGGTTCAACTCTGCACAAGACTAATAATTAATAATTATCACATAATAATAATGAATCTTAGCTTCGACCTCTTGCAAATCAAATAATAATAATAATAATCTTTATCCATTATTTATAATTTTCTTAGATGGTTTATTCTAGGGCTACTTCTTTATATATTATTTTATTTACATTATTTCAATAAAAGTATTTATTCAATTCATCCTTCTAATTTTGATTAATTTTTTCCCTTCTCATGATGATATTTTTTTGTCCATGCATGGAGGTGGAGCAAAATCAAAAAGTATACTACATAAAATCACATGACAATGGAAGAAAACCTTGATTTGATTATCTTAGGCTATAGGCTTTGTATTTGGTATCTCATTATAGTTGAAGTGTAGTATTAGACCAATATGCACTATTGTGTATATGTTTCTCTTATCTTACTCAAAAGGTGGACATTTTCCACACAAATTAAAGGATCAGAAATCTTATTCTACAAAAAGATCATTTTCATAATAAAATAAATTGTGGAGAGCATGGATATCATCCAAAATCATCCATGGTATGAATCTACTATGAAATCTCCCAATAAAATAGTATGAATCTACTATGAAATCTCCCAATAAAGGTGTTTTATTGCATATTCACTCAAAATTATTTGCTATTGTAGCATTTTTTTGACCAAAGCCATCCTTTAGGTAGTTCACCAGATTACTACTTTTCCATATGAAGCCTATCTCCCACAACACTCATTTGCTGCATAAACATAACATGGGATAAGGGAATATTTTCTAGAAATATAGTCCAAATTATTATACATAATTAATCAAGAACTAGTTAATATACATGACATTATTATTATTTTTAATTCAATTGGAGTTGAAATTTTATGTTGCAAGGTCATGGCATTAATACCAAAAATAGATGGGAATCCCTTCCAGTTTTCTGAAAAATCTTCCCAAGAAATGTGCAAGAAGCTTAAACAAACTATAATTATCAAAGATGAAATTTGTATAAATAAACTACAAATGAGAGGATTGATGCACACTCCAATATTCAAACCCTAACTTTTGTAGATAAGATCTTCCACAAAAAAATAATATTGAAGAGAGGTTTGGGATTTGTTGTGAAGATGTTATATTTTCCAGCCTATGAGTCCATGAAGAAACTATGATTGTTTATTATTAGGAATAAAATAGGGATTAAGAAAAAACTAAGTTAGAAACCAAAATGCCACATCAAACATTTTCAAGAAAAATAGAAAAAAATACCAATAGGAATTCATGTTGCAAACTCAAGACAGCCAGGCATTACAAAAATTAAATTAACTAATAACAATTAGTTTGATAAAGAATACAACATAATTTCCATGGTGTTATTACATATTTTATATCCATTTCATGCCCACTTATACATGAACAATAGTACATAATGATTATGGAAGATACATTTTCTAATTACATTAATACATCACAAAGTTTTGATCTTGACTTCCATCAGCTAATGAATGTTAAAAAAGAATGATAACATATACATCGAGATTTTTGTAGTTACATTGTCCCTTTTTCCAAATTATATCAAGTGGTTCATCTCAAAGATGGAAGTACAACCAATAGGAATTTGTGTTGAATACTCTAGACAACCATGCATTACAATAATTAAATTAACTAATAACAATTAGTTTGATAAAGAATACAACACAATTTCTATGGTGTTGTTCCACATTGTATATCCATTTCATTCCTACATATACATGAATAATAGTACATAATGATCATGGAAGATACATTTTCTAATCATATTGATACATCACAAAGTTTTGATCTTGACTTCCATCAGCTAATGCATGCTATAAAAGAATGATCACATATACATTGAGCTTGTTGTACTTACATTGTCCCTTTACCAAATTATATCAAATGGTTCATTTCAAAGATGAAAGTAAAACCAATGGCTAAGCTTCATAATTCTTGCAATGTGTACTTCTGTGTGACCCAGTCTCCAAAGAAATCAGACATTGTCCATCCTTTATTTGAGATGGGTGTGTGGCCCAGACACTTTTACCATGTCAACTATAGAGTAATTACTCCTCCAAGATTCTTCTTGACATGAAGAATACCTCGACCCCAGCATGATAAGTCTAGCTTCCCAGAACAAGATGGGTCAGATGGATTTGGTGCAGCCATGAAACATACTACATACAACCATGTGCTAGTTGCCTAGTCACAGAATGTGGTAGTGAAAAAAAAAACAATGAAAAGAACACTACATATCTACTCATATGTAGTGAAAGAAAAAATGTAACATATCTACCCACATTAACATTTCTTTTTAAAAGATATCTGCTCATATGCCATATAAATGTAAGCATAGTCACACACATATGCATTACTTTAGAATAGCATAATGAAATGCAAAAGAATAATGACTTGACCAAGCACTAAATTCATCAACATTACTGAAGAGAGAGACAAAATGTAACGAAACATATCTTTAGAATCTGACAGATTAAGAGAAGCAAAAAAATAATGCATCCATCCCTAGCCTCCCAATTGACACATTTCACCCAACCATAAAGAAGATTGACATCATTACTCAAGACATCATGAAATAGTTCAATATAAATGGTAAAAATGTATTTTAGTTTGTGCCTTCTTCCTTGAAATAGATTAGAATCACTCATGAACATAACTAAGACAAGGACTCTGAAAGGAATGTCAAAACTTGAGTATATATCCATACTCTACTTGCTTCATGCATAAATGAATGGCCTAGCTTAGGTTAGTTTTAAAATAGTTATATAATTATGGCTGAATAAATCTAACAATACATCACTATTCACTTTTTCCTAAAAGATCTACTTAAGTTTCTTTTGTTCGATCTGGTTGTTTGTGAACATTTGCATTTCCTATGAAGATATACAACATTCATCATATAATGGTGGAGTACTAGTTCAGTTTACTCAAAATATGAACATTTGTATTTTCTATAAAGATATACAGCATGAATCATATAATGGTGGAGTACAAGTTAAGTTTACTCAAAATATGAACATTTGTATTTCCTATGAAGATATACGACATACATCATATAATGGTGAAGTACTAGCAATATGTAACATCTTTATACCCTCCTACAATGATACAAAGCGTTGAATGTACTAAGAATATCATTCTAACAGTTTTAAATAAACTTAGAATTTTAAGGTAATACATTTTAGCATTGTATGTAATCCCATTATATTGAATGATTCAATAGAACATAACACAAAAGATTACCTCAAACAATACTAGCTCCTAGGTATTCCAAACCGAGTCACACTTTAGACCAATAATCTAGATACAGAAATTTAACAAAATAAAGTTCACATCTTCTATTCAAGCCGTAAATGTATGCAGCAAAGGAAATATTGTGTAATTCTATGCCACATGAAATTGTAGAAACAAAATGCATGTTTTGAAAATTCTGAATTTGTTAAAACTTGGCTCAAACCCAAACCAATTTATAGAATCCAACCGCTCTCAGCATGGTATTCCGGTGAAATGTTTTTGGCAAAGTTTTTAGGGAAGAAAACCACAAGCTTCTAAAAGTCCTATAAGGCAGATGAATTTCAAGCGATTATAGAGGTACAGATTGAATTCATATTTGGCCATGTGAGACAAAGGGCTTATAGACAGCAAAATTTTATGTAATAAAAGCAATCTATGCCCAGCATTGGGTTTTTATTAAAATCCTAACTGATTTCCTCAAACAGAAATTTTCTTATTATGCCTTGGTCAGCTGGCACAAATCTACATGAACCCCTTTCTCAACCTAATATGTTTACCGATACATTAAGGAACGCTCCATTTCGGTTTAACTACAATATGAAAAGGACACAACACAAGTTTTAGTTCAAGAAGACATGCAAGTGTAGTCTTTTGAGATCATTTGATAACACAACACATAAAACTTAGTTGTGCAATACCATATATCGTAATTCCACATTTAGTAAGAAAGAAATAAACACTTTGAACATACTGTAAATTGCAAATTAACCACTTATTCATTCAAAAAAGGAAAGAACCTGTTTAATGGTTGTCAAGTCCAGTCCGTCTTCATCCCAACTCCTGTTTCTCATCGCCCTTGAATGTCTCTGTGTTTTTTTTCATTTATAGGAATTAGAAAAATAACTGATCTAATTTTGGTTGCCCTTATTTCCATAGGAAAGAAATAAAATATATATGTTCACATAATATAAATAAATAATGCCATATTCTCTTATCATGTAAGAGGAACTAACCATAGTATATGTGGTCAAGGTTTCTATAGGAATTAGAATCTACAAACTTCATTTTCAAGATAAAATACCACAATTTAATCATTATGAACAACTCATCTATTAGAAAAATAATCAATATGCTGAAATTTTATTTATCATTATTGCTAGATTATCACTTATTTCATTTATTTTCATAGAACATTAACAAGGATTGGGTTAAGAGTAAAATGCATCGCCAATTAAGCATCTAACTCCTAAGTGGTGTGTGAGCTACGAGATCATTCGATTCATCCCCTTCTGAGTGGCTAACCTTGTCTACCTCAACCACACTCTTGTCTTGTCAATCCTGCATCCACTCAGATAGTTGCAACAAATATAAGTCAATATCCATGATAACATGACTAGATATAAACATTCGATAAATCATGAGTGACATACATTAGAAGATAAAATCATATAAGTGAAATAAAATCTTATAATCATACATTTGCACATCAAATTGATCATAATTTTATCTTAATTAATGCACTTAATTTACAAAACTAGGAAAATAGCTTAAACGTTTCTTAGTTGTTGTCCAAAAAAAATGGTTAACTGGTCAAAATTTGACTCAGTCTCCACACAAGCAACTAACAAAACATGTATACATGCAAGATGTCACATCCCTCCCCTCTATAGGAAGAGGCATCGTCTTGATGTCATATCACAACAACATAAGCAAACACACATCCAAAACTGATGTCTAACAGAAAGGATAACATCTATACACGTGCTTTTAGTTTAGTTTTTATTTCCTTCTATTTCCTTTATTTGTTTCTTCTTTATAAATCAATTTATAAGATTTCTATTGAATGAATATACAAAATCTCAAAATTACATGCATGCAATAACCATACACTTATTTGGGTATATATTTATGTACACATATATACTTAAATAGATACATTTAATAAATCATCATCCTATAATTAAATTCATGGTTAAATAACAAATGAAAATATCGTTAAAGTAATTAGAGATTAAATTCCCAATTCTTTTGGTATGGGTAGTTGATTCCCTAATAAGTCCTCTAAGCTTGGGGTGCCTACATGGATCATGGATTCATCTCTAAATCAACATATAATGTAGAGGTGTTTGGTGCCTATCCCTACACACACCTAGATCCTCGACCAAGCTGACATGCATATATAAGAACACAATTGCGATCATATAGAAACATATCAAATAGTGATATAGGAATTAGATGGGTTAGTGGGGTTATTTTTAGAAATCCATAATCCATTAATGTTCAACCATATACAATGTATCACATAAAATGTAAAATATAGCTATGCACTACCATATATCCTTCTATAAATTGCAAATTAATATGTTGTATATGAACTCTTCGAACATGTTGTAAATTTCAAATTAACAACTTATTCATTCAAACAAGGAAATAACTTGTTTAATGGTTGTTAAGTCTAGTCCATCTTTTGCCCAACTCCTCTGCTTTTTGCCACCCCTGAATGTCTCTCTATTTTTTTTGTTTTCTGGCATTAAAATAATTGACCTAATTTTGGTTGCCCTTATTTCCATAGGGAAAAAAAAATAGATGTCTGCATAATGTAAATAATGTCATATCCTCTTATCATGTTAGAGGAACTAACCATAGTATAGGTGGTCAAGGTTTTTATAGGAATTAAAATTTAGAGACTTCATTTTCAAGACAAAATACCAAAATTTAATTTTCATGAACAACTCATACATTAGAAAAATAATCAATATGCTAAAATTTTACTTATCATTATTGCTACATTATCACCTATTTTATTTATTTTCGTAGAACATGCACAAGGATTGGGTTAAGAGTAAAATACGATATCAATTAAACATCTATCTCCTAAGTGTTGTGTGAGCTATAATATCATCTAATTCATCCCCTTTTGAGAGGATAACCCTCTCTACCTCAACCACACTCTCATCGAGGGAAAATCTTATATCCACTTAGACACTTGCAACAAATATAAGTCATTATCCATGATAATATGACTAGACATAAACATTAAATAAATCATGAGTGACACAAACCACATGCTGAAATCATATAAGAAACAAAATATGATCTTATAATCATACATCTACACATCAAATTAATCATTATTTCATTTTAATTAATGCATTTAAGTTACAAAACTAGGAAAATAGATTAAATATTTCTTAGTTGTCCAAACCTTAAAAGTGAATAGGTCAAAAATCAACTCGATCACCATAGAAGCAACTAACAATACATGTTGACATGTGAGATATGATAGATTAGTTGTAGATTCCATGCATCACTCTATTTTTCTTACTTATCTTTTATACTGTATTATTTGCCAAACAACTAATAAATTAACTAAAATTCTTAAATTTGAAGGGCCCAAGTTTCATACATAGAAAATTCAAAATAAAATTTCTTTTGATTGAAAAGGATCTATGGGACATTGTTAATGGAAATGTTCAAAAGCCCCAAGATGTAGATAAAATAACAAAGTGGATGGCTAAATATCATAAGGCTTCTATGTTTATTGGACTTGGTCTATCATATGCATATGATTTGCATCATATTGATTGGTCAAAGGCTTCAAAATAAATATGGGATGAGCTTAACATCTTGTTTCATTCATAGGCTTCTAGTGTGAAAATGTCCATAAAACATAAGTTGTTTAGGTTGAGGATGAATGAGGGTGATAATATTGTTCAAAATATAAGTACTTTCCATTTAGTTTTTAATCAACTTGTACGTATGAACTCTAAATTTTATGATGATGATGCCAAAGAAATCCTTCTTAGTAGCATGCTTTCAAGCTTTAATCATATTTTTTTCATTTTGAACAAAGTGAATACTAGCATAGAAATTGTAATTTCTTTTTTAATGGATGAAGGAAGTAGAGTTCATAAGAGTCACCATATTACTAAAAGATGTGCTTTATTTGCTATAAATAAATCTAATGTTGTTCCAATAAGAGAAATAAAAAAAATTTATTGATAGAAAATGGACATGTAGAGATGAATTCGATTCAGTGGGACAAAGATCTCATCAATGGGAAATTTAAGAAATACATATTTTGTTGCAATTGAAGGTGAGAGACACTTTTGCAATTTTCTAGTACATACAAATAATGATGAATATGTTATTCCACTTGGAAATGATACAAGATTTTTTCTTTAAAGAATAAAAAATAAATTATAGGAGGTTGGAGGCTAGAGGATTTTTATCATCTCAAGCTAGCTTCTCATTTAGAGATGATTATTGCATGAGAAGCACCTTTTTGTGTCTCTAAAGATAAGAGGGGGATTGGTAGCATAATTGTCCTTCCAAGGAGGGAGGAGGAAATATATCTCATGTGCAATCATATTAGTGACTATTGTTCCTATTGCATTGAAGGAGCCATTAGACACACTCCAAGGAGATGTGAAATTTTGGTGGAACTATATCTCATTGTGAAAGTGAGGTGGGAACACTCATATTATTGATGCAGAAGCATCATTGGCTAGCTAACAATCATGCATGTTGGTGTGGTTTGACCTTAGAGTTGGAGGACCCAGTCAAAGGAAGAGTTGTAGCTTGGTCAATATTAAGTTGTTTATTGATGCTATGTTAACTAAGTGACTCAATTATTGAAGATGTTTGGCGAAGCTTATGGCACTCGATAGATACTACAAATTCAGTTTACACTGGGAGATCGACAATAGTGTTGCCCAAGTAGCTTGGTCAATGAAGGGGCTCAGTTGCTTGTAGAAAACTTGTCACATATTGGTGCTCTCTCAAGGAACGAACTCAGTTATGTTTGGTGAAATGCTCACAGTCGATGTGGTTTTCTTTGACACTTACTTTGGTCTTGGTCCCTATGGTGCCCAAGTTTTCTATGAGCTGACTTTTGGCATCTAATTTGTGTATAGGTATTTAAATTATGTTGTAGCTGATTTGTGGCTTATGCAAACATTTAATGCAAGGGTTTATTTTAATTTGTAATGGGTTAGGCTGGCTTGTGGCTTAGTTGGGTACAAATAGGGGTGTTTTGTGGACTCTTTGGGTGGTCACTCATTTCAGAGGAGCGAATCAAATTATATAGTCATTTAGCTTGGAGAAGAGGATGAAGTGTAGGAGTGAATTTTGAGAAGGGATAGTAGCTGAAGCTTGGCAATCTAGGAGATTTCTTGGTGGGCTTGTGAGCACAAGCTAAGATTTCCTTGAGGTTTTTCTACTAGAGTGTGGAATTGTACTAGCTAGGATTAGTGTGGAGTTAGATCTTTAGGGATGTTGCAAAACTATTTTATAATTTCTTTTTCTATTTGGCCCTAACCTAGAAGGCCTTACCTTCAGGCACATTACATCCAAATAGTTATTTTATGAATAAAGTTTTTATTTGGTATTAGATCTTGCATTTGTGTTGTATTTCTCCAAATTACCTCTAGTAGGGGTACCCTTAGATTCTCACTACATCATGTGGTATCAAAGCATAGTTGTTCCTGAGTGTGTAGACCAAGTGCTGAAGTTGAGGTAGTTTGCACTAGGAGTTGGGTGAAGACTTGAAGTGAAGGTTGATCTTATAGGGCTGATTGATCTTATAGATTTATGGATTTTTTGTAGTGGGTTTGAAAAAATCTTGGAAGATTCCTTCAAGAAGATTCGACCCTAGGACTATTGATGATCTTTGGATGTTGTGGAAGCAAGGTTCTCAGAGAAGATGACATTAATGAAGAGTGACATGATTGCTGAAATTGTGATTGATTTAGGTGGTGTACCTCAACGTGAAAGTACTAAAGATGGTTATGAGGAAGTTGTTGAAGACTTTGAAGTTGCTAGATCAAGTGATGAGGATGGAGCTGATCATGTAGAGAGACCTATGGGCAATAGGACTGGTCATTTTACTAGGCTTGGATCTTAATTAAAGTTGAAACATAAGATGGAGGTTTCTAATTTCTCAGGTACTTGGAATCTTAAAGACTTGATTAACTGGATTGGTGAATTAGAAGACTACTTTGAGCTTAAGGATATTGAGGATCCACTTAAAGTAAGGTTGGCACAAACTATGTTGAAAGGACATGCTTCTCTTTGGTGGAAGGAACTACAAAGAGACAGAGAGGAGGGAGGTGAAATGAAGATCTCTAGAAGGAAATTGATGGTAACTAAGTTGAAGGCTAAGTCCATTCCTTCTTATTGTGAACTTTATTAATTAAGAGGCTACATAATCTAATGTATAAAGATATGACTATGAAATATTATACCAAGGAGTTCTACAAGTTGACTATTTGATCTAAGACAGAGATAATTGTCAAAGGAGAAAGTAGCTTGGTACATTAATGGTTTGAGATTCAATATCCAAGATGAGGTTGGTATGTTGAAGAATGATTTAGTTGAGGATGCTTATCAGTATGCCCCAAAGGCATAAGATAAATTAAAGAGGAAAATTCAAGGTAATGTTAGAGGAAAGGAGAAGTAGGATAGATCGGCAAAAGTTAAACTAGATGTTGAAGATGAACCAAAACTTTTTGGTCAAAAGAGAAGGATAAGTAGAGGTGAGTTTAAGGGTACTTGCTACAGATGTGGTTAAGTAGGACATAGATTTTTTGAATGTTCATATAAGGTTGGTGATAGATGGGTTTTTTTTATGAATGAGGTTGAAGATCATGGTAGTAAACTTGAGTAAGGTGAGATTTTACTAGCTTAGAAAGTATTGGTTGGTTAGAGGACACTAGATTCTCATCAGAGGACTAGTTTGTTTAGGACTCACTACAATTTTGGTGTTCAAGTTTGCAATGTGATTATGAATGGTGATAGTATTGATAACCTTATTGTTGAGGAGATGGTTTAGAAACTTGGTTTGAAGAGAGTGAGACATCCATATCTGTATAGGATTGGTCAGTTCCAAGGTGAGCATACTTTATAAGTAAGGGAGCAGTACCTCTTGATTTCCATATTGGGTAGTATAAGGATCAAGTGTTGTGTGATATTGTGGACATGAATAGTTGTCATGTGTTTCTTGGTAGACCTTGGCAGTACAATTGTAGGGTTGTTCATTACTATATCAAGAATATGTTTTCAATTGTGAAAGATGGCAAGAAGTATTCCCTAATTCCTTTGTAGAATGAAGAGCTTGCTAAAAGGAACTTGAGTATTGGCAATCAAGTTGAGTTGAAGGATTCTGAGTAGGTCAGAGATCAACATGGAAAGAAGACATGTAGCACAATGAGGAAGGAAGAAAAGAATCAAAAGAAGAAAAGGGGAAAGAGTGTACAAGTTGAAAACCTAGAGGATATGTATGTGAAGAACCAATTTGAGATTTATGTGTTTAAACCCCTAAGATGTTCTTCTAGCTACTAAGAAGATATGTTTGAACCTTGGGTGTCTGATGTAGAAGAATCCTTTGCTAGCTAGAAATCTTGCATGTTGGTGTGGTTTGACCTCGGAGTTGGAGGAGTCGATCAAAGGAAGAGGTCTGGCTCAGTTGATACTAAATTGTTCATGGTTGTTTTGTAAACCAATTGATTTAGTTAGTGAAGAAATTTGGTAAAGCTTGGGGCACTCAGCAAATACTGTAAGCTCAATTTACACTAGGAGCTTGACAGTAGTGTTGCTTGAGCAACTCAGTCAATGAAGGGGCTTGGTTACTTATACAAGGCTTGACATGTATTGGTGTTCACTTAGTAAAGGAACTTGGTTATGTTTGGTGAAATGATGACACTCAATTTGGTCTTGGTACTTGTGATGCTCGAGTTTCCTATGAGCTAACTTTTGGAATTTAATTTATATATAGGTATTTAATTTGTGTTACAATAGACTTATGGATTATGCAAACATTTAATGTAATGGTTTATTTTAATTTGTAATGGGCTAGGCTAGCTTGTGGCTTGGTTGGGTATAAGTAAGGGTGTTTTGTTGTGTCTTTGGGTATTCATTAATTTTAGAGGAGTGAATCAAATTGTAGATTCATCTAGCTTGGAGAAGAGGCCTAAGAGTAGGAGCAAATTTTGAGAAGGGCCAGTAGCTAAGGCTTAGCAAGCCAAGAGTTTTCTTGGTGGGCTTGTGAGCACAATTTGCAATTTCCTTGGGGTTTTTCTATTAGAGTGTGGATCTATACTAGTTGGGATTAGTGTGGAGTTGGATCTTGAGGGATCTTGCAGAACTATTTTGTAATTTATTTTTGTATTTGGCCCTAATTGGGAAGGCCTTGCAGCTGAACACATTACATGTAAAATGTTTTTTATGAATAAAGTTTTGATTTGGTATTAGATCTTGCATTTGTGTTGTATTTTTTATGTGTGGTTATTTAAAGGGTTCTAGATTACCTCTAGTTGGGTCACCCTCGGATTCTCATTACATTGATTATGAGAACAAATTCAAGATCTGTAGTTTAAAGTTGTGAACATAAAATCTACTTCAATAAGAGAATATTGGTGAAATAATTTCATCAAAAGCTCCAATAAAAAATATTGGTGAAGGAGCTTCATCAAAGTTTCCAAAGTTTTGGATTAATGTAATAATAATCATTACAACTTTCACTCATATTGAATTAATGTAATAAGGGGGAATGATAGATTTATTACATTGGTTAGGTTAGTGTAAATAAATTAGTTGAATATTTAGTTGATCAAAAGTTATTCTTGTAAGTACTTTGAAAAAGAGAAAATAGAGAGCTATATAAAGCTATTCAAATATCACTATGTTCACTATGATTCACTATTCACTTTGTATCTGAATGTATCTAATAAAAATTTGAATCTATAATATCAATCTATTTTACTTTAGCTCTTTTGAATTGTTCAACCTATAATCTTAGAGATTGCCTGAAAAGAAATCTTGGAATGTCTAACAAGATGACTTGTAATTTGTGGGCACACACTTGTAGAGCTATGGTAAAATTGATTTGATTAGCTAAAGGATTCAACATCCAGTCTCTATAAATATGGAAGGTTTTATTTTTTGAATTTAAAGCTAAATGATGGCTTGGCATCTTGCATTTGTCATGTGAATTTATGCCTAAAATGAATTCTTACATACCAGGGGTTTGGGGAGGAAGTTTTTCTTGTTGTTTGAAAGATTGTTTCTATAATTATTGCAAAATATGTAGTAAAAATTATAATGACAATTTCTAGAATTTTATAGGTTATGAAATTATGTTGCTTTCTTTTATTAAAATATAGAATATTTGAAGTATGAAGTGAAGATAGAAACACATTCCCTATTTCTTGTTAAGTAGTTCACATTCAAAAAACTCTATGTGCTGGTCATTAGGCTAGCAACTTGATAGGTTTAGTTGTTGAAATTTGCAACTTGGGTTCATTAACTCTATATTCTATATAGAAAGTTGAAGTCAAACTTATGAACATTCATTTTAGTAAAATCATATGAATATTTCTTTAATCTTAATTTTATTGCAACATCTCTCTTAGATATTCTTAATGTACTATTATACAATGCAATGGTATAGTAGTTTTTTCAATCTTTTTTTTACTAGTGTTATATTTTCAAAACTAAATCAAGTAATTGTTTATATATATGACTCTTCTAAGAGAGCAACAAACAACACTTGATTTCTCAACTCTATGAGTTAGTGTCCTACCCATATGACTTGTAATTATTTTGGGAACAATAATATTTGTAGGACCCATTTCTATATCCTGATGATTATATTAATGGAGACATTTTTGTTTCTTCTTAACAACTACAACATGCCATCAATTTGTTATCAATTTTTTGTTTTTAAATATTTTGATAAACAATAATTTTATTTTAAAATCCAAGCATGATTTTAGATGAAATGCCTAAATCGTCAATGACGAAAACAAGATTTGATGTTGTTTCACAATTTTATTTAAAAACATGATTCAAATTATGCTCTCTTCCTTTTTAATATATTGATAAGAATTGAAAAAATATAAATGATTGTTTGATGAGTTGCATGCTATGGGAGTATAAGAGTGAGGTAGTGATAAATACTTTGCATTAATTGTCACTTAATCTTCAACATTTTTAACTCAAAAAGCAAGTGAACACAAGACTTCTTTATGTCAAGAAGCTAGACAATATCCTTGGTAGAGTATGCATATAAGCAATTCATGGGTGTCATGTTGCATATATGAAACTCATTTAGCATTTAATTATACTATTATAATTTTCTTTCTTATATCAATATTTTGTTGACAAGATTAATTTTTTGTTGACTAGAAATAACAATAAATTATAAAGCCGCAATTTTTTTTTTAAAATAATTAAAAATTTATTTCAAAATATGACTAAGAAATTAAGATGGAATTATATTTATTTTACATCTAGCTTGTACTAGATATTTATTAAACAGATTCCTTTATTTATGCTCCATTTATGCTTCATTTGTACAATTTTAATCTAACCCACTACCCATCCTTCACACATGCATTAAATTAAAAATTACCTTGCATAAAGATCACTTTTATACCTTATAGTTGTATATTCAGAATCCGTGTCTTATAGAGGCAATGGCATGATGACTATTAATACGAAAAAATAGACTAGGTTCATAACCTCTTCTAACATTTGCATTTCTAGATCAAGAGCGGGATCTATGCTCGGTAGTCATGCAGTCTTATAGTGGACTGACATAGTTAACACAAATTTATGTATTCGACTGAATCACATATCTTTTCTGTCACAGAGCTTTAAAAATAGTCCATTTTTTTGGCATAGTGATACTTACAAAATATAACATAGTGAATTACAAAGTACAACATAAACTTGAAGATTCGCAAGTTTATCAGAATAATGAAGTTAGTGAACAAAGCAGCAGGGATAAGATTTGCTATCAAAATCTCTGAGAAGCAAACACATTCTAACACATTGTAAAATAAATTACTTCATTCTAACATTGTGAATCATGCTTTTTGGACAAAGGGGTTGCAGTTGTCCTCCACTGTGAGGAAATTTATTTTAATACACACAAACTCTTTATCTTATGGACGGGTATCTTTCTTACAAATTGTACAGTTGATCAATTTTCAAAAAATCAAAAAATCATAATTTTTTCTCAAAATTTCAGAATTTGATCTTCATAATCTGCTTACCTTGTAGTTGAAAATAACAAAACATTTGAAAAATAAAAATCAAATCAGACCAAAAAAAAATTGACTTTATTTTATTACACCGAGAGGCGTTCTATACAATGGCAACACAAATGCCCAGCACAGGAATATGCCAAGATTCTTTGTCAATAAAAAAGAATTGGGAGCGGTTACGAAATTCCAAATTAAATATTAAAAAATAATTCCCGAAATAATAGCTAGCCGAAATAATAAGAAGACAAATGGAGGCCGAAATAATAGGCCCGAAAAAGTAAGGCCCGAAAAAGTAGGGCCCGAAAAAATAGGGGCGAAATAATTTCAATATGATTTATTTTTTGTTAAATATAATTTTGCATGCACATTCATGCTTTTTTTTTTTGTGGGGAGTGGGGGAATTTGAAACAAATTCGTGGAATGTGAAGAGACGTCTATTGGAGGATATGAGGAGCCTCTCACAAGTTATAAAACCAAGGCTCCTCATTTCATTTTCATTTTATGTTTTTGCAGGAAGGAAGAGGTGGAGGTTATTGGAGGATTAGATTGGAGTTTTTGAATAGGAGTAAATTGAAGTTTTCGAGTAACATTTTTGCAGGTGAGATTTCTATTTTTTATTTACATTATCATTTAGATTTAGAGGTAGATGTAAATTGAAATTCAAAATTAGTTATAATATTCTACTTTGATTTAGATTTCAATTTTAATTAATTTCATTTAGATTTAGAATTATGTTCATAACTATTTAGGCTTGCATTTAATAGTTTAGTCTTGCATGTTTGATTTAGATTTAGATTTGTACTCAAAATCTATTTGATATATATATTTTATAAGACTTTTAATTGTTAATGGTTCTTGATGGGAGTGTTTTAGGGGTATCTTCTTTTCTATTTCTGAAATATTTTGGTCCAATATGTACTTTCCTAACCAGATCTATCCATTTTCTTCTAATTCATGCATGGAGCTTCCTGCTAGGACTGAATGGGAATGGATTAAAGATAAATGACTGACTCTGGATCTGGATATGCATTTGGAATTGGCTCTGCTGTGGCTCCAATTTATAGGTTCCTTCCTGCTACCTATTCTTTCGGTGGTTTAATCTGGTTAAGTGTGGATTGAGAGGTTCTGGCTCATTCCCACCGGTTTGTAATTTTGTCACGATGTCTAGCATGTGGCATTCTGATGGGATTCTTCATTGGAAAATGTTGCAAATAATTATGTCAATGCTGAACGACTTGTCCAATGTGATAATTGCTCTAGATATAGAATGCAGCCATGGTGATTTTCTTAGCAATACAATTGAAAAAAAGGGAAATATGGTATTAACACAATGTTATAGGAAATCTCTGAGCTTTTGTAAATCATAATATCAATCTCACTTTTTCTTGTGCTCCTTTAGTCTAAGAAAGATAACAGATTGGAGTAACAAATTGCTTCTGTAACGGCAGTTGCAGGTGCAATTATTTTAGCAATTTTGGGCATTCTAACTATTCTTGTGATGGGTACTTATGTTTTAGTGCTTAGATTATGTGATTTGGTTGTATTTAGAGTCTTTTTAATAATGTTTGAAACTACTATTAAATATAATAAGTAAGATTAATTTAATGTTAAATATAACATGCTACAACACTTATCAAAAATATCAAAAACACAATTGCTACAGCAAAACGAGAATGGAGAAAAAATTTTAGTTTTTGTATTAATTCGTCTGCTTAAAATATATTACAATTGCCATATTTTATATTGAGAAATGCCTCATATGGACTTTCACATGCTTATTTAACTACACTACAATCAAGACTAACTTTGTACTTAATCTAATTTTAACGAATGAGACTGGCCCAAGATTCCTATGTAACTGTTGTTATAACAAACATAGACAGTTGTAGAACTTGTGATTAATAATTTATAACTACTTGATTCTCCGTATTTCATGCATAAATTCATAATTCTAAAAACTCAAAGTTCAAACTACATGTTACGTTCTCTTCCTTATTCGGTGAATTGGTGCATGACTATTAGATTAAATGGTGCATGAAAGAGACAAAACACTAAAAGAAATTACTCTTTTCTTATTATTATTGCTGTTGCTATTTTAACTTTTTTAATAATTATTGTTAGTCTTGATGTTGTTTTTAATTTTATTATTACAAATATTGATTATTAATATCTCTAAGTTCATCCAGAGAATAGTACTAAATCTATAAAAACTTAGTAATAACAGTTTGAGATAACTGCAGAAAGTTTTTATTTTCACAAATATTCTCTTTCTTTTGAAAATCTACTATTATTTTGGTAATGAATTGTAAATTAGAAAGGAAAAACTTTCTATAAATCTTTTTTGGTTATTGTTTCGCTTGCAGTTTTCATTTTATATGAAAGTTTATTATTTTTTCAAATCTTAAAAATAAAGATTTTTATATATGTAATTTTATTTTATTATTAAAATAATAAGATTTTGGAGGTTGTAAAATATTGAAGTTTAGAAATTATTTTAGATTTTACAAATGAATTTTAACATAATATTTATATTAAAGAAAGAAAAGATAATAAAACTGTTACTTAAATCAAATATAAAAATTATAAAATTTTACCTAAATTTATTAATTGTATAAAAAACTATTAAAGATAATTAAGTTCTATTAAATGTACTTGATTTTATATTATAGAAATACAAACAAAAATTATAAATTGAGACAAACTTTAGAAATGAAGTCAAATTTAAAGAGAGACAAATAACATGAGGTGACGCGCACGCGCACGTGTGTGTGTGTGTGTGTGTTTGTGAGTGAGAGAGAGAGAGAGAGATCACATGAGGTGATTTGGTAGAGAGAAAGAGTGAGACAAGGGGGAGAGAGTGAGAGACATGAGGTAGACATAGATAGATGTAGTGAAAAATAAGGAGGGAGAAAGAGTGGGGTGGTGGGGGGGGGGAGAGAGAGAGAGAGATGATTAGAGGGGATATGAGATGTAGATATATAGAAGGGAAGTAGGGAGAGATGAGCTAAATAAGAAAAAGAATATATAAGGCCCAAAAGAGATGTAGAGAATGATGGGGAGAGGAAGAGTACGATGGATAGTGATAGACAATGACAATAATTATGGAGGGAGAGATGTATATACATAGAGAAAGAGATGGACAAAGAGAACAACATAGGGGGAGTGGGGAGGGTATACATTATTTGCGGGGGGGGGGGGGGGAGAATTATAGAATGGGACATGTGAGAGAGAGTGTGATTACAATTAACCCTAATCCTATCCCTAACTCTAAATTATAATTATAATTTAGAGTAATAATATTTATTAATTATAATTTTATTAGCTATAATATGATTAGTAACCCAAAAATTATCTTAACAGAAATAATAACACAAACCCTAACTCTAGCTCTAACTCTAACTAGATAATTCTAATTTTAACCCTAACTCTAACCCTAACCCTAACCCTAACCCTAACCCTAACTCTAACTCTAACTCTAACTCTAACTCTATCTCTAACTTTAATTCTCCCCCTAACCCTAACCTTAACCCTTTATAATCCTAAATCTAATGCTAATTCTAACCCTAACCCTAATTCTAATCCTAATCCTAGCCCTAACTCTTACCTTAACCCTAAATCTAATCAGGTAACTTTAACCTTAACCCTAATCTAACCTTAATCACAACTCTATCTCTAACTTTAACTCTAACTCTAACTTGAACCCTAACTCTAACTCTAATTCTAACTCTAACTCTTATATGAACACTAACACTAACACTACCTCTAATTTTAACTCTAACTCTAATTGTAACCCTAACCCTAATGCTAATCCTAACCATAACCCTAACACTAACCCTAACCCTAACCCTAATGCTAACCCTAACCATAACCCTAACACTAACCCTAAACCTATCTCTAACACTAATTCTAATCCTAACCTTAATTCTAACCCTAAATATAACCCTAACTCTATCTCTAACTCTAACTCCAACCCTTATTCGAACTCTAATTCTAGCTCTATCTCTAACCCTAACCCTAATGCTAACCCTAACTATATTTTTAACCCTAATTCTAACCCTCACCCTAATTCTTACCCTTATCCTAACCCTAACTCTATCTCTATTCCTAACTATATTTCGAACCCTAATTCTAACCCTAACCCTAATCCCAACTCTAACACTAATTTTAAACCTAACCCTAACCCTAACTCTAACTCTAACCCTAAATGTAACCTTAACCCTAACAAGAACCCTAATTCTAATTCAAACCCTATCGCTTACCCTAATTTTCATCCTAATGCTAACCCTAACTTTAACTCTAACCCTAACCCTAACCTTAATTCTAACCTTAACCCTAACCTTAACTCTAACACTAACCCTAACCCTAAATTTAACACTAACCTTAACCATAAACATTGATTTGTCCCTAACTCTAACCCTAAATCTAACTCTACCATAATTGGACTCTAACCATAACCCTAACCCTAACTTTAATCTTGGCTTAAAACTTTTCCCTAACCATAACTCTAGAACCTTAACCCTTACTCAAGCCCTAACCCTAACCCTAACCCTAACCCTAGCCCTACTATAACTCTAACCCTAACCATAACCATAAGTCTAACCCTAACCTTAACCATGAGCATAACTCTAACCCTAAACTTAACCATAAACATAACTCTATGCCTAACTCTAACCCTAAATCTAACTCTACCATAACTAGACTCAAACCCTAACCCTAAACCTAACTTTAATCCTAACTAAAACCCTAACCCTAATCCTAAACCTAACCTTAACCCTAACTCAAACCCTAACCCTATCCCTATAGTAACCCTAACTCGAGCCCTATAATAACCCTAACCCTAACCCTAACCTTAACCATGAGCATAACTCTAACCCTAAATCTAACACTACCATAATTGGACTCTAACCCTAACCCTTACTTTAATCTTGACTCAAACCCTAACCTTCACTCTAACCTTAACCTTGACTCAAACCCTAACCCTAGCCTTACTATAACACTAACCCTAACCATAACCATAACTGTAACCCTAACCTTAACTATGACCATAACTCTAACCCTAACCTTAACCATAAACATAACTCTAATCCAAACCTTAACCATAGCCATAACTCTAACCCTAACCTTAAACATAAACATAACTCTAACCCAAACCTTAACCATAACTCTAACAATAACCATAACCGTAACTCTAACCCTAACCTTAACCATAACTCAAACCCTAACCCTAACTCCAGCCCTAACCCTAATGCTAACCCTAACCCTTATTCTATCCCTAAGGTTAACATTAATTGTAATGGTAACTTTGTCCCTAACCATATATCTATGTTTGACTATAACATTTTACATTACAATATGCCAAAAAGAAAATTACTTTTTTAAACCATAATCCTACCCCTAACTCTAACCCTAAATATAACCCTAACTGTAAATCTAACTCTACCATAATTAGACTCTAATCCTAACCCTAATCCTTAGTTTAACCTTCAATAAAATTGTAACCTAACCCTAACTCTAACCTTAACCCTAACTCAAAACTCTAACTCTAACCTTAACCCTTACTTTAATCTAGATGAAAACCATAGCCCTAACCCTAATCTTAACCCCAACTCAAACCCTTACCCTAACCTTAACCCTGATGTAACTCTATATACAACCCTAACTCTAAATATAAACCTAACCTAAACCATCACCCTAAAACTAACCCTTTCTCTACCCCTTTCTCTAACTCTAACCATAAATCCAATTTTAACTCTAACTCTAAGCCTAATTTTAACCCTAATTTAAACTCTAACTCCAGCCCTTATTCGAGCTCCAATTCTAACTCTACCTCTAACTCAAACCCTAACTCTAATTCTAATCCTAACCCTAACTATATGTTTAACCTAAACCCTTATTCTTACCCTCACCCTTTCCTTAACCCTAACCCTAACTCTAATTCTAACCCTAACTATATTTGTAACCCAAATTCTAACCCTAATCCTAATATTAACTCTAACTCTAATTCTAAACCTAACCTTAACTATAACCCTAACAAGATTCATAATCCTAAAAATAACCCTAGCAATAACCCTAATGCTAATCCTGACTCTAATTGTAACTCTATTCCTAACCGTAACTCTAACCCTATCCATAACTCAAACCCTAACAATAGCCCCAACCCTAACACTAACCCTAACCCTAACTATAACTCTACTCTTCAATATAACATTTTACGTAACAATATGCTTAAAATAAAACTAAATTAAAGTGATGCAAATAAACACCATATATACAATTAAAAAATAAAATATTCAAGAATAATTTTATAGTAAGTTTATACAATTGAATTTAAAAAGAAATAAATAATTCAGCACTTACACCGAGAGTGTTCTCAAGGCGCCTATTTTCATTTTCATAAATCCTAACTGTGATTAAAATAACCTTGGGATTAAATGAAAATAGGCGCCTCGAAAATGATTACTCTCGGCGTAATATATATAGAGGTATATATAAGCTAGTTTTAGTAAATTTTTATCAGAGCACATATTTGGTAAATAACAGCTGGCAGATGCCCGTAAAATCGTCGGGCAACCACTATTATAATAATACAGTTTATTGTTTTATAATATAAATATTGATTTCATAATGCGTATGATAAATATATGATACTTTATAATATATATTTCTATCTTATTATTATTACATATTGATATTAATTTAGATTTTAGTACTCTGAATTGCTACCAGGCTCTTATTCGGCACTCAGTACAGATAAAAGACTGCAGTCCCTCATTAGTTGTTATGCACAATAAGAGTGGTATTCAGTATAACAATGATTTCACCATTTTCCTTGACAATACTAAAATACCTCTCAAGCTATTCAATTCATTTGTATGAGTGAATAGCCCGAGATGCTTCCCACACAATTCATGCTATGAATAATCTGTTATATTATTATATACTATACAAATGGTTTGGAGAATGGCTGTGCAAAAGGTTTCCCATTTCTATGGGTACAGCCAACAGTGATGGGTAAGTAGCGAATGGTTTACAGTAGCATCGACTCTTTCTGAAATAAATTGTAAATTGTTTAGAATGCAATCGCCTCTTTCTGAGACATATTATAATGATTTACTATCTAGTCTATGTTTTCTATCTAGATTTTTCAGTTTCGTATAGTTATTTTCTTTGTTATACAGCATTTCTTTATAGAGACGATGATAGTTTTTTATGATAAATACAGACGAAATAGGCGGCTCTCGTAAAACAAACAGGTTAATCTCGTAACATAAACAAGAAAGATACAGAGATATTCCTTTGAAGGTAGTTTCCAAAATTATTTTTTTCACATTTGATATGAAAGTTTCAAATTTAGATCGTTCCACTTCCATTTTTTTACTAAACAGAAACTAACAAAGTATTTGATATTTGTATCTATCTTGTCATTCTATAAGGTAGTCAGCATCAGCTTAGAATACAGTTAGTCAGATTTATTTTTTCTTCTGGAATCCATAATAGAAGATTGAAATCACTGAGTAGTGATAGAAATCTATAATAGAAATGACTGAATAGTGATAGACAGCTCATATGGTTCATTTTTAAAATGCTCAATATATGATGTGGAAACAAAAGATGGGTTTTCATTAGAAAGCTCTGTTATAAATAAAGGAGTAACTGAAGGGTTGGCTCTCACAGAACCATAACCCTATGAAGATCTCAAAATCCCCATTTAACTTCTCATATGCAACTTCCAATACTTTTTATTTCATAATTAAAATCTCATACGAACTGAACTTTCAAAGGCCACAGCACAAAGCTGTACACATTGGATTCTGGCCTTGTTGTATCTCTGTATCAGGTTAGTCTTAAATATCATACTAAGGAAGAAATTAATTTAGAGAAAATAAATTAACATTGTCTAATAACACTTTTAGTTCAAAGAATCAAATTTAGTATGTGATATTTGAACCATTCCATATACCCATGTACTACCATAGTCTTGTCATTGTTGGTCACAACAGCAATCCTATGACTTTCATGCCTTAAAACAAAATTTTCCTATGAATGTCTTGCGGGCAATACCTCTAAACTTTGTCCATATTAAATCAAATTTTAGACCAGACATCTAGCGGCCCAGACCAAAATAATTTTCATGCGCAAAATAATGAACTGGGCTTGCGATCAGCAGAGCATTTCGTTATTTTTTAAACTTGATATCAGAGCGTTTTCTTATTTTTTAACTTGGTATTAGAGCTATGAATAAGGAACTGTGAGTGTCTTTTTGAGCTGTTCAGTTGATACTAACTGAGAGGTGGAAGATTACAAGTGTTGAAGAAAGGAAAATTTGTTGCAGCCATTCTTGGGAGAAGAAAGATATTGAAGACAAATATATGTTTGTTAAAGCTAACATTTTAGCTATTTCATAGATTGGTGAAGATTGGGCAGTTTGAAGATAATTTGAATTTTGAGAAAAAGTGAGTTTTTTGGCTCTTATGGTAAAGTCTTGATATAGTTGCTTGCTAAGGACATTAATGTTTGAGTGTAAATCTATTGTTATGTATTTTCTGGCAGTGTTCAAAGTTTAAGTGCAGCAATAAGTCATGTTTTTTTGTTTAATTTCTATTGTGTTTCTCCATTCAATATAATAGAGTCATCCAGTATTAAGTTGCCGTGTAGAAATCTAAGCAATGTGGGCTAAGAAGTGTGCATTGTATGAAGCTGCCAGTCATAGATTAGTGATCTGTGTAGCACCTTTGTGCAAGCCGGAGTGTTAGAGAGTGATACAAGAGCATTAGAATTATCCGAGATGTATGTTTTTCTTTGCTTTGGCTTGAAAATGTTTTGGTTGGTAGTCTGAGAATTTGTTTGTGTAACTGAAAAATATCTCAATCCCACTCGAGTCCAATTGTAGACATTAGCGTCAGAAAGGCTGTAACAACTAGTGTGCTCCCACAAGATGCGAGTCAAAAGCTCAAATAAAACATTTATCTTTGCGGCTACATCTGACTTTTGCAGTTTCTTTTAACATTTAATATTTCATACTGCGCACTTAAACGCTGGATTTTTTGTTTTTACATTTAATATTTCATACTGCACACTTAAAATCTGGGTCACTTGGTTGTCTGAGCAGCATCTATTTTTTAATTCGTTATTGATTCTAGATTTTAGAATATCTAGACTAGAGGATAATAACAATGATACACAACTCATTATAGATTTCTATTGTCTTATGGAGACGCTCACAATCTCTTTGTTTTGCATATTCATATCATAGTTTCCTTTTTCAGATCAAATACTATTTATTTATTTATTAATTTTTATCTATTGTTATATTATATTTGAGAAAGAGCATATTATGGGTCTATTTAGATTGCTGATAAAATTATTTTCCATCTAATTGCAGTTCTCCAGTCAAGGATGAAGATACAAAAAAAGAAAAAGACGATGATATGATAGAGAACATTTTGAAGCTGCTTTCGTTAGACTCAGTTGTCAGGCTATGTATAATAAGCAAGAAGTGGAATAACCGTCTATCAATTGGGAGAGTATTAACATAGAGGAGGGACAATTTCAAAGAGCATCCATGGATCCTTACCATTCTTAGTGGAAGATTCGATTGTGAGCAGACTGTACAATAGTTCATTCCATGAGGTTCCAGACAACACCAGTAAGCCTCCTACTGATGTCCATACATTATCAATAACAAGAAAATCTTTCACTCTCTTCGCTTTGACACATTTAAATGGGAATAACTAGATCATCCATTAAGAATGATAAGGATCCATTGCTGTTGGTTAAAAGTGTCCCTCCTCCATGTTAGCAGTCTCTCACTGCATAGGCAGTTGTTACTCTTTTAGTTCATTATACATAGCCAGCTGATTCTATTGAAAGCGAATTCAAAATGTTCTCTATCATATCGTCATCTAATTGATGATTTTTTTTCCATGCTACCACTGTTCAGGCTCATTATAGAACAATCTTGCTCAAATTCCTACAGGGAAGCTTTTGTTCAATTTGCCACATCAAAACTTAACAAGGAACATGGAATGGTAATGGGAGACATACTATGGAAGAGCCAGCGATATCATGTAGTCACAACTCTTGATAAAAGTTTTTTGGTTGACTCTACTTTCACCAAGATAGCTTCTCTGTCCATGGGTAGATTATTTCTATCATACTATATACAATATTTCTATAATATTTCTTGCATTCACTGTATTCTTATTTCTACACAATTGGTTTACAATAGAGTCAAGACTCATTATGAAATAAATTGTTTGCAATGCAGTCGCGATATTAATTATAACAGTTTACTATGTATTGGCTTTTTTATATCAACTTTTTTCTTTCTCTTATATTTATTTTCCCTTTTATTACAATATCAAACGTTGGTGGTCATTTTAGATCACTGTTGAAATGGGTGGATCTGGTAAAACAAAGAGGTATAGGTGATGAAACCAACAGAAAGGTAGCGAGAGGTTCTTTTGAAGGAAGTTCCATGTTTTTTTTTCTGTAGAATTGTTAGGAGTATAGTTTCAAATTTATATCTATTTCTTTTGTATTTAAGAAAAAATGAAAACTACCTGTTTTTTTTATTGTATTTGTTAGTTAACATTGACTTATAATACAGATAGTCATATATATATATTTTTCTTTTGGAATCAATAATGGAAGATTCAATGATTGATCTTGTATTCTCATGCATCTGTTTAAATTTGTTTTGTGCTTAAATTTAAGCAGTTTTGTGCTATTTTAGTGGAGCAGCTATTGTTTAGTGGATGGCTTAAACATCACACACAAGATTTGATTCCTAGACTAAACTGAAATTATCACTTGAAAAGAACGGTTATAAATAAAAGGGGAACTGAAGGGTTGCCGTCAAGTGTTGCATTCAATAGAAAATATCTATCAGATACATGTTTTCTTTAGTTTCTATAGAGACAAAGTATTCCAATCCCACTCCAATCGAGTTTGAAAGCTCAAATAACACATCTATCTTTGCAGCTACGTTTGACTTTGCGGGACCTCTAATATCTTTATTGCAGTTTTCTTTTGTATATTAAATATTTATTTAGGTCGTCTGAGAAGCCTCTTTCTGTATTCATAATTAGTTCACTCCAAAAAAAATTACATTTTAGAATAGATGGCTTGAATCCTTGATTAAACAAATGCCAAGAGTGTACTATAGTTCTTTGAAGCATTTTGTGAAGTATCTTGCTTGCCTTTTTAGTGTTTGTACATTTTGCATTTTATATGGCAGGGCAGTTGTAACATTATAAAATATAATAATAAAATATGTGATTGTTTATACTTTCAGTGCTCAGAATTTCAAGAGGTCACAGCAGGAAGTTGAGACCTCCATGCAATTGATGCAAGAGAAACTAGAGCTTCATTGAAAGGTACAAAGCATGGTTAATATATATGGAATTCATGTAAAAAGTATGGGAGATCCTAGTCTTTGTCCCTCGCAACTATGAGATCTTACCATTAGCTCTACCAAAAGGAAATTCTTTTGATTTTTGAGCAGTAACATGTGGTTAAGATTTCTATGCTACAGTTACGTGTCCCCCGCTTCAGAAGAAATTGGATACGCAATGTATTGTAAACTCATAGCTAGAAATAGAGTCAATAAGGTTCGAGGAGATTGCCATCACGATTTACGTCTTTTATGTTTCTCTCAGTATTGTCTTGCAATATAAATTTTATTTGGTGAGTATTCTTTTGACAGTTTTTCCATTTCTTGTGTTTGCTAACGTTTTGGGAGGTGAATAATACTAAAATAGGGAATGGAATTTCTTTACATAATAACAAAGAGTAGATTCTAGCCACAAGTTATGATGGTGAGTGAATAAGATATAATTTAAATGTTCTATATTGATAAACATAAGGTGGCATAAACACAAAGACACATAAATTTCTGAACGTTAACAATATCTTGGATTTTTTTTGCTTGTGTTTGACTTTACCTGGATGATTTGGGCTGCAAATATGAAACTATAATGACCTCATGGTTAGTTGGATAGGATTTTTCAATTCTAAATATTTTTTTAACTGTAGTCTATGATGTAATGCTTATACTGGTAAACTAGACATTGTCATTATCTTTCTGTTTTACGTTCAAGTTTGGGCCACTGCTGTTGCTTGGCTTATCTGCTGAACTCACCACAGAGGGTGAAATGTATGTAGAAGGCCATCTTAAGTCATAGTTATGCTCTAAAAAAATTAACAAAAGGATTAAAAAAAAAAAAAAAAAAATACAGACAAGTTTCGACTTGATTCAGTAAATTTTACGGATAAAGTATTAATTTGAAATTTTATTTTAGTTCAACTACTAAATTATATATATAATTTTATTATCATTTTCATACGCTGCCGGAAATTGTAGTGTCTAGTAAGAAGTCTGCGGCATGTCCTGCATTTCGAACCGTGAACACCCATCATCGGGGGTTCACAACAACCGTTGTGCTAGGAGCTCACCAAAACAACCAACATCCTCTTCCTAGTAAAGATTACATTTGGCAGAGACTTCAAGGTTGTAACATCTTTAGTAAGTTCGATCTAACTAAAGGATTCTGGCAAGTCCAGATAAAAGAAGAAGATCGATACAAGACAGCCTTTTCCGTGCCTCAAGGATTATACGAATGGAATGTGCTACCATTCGGTATCAAGACAGCACCATCAATATTTCAGAGCCACATGGACAGAATCTTCAGTCCATATGCCAAGTTCATTCAGCCTTATATGGATCTGAGATTTACCAACTCTGAAACTTACTAGACTCTAAAATCTTCTGAAAACTTCACACTTCCTAAGACCTTTTAGACTCCAACTGACTCTCTAACTTGCTCTCCTAAAACCTCCTGCCTAGAATGAAGATTGTCCTTCCTTATATAGATGGAGGAGATCTCCTTCATTTTACAATCTTTTGAAGTCCGACCATAGGAAATGGACACGCGTAAAGTTCTTCGGAGACAGAAGGAATCTGCTACAGGGACACCACTAACTAAAGGCGGTGGAACAGGATCACACCGAAAAATTTATTACAACAGCATCTTTTTGACGAGAAGGGTAACTCGGCTGACAACCTTGTCTTAGTTTTGCTAACACAGGTGAAGATGCCTGCGTCAAGTGACATCCCCACTTGATGAGTGCTAGTACTGATGTGAACGCGGTGAACTGACTTCCCAGTTCATCTCTTCGTCATCTTCGGACATGGGTCTGTGTTCATCATCTAGTTGCATGAGGCGTTCTTCCATTGATTCTTCCTTCCAGAATACCCGTTGAGTTACACGAATGAAAGCCGTAGAATTTGGAACATCTGGAGTGAGATCTTCAGGTATGGTTTCATATTGCTTGAACAACCATAGAGGCTTTCTCTGATTGACAAAGGAAGAGAGGGTACGTAGTTCAATGGTATCTTCTTGCGCTGGTGTCGGTCCGAACTTTGAAAATGCGCCAAGGGAGATTGGTGTAGGCGTTGCTGAAAGAAACTGCAAGCGGAAAAGATATCCATAGTTTATATGGAGTGGATTTTGCTGATGACTATGTGGGTATAGGCCAAAGAAGAAATCATCAAGCCGGGAAAGATAATGGTATTGGCTTTGATGTTGATTTGGTATGTGTGTGTTTGTGGAAAACGCAATTGGCCATTCATAGCAGGATGCATAGGTAGGAATTTGTCCTATGGCAGCGGCAATTTCTGGATCGGCTTCTTGACATGGATGTTTGATGATGAGGGCATCGGTAAGAAGCTGTCGACTAGCTGCAAAATGATAAGCTCGAAGTTCATCATATATTTGCTTAGTCAGCATCCTGGTATCTGGAATCCATTTTGTGTTGCATACCATCGGGTAAGTGGATCTTCTTTCCATAATCATGCGAACATGTCGCTGATTAACTGTTTGTTGTGCAGGTTCTGGGGGTGAAGCAACAGGAGGAGCTAATGGTATGGCAATTTACCTGTCTGGCTGTGGCAGTTGTTGTATGGTCTGATCTCTGTGATCTTCTGCAAGCCTTCCTCATTCTTCTTCATAGCTCATTCGAACTTGATCATTATAGATCTGTTGATTGGTCAAATTAGGGGCAAAGTATGAGCTATTATACAGGTTACATACAATATCCGGCAATGTCTGAGCAATGGGATTTGCTCAAGGACGGATATACTCCTGGTACTCTTGTTCTTCATTTAAGGCGTTTACATGGTAACCTTCTCTGCTGAGAAAGTCTGCTAAGACATTTTTGACGCCTTCTACATACTCAGTCTCGAAATCAAATGTATCAAGGAATTGTGCCCATCGCAACAAGCCACCACGAGCTACCTTGTGCTTTGATTCCTTTTTGAAGAAACTTGCTAGGTGCTTTAAATCACTTCTTAAAATAAACGGCTTATCACCGATGAATAACTGAAACTTAGTGAAAGCATGAATAACAGCAAGTAACTCCTTGTGTGTGCTATGATAGTTAAGTTCTGCACCTTTAAATGAGCCAGATTCATACCTGACTACTTCTTCTCGAACTTTTCCTTCATGTGAGATTTCTTCGAGAATGACAGCTCCCCATGCTTCGTTGGAAGCATCCGTCTGAACAATCTTTTCTCCATTTCCTGGAATTCGGAGAGGAGGAAGCTGTTGACATTGATCCTTGATATTCTGGATTATCTGCTCATGTTGTTGAGTCCAAGCTGGTGCATTCTTGCGTAGAAGCTTATTTAGCTCCTTTCTGGCTTCTGCTATCCTGTGGTAATATCCGGCTATATAGTTAACCATTCCAAGAAAACGTTGAAGGGTTTTCTTGTCCTTTACCTCTACCTTGGAGATGGCAGTGAGCAGATGATTCTGTGGATATAATCGGCCATTGGGCTCGATTCTTGTCCCAATGAAGATGAGACTCTCGGTACACCATTGAATCTTGGTTGGATTTAAACATAAACCATTGCTTTGGCATATGCTCAGGAACTGCTTAAGGTGAGTCATATGACTCTGGTAATCCTGGCTAAAAATAAGAATATCATCAATATAAGGCTGAATGAACTTGGCATATGGACTGAAGATTCTGTCCATGTGGCTCTGAAATATTGATGGTGCTGTCTTGATACCGAATGGTAGCACATTCCATTCGTATAATCCTTGAGGCACGAAAAAGGCTGTCTTGTATCGATCTTCTTCTTTTATCTGGACTTGCCAGAATCCTTTAGTTAGATCGAACTTACTAAAGATGTTACAACCTTGAAGTCTCTGCCAAATGTAATCTTTACTAGGAAGAGGATGTTGGTTGTTTTGGAGACAGACATTCAGAGGCTTATAGTTTACAACCAATCTCTTTTCTGGGATTACATTACCATTTTCATCCTGCTTGGGTACATACATTACATGGCAGGAGAATGGGCTACTGCTTGGCCTTATGATGGATTTGTCTAGAAGCTCTGTGATATCTTTATCACACAATGCCTGTTCCTCTGGAGATAGGATAAAGTAGTTAGCTTTACTGGTAGGAAGCATTGGCTGATTATTTCCATCCATCTTTAGAGGGAGAGTACAAGTCATGTTGCGCTGATACTTGTTGAGATCTTTGGTAAGAATAGTGGCGCTAAAATCTGACTGTATATTGGCTAAATCCCCCTAGGTGGCAAGAGATTGCATGGCTAACCAGACACGCGATTGTGGCGGAATGGGTTTCGGCATAGAAGGAAATGACAATTTTGGTGAATATGCGCGAAACTCGTTGATTTGGGACACTCGACCAAACTGAAAGTCGATGAAAGTACCTTGGTGTTTGATAGTATAGGGCGACCATTGTTGCAAAGTATGGCTGCCAATGATGCAGTCATATTGATCGACAGGAAACTGAAGAAAAGTAACAACACAAGTTTGCGAGGCAAACTGGATAGGGATATGTGCTTGGAAGCGTATTGGGTTGTTTGAATGGGTGACTGAATGTATACTGGTAGAAGTGGGAACCCAACAATCTAATGGAAAGGCTTCCTTACGAGCGAGATTACAGTCTGCGCCTGAATCTAATAAAGCACATAATTGGTATGGTTTTAACCCAGAAAGTTTAACAGTTAACAGAAATGCTGGGCAAGGATTTCTCATACCTTTTTGGTAACCGAATACTTGCTTCGATTCTTCTTCTGGAGGCTGCAGAGGAATACAGGACTCTGCAGGTTCATTTGTTGCTTCTTCAGGGATTGGTTCCTGGATGAGTTCACTTTCTAGAAGCAACTTGTCGAAAGTAGTCATGGAACTACTGCTAGCTTCATATTCTTTTAGCTCAGTTTGAATCTGATGGATCTCACGAAATATATCGACTTTTGCTTGATACAGAAAGGCTAATCTTTGAGACATCCATTCCTTACGCGAAGCTTTGGAAAAAGCTTTCTGTCCTTGATCATTATGTATATAGCCATGAGGACTGGATCTGGAGCTCTGGCCTGGAGCATCTGAATCATATACAGGTAAGATCTCTTCTTGCTCTTGCAATAAGAGTTTATTCCGTTGCTCTTCCAAGGAGGCCAGTTCTTTTTTGATCTGTTCAAACTGATAGGGAGTCATGAACTCCTCTCTTCTTTTCAGCAACTGATTGCTACGAGCTTGGATTCGATCCAGCTCCTGCTGAGGAGTCAATTTCAACCATTGAGGGTTGATTTGACTGAGTGATCGATGTCGGTCTGTGAGACGGTCAGAGCGGTGATACATGTTACAGTAAAAGGATACTTCTGACTGACTATCTTCATCTGGTGAGAAGAAATGATCACTTTCTTCTTCTGTGGATTCTGAGGCAATATGTAAGTGTCAAACTTGCATTACTTCTTTGTCATTATCTGACGAACTTTCTTCAATGCAGATATCTTCAAAATCACTGGCATCTGAAACAATTGAGACAGGTTCATTGAATAAATTAGCAGATTGTAAAGCGCGAACGCGCTTACCTTTCTTGTCTCAATCTGGACATTTGTTTGCAAAGTGTTCTCCTTTGCAGATGTAGCAGGTAGGCTTAAAATCCTTTCTTTTGATTTTACCTTTTCTTCTCAGGAACACTTTCTTTCGCCTTCTGAATTTAGGCTTATCTTCATAAGACCTATGAGCTTTGTATCTCTTAAAAGATTTGGACTTTGATTTATGCTTATCACAGCCATAAGAAGTAGATTGGCAGTGACAGAGTCCAGCTTTGAGGTAAGGGAGTACCTCTTTCTTCTTTCTGCGATTCTGCTTTTCGCTACAAAGATCGCTGTTGATCTCTTTTATGAATTGACAAAGCTACGGAAAGGTTACATCATTTATACTCATATCCAGAGTATTCATTATACTATATAAAATCTTTTCCCTATAGAAAGATTGTAGTTGTAAGGGAAAACCATTGAGAAATGTATTATACATCCAAACATTATTATTAGTTTGGCCAAATCTATAGAAGTTGGTGTACTGATCGCTACAGTACTGATCCAACTTACTCATGTCACAGATCCTATTTTCTGTAAACTTTTTCAATGCTGGACGCTGCTCATTATCATGCTGACCCATGAACATTCTGTAGAGGGCACTGCTAACAGTAGTGACACCGACATTGATGAGATCATCTTTGTAATCTGTTGGGAGACTGTCCCAAGCACTTCGGGCAATGCCTATGAGAGCATTCAGGCCTTTTCTGATTGCCTGATCTGGTGTCATGTTGGCGGCATAGATGGCATTATCCATCCAGGTACGCAGTGCATCTAATGTTGCTTTATTTTTGACAGGGTCATAGCTATCGAGATTGATGTACGGAGGTACATTCTCGTTGAAGGCATATAGCTGATCATAAGGGTCTTGAGAGACCATGTTAACTTGTTTCCAAGTCCCAGTCTTAGGATCAAATTCCTGTGGCTTAGGCTGAGGGACATGGATGACTAGAGCTTTACCAGAATGTAAGGCTTTCAACCTTTGATGATCTGCCTGAGAGCTAGGAAAACTACTTGGTGGCTTGGCAGGTGGAGGTTGTGGTAAAGCATTCAATTTATCAGTCACAATATCCTTAACAGACTGTATGCTACTATGGATGCCTTGTGCATCGGCAAGTTGTTGCGAGCATACCTGTGTCGTAGTCTGTTCAATGACTGATAGCTTCTTAGCAATAGTCTGTGTCGTTGTGGTGATGCTTTGTGCTGTAGTTGCTATGTTGTGTGACGTTGCAGACAAAGAAGACAGACGATTGGTACTATCTGCCCACCACGCTTCGCTAGAGGCGTGAAAACTCTGATAGTTAGACCGGAGACTATTGATGTCAGACTGCATTGTGTCGGCAAACTGCTTAGAGAGACGCGACTCAAGGGATTGCAAGGAAGCAATTATAGTGTGAAAGTTAGCATTTGTACTGGCATGAGCTTGTTGAGCTGCGAGTTCCATTTGAACAAGCTTTTGAAAGGCATTTTGTTGAACGAGCAAAGCTTTCTGAATGCACAAATTCACATAATTGAGCATTTTAATTTGTGTAGGTGCATCTGGTTGTCCAGAGGTGATGACATGCTGGGGCCAGCAAGGGATGCTATACTTGTCATCGGTAGATTGCAGGATGAAGTCATGGAAAGTAGGGACTTCAGGGGGTTGCAGTCGAGGCTGGTCGAAGGTTGTGTGTTGACCAGAGAGTATCATATGGACAAAACGGGGACGGATGAACGAGCAATTGGTTCATTGCATCTCTCCATTATCCAAATCCATGAACTGAGGATGTTCACACAGAGCAGCAAGAGGATTAGAGACGGTAGTTGGAGAATGCTTTGGAACTGAAACAGTAGGGTTGACAGATACTGTAGGTGGAATTCTCATAGGTGGCATAGAAGGTTGTCTGACTATGTTAGGCACAGAAGACGAACTTAAAGAGGACTGACTTCGAGACAAAGGATGTCTAGAAGGTGTAGAGGCTGAGGATGAGGTTTGGGAACCAAAGGAGATCCGGGCTTGATTATAGTCTTCTTGTACATTGGTAATGGTAGTCATATTGCTAGGACCTTCTAATTGGCGTAAAGCCTTCATATCAATAATCCACTCTTTTGGAACTTGTATGTCTGTCAACTGCAGCATGCGAGGTGCAGTGATCTACGCTCACTTCGCATCTGTTTGACAGAGCAAAGAATATCTATTCTGGCTTTTGTCTATTCTTGGATCTTTAACTATAGGAACAGTAGTGTTAAACAGATGGCCATAGAGGGCAAACCATAAGGCATGTGTTCTTGAGCCCTTTTTCATATTCAAGTATTGTGTTCCAAACTGGAACATTAGCACTTTGTCTAAGTGATCATCTAGCAGACTAACTGCAAAGTTAGGGATCACATCAAATGCTGTGGCTCCTGCGGCCATGGGTGCAGAGATGCCTCCCATGAGCATATCGCAATACCTATTGTGTCTTACATCAAGCAAAGTCATCATGACTGTTGCTGGTATTCCTTTGCGATATAAAGGTTCTATACCGGCCACTATACTTCCTATGTGCAAATACTTGTAACCATTTTTGGTCTTGGCTTGTTTAACAAGGTTCTGTATATCTTTACTAGATAGAAGATTAATAAAGCTATGCGGTTGATCATTCTTAACTACAACTTGCAATTCTATCAATTTACAAATAGTTTTAGACATATAAGCTAATAAACCCAAATCACTGTAAATCTCATTCCATTTTTTGACTGGTAACTTAAATCAATCTGTAGGCATAGAATATGCCTCAGACGTTGATGCTTCTTCATCCACATTAATGTCTTGAATAGAATCAAAAACTGAACTTAGACTTACTAGTTCTATTGTCTGATCTGCATCTTGTTGATCTCGAGGATCGGCCATCTCGATCTCTTTTCTGTCAAGGTGATTCGAAGTGCGCTACCTTCCCTGCCTCTAAACGCCTTCACATGGCTTCAACAACGAGGACTTACTTCACGGGAGAATCATATAGAAACACAAGAAGCTCTATTGACAAGTGCAGATAATGTACAACATAATAATAAGATCTAAACTAGGCTCTGATACCAACTTTTAACAACAGCTGTGAATGTAAACTGATAAATGATATGTCATTGATATTTCATTTGATATACAGCGGAACAAAACAAATGTTTACATATACATCACGCGCTGATAGTCTGATTTCTGATTATCTCGGATGAGATAAGAGCATACTCTCTATATCAGATTATGAGCATAAGAAAATTATGGATCTGATATTTACCAACTCTGAAACTTACTAGACTCTAAAATCTTCTGAAAACTTCACACTTCCTAAGACCTTTTAGACTCCAACTGACTCTCTAACTTGCTCTCCTAAAACCTCCTGCCTAGAATGAAGATTGTCCTTCCTTATATAGATGGAGGAGATCTCCTTCATTTTAGAATCTTTTGAAGTTCGACCATAGGAAATGGACACGCGTAAAGTTCTTCGGAGACAGAAGGAATCTGCTACAGGGACACCACTAACTAAAGGCGGTGGAACAGGATCACACCGACAACTTTATTACAACAGCATCTTTTTGACGAGAAGGGTAACTCGGCTGATGTCAATTTTACCAAGGCTAACAACCTTGTCTTAGTTTTTCTAACACAGGTTAAGATGCCTGTGTCAAGTGACATCCCCACTTGATGAGTGGTAGTACTGATGTGAACGCGGTGAACTGACTTCCCAGTTCATCTCTTCGTCATCTTCGGACATGGGTCTGTGTTCATCATCTAGTTGCATGAGGCGTTCTTCCATTGATTCTTCCTTCCAGAATACCCATTGAGTTACACGAATGAAAGTCGTAGAATTTGGAACATCTGGAGTGCGATCTTCAGGTATGGTTTCATATTGCTTGAACAACCATAGAGGCTTTCTCTGATTGACAAAGGAAGAGAGGGTACGTAGTTCAATGGTATCTTCTTGCGCTGGTGTTGGTCCGAACTTTGAAAATGCGCCAAGGGAGATTGGTGTAGGCGTTGCTGAAAGAAACTGCAAGCGGAAAAGATATCCATAGTTTATATGGAGTTGATTTTGCTGATGACTATGTGGGTATAGGCTAAAGAAGAAATCATCAAGCCGAGAAAGATAATGTTATTGGCTTTGATGTTGATTTGGTATGTGCGTGTTTGTGGAAAACGCAATTGGCCATTCATAGCAGGATGCATAGGTAGGAATTGGTCCTATGGCAGCGGCAATTTCTGGATCGGCTTCTTGACATGGATGTTTGATGATGAGGGCATCGGTAAGAAGCTGTCGACTAGCTGCAAAATGATAAGCTCGAAGTTCATCATATATTTGCTTAGTCAGCATCCTGGTATCTGGAATCCATTTTGTTTTGCATACCATCGGGTAAGTGGATATTCTTTCCATAATCATGCGAACATGTCGCTGATTAACTGTTTGTTGTGCAGGTTCTGGGGGTGAAGCAATAGGAGGAGCTAATGGTATGGAAATGTACCTGTCTGGCTGTGGCAGTTGTTGTATGGTCTGATCTCTATGATCTTCTGCAAGCCTTCCTCGTTCTTCTTCATAGCTCATTCGAACTTGATCATTATAGATCTGTTGATTGGTCAAATCAAGGGCAAAGTATGAGCTATTATACAGGTTACATAAAATATCCGGCAATTTCTGAGCAATGGGATTTGCTCAAGGATGGATATACTCCTGGTACTCTTGTTCTTCATTTAAGGTGTTTACATGGTAACCTTCTCTGCTGAGAAAGTCTGCTAAGACATTTTTGACGCCTTCTACATACTCAGTCTCGAAATCAAATGTATCAAGGAATTGTGCCCATCGCAACAAGCGACCATGAGCTACCTTGTGCTTTGATTCCTTTTTGAAGAAACTTGCTAGGTGCTTTAAATCACTTCTTAAAATAAACGGCTTATCACCGATGAATAACTGAAACTTAGTGAAAGCATGAATAACAGCAAGTAACTCCTTGTGTGTGCTATGATAGTTAAGTTCTGCACCTTTAAATGAGCCAGATTCATACTTGACTACTTCTTCTCGAACTTTTCCTTCATGTGAGATTTCTTCGAGAAGGACAGCTCCCCATGCTTCGTTGGAAGCATCCGTCTGAACAATCTTTTTTCCATTTCTTGGAATTCGGAGAGGAGGAAGCTGTTGACATTGATCCTTGATATTCTGGATTATCTGCTCATGTTGTTGAGTCCAAGCTGGTGCATTCTTGCGTAGAAGCTTATTCAGCTCCTTTTTGGCTTCTGCTATCCTATGGTAATATCCGGCTATATAGTTAACCATTCCAAGAAAACGTTGAAGGGTTTTCTTGTCCTTTACCTCTACCTTGGAGATGGCAGTGAGCAAATGATTCTGCGGATATAATCGGCCATTGGGCTCGATTCTTGTCCCAATGAAGATGAGACTCTCGGTACACCATTGAAGCTTGGTTGGATTTAAACATAAACCATTGCTTTGGCATATGCTCAGGAACTGCTTAAGGTGAGTCATATGACTCTGGTAATCCTGGCTAAAAATCAGAATATCATCATTATAAGGCTGAATGAACTTGGCATATGGACTGAAGATTCTGTCCATGTGGCTCTGAAATATTGATGGTGCTGTCTTGATACCGAATGGTAGCACATTCCATTTGTATAATCCTTGAGACATGGAAAAGGCTGTCTTGTATCGATCTTCTTCTTTTATCTGGACTTGCCAGAATCCTTTAGTTAGATCGAACTTACTAAAGATGTTACAACCTTGAAGTCTCTACCAAATGTAATCTTTACTAGGAAGAGGATGTTGGTTGTTTTGGAGACAGACATTCAGAGGCTTATAGTTTACAACCAATCTCTTTTCTGGGATTACATTACCGTTTTCGTCTTGCTTGGGTACATACATTACATGGCAATTGAATGGGCTACTGCTTGGCCTTATGATGGATTTGTCTAGAAGCTCTATGATATCTTTATCACACAATGCCTATTCCTCTGGAGATATGATAAAGTAGTTAGCTTTACTGGTAGGAAGCATTGGCTGATTATTTCCATCCATCTTTAGAGGGAGAGTACAAGTCATGTTGCGCTGATACTTGTTGAGATCTTTGGTAAGAATAGTGGCGCTAAAATCTGACTGTATATTAACATAATTATAACTTTTATTTTAAATATCATCTAGTACAATTATAATTGTCATAATACAGTAAAGTTACAATAATACTTTTAACATTAACATTTGTTGTGATTACTTTGCTTTAAAGCATAGTTATTCTGTACAAATATATTTTTTTGAGGGGAAAAAAACTTAACAAAAGACTACAAATCAAAGTTTTGAGTTGATTTAATCAATTTTAATAAGAAAGTTATCTTAACTATTAATTTGAAATTTTATTTTATTTAAGTATTATATATTAATGAGCATAATTACAACTTTCATTTTCAATATCTAGAACATACAAGACTTCTTTGAAAATGGTTTTTTTTCTCAAAAACTTAATAGCTAAATATTAGAAGTCAAACTAGCAAAAACTTTATTCAATTATGGACATTTTGAGTTAGAAATGTATGAATATAGTGAAAGTTATTGTTAGTTTTAGGTAACTTGGACAATTGTTTGTGCTAATGTGATTAATTGGAAAATAATTGTTTTGATTAAGTAAAAGCAAGTTTTAAAGGACTTGAAACCTATACAACAACAGAGTTTTGAAACAAGCAAGAGAAAAGAACTATAGAGAAAAGAAACCAAGACCAAGTATGAAACAGACCTCAGACAACAAAAAGATGTCATAGAGGACAGTGCTGGAAAAAATAGCAATAGTCCAGCAAAACAATAGCAACCGGCCAGCTAAGGAGAATCGATCAGATTCACAGCCTAGTCCACTAGAGAATGCATGATTTTAGCAACAACTTTGATCTCGTCTTTCCTACTGGTTTCCTCAATCTTCTTCAAATGGGCTTGGGTATGCATACTCAGTCCTTGAGAATCAGCCCCCAAGGGAGAATCCTGGTCTTTACGTGCCTCATTCTTCTTCAGGAAGGTAGAAACATTTTCCACCATTTTCTTAAGCTATTTTCGCATGTTGCCCAGTATGGATTCAATTTTTGACACTTTCCCCTAGACACTACTAGTATCCTTGTCCATAACCCTCTGTTTAGCTTCCAACATAGGAATCTTATGCATCAAATTTTTAACTTCTTCAACATTTCCTACGACCTCCGAGAGCTTGTGAATATGCTGTCCTAGGGTTCTTTCCCCTCTTGCCATTTTGGAAAATTGTTCCATTTCCTTGTTTAGTAGAAATTTTTTATGCTTTAAGATGCCAATGTCCTTTCGAATAGAGCCCGAGTTGTCAAACATACCTTTAGAAAAACCCTAACCCACTATCACCCCTTTACATTTAGATCCCTACTCATCAATATCAGCATCAGAATCATCTTTAACTTTCTTAGCATTTTTATTGACCTGATACCGCAAAAGCTTCATTTTTCTCTCTAGGCATCAAGCCAAAGGTTCATCATCATAATGCATACACACTCTCTCATCTAGAAAACCCTTACCTTTACCTTTACTGCCTCCCCTATTTTTGATGTGCTCACAAACAATTTATTCAACAAAATCACTTTCCTTCTCCCGGTCAGAATCCTCCTTCTCAGTATTCTTCTTCTTTTTCTTATTGCTACCACCAAAACCAATTTTAGGGCTAGAAAAACCTCCTATAGCCTCATCTTGTGTATTAGAGTCATAGCTTTTTTCTTGAATACTCCCTTCAGTATCTTGATCTTCCACTTTAAAATTCCTTGGTTTCTGAATTTTTTTAGATTTGCGCACGTTCATGAGCAAAACCATAAGCCCTTCATGGCATACATGTTCCCCAGTTGGGTCATGCTAAATGGCTTGAGTAGAAATGGCAAGAGATTGCAATAGGTAGGAAAGAAAATTCACCCTAATATTACGTCGAAAATGGTTTGCAAGCACAAAGTGATAACCATACAATTTAGTATATCTAGCATCCAAAGTTAAATATTCCATAATGACAAAGAAAATAAACTGCCATGGATGAGACACAGAAGCCAGGTTAAAGTAAGAAGTACCTATCTTAACCAGACAGTTTATTTCCTATTCGGTCTCAGCAAAATCATCAATTGCCTTGTCCAAAATCTTCCTTTCCCTATAGAAATTCATCCCATCCAAATCCAATGCAGTAGCCTCTGCAATGGTGTCAACCATAACCTCCATCCTTTGATTCCCAACCAAAATTGAGCCATCCTTCCAAGATTTTACAAACTAGTGTGTGATAGTAGGATTATTTCCTTCAAGCCTCTCCATGTAGCTGGTAAAATTGCCATGCTTGAGGATATCCCAAACCTCTAGTTTATTCTTCCATTCCACACAACTAGGTGGTTCGACCCATTTCTGCTTTCCCCCCATAATCTCTGCAACAAACACCCTAAATTTCTCAAGATGAGGCTCTCGTTTCCTCACATTAAAGAACCCCAATCACCCTGCAATCACCATAACCTAAACATTGATAGAAAGAAGTAACCCATAATCCATGCAAGCTGCCACATTTCAAAAAATAATTTCTCACTTCACTACAAAGAGGTAAAAATCATAATTCCCTGACAGCGTCATTAATAAAAGATGTTTGCTGAAATTTCCATTTGTCATGCTTGACAAACTCGCAGCCATTAGTAGAAAAAGAGGCATATGAATCCCATATGATTTTTTGATTATTATAACATGCCACATTGGAAGCCCAATCAGCTAAGCCATTTGCTTCCCTATAATTATGGGAAATAATGCAATTTTGAAAAGAATTAATAATATCCCCAGCCTTAGATATAATGTTACTAATGTTCCATCATGGTGGGTATATCTTCTTTAAGAAATTTATAATGTTGAAGGAATCACCTTCAATCCAAATATTTACTAGATTCAAGTCTTTGGCATACATATGACCATAAAGAGTAGTTGACGCTTCTGCAACATGAATGGTATGACAACCCAAAGGTATAGCCATACCACCAACAAAATCACCATTAGAATTCTTAATCACCACTCCATAGCCAACATTGCCCAGGTTCCCTTTTGAGGCCCCATCGAAGTTCAACTCAAACTAATTAGTTGGAGGATAATCCCCTCTAATACTTTCCCTTGGGTTAGGATCCTTTGTATCTAGAATCAAGCTCATTATATTCAAATTATTCATCACCCCCACATCCCAATCATTAGAAGGTTGCTATCCCTTACCGCAAATTTTGATATTTTCATGCAGAAGGACCTTGATTTTATGGAAAACCTAAATAGAGTTTGGATTCAACTCCTCTAAAGATCCTATCATTACATTCTTTCTAGACCCCCTAGAAAAGATAATGAAGTATAAAATCCCACTATTTAATAATCAAAGGGTTCTTAGAAGGAGCTTTCTAAGATAAAAAGAACAACTGGATAGTAGCACGAGGGACCCAGTCCATTTTCATTAAGTCCCAAATTTTATCCCAAACCTCAGTAGTAAAGGGGCAATGGAGCATTAAATAATCCACCAATTCCTCATCATTCTTACAAAGAACACATTGATTAACAATGAAGAATCCTCTTCTTGAGATTATCAAGGGTTAAAATTTTATTTTGCAAAAGGATCCAAAAAAAGATATTAATTTTAGGAGTAATACCTTTTATCCAAGCCATTGCCTAGCAGGGAACCTCATAATCTTCAAAAGAATTAGCAAAAGCTAACGAAGTAGAGTACACACCACTAGGATCCTTTTTCCAAATCAGAACATCATCTCCATGGTTTAGACAATAAGCATTCAAGAATTTAGAAACCTCAAAAAGATTCAAATCCATGCTAAGAAGATTCACCCATGAGTCATTCTTCCAATAATCACTAACCAGAGTACCAAATTGAGTCTTTGACTACTCCATAAACCCATTCCATCTTGGATCCTCATAGAGGGGGTAATCCAAAATCCAAATATCTTCCAAAAATGTATCTTTAAACCATTTGTAGCCCTCCATTTGACTCCTTTCCTTAAAATGTGTTTAATTTTTTTAGCATTCTTCGAAATCTGAGAACCCCCTTTATCAGAATCAGAAAGAAGGAAATGTTGAAAATCAAAGTTATTCCAATTATATTTATAATCCCAAATATTCCTCCATTCCCCCTCTTCCTTATTCCATCTCCAAAGAAGTTTAGCCAATAAAAGTTCATTCATAAAAGAAATCCTCTGAAGCTCAAGCCCTTCCTTCCCCTTGGGAATGCAAACATTCTCCCAAGCAATAAGAGGAAGTTTCTTTCTAGTCCCCATACCTATCCACAAGAAAGTTTTCTATATTTTCTCAATAGTAAGTGCAAACTTTCTTGGGCTTTTAAAGACACTCAAAGAAAAGAGCGGCAAACTTTGGAGGATAGATTTCAAAACAATGACCTTCCTAGCCTAACTAAGGAGGAATCCCTTCCAGCCAACAAGTTTCAAGTTAATCTTGTCAATTAGAGAGTTCCCAAAATTATCAGGGGGAGATAAACCCAAAGGTAGCCCCAAATAAGTTCTAGGAAAGGATCCATTTTCATAGCCAATAATCTTTTTAATCTTTAATTGTCTAGCCTCACTAACATTAATAAAATAAATCACAATTTTATTCCAGTTAATGGTTTGGCTAGAAGCATCCCCATGGTCAGTCAAAGCCTTCTTAATATTCCTAGCATTTCTCACTGAGGCCTCCCCCATGACAATAGAATCATCCAAAAATTGCTGGTGCAAGCACACTAGAGTAGAGGAGGAAGGGCTAAGACCAACAAAGTCTCCTGTAACAACCATATTATTAATAAATCTTCCCAAGCATTAAGCTAGCATAATAAAAAGAAGGGTCTCCCTATCTAAGGCCCCTAAAAGCATTAAAAAAGGAGGAAGGGGAACCATTAACCAAAAAAAGAAGAAGTTGAAGAGTTAAGCATAAAGATAATATCCCTGAATCTCTTATTAAAGCCAAACACTTCCAAGCACCTAAGGAGGAAGTTCCAATCAACTCTATCATACGCTTTAGAGAGATCAAGCTTAAGCAGAAACCCTTCCTTCTTAGACACCACAAGAGAGTGGATGTTTTCATGAACCATAATTATGGAATCCAAGATCTGCCTGCCAGGAACAAAGCCATTTTGTTAACTAGAAATAATAGCTAGAAGAATGGAGAGAATTTTGAGATTCAGAACTTTAGAAATAATCTTAGAAAAAGAATTGCAAAAATTGATAGGCCTAAACTAATCCAAACTATCAGCACCTGACTTCTTAGGAGTAAGGGCAATGAAGGTCCCATTTAACTCTCCAAGGATGTTTCTTGAACCAAAAAATTCCTTAACACCATTACAAACATCAGGACTAATGATATGCCAATATTTATGAAAGAACAAGAGGGGAAAACCATCAAGACCAGGGGACTTATCACCCTCAAAAGAAAAAATAGTCTTAGAAATCTCATCTGAAGAGGGAATCGAAGTGAAGACTGAGTTTTGAGCTTCAAAAATATAGGAAGGAATATTTTCCAAGAACATTTGCTGCTTTTCTATATTTAAGTTTGGGTCACACTACAACAAGCTACCAAAGAACACCATGGCATCCCTTTTAATGACATCTTCATTATCAGTCATACCATTAGTTTTCATGAGTTTGGATATTATATTAGCCATCCTATGCCTCAAGGTATTCATATGAAAGAACTTGGTGTTTCTATCACCTTCTTTAAGAAAAAATTTTCAGGAAGGTTGTCTCCAAAAGGTCTCCTCCTTAGAAATTAGATCATGAAGTTCAACCAGTTTATTGCTCTCTTCTTTCCTAGATACGATCTCATAACCATCAACTTGAATCTTATTTTTATTTTCTTTAAGCTCCTCCAATATCTTGGTTTTGTTCTCAAAAATATTACCAAAGTAGTTTTATTCTAGATTTTAATGTGTTTCTTGACATTTTTCAGTTTGGCCACCACTCTAAACATAGTTGTACCCTCGACATCAATATTCCACCACTTTTGAGTATTAAGAGAGAATTTAAGCTTCAAAATCCATTCATTGCTGATAAGGGCCCAGTCCAGTCTAACCTGAATAAGATTCTTACTAGCTCTTCTATTCGTTCATGTGTACTCAACCCCATGTAAATCAAGATCATGAAGCATATGGGAGTCAATAAAGTGCATAAGATCTAATCTATTGTCCAAACTGGATTGATCACCTCCCATTTTTTAAGATTCCTTTAGGGGGGTATTAAAATCCCCTATCACCAACCACTTATACTCAGCAAAAAGCTTTCTTTGATTAGAAATTTCTTCCCACAAAGATTTCCTCCCCCATTTAGTATTAGGGGCATAAACATTAGTGAGAACCCAACTAAAATTATCCTTAGAATTAACAAAATGTACATTCATCATATTTCTATTTTGATAAATGAGTTCCCCTTGAATCCATTTGTTAATCCAAAACACTACCAAGCCACCTAAAGCACCATCAGAGTCACTTCCAAAAATCTTTCCTCCCTTAAAGATAGAAAGGCATTCCACGTTATCTTTGAGTGTCTAAGTTTCTTGGATAACAAAAATATAAGGTCTATTATCCCTAATCATAATTTTTAAAATATCATGTTTGTGAGGATTATTTAACCCTCAAATATTCCATGATATGATCTTCATAGTTTAACAAAATGCTTTGAATCAAGGATAGTTCTCTGACAACCATTAGCTATACTCTTAATAGCCTTAGCTATTCTTTTATGCTGATTAGAAGGTCTACCAGTAGAAGATGGCAGAGACCCAACATCACCATTCTTAATGGCGGCACTACAATTCTTAGATCGACCAATCTTACCCTTAGAAGGCTTAGAATCAACTTTGACCCCCTTCTTGTTGTTATTCACTGGGGTAAAGTTATCTCCATCTTTAATCCTTCTGCCTCATGATTTCTTCCCTCCTGCTATCCCATAGGTCCTAGAACTATCCTTTTTCATAGGTACTTCCTCAACATGGGATATAGTGAGAATGTCCTCAACCACTCCACTAACAAAGGAATTATCCTTCACAACAGGGTCCCAGGGTAAAGTCTCCTTGTGGGAATCATCAGAAACCTTAATCCTATCCTCTATAAAAGGAATCTCCAAATCTGGGACCTCCAGAGGATCCAAGGAAGGGGTAGCCAAATTAGCCACCATTGTCAAAGGTAAGGAAGAACTAAGTTCTTTTAAGGGACCTGACAAAAAAATATCCTCCCCATCTTAATTTCTCAAGTTAGATATCTCCCCATTCTCCTTTCAAGTATCATGCAATACTAGGGTATCTTGGTGGGAAACAAAATCCACACCAACCGCATTCACTACAACCTCTAGATTGCTAAAAAATTCCTTATGAGCTTGGTTCTTAGAAGGAGAAGGCACCTTAGTAGTCACCACAACAACCTCTATAGATAGAACATTCTTTTTTCCTACTAAAAAACTTCTTCTGTCTAAATGAGCCAGGTCCTTTGAAGGAACAGGCCTCACAACTTCCTTATGACCTTCCTTGGATATTTCCAAATGAGCTTGGTTCTTAGTAGGAGAAAGCACCTCAACTGTCACCACAATAGACTCTTTAGATAGGTCTTTCTTTTCCCCCACTGAAGAACTACTACTATCCAAATTGGCAATTTCCTTAGGAGGAATAGGCCCCTCGACTCCCACCACTATCTCTTTAGGTTGGGCTTTTTTAACCTAGATTTTCTTACTCTTCTTAGCATTCTTTTTAACTTTTCCTTTCAATAAAAGACATTTCTTATCCTAGTGACCCACTATCTTACAATGAAAGCAAGCAAAAGGGGTAGATTCATATTCAATCCTCTGGTCTCAAACTCCAAGTTTAGATTTTAGAGCAAAATATTCTAGGAGGTCTATCCCACGAGATACTCCAACACAAAACTTGGCAAAGTTCAATCTCCTTCTAGAAACCATCACCGAATCTAAAGAGAGAAGTTCCCCAAAGGTGTTGGCTATGCCTTTGAAAACATCTTCCATCCAGAACTCAAAAGGGAGACCATGAAGTTTCACCCATACAGGAGCTTGAATAGCTGAATCATCCAAGGAGTAAAGATTGGGGGCCCATTTCTATAAAATCATGGTATGCTTTCCCATAACCCAAGGAATACCACACAAAATATCTCTCTTATCCTCATCACAAGAGAAACAAAAATAAAGACAACCTTTAGCCATAGAAGAAATATCCACTTGACCCTTCAAACACCATTTTCTCTGCATAAAAGCTTGCACATCTTCAATATTAGGTTGTGCACCAATGAAACGCCCAACTAGAGTAGACTCCATACAAGAGATTTTTTTAACTGAAGAGTAATCTCAATAGAAAGCTTACCTTTCCCCTTCACTGAAATGTCTTTAACCGACCGAAAAGTAGATTTTTCTATGAGGCAAATCCCAAACAAGCTAAACCATTTTTAATTCTATTTACCCCTCCGCCCCCCCCCCCCCCCCCCCTCGCCCCCCACATCCACTAGGAACCTACCATCATCCACATCCCCAGAGTCGCGAGCATCCCCAAATTCGATAGGGAGATTCCCAGACTATTCTCCAGGTACAAGGGGATTTAAAATCCTATTCTCGCCTGAATTGTCACCATTCCTGCTCCCACTCACCATCCCTTCATTTGGAAAATAATTGTTAGAGTTACAAAAAATAATTATTTATTAATTAATTGACTCCTTCTAGAAGCCACTAGTAACCGAATGGTTAGGTTGTTTTAATCGAGAAGTAACTAGAAACTTCTTGGTTAGGAAAGAACTAGAAACTACTTGATTGAGTTGTCTTGATCAAGAAGCAGCTAGAAACCTCTTGGGTAAGTAGTATAAAAGGGGGTCAAGGGAGGCATTTGGATAATAGAATAGAAAAAATAATAATAAGAGTTGTAGAAGCAATTCCACTGTTAGAAAATGAGTTTGTAGTGATAGAAAAAATTCTTGTAGCATTACCAAGGGTGCAGTGATAGTGTTGAGGATAACAGTGGAGGAATATTAGTGGAAGAAATTAGGAGGTTGTCTAAATTCTGCCAGTGAGAGGCAAAAAAAATTGTATCTCTTGATTTTCTGAAGTTAATATATTTTCCATTTGCAAAACTAGTTTTCCCTTAGGGTTTTTTCTAGGGATTATTTGGCCAAAAATATTGTCTTCTCTGTGTTCAAAATTTCTTTCTATATCTTATTGGTGAAGTTATAGTTGTGTTATTTTTCAATATTAAGTGTTAATTTGTTTCCAATAGTTTAATAATCATTTAGAATAGGAGATTAATAATCAATGACTGCAATAGTGTTAATTTTCACATACTCTCAAAGCAGTGTTCAGGGTAGAAGAAATTTTCCCTAGGAGTAAAATTGTGATCTCTTCAGATTTATTATTGCTTTAATCCCTTGAGATGGCTTTAGCTAGTTTGAGAGATCAGGATAGGTTGGATGGTGCCTCAAACTTTGGTGTTTGGAAGGCCATAACTTTTTTATTGTTGGAAGAGAATGGCATCAAAGCCTATTCTACTACTGGTATAGTTGTACCTGTAGATGCTATAAAACATGCAACATATAATAAGGACAATTCCAAGGTGAGGAGGATTATTCTTGATGGTGTCAAGGGTCATATTGTTCTACATATTGTGGAGCTAGATACAACGAAGAAGATGTGGGATGGCATTCTAAATCTATACTAGAATGCTATGTAATGTCCCCAATTTTATTAAATAATAATATTTATTTATGTGGCCGAGAATTGATATTTTTAATCTCTCAGGCCCACCCTTTATTTTTAGTACTTGTTGGCTTATTACCATTTTGTAATCCTTCAGAAAGTTTTCACAAAGCCTTTCATAAGGCCTTCTTGGAAGTTGTTTTAGGTGTGCGATTAGGATTATTTTCTTAGTACTACAAATTCCTATTGGAGTTCTCTATTGTTCACCATTTTGAAAGTGAAAGATCTTCCCTACTCAACTTTCTAGTTTCAGTAGTATTCAACCCTCACACTATTCCATTGCTTGTAATACTTCATTTAGATTTGACAAATCAGAGCACCATCTTTGTTTGTGAGTGTTAATGGGAGAATATCAATACTCAATGTCTATTCATGCTTGGCATTTATTTAATGGAGTTGTGTTCTAATATTATTTGCGTATGAGTTTGTATGCTCTTTCCAATTTCTATATAATACCCAAAGTACTCCTCCATCCACCTCCCTCTATACATCTCCCTCTAATTGTACTCCTCCACCTGTACTCATCTCTCCATTTGTCATAATACCTACCTTCATCTATACTCCTCCTTCCATCTCCCTATGTACCTCTCCTCTAATTGTACTTGTCCATCCATCCATATTCCTCCCTCCATCTTTCATACTACTACCATCCATCCGTACTCCTCCCTACATTCATACTTCTCCCTCCATCTATCATACTATCCCCCTCCATCTGTACTCCATCCATCCATACTTCCCTCAACATCTACCATACTACCTCCTTCCATCCATACTCCTCCCTCCATTTGTACCTCCCCCTCCATCTATCATACTTCCCTTCCATTTGTACTCCTCCCTCTATCTATCATTCATACTACCTCCTCCATACTCTTCCATACACTTCCATATTCTACATTTCATATTCTATACATTTCCATTCCCTTCATACTTCAATTTTGATCTTCCACTACCAACGACCTTACTGGGGTCCTCTTTACTATATGTACACCTCAGTTCATATATCTCTCTATATTCATAAAAAGTTTAACATACAGTGTTGTATCCACTGCCTCTTTTTCTAGACTAGGGACATTATAGTAGTATTAGAATTGGTGATTCTACTAGCCTATTGAGAGAATGGAGAGATTTGACTTAGATTATACTATGGCTCAATTTTGATTGAATAGGCAGGCACATCTATTAGTTGAATACTCCACTAATACTTTTGCATGCCAACTATTAGATGGTCAAGTGTAGGATGATAGGTACAAGGTGGTTGGTGATGTCATTTTCCACAAAGATAGAATCTATTTGGTACTTGAATTGAAGGTGAAGGAAATGATTATGGAAGAAGGTACTTGCACAAATAACATTAAACCAATGCTTGATGATCAACTTGATGGGACTTTGGATTCTACCAGTGGCCCTTTATATAAGAAAGCTCTACTGATAGTTGTTCAGCCTCTTGGTAATGTAGGAGCAATCTTTAAAGTTGGATAATTATGAAATATATTCCCCAGTGGCAATCATGATGCCTCGAGGATTATTTATAGGAGCAATCTTTAAAGTTGGATAATTATGAAATATATTCCCCAGTGGCAATCATGATGGATTACATTGATGAATTTTGAGTCTAGGATCTTGGTGACTTAGGATGAAACAATATTTATATCAGATTGGCATAGTGGAGCCTGAATGACACTCATCTCAATTGAATTTAACTATGCACATGTGATCCTAAAGAAGCATTGAGTTCTCAGAAATATGCATTTGTGCATGATTTGGGATCCTAGAGTTTTTGTATTGCTTGAGGGCAAGCAGTCTTTGGTCGGTGAGGATTTCTCGTGTCCCCAAGTTTATTAAATAATAATACTTTTCTATGTGGCTAAGAACCAATTTTTTAATCTCTTAGGCCCACCCTTTATTTTTAGTACTTGTTAGCTTATTGCCATTTTGTAATCCTTTGGGAAGTGTCCCTAAAGCCATTTATAAGGCCTTCTTGTAAGTTGTTTTAGGCATGTGATTTGGATTATTTTCATTGTACTGTGATTTCTTGTTGGAGTTCTCAATTGTTCACCTTTTTGGAAGTGAAAGATCTTCCCTACTTGGTTTACTGGTTTTGGTGGGATTTAATCCTCACCCTATTCCATTGCCTATAATACTTCATTTGGATTTGACAAATTAGAGCACCACCTTTGTTTGTGAGTTATAATTGGAGAATATTGGTACTAAATATATATTCAGGCTTGGCATTTATTTGACGAAGTTGTGTTCCAATATTATTTTCATATGAATTTATATGCTCTTTCCAATTTTTGTACAATACCCAATGTACCCCTCTATCTACCTCCCTCTGTACCTCTCCATCTAATCATACTCCACCTATAATCCTCCCTCCATATGTCATACTATCTACCTCCATCCACCTCCCTCTATATCTCTCCTTCGAATTTTACTCCTTCATTTGTACCCCTCCCTCCATCTATATTCCTTCCTCCACTCATACTCCATCCATCTATCATACTACCTCCCTCTATTTGTACTCCTCCCTCCATTCATGCTCCTCCCTCCATCTACCCTACTACCTTCCTCCATTAATACTTCTCCATCCATCCATACTTTCCCCATTATTTGTTGTACTACCTCCTTCCATCCACACTCCTCCCTACATCTATACCTCCCCCTCCATCTATCATACTACCCTTCCATTTGCATTCCTCTCTCCATCTGTCCTTTGTACAACCCCCCCTTTGTACTCCTTCATACACTTCCATATTCTAAATTTCATATTCCATACATTTCCATTCCCTTCATACTTCAATTTTGATCTTCCACTACCAACCACCATACTAGGGCCTCTTCACCCTACATATGACATAGTTCATATATCCCTCTGCATTCACAAAAAAGTTTGATGTACAGTCTTGTATCCATTGCCTCTTTGTCTAGACAAGGGACTTTACAGTGGTACTAGACCTTGTGCTTCTACCAACCTATTGGGAGAGTGGATAAATTTGAATTGGATTATACTATGGCTCAATTTCTATATGATTGGAGGGTACATCTATTAGTTGAATACTCCAAGAATACTTTTATGTGCCAACTGTTGGATGGTCAAGTGTAGGATGACAGGTACAAGGTGGTTGGCGATGTCATTTACCACAAAGAAAGAATCTATTTGCTACCTAAATCAAAGATGAAGGAAATGATTATGGAAGAAGGTACTTTCACAAATAACATTAAACCAATGCTCGATGATCAACTTAAAAACATTGGCTTCTACCAGTGACCCTACTAATAAGAAAGCTCTACCAATAGTTGTTCAGCCTCCTAGAGATGTGGATTCAATCAAGGATTATTTGCAAGAGTGATCTTTATAGTTGGTTGATTATGAAATATATTCCATGGTGGCAATCATGATGGATTACACAGATGAATTTCAAGTCTAGGATCTTGGTGACTCAGGACAAAACAATATTTATATCAGAGTGATGTAGTGGAGCCTAAATGATGGTCTACTCATCACAATAAAATTCAATTATGCACATGTGATCCTAAAGAAGCATCAAGTTTTCAACAATCTACATCCGTGCATGTTTTGGGATCCTAGAGTTTACATATTGGATTTGCAATGTCTCCAATCTTATTAATTAATAATAATTTTTTATTTGGCCAAGAATCAATGTTTTTAATCTCTTGAGACTACCCTTTATTTTTAGTACTTATTAGCTTATTTCCATTTTGTAATCCTTTGGGAAGTTTCCCCGAAGCCCTTGATAAGGCCTTCTTGTAAGTTGTTTTATGCATGTGATTTGGATTATTTTCTTTGTACTATGAATTCCTATTGGAGTTCTCTATTGTTCACCAATTTAAAAGTGAAAGATCTTCCCTACTTGGCTTTCTAGTTTTGATGGGATTCAACCCTCAATCTATTCCATTACCTGAAATACTTTGTTTAGATTTGACAAATTAGAGCACCATCTTTGTTTGTGAGTGTTAATTTGAGAATATTGATACTCAATATCTATTCATGCATGGCATTTCTTTGATGGATTTTTGTTCTAATATAATTTTTATATGAGCTTCTATGCTCTTTCCAATTTCTATACAACACCTAATGTACTCCTCCATCCACCTCCCTCTATACCTCTCCCTCCAATCGTACTCCTTTAATTGTACTCATCCCTCCATCTATTTTACTACCTACCTCCATCTGTACTCCTCCATCCACCTCCCTCTATACCTCTCCCTCTAATCATACTCTTCCATCTGTACTCCTCCCTCCATTCATATTCTTCCTTCCATTCGTACTCCTCCCTCCATGTGTCATACTACCTCCCTCCATCCATACTCCTCCCTCCACTTGTACTCCTCCCTCCATCTATTGTACTACTTCCCTCTATCTATACTCCTCCATCCATCTATCATACTACCTCCCTCCAATCATACTCCTCCCTCCATCTGTACCTCCCCCTCCATTCCTCCTACTACCCCTCCATTTGTACTCCTCCCTCCATCCATCATTCATACTACCCCCTCCATACTCTTCTATACACTTCCATATTATGCATTTCATATTTCATACGTTTCCATTAGCTTCGTACTTCAAATTTGATCTTGCACTACCAACCATTGTACTAGAGTCCTCTTCATTGTATGCATGCCAAAGTTCATATATCTCTCCATATTCACAAAAAGTTTTGATGTATGATCTTGTATTCACCACCTCTTTGTCCAGACAAGGGACATTACATGCTACCACCAATAGGAAGATGATTCATAGAGAGAAGTTGAAGAATATACGAATGAACTAGGTATAAGATGTTACAAGTTACCTCACCAAGCTTTGACTTGTCAAGGATGAGTTAATAACTATTAGAGACAGTCCTAGTGATGATGAGCTAGTGAGAATAGCCCTAAATGGGTTTTCTAAATAGTGGATTACCTTTGTTCAAGTTGTTAGTGGATGCGATACCTTACCAAGTTGGGATTGATTATGAACTAATTTCACTCAGGAGGAGTTTAGACTAAGTCTTACTAATGGGGCTAACAAGAGTCAAAAAAGTGAGGTGGAACAAGAATACATTGCCCTAACAGGGAAAGGGAAAAAAAAGAAGGGATCTAGCTCACAAGGTGAGAAGAAGAAGGACCTTTCTAAGGCCAAGTGCTTTGGATGTCATGAGTATGGTCCCTATGTTAGTGATTTCTCAAAAAGGAAGAAGGCAAAGAAGAAGGTGGCTACTTCAGCAAGTGCAAAAGAACTCTCTAATAGACTGGAAGATGAGTTTGCACTTATAGCTTGTATGGTGAGATCAACCTCACAGATTATCTTGTATATAGATAGTAGCGAATCATTTCATATGACAAGACTTAGAAGGTACTTATCTTGCTACAATGAGGAGAACACCAATATCTAGATTTCTATGGGAAACTTATCCGAACTCAACCTATTTGGGAAAGGAATTGTTTAGTTTCAAAGGGAGAATGGAAGATAGTTCCAGTTTATGATGTGTTGCATGTGCCAAGGTTAGGATTGAATTTGATTCATGTATCTATTCTTTAGGATAGGGAGTATAATGTACTCTTTAGAGGGACACATGTGTTGATTAAGAACAAGGATTGGAAATCACCCATAACTATTGGAGTTAGGAGTGGTCACATTTATAGGTTTTAGTTTGATACTCCTAAGGAACTCATGAGTAGCAATAATCCTAGAGATCTTGGAGAGCTATGACATAGAAGCATGGGCCATATTTATCATGGAACACTCAAATTTCTTTGTGAGACCATGACAAGTGTTCTAGAGTTGAACACAAAGCATGATGATGTATGTAAGAGATGAACATTGGGGAAGTTTGCAAAAGCATCTTTTCCAAGGAGTGACACTAGATGTGAAGGTGTTCTTAATCTAGTACATTCAAATATATGTGGACTAATGTCAACAAAGTCTATTAGAGGACATGAGTGCTATGTTACTTTTACCAATGATTTCTCTAGGGAGACTTGGATATACTTTTTGAAGACCAAGGATGAGATTTTTTGTCAATTCCAAGAGCTCAAGGCTCTAGTAATGAACTTGATGGGAAGAAAGATAAGAGTTATATAGTCAAACAATGGAGGTGAATATAAAGGAAATAACTTCCAAGAGTTCTATACTAGGAAAGGAATCAAGAGAGAGTGGACAATTCCTTACAACCCACAATAGAATGGAGTTACTAAGAGGAAGAATTGTTCTATATCAGAGGTGGCAAGAGCCATGTTATATGACTAGGATATGCCCTACTACTTATGGGCATAGGTGTGTAGTGCAACAAGCTACATTTAGAACATGGTTCCATATAAGGTGTTAAGGAGGATGAAACTAGAGGAAGCTTTCATGGGTAAGAAGACTGATGTTGGCCATTTTAGAATATTTGGGAGTTTGGCATATTGTCATATTCTAGGCAATACACATACCAATTTAGATCAGACTATAGAGAGGGGGTACTTTTTTGTGTACTATAAAATCTTAAAGGCATATAGGATTTTTATCCCTGGGACTAGAAGAATTATTGCCAGCCATGATGTTAAGTTCATGGACAAGGCATTTAGAAGGTCTAGAGATTTTCCAATAGATGATTAGACTAAGCAACCAATAGAAGCTCCAAGGCCTAGTCAAGTGCAACAAAGCACAAGTATAGCTACTAGTACAAGTGTAGGCTCAAGTGGTGAAGATTCACAAAGCATGGAAAAACAAGTGCAACAAGAAATGCATCTAGAAGACTTAGAGGTTGATATCTCATCCCCTACAGTTGGCACTAGGAATTGTGGGGTTCAAGAGAAACTAAGGGATACTTAGGAGTTTGTGGGAGCTCCAGAGAAGAGTACTAGATAGTGGAGACAATGAGCCAAGTTCAATGAGTATGTGGCATTAGTTAGTCAGTTGGTAGATAGTGAACCTTCTAGCAATCAAGAGGTTATAGAGCATTAGGTATGGTAGGATGCTATATTTGAGGAGTTTAACTCAATTATTGACACAACGCAAGGTAGGGAATCCCAAAATTAGATGTTCTAGCTTACAAAAAATAACCACACAACAAAAACATAATAACAATGTAGTGATCATGCAAGATCTGATACAAAATTACAATAAATTGTTCATAAAATATAATTGATTACATGCAATGTGTCAAGCTGTAAGTCCTTCCCGATTATGGCCAAATACAAAGCAAATAATAGTTCTACAAGATCCCTCGAGATCCAACCCATACACTAGCTAGTCTAGATCTATAACATAACAACAATCTGGAAGAAACCACCAAGGAAATCTCAACTTGTGCTCGCAAGACCACCAAGAAATCTCCTTGTTTTACAACTACACCCCTAGCTCTACTCCAACCTCATTTAGGATCTGAGTGTAAACTACCTCATAGGGTATTGACAACCATAATAGAATTTCAATTTCTCTTCAAAGAAACTCCATACTTTGTTTCAAAGATCCCATTTTGATTCAAGATGATAGGATGCTAGCAAAAGGTGAAATAATTAGGTTTTGCCTTGGTTTGTTGCATTTTTGTATTAATTTCCAAGGTCTCTTTGCAACCCATTTAGCACATACCCACAAGCAACTGTGTTCAATGACACCAAAATTAGCCTCCATGCCTTGTCAAGAACACCATTTTTTTGTATATCAAGAACAATCATTATTGATGATGCATTTAATGATACTTCAGCTTTGGAATCACATATTGAACATTTTCCCTAGTTGTTCTTCTGAAATATGACACAACAAGGGCATCTCCCAATATATAACCACAATCAAACTTCTGATGTGAGGTGGAACTATTGAGGTTCCCAATATATGAATTGACAATCTTTGACAATTCCACCTATGGATTTATATTTTTTCTCAATATTAATATTTAGTCACTTCATTGTTATACTAAAATAAAAATTTATTCTATGACGTTTTTGCATGAAAATTTTAAAAAATTTCCTTATGTGTGTGATTTTTTTAAAATTTAGTCAATGGTGCAATTTGTAGGAAGAATGGCCATGTCTGAATTTGATTGCCAAACAAATGGGCTCATAATGTCAAGCAATACAAATGTGCATGGTGCATTATAAGTGAGTTGGAGGATTTTTGGAAGAATCCTCCATCGAAGCTTATCTAGATGCCATATGCTCTTATTGTTGAGATTACAATTATTTGGTAATTTGGCCTCTCAAATGAAAAACAATCTCAAGACTATTTGCTAATGGCAATCTCTAATGTTTGTATGTGAATATGTGAAAAATCCTTTTGTATAACAAAATAAATGTTTGGACACTTGTGACATTATTGAGATGGTACATAATTTATAAACTTGACTCCTATCTTAGAAATTGAAAGTCTAGGGTCCATGAAAGAAACCAATTAAAAATCATTACTTTTGATCTATTGGTTAAAAAGTTAGTAGAGAGAGATTTTGGAAGGAAAATAGATAATCCAAATAAAAATATGTGTCTTACTTATGAAGAGAAACTTATACATAAAATATCTCCAAGAGGTTATTATAATGATAGAGGGAAAGCTAGAAATCAATTGAAGAAAAATGGTAATCAAAATGATAGGCAGTTTTTATATTGTAAAATATATGGTAGAAAAGGTAGCAATTAAACACATGGATGCAAACTCTCTTGGGATAAGATAAAAACTTTTAAAGAAAAATATTTTAAGAAAAAACATTTAATCAAAGTTTATAATAATGATAAATGTTCATATAATAAGATTCTAGGAGAAGCACAATTTTCCTATGATAGTGACCATGATCATTATGTTCTTTCTATTTCAAAATGTGCACCAAATTTCTCATGGTATAGTACTTAGATTTTAAATACTAGAGCTATACAACATATGACATTTCAATGAGAATTCTTTGAAGAATTTCGTAAAAGTCATTGTGGTCTAATTTACTTAGCAGATAAATTACTTATCTCAAACCTATTGGCAAAAGGAACTATTCAATTTAAGTTGTGAAATCTTCCATATTTTTTTCTTCATGATGTTTTTTTCATTCCTCAATTATAGCACAACTTATTATCTCTAGTATTGATTCACCAATAAGGCTACTCTATTCTATTAAAAGATGGTAAACTGGGACCATAACAAAGAAATATAATAATCAAGTTATGGTTACTAGACATAAGAATGGAAGATCATTAAAATTAAATGGCACCTCTACTCTTTCTTATCTTTTTTCATATATTACCGAGGAAGGTAATATATCTTCTACTATGTTATGGCATGTAATATTTGGGCATATTTGTTATGATAAGATTCATGTCCTAAAAAATAATGGTGTTCATGGATTGTCTATTTTGTGTAAATATGTTAAAAAGTGTGTAGCATGCATTCTAGCAAATCAACATAAAAATTATTTTCCTCAACCCACTTGTAGAGCACAAAGAAAATTGCAACTCATCCATTCAAATTTATGTGGTCCTATACCAATAACTTCTGTGGGAGGACCTCAATATTTAATGTTGTACATCAATGATTGGATTAATTTATTATAGCAAAAAAAATTGAAACTTTTGAAACTTTTAAAAGATTTCATGTTATGATTGAAAACCAAGCCTAATGTCCAGTTGGTACTCTTTAAACAAACAATGGTGGAGAATTTACTTCTCTAGTTTTGAAGATTATTTATATAAAAATATGATTTAACATCATCTAGTTATACCAAGTACTCCTCAAAAAAAAATTATTGTTGAACGAATGAATAGAACCATCATGAATATGGTTAGGGCAATGTTATATTTCATAGTCCAATCAAGTTACTTTTTGGGGTTGAAGTAGCAAGAACTCTAGCCTATCTTCATAATAGATCTCCATATCAACACTTCACTAGGTAATTCCATATGAAGTTTTGTTTGGGTATCCTCCTTCTATTCAATATGTTAGAATTTTTGGGTCCACTTGCTCTTCTTTAATTCTTAAATACAAAAGACATAAGTGGCAACATCATAGTTTTAAATGTATTTTTCTTAGATATTTTGAATCCTTTAATGCATATAGGTTGTATGCTAAAGCTTATAAATTTTCATTACAAGTGATTTTATATTTTGTGAAACTTCTAAAAGTGTTGAAGATATTGAATATAAACACCTTGAAAAACTTTCAAAATCCTCTCCTTGGAAATAAATTTCACATGAGATCATACATTCTAAGGTGGACCCAAATTATTTAGACTCATCTTTATTGGATCTATTGTTGGACTAATTACTAGCATTCTCCTTTAGGATTCATGAAATGGCTTAACCACCTCTTGTGTTCTATAAGTCTAGTGGTTGTATTGGCAATTAATAAGTTGATCTTTTGGTGTGAAAATAACTCTATCTTGTAACAATTGGTATTGAAGCTTGGTCATAGGTTCAAATCTCCTCAGGTAACATTGAGGGGAGAATTGTTGGACTAATTTCCAACCTCCCCCTTTAGGACTTGTGACATGGATTAACTACCTCCTATGTTCTATAAGTCTAGTGGTTGTATCGAGAATTAATAGGTTGATCTTTTGGTGGAATAAAAATTCTGTCTTCTAACATCCACATGTAGAATTTATACATTTAACTCAAGCTGATCCATCTATAAATGAGTAAGAAGAAAACTCCATCAAATAATGAGCATGGAATTTTAGAATGATTTTAAAGAATATTTAGAATAACTGAGGAGGGGGGTGAATAAATTAGCTATGTACCAATTAGATAAAAAAAAAACATAAACTAGTTCAGATCTTAATATTTAATAGTTTGGTCTATATAGTCAACTTTCAGCAACATCAACTAGCATTTCATCATCCTAATTATTACAAACATGCAAAATGTAAAAAAAAACACTAAATCACCACAAATAATATCTACACAAGTTTGACAATAGGTTTTAACATGGAAAACCAATTTGGGAAAATACACTAGCAACATGTCACCAATCTTTTCACTCTTCTAGCTCTCTTAGGAGCCAAACCTATTAAAGGTTTACAAAATAAACTATTAAATGTGACATTGTTAAAGGATTCATTCACCCTATTAAGGGTGAGCTTGTTAGAGTACTTTAGAACGTTAAATCAGAATGTCACCTTGATTAAAGTATTTACATATGAATGCTAGGTTAACCATAATTAAAGAATTTCAAAATACTAATACAATGTTTAGAAAGTAACAAAAGGTTTTGATCTATCAAGTATAACTCACTTTTCAAATATAGATATCATTTCAGCTCACAAATTGATTCACTATCTGACCTTTATTGTAATCTTAGTATCCGATTCACTTGAGAACCCTTCAAGCAATCACTCTTCACCTTTACTCAATTTATCGAATCCTTCTTCTTAAATTTCTATAGTCAGTAGTATCAACAAATTCTCCAACCTTTAATCTTTTTTATTTTTAAAAGCTATCCCTTTTATCTCCTTAAATAGGTCATTTTGATCTTTCACCAGTTAAACACCACCATGGATTCTAGGGTTATGATCAAATTCAATCATATACAATGAATTTTTCCTCTTTATTGACCTTCTTCTTTTCTATAAACTTCTCTTTTAAATTAATCCATTGATTGCTTACCTAAACCATTCCTAGTATTAAATAATCTAGCTCATCGAGCCTTATCTTCAACACACTTTCCATATTCCAAGAAATCAACTTGGTTAGCTAGAAAATATGATTTCTCATAAGCTGTTAAAATGTTGTTTCTAGACAAACACTAAGTTCTAATAATCAATAATCGCTAGGTTACTTGATCACTACTAAATATTTTGTTCAACACATATACTATCACTCAGTAAATACCAATGCTCAATCAATATTATTTATGCTCAACATATACTATGGCTTGGTCAATACTAGCATCACTCAACATATACTTCAAGTTCTTTAATCTTCTACTTTGTTGTTAAGTCAAGCCTATGGATTTGGTTTTTCTTTTATCACTTCTTCAAGGCTTTAGTATTACTATATTTTCCACTTGCACCATAATTTTTAACAATCACTAGATATCTAGTCAATTTCCAACTAATCAAGTGTCCATTTATATTTCCTTCTTCATAACTAAACCTTTCCTCTATATATGTTTGTTATGATCAAATTATCAAATCCTCTTCATCAATGAGATAGATATAACACTCAAATTAGGTGCAAACTGTCTCACCAATAATGTTTTAAATAAGTGGCAACATAAAAAAATTTACAATTGTAGCTTCCAACAATCTTCCTTTTTGGAATTGATGGTGACACCTCTAGTTACCATGCAATCCAAAACTTTTACTATCTTGAGAAAACACACTCAATAAGTAGGTTCAGATCTAGACTTCCTTAATATCCTTAGTTTCATTATGATTCCCATCCATGTAAAACTCTCATAAGATATGAACTCCCTCTTTGATATATATCCTCTTCTATGTAATCTCTACCTCTTTACCTTCATGATATAATCTATCCCCCTTGCTTATGGTAACTACTTCTTAATATCTCTCCCTCTTTGAAAAAAAATGCCAAAGATACTTTAACTTGTGCATCTCTTCCATGTAGATATCTTTATGTCAGTACTAAATTAATCATCTTTCATCTATTTCTATATGATGCAAAATTATGTCCTTCTTCCTCATTACTACCTTAGGCAACTCCTAAACTAAGGTTGTCTATATCAATTTATAAGATATTATGATCAACACATTTGATGCAGAGCACCATCTTTTCTTAAGTAGCTTTATCTAGGAGGATCACCCCTAGTTTGTCTTTAAGAACTTCATGAGAATATTTAGGTAAATATTTTGTGAATATATCAGTTATTTTCCTTTCAGTGTTTACATACTCTAGTTTCACTTATTTGTCTTGAACTAGCTCTCTCAAGTAATAATACTTGATAACAATATGTTTGTTCTTTGTATCCATTATATGATTCTTTGATATGTTAATAGAACTAGTACTATCACAATAGATAACAACTAGATCAGTGATATCTTCCTTCATACCTTTCAACAATTACTTGATCCATATGATATTTGAATAATTTACTTGTGCTATCACATATTAAGCTTCAGTTATTGATTGGGAAACATAGTTTTACTTCTTTCTTGTCCAAGAAATTAGTCTCTTTCCTAGAAAGAATGCAACTCCACTTGTGCTTTTTCTATCATCAATATTTCCTACCCAATCAAGATTAGTAAATATATTTTGTTCAAATTTGTCATTCTTCTTGTAATATAGTCCACAACCTTCTATTCCTTTAAGACATCTCATTATTATTTTCACTGGCATCATGTGATTCTCTTTAGAGCTTATACTAAATCTTATAACTATCCCACGAATAATGCAATAGTACATTTGGAGTGAATAACATATTGTAGTTTTAAAATGATTGATCTATTTAATGTCTAATTCACATTAGTAGAATAATCATTCTTAGATAACTTGTGACTTATGAATCATAAGTTACTAACCAGTCCTGAATCTTCCATTCTAAAAGTCTATAGAATTTCCTTGATATATTTAGATTGAGTGATGAAAATGCATTGCTTCATTTGATATAATTGTAATCCAAAAATGAATTTGATCTCACCAAACATTGACATTTCAAACACTCTTTCATTTCATCATCAAATAATTTTAATAATGCTTCCTTGCCTCCGAATATGTATCATCAACAAAAGTTTTAGATAACAATAACTCATTGTTCTTACAAGTCTTCAAATATAGATTATTGTTATCATTTATGCTTGTAAATCTAATGCTAACTAAATAAATATGCATCCTTTCATACATTTTCTAGGAGTTTGTTTCAAACTATATAGAGCCTTATGTAGCTTTCACACCATATTATTCTTATTAGGATCTATATAGCCTTGGGATGCTCTGTGTATACTTCTTCTTCAAGTATTTAATTGAGAAATGTAGATTTGACATCCATTTAATATACCTTAAATTGTTAATAAAAATAATATGCAAGTAGTGTTCTGACTCCTTCTAGTCTTGCAATGAGGGAAAATGTCACCCGATAGTCAATTCCTTCTTCTTGTACATATCCTTTATATACCAATCTAGCCTTATTCCTTGTGACTTCACCATCTTCACTCAACTATTTCTAAATACCCACTTTGTTCAAATTAAATTCTTGTCTTTAGGTCTATGTACTAGTGTTTGTGTTCTATTATTTTTAATCTATTCAATTTCTTTACTGATTCTCTAAAGAATCTTTCAAAAGTTTGGATTCAAACTCACAAAGTAAGTGTTTATCACTTTTAAGTCTCTTCATTGTCATAATGACATAGTCTTTATCTCCAATGATTTGTTTAGGTACATGATGTCTTCTCACATATTTTCCTAATATAGGTTATTGGCTTCTTTTTTCTTCAATAGATTCATCTTGAAATAAAAATTTCACGCTTGTTTTCTCTTTCTTGTTCAAGTTTTGGATGCTTAACATTTTCTTCTTGATGTTCAAATTCCTTTGTCTGTGACTTTGCATCATTTAACTATTGTTGGACACCCATAGTCCATTGTTGAGAAAATTAGCCATTGCATACTTGGCATTCCTAGTTTGTTGTTGATTTGTAGCTTTGGTCATCAAATTCTAGTGGATTGCTAGGATCACTATCATTCACATATATTAATGTATTGTAGTCTTTAGGTTTTGACTTGCATTCAACTTCATTCTTTTTTGCATACTCACCAATTTTTACATTTGTACTTTCCACAAATTTGTTAGTGTTAGAGTTGAAAAAATTATAAGCTTTTATTTTACTGCCTTGGAATATGTCTTCATATTATAAAGTTTTACATTTCTATTATCCTTTAGTATCTAAAATTTTCTCCCAAAAACTTTGAAATATTTTACATTAGGAGCATATCCATGCCATAAATCAAAAGGTGTAACATTTGTATCATTCTTTACTTGTACTCTATTAAAGGTATAAACAACTATGCTTACAACTTCTCTCTAATATTTCTATGATACATTCTGCTCCATCATCAATGTTCTAGAACAATCTACGATTCATCTATTTATCCTTTTAGATATTCCATTTTGAGGTGGAGTCCTAGGTGCTAACATCTATCTTTTCATTCCTCTATCATTATAGAATATGTTGAGCTTATTGGAAATGAATTTACCACCTCTGTTAGATCTCAAGCATTTCAGACTCTTTCCTATCTCCTTTTAAACTCTGGCTAAATACCACTTAAATATCTAGAAAACTTCAATTTTTTTTTTAAGAAACATCATAGTCATCATTCTAGAGTAGTCATCAACAAATATAAGGAAATATTTATCTCCATAATAGCTTTGTAAACCAATAGGTCCACATAAGTTAGTATGAACCAACTCCAACATATCATTACAAGAATATGCCTTGCTCTTGAAACTTGACTTTGTCATTTTTTATAATTAACATTGTTTACACATAGCATTACTAGGTTTCTTTAGTTTTGACAAACCACTTACTCTTTTCATTTTACTAATTCTAACCAAATTATCAAAATTTATATGACATAACCTCTTGTGCCATAACCATATGTGCTTATGTTGTGCAAATAGAAATATCTCATTAGATAAATCTAGGTTGAACAAGTTACCTCTTGTTTGATCACCACTTCCAATTAGTTTACCATCAACATCAAATATCTTTGCCTTTCTGTGATGGAATTTAAATTTTTATTCTAATTTGTTTAACTATGAAACACTCAAAAAACTATAGTTAAGTCCTTCAACCCAATACACATTGTCACATTTGATCTTATTAGTCAATTGCATTGATCCTTTACCCTTCACAAGACATAGTAAATCATTAAAAAATTTAACATAGCTACCCTTGTATGGTTCAATGTTTTCAAATTTTCTTCTATTACTAGTCATGTGATTTGAAAAACAACTATCAATTATCCATCTATCACTAACTATTATTCACATAAGAGATTAATGCAGTTTTCTCATCTTCATCAGAATCTTCTTTCATAGAAACATAGACTACTTCTTCATCATTAATTTTACATTAAGTATTAGTTTCTTCTTTAGCAATGTAACAAGATTTGTTTACCTTTATCTTTGTAGTCCTTGTTTCTCTTATTTTCTTGATCATCTCTTCTTTCTTTATAATTACTTTCCTTTCTCTCATCCCTATATTTTCTATTAGGACATCTTGCAACAATATGACCAACTTCATTAGATGAAAAATATATTATAGGAAGTTTACCTTTGTATTTTCCTTTTCCTCTTGAAAGTGTTCTAGTCATTAGTGCTTCGAGTTCACCAAGTTCATCACTAGAAGTGTAATTGTCATTGTCACTTTTCACATGTTTTCCTTTTCCTTTCTTTCTAAGGACTAGTTGTGACTTAAAAGAAGATTCAATAGTAGTAGGAGTATAATTTTCAAAATTAGACATCTCAAAAACAATAAGCCTACCAATCACACCTTCTAGGGTTAGGGCATTACATAGAGTAAATCTCAATTCTTGTACTGAAGAAACCCTAATAGCATAAATACGATGTAGATTTATCAATCCCCTATTTATTACTATTTCATACTCAATACTTTCATTAACATGTCTAACAGAATTGGCAACCTCTTTGATTCTTGCATTGTAGTGAACCATATTCTGACCTTTTATCATTCTTATTTCATGAAAATTTCCTCTAAATCTTTCTTATTTGGATCTCATGAGATTATCATCACCTCCATATATGGTCTTTAGTTTATACTACATTTCCTTTGCATTCTTGCAATATTTGATGTCATTAAACTCAACATAGCTTAGGGCTAGTGGAATCTACAACATTTCCTAATTAAGATCTTGCTTCTCTTTCAATTGTCGAGTGGTTAGAGGGATTGTTATTATCTCCACATACACATTGTCCAAAAAATCTAGTGCAACATCACCAATTCCACATATATAACCTCATAAATCTTTTTCATGAAGAAAAAATATCTTTGTTAAATCTTAGCACATTCTTTTTGTACATCTTGATCTTTAGCTTTTAATCACCTTCAAACTTTTCTTTAGAAACATTCACTCTATGATACCAATTGTTATAATTTTTAGAATAATTGAGACAGGAGAGCATAAATTATTTATCCAAGGTCCAAATGTACCAATTGAACAAGAAAACACATAAACTACTTTAGATCATTGTAATCCATAGCTCAACTTCTATAGTCAACTTTTAGCAACATCAACTATCAATCCACTATCCTAAGTATAATAGACTTACAAAATGTAAATATTGGCAATAAATCATCACATATAACATTCACACAAGTTTGAAACTAGGATTTAACTTGGAAACCCAACTGGGGAAAACCTACTAGTAAGATGTCACCAATCTTTTCACTTTTCTAAAGTAAGCTCTGTTAGGAGCTAACCTTGTTAAAGGTTTAAGAAACACACTATTAAATGTGACTTTGTTAAAGGATTTATTCACTCTATTAAGAGTGGCCTTATTAGAGGACTTCATAACATTCCATTAGAATGCCACCATGATTAAATGATTTATATATGACACTTAGGTCAACCTTGATTAAAGGATTTAAAAATACTGATATAATGGTTAGAAGGTAATAATAAGTTTTGATTTATGAAGAACAACTCACTTTACAAATACAAATATTAGTTTTCTCACAAGATGATTCACTGTCTGGTCTTCATTACCATCTCAATATCTGATTCACTTGGCAACCCTTCAAGAAATCACTCTTCAATTATACTAAATTAATCATAACCTTTTTCTTAAGTTCACCAGTCAATGGTATCAACAACTTTTCCAACCCTTAACCTTCTATCTTTTTAAAAGCTAGCCCTTGTAACTCCTTATATAGGTAATTGTAATCCTTTTTTTCTTAAACAACACCATAGACCTTATGGTTACGATCATATTCAATAACATCTAATGAATCTATCCTCCTCAATATTTTTCTTTTGTAGAAACTTCTCTTTTAAATTAATATATTGATTTGTTACCTAACCCTTTCCTAGCATTAAATGATCCATCTCATCAATCCTTATCTTCAACATATTTTCCATATTCCAAGAAATCAAGTTAGTTGACTAGATATTACAATTTATCATAAAATGTTAAAATTTTGGTCCTTGGCAAACAAAAGGTTCTAACAATTAGTCATCACTAGGCTATTCTCTTGCTACTAAATTTCTTGTTCGATGCATATACTATCTCTCTATTAATAATGATCTTTAGTCAAATGTATTTATGCTCAACATATACTATGGTTTAATCAACACTAGCATCATTCAAAATATACTTCTAGTTCTTTAATATAGTGCTCTAGTGCTCGGTCAAGCCTATGCATTTTGGTTGTCTTTGATGACTTCTTCAAGGCTTTAGTGTTACTATCTTCTCCAGATGCAACATAATTTAAACAATCACTATATATTATCAATGTCTAGCTAATCAAGTGTTCATTTGTAGTTTCTTCTTCATAAGTAAACCTTTCCTCCAGATACCTTTGTTATGATCAACTTCTCAAATACTCTTCACCAATAAAATAGATATGACACTTAAATTAGATAGAAAACTATATCACCAATAAGGTTTGACATCAATATTAACATAAATTGTTCTAATTGTAGTTTCCAAGACCGTTGGCCACTACTAAAACATATTTTGTACAACCAAAATCTTCTCATAAGTGGGAAAAATAAGTCCAACAATTTTTGAAAGATTTAAGACCTGATGAAATAGGAAAAATAGGTATAAAAAGTTCGTACAAGGTGAGGCTAGAGGTTCAATCTAATAGTCTAGATACCAAAGAGTTTAATGATGATCTCAATCTCATAAGTGAAGTTATGAATTAACTTCTTACATTGAAGCTAAAAAAAATGTAGGTTGGAGGCAAGATATGAACAATGAGTATGATGCACTAATAAAAAATGGTAGATGGGAGTTGATTGATCCACCACTTGATTCTAAGCCTATTGCCTGAAGTGAATTCTAAGAAATATATATGAAGTAGATGACACTCTTGAAAAACATAAAGCATGACTTGTTGCTAAAGGATATGCTCAAAAAGAGGGAATAGATTTTGATGAATCATTTGTACCTATAAAAAAATGGACCATAATCCATGCTTTATTGAGTCTTGTAGCTCAAAATGGGTGGACTATTCACCAAATGGATGTCAAAACTATGTTCTTAATTGGCGATCTTAAAGAAATTATCTATATGACTCAACTTGAAGAGTGTGCACTTAATGGGAAAGAACATCACATATACAAGCTTGTCAAATATTTATATGGTTTGAAACAAGCTCCCTAGGCTTGGTATGAAAAACTCACTCAACATATCTTAAAGTTGAATTTGAATCAACATTTTGAATTCATTGATGCAACACTTTTTGTTACAAATATTAAAAATATTACTATATATCTTATTGTTTATGTGGATCGGTGATTTTTTTATTGGTGAATCTTTGCCAATTGGCTATTTCATCTCTTTGGGAAATTGCAATTTGGCGAATAAAGCTTACATATTGAGTCAACCATGTCACTGAGATATTAAATAATTTGGCTCAAAATTCAAGGCTAATCTCTCATTAGTTTACATATAATTGGTCCAAATCCTTGTCCAATCACTAATGTAATCTACATTTAGAACACAATTATTTAAATTTTTTGCTAGTGTTCCCTAATGTCTTTTTATTGGAAAATGTTATTTCACCCTTAAAATAAAATAATATGTTCCCTTGGGTTGAGCATCGCCTTCTTTTTTGTTGACGTGTGTCTTCAACTATCCTCATTTAGCCAACTACTTTATGTTTCGGTCTTTGGGACATGTGTCCTAATTTTGGGATGATTTAGACTTTATGGTATGTCATTTAAACTTGGACTCAAAATAGAGCTGAAGCCATTTATCTATATTACATCAACGGTCCAAACTACTTCCTTTCACCATAAAAATGACAAAATTAAATGTGATGATGACCAAGTTGGCAATAAAAAAGGGGCACATTATTAATTGAATCTTAATGGATTGGCATACTACAATTACATCATATAGTGTACACTTGGCATGTGAGACATGGACCACTTGTGACTATAAATTCACCAAAAAATTAAGTAATCTCTCTTTGGAAAATGACATCTTATCCAACTATATTAATTATTTGTGTTATATTAAATAATTAATTCACCTCTTACATTATGAAAATGTTTATGAACGACAAAATAAATCACCTACATTTATTTGCATATCCCAATTTTTTTTAATTCACCACAGTTATTATTAAATTTTGATATGAAAAGGAAAATTTTGCTAATAGAAAATAATTTTCTCCCTTCCCTCAAATGAAAAAATCACCCTTGATTAGAAATTTTTCCTATATATTTAATATTGAACTTGCCATCATTTTACATATTTTTCTCAAGAGGGTTTTCTTAAAGTTATCCCTAATGTGGATGATTTATTTATCACTAGTAGTGATAAGAAGAATATTTAGGATTTGATAGAAAAATGGAAAAAGGTTTTGATATGACTAATTATGTCATCTTCATTACTATTGACATATTGATATGATTCAAAAACCTTATTCTATTTTTATTACCTAGAAAAAATATAATGGTGACATTTTGCAGAAGTTTGGGATGGCTAATTGCAAGCCACTTAGTACTCCCATGGAATAGAATACCAAACTCACATTAGATGACTGCTCAACATTGGTTGATGCAACTGTATATAGGAAACTTCTTGTTAGTTTCATCTATGCTACAACTACACATCCAAATATTTATTTTATTTTTGGAGTTCTTTCATGGTTTATGAAACAAGCTTGACAAGGTCATTGGTTTGTTGCTCAAAGAATTCTTTTATATCTACAAGGTATTCAACTTTATGGGCTACATTACTCTAGAACAAAAGAGTTTTCTTCTTGATTGGCTATTCTGATTTAGATTATGTAGGTAACTCAACAGATGGTATAAATCTACTATTGGTTTTGTAATTCATATTGGGTCTTGTGCAATCTCTTTGAAATCTAAAAGGTAATCAATCTCAACTGTCTCTTCTTCTAAAGCTAAATATATAGAAGCCTCTAGAGCAACTCAATAAATCTTATAGCTTGGAGGGATTCTTGAAGACTTCCAATCACCACATATCATGTAAAAGATATATTTTTACTAAGGCATTGGATAGAGAAATGTTTGAGAAGTTTAGAGGAATGCTCGGTTTAATTCCTTTAGATTAAGGGTGGATGTTAGTATTTAATCTTCAAGTTTCCTAAATACTAAGTATTAGATTAGGTAAGATATTTAGTATTAGTTTATTTTTTATAGTTTAATTTTAGTTTTGATATTTTTGTATAATAGTTTACAATTGTTATTGCCATCTCCTTTGTAATTTTGCTTGATTTTTCATGAGGATACAATTAACATGAAATAACAAATAGTTTCTAGTTTCCACATATTTTTATTATTTTCTCAATCTAGGCCAACATCATGTTGGGAAGAAAGCCTCTTTATACAAATAGCGTAAATGAAATGACCAAAATTCAATGCTCAGTAAGGACAAGGACAATTGTACTCTCTAGACATGAAATTGTCCAGTCAAGTAAACACATTGTGTAGTTTTGTTTACTGATATTGATTTTTTTTGTTGTAGTCAAGGTTGATGGTTTCTAGAGGAGATAATGTCAAAGGTTGATGGTTTGTAGAGGAGATATTGAGAAGCTAACAGATTAAGATGTAGGTAATAACTATCACCTAGGTACAATGTTTACAATGGGCATTCTACTTAGCATACAAATGATTGTTAGTTGCTTGGCTCAATCATTGAAATGATTTGGCCTCAACTCATTTTGCAATAATTTGTTAATTTCTTATAACCTCAAAATAGAATAACTGCACAATAAATTCACATAATGTAATTAATCTAATTTATTACAATCAATACTTTAGGTTAATTAATTGAAAAAAAATCCTGGAAGAAAAAGACCAAAAGAAAATCACATATAAATAATAACATAGATATATAGGAGACCCTAGTTTCGGGAAAAATGAACAATTGTTAGATTTTCTATTCAGCCTAATAGCATACTTTCTCTATAAGTTTAATAGAATCTAATTACAAGTTTTCTACTATAGTCTTGCACATATAAAGCTATATCTTTACTTGGTTTGAAAAAATAAAATATTTTCTTGCTTTCTTGAGCTTCAAATTATATACAAAATCACCTTTTTATTTTCAAATTCATAAAGTTAGAAATATTCTACAAAATGAAAAAAAAGATGTTGGTTAAATCTGCTTTACTCCACCTTGCTAGCTAAACAACAAAAATCTAACACTCCCTCTTAGCAAGGAAGAAGATGTTGTGCACAACACCTACCTTATCTTTGAAGAAAACAAACTTATTCTACATTAAAGACTTGTTAGTATATCTTATATCTATTCCTCAATAGGAAAGTATTGGGCTTTTTTTATTCACTTCTAGACTTAATCTCTAATGAAGAAAACTTATAACTACACCTTCTATCCACCTTCAAGAGCAATAATAGACTACAAGATTGCCACAATAGTTATAAACAAATAACTTTAGCTTCATCATTCTCTCTCTACTAAGAAAATAACTCTCATTGACTATAGACACAAATATTAAAAAATTTCTTCAGAAGAATCTAAAAAAATTCACAGTTGAAAGTATAGAAATTTGTATCAACAAGAACAAATTTCTCTGCTTCCCTTGCTAAATTTGTTCTTTTCCTTGATTGCCTAGTTTCTGTTGGAAATCTCTTCCACACAATATATCTAGGAAAGCTCTCATACCATGTTAATTTCTTATAGCTCTGATAAAACTAAATAGAAGAAGACAAAATTTAAAAAATCCCAATACACAATAAAAATAACACAAACATAACCAAAAAACCCTAGTTTGGGAAAAACCCTACAACTATTGGATTTTTTTTTCATACTAACAATAGACTTCCTCTCAAAGTCTAATAGAATTTTATTATAAGTTTAATACACCTTCTGAGATAAACAATAAAAATCTAATAGTTCTTTTGCTACTTTTGCATAGGGAATGGAGTTTTTCTTTTTTGATTTTTTTTCCCGGGAGTCATTTTGAACCAGTTATTATCAATATAAATATAATGTTTTGCCAAAAAAAAATATAGCATCAATTATCTTTGGTAGGATTTAAAATTAAGCATGATATATTGTAGCCACATCATTGGTACAAACATATGCAAGAAGTGGTAGAATTGACAAGGCATTTGAGTTGATAAAATTAAAGTTTAGAAATTATTTTAGATTTTGGAAGTGAATTTCATTATAATATTTCTAGAAAATATTATACAACAGAGTTATTACTTAAATCTAATTGAAAAATTACAAAAAACAATTTGATTTCATTAACTATTAAAAGTTCATTAAAGATGATTAAGTTCTATTGAATATGTTTGATTTTATATTTTAGAACTTTAATAAATATTATTTATAAAATGACACAAGAGGGCTGGAATTCAAAAAAATAAAAAATAAAAAATATATTTAATAATTGAAAGTTACTATTAAAAGTGATCAAAATTATATTTCATAAAATATGAACAATTTTTATACTATTATATTTTGATACAAAAAATTGCTAAAGATATATGATAGTATAGAGCTTGGATATGTTTAAGTTAAAACAATAGTAAGTGGATTCAATTGAAGACAAAATATAAAATTAAATCATTCTATTTAAGAATAAGAATATAAATAAATCTTTTTTTAATAAAAATGTTAAGACTACACATTGTGTGTATGTATGTATGAGTGAGAGAGAGGGGGAGATACAGAGGGAGAGAAATTGGGGAAAAGTGATAGTAGGAGAAAGAGGGAAGGGGGAAGAGGAATGATTATTTAGAGAGTACATGAGGATGGGGAGACTACTTAATATTGCTTGTACAAGCTCTACATGTCCTCCATGCACTGCTACATGAAGATTTGGTGTTGCTCCCGTACTTTCAATATCATCGCGAGAAAGACCAATCAGACACTGTTTGAAGGATCTTTCAAGTGTGCTCTTTCAGCCTGCCTCACATCGATAATGCTTGAAATTAATATACTTCATTTAATTATAAACTAAACAATTGATCCAACTTGAGCATGTTATCTATAAATTTACCTGCAATTGTCAAAAAGCCATCAAGTAAACGATAATGGTACCGCGCGACGTAGAGCATGTTTGATGGGTTTGCCAAGAATCGCCTTCACTATATCTGCCTCATTGTCAAATTGCTTAAAGCCAATATATATGGGCAAATGACCCTCCCTTGCAGCAACATGCAGTGGAGTGTCTCTCATGAATGAGTTCAGCTTATGCAATCTTTGGATGTTCGCGACATCACCAGTTTCCAAAGAAAGGAAGAATTAAAGTAGACCGAATATATATTTACAAGATACCTACCTGAGTCATTTAAGACTCTAGAGTTAAAGTAGACTGAATATATATTTATTATCCTCCTTAAAATCATAATATCAAACATGATCAAATTTGGGCCTATGTTAGGGTGACAATGGTTAGTTTTGATGAATAGTCCCTTCCTTATATTAAAAGAAAATACAATAAAGTTACACATTCACAAAAAAAAGGGGTTAGAAGAAAAAAGATCACCCTACGAGTTCATACAGTCATAAGTCATAAGCTGGAAATCAACTATTCATCAAAAAACTTTTAGAAATCAACTGGAAAACAAATAAATTCTCATGCTGCCAGTGCAGCACTAGCAGAGGGAGGAGTATCCTTATCATCAGAGCCCTACCCGAGGGTGGGGTGAGTAGATGGCTTAGGGGGAGCCCATCCATCATCATCACTAGTAGCATTATCTTCATCTTTCTCTCCCTTAGGCTTGGGAGGAGAAATGGGTAAGTCTAGCCTAGGAAACACCCACTTGGGATCTAAGTGAGCAGACGGCCAACTGATAGTAGGAGCAATAGGATGAGTCATTGGGGACCACCCTGAACTAGACCTTCGGGGAGGTGAGGTAGAGTGATGCTGACCAAAAGTACCACCACTAGGAGAGCGGTGCAGCTAAGAGCAAGGCATATGCAAGTAGTGAGAAGAACCGCTACATCCTCGATTGCAACTGCGAGGAGGGGTATGGTCACCGGTGGCCAAATCTAGTAGAGCACAAGCAATGTTTGAGGGGGCATTTCCCTAATGAGCCAAGAGCTCCTATAAGTGAGCCACCTCCAAAGTGACTTTATTCATTTGTACTTGAATCTACAACATGACATTGTTATAAATACATGTTTTAGTGTACATAGCCACATTAATGTCAAGTGTCTTGTAAGCATAAATGACTACATTGCAATCTTTCCAAATGGTAAATAAGATCTCCAATATGAAAGCATGCTATATCTGGGCATATTTGAAGGGTATTAAATTATTATCACCGAGAAGAACCATATGCCAAGAAAAAGGTTCTAGGTAAAACGGGTGAAAGAGATCATGGATCCATCGCCAGTAACACTGAGCCTATCTATATAACCAAAAAACATGCAAAAAGGACTCTAGTTGACCATAGAAAGGGCAACGAGGGTTAGGAACTCCTAGGTGCCATAGCTGGGGGCCCAAAGGCATGCCTTGGAAAAGAATACACCAAGTGAAATACACAATTTTGGGTTCAATAATGGTGTGTCACATAGTGGAGAACCTATGACTCCAAGTGCAATGCAAGGATTGCAAATGCTACTATTGGTTGAGCACATCAACCATGGGCAAGTGAGGAACCAACCATTAGTAGCATAGCCTAGGTTTATAGTTGGTTACCAGAATGTCTGGATACCACTTCTAATTCTTCCACCAAGGGAAAAAAGACTAAATGCCCACTTTATGTAATAAATGTGAAGGCACTATAGAAACTAGAAGATCAAAAGTCTATCGATTTGGACAAGTGAGCTAGAATTGCACTCTCATGTCCTCCCACAACTATAATCTCATAGTAACTTTGGAGAAAAGATCATTAGGGGTCCTTATGCATGTAAATATGACTATTGGAAGCAAGCTATGAAAGAGGAATTGGATTAGATAGTAAAGAATGAGACATGTGAACTTGTCCATAGACTAGTAGATGAGAATCTGATAGGAACTAAATGGGTATTTGGGAACAAGATGAATGAGCATGGAGAAGTTGTAAGAAAAAAAGAAAGACTATCATGTAAAGGTTACTCATAGGAAGAAGGAATAGACTATGAGGAGACTTATTCCCTAGTGGCTAGAATAGAAGCTATAAGATTATTCTTAGCCTATGTAACAAAAAAGAAATTCAAAGTGTATTAGATAGATGTCAAATTAGGATTTCTGGATGGAGAACTTGAAGAAGAGGTATACATTGAGTAGCTTGAAGGATGTCCTTTGAAAAATGAAAAGGACATAGTATGTAGACTGAGGAAAACATTGTATGGATTAAAGCAAGCACCATAACCTGGTATGCAAGGTTGAACAAGCATTTAAGAAAGCTCAGATATAGAAAAGGTATGGTAGATAGTAAAATGTATAGGAAAGAAATTGATGATAGTTTGATTATTCAGGTAATATTTGATGATGATATCATACTTGGAAAAAATGATGAAGAAATTAAGAAGATTTTAGAAGAAATAAAGAAAGAATTTGAAATGAGTATGATAGTAGAGATGAAATATTTTTGAGGATTGTAGATTGTATAGAATAAAGAAGGAATCTTTATTTCTTAGACTAAGTACTTGAAGGATTTACAAAAATTTTTTTTTTTGGAAACATTTAAACCTATTGAAATACCTATGGTAACTGGACACAAGTTATTTAGTAAGGATGAGACATATATTGTTGAGCAAAAGAAGTACATATCTATGATTAGAGGATTATAATATTTGACTCACACAAGGTTGAATATAGAAAATATAGTTGGAATTGTTGCAAGATTCCAAGCTGATCCTAGAGAACCACACTATGTAGTAGTGAAAAGGATATCTAGATATCTGAAAGGAACTTCAAAATTGGGGTTATGGTATGACAGATCTAATTATTTTACTCTAACTACTTATACTAATGTAGATTGGCCAGGTAGTATGGATGACAGAAAGAGCACTAGTGGGGGAGCTTTCTTTGTTGGAGGAGGATTGGTTTCTTAGTTAAGCAAGAAGTAGGATTGGACATCTAAAAGTACAACAAAAGTAGAGTATATTGCAGCAGCAAATAATTGTAATCAAGTTATTTGGATTGAGTAGATGCTGAAGGATATAAGGATAGAAATTAGTGAACCTTTTGTTATACATTGTGACAACACAAGCATGGTAAATATGTCTAAGAATATAGTATTGCATTTTAGGATGAAGCATATTTCTATTAAGTATCATATGTTGAGAGAAAAAGTTGTAGAAAAGGAAATTAGTTTGGAGTATGTCAGCACAAAAGAGCAGATTGTAGATATATTCACTAAGCCTCTTCTATTTTTGAATATTTGTGAGGTATACTTGGGGTTATTCCCCTTCCTACATCAAAGTAGAAGATGAAAGAATCCATCAGTCTGGGGTAATAGATCACCATTGTTCATTTAGACTGGATGTTGATGCTTGTTGTATGGGGGAGCATTTGTGATGGATAGAGTCATCTAGGACTCTTGATGATATTGTTGAATAATTTATTTTGACACTCAAGCTGAATAAGTGTCAGTTATTGCAGAGATGTTGGTTGTAGAATCTTTTGAAATTGATGTCAATGGGGAGAATATTGGTATGAAGAACATCATATTGTTAGGGAGAAGTATTATAGGAAAACATTATGCTATGGAAGATGTTCAACATAAGTAAAGTATGTGGAATGATAGATTTCTATAAAGCACATTGAGGTACATCAATTGGGGAGTATGATTGATGAAGAGGATTTGAAGATAAATAGACTTTTGTTGGTATTCTTGGAACTGGATGTTTTTCATCTATGTTTCCATCAATTCCAAAGGGGGAGATTGTTAGAATATTTTTGGAAGATTTTTTTGATGATGATATGTCACATTCATGACTGAGTTTATCATTGATGTCAACATAGCATATTTGATATATTTTGTGGTATTAGAGAGAAGAATATCGAAAAGATTAAGTTGGTATGAATGAATAGTTGAGAATGATTACCACCTTAGGTTATGGTAGATACTTCTAAGTATTTGGCATATGTAGTTAACATGAGAAGTAGAAAAGATAAGTCTAGAAGAAGTTATGTAAGTTTTGGTGATGTTTTTTCTGAGATAGAGTTTATAGAGGCATGTTTTAGTAACCTTGTTATATCTCCTAGCAGAGTTGATATCTTGAGGATCGAGGTTGAGGACATGGAGAAGAGATGTTGAGGATGACATGGCTAAGCTCTCTTGTAATAATATTGTGTGTAAGTAAAGTTATTCAAGTTGCAAGGTAGAAGATTTGTGTTATCACTATGTGTAACATGTTCTTAATATGATCCTATAATAATTAATTGAGAAATACTAATAGCCAACTCAAGGAATTTTTTTATGGAATTGGTATAAAGGAAAATAATTTTCCTTTATCATGGTATGGAAGTGATGTGTTGATATTATTGAATGATTGATGGTAAGTAGCAAAGAGTCCAGAATGTAAAGTTGAGTAGCATAGTACAAAAGTGAAGGAAACTTAATTGACAAGGCTTTGTTGAGTGATCCAAGGTTTGTGACCTAGTCTACATGGTTTGAAAGTGATTGGTCTAGTTGATAGGACAAACAAAAAGATAGAGGAAATAAGAAGATACTAATAAATTGCTTGTTTGAGTAGTGAGCTCTTCTTGTAGTTGAAATTGCATGTTTGGAAAGTGGGCTCTTCTTGCATACATTGTATTAAAACTCCTAATGGGGTTGGCACAACTCCTAACAGAGTTAGAATCTCCTAATAGGGACTCATTGTACTAACTATTGTAATAGACTCCTAATAGGATCCATCCTCTAACAAGGAATATGTATATAGTACATCATCTTGTGGGTATCATTCCCACCAGGGCTTTCCCTCTGATCAAGGGTTTCCCTAGTCAACATATCTAGTCTAATTGTCTATGTGAATCTTTGTATGGTTGATGTTTACTTCAGTTGAATGGTTAAGTTTGTTTAAAGAAGATAAGTGTTTTAATTATTGGATAATTGATTCATAACTATTATGGTATAAAGGAAAGTCATTTTCCTTTATCATGGTATGGAAGTGATGTGTTGATATGATTGAATGATTGATGGTAAGTAGAAAAGAGTCTAGAATGCAAAGTTGAGTAGAGTAGTGCAAATGTGAAGGAAACTTAATTGACAAGGCTTTGTTGAGTGATCTAAGGTTTGTGACCTAGTCTACAAGGTTTGAAATTGATTGGTCTAGTTGACAAGATGGACAAAAGGACAGAGGAAATAAGAATATACCAATAAATTATGTTTTTGAGTAGTGAGCTCTTCTTGTAGTTGAAATTTCATGTTTGGGAAATGGGCTCTTCTTGCATACATTGTACCAAAACTCCTAATGGGGTTGGCACAACTCCTAATAGGGTTAGAATCTCCTAATATGGATTCAAAGTCTCCTAAGAGGGACTCATTGTACTTAATGTTGTAATAGACTCCTAATAGGGTCCATCTTCTAACAAGGAATATGTATATAGTACATCATCTTGTGGATATCATTCCCACCAAGGTTTTCTCTCTAATCAAGGATTTCCCTCTAATCAAGGATTTCCCTAGTCAACATATCTAGTCTAATTGTCTATGTGCATCGTTGTATGGTTGATGTTTACTTTAGTTGAATGGTTAAGTTTTTTTAAAGAAGATAAGTGTTTTAATTATTGGATAATTGATTCACAACTCCCCCCCCCCCCCAACCAAGTTATCTTGGTGGGCTATTGTTTCTAATAGTTAGACCTCAATGATTTAAAATTGTGTTTCTCTTTCCTATGTTTTAGCTTAATACTTGTCTCTTTCTAATGGTGCTATAGAGATGATTTGGTTGTAATGCTTGTTCAACAATCTATATTGGTAATGAGATGATTATGTCTTATTTTTTTTATAGTTAGACTGCAATTTTAAGAGCTCATAAATCATTGCTCTTAGCATTGGTTCAAAAATAATGACAAACATGATCACTAAGTTCACTATGTGGTAGAAAAAGGAAAACTGAAATTTGTCAAAATTGACACACAAATAAATTTGATAGATATTTTGATGAAGGTTGGTGGTGCAAGAGCACCTAGGTAAGGCTACATGGTAACCAAGAGTTCCTAGTGAAGTTTTGGCTTGTAGTGGCGTTAGCCAAGCTGCTAGTTTAATAAAATGGACAACGTGTCCTAGAGGGTGATTTAGTCATTTGAATGTCAAATTAGGTCTTTAGGAACATTTAGTGTTACTTTTTTTTCCAAAGTTGCTAGGTGTTGTGCAATTATTCTCATCATTGTTAAAGGTGGCATTTGTGCATTTAGCGAGATAGATTGAACAAAAAAAGGGTGGAATAGTGGTCACATGTCCTAAGTAACATTTTCAAGCATTTTGTAGAGTTTAATGAAGTTTTGATCATGTCTAGACTAACTAGGCCAAAAGTTGTCAAGTTGCATGACAACCTTTTAAAATTGTAAAAGTGGTCATGGCAACTTTTATTGCAAAAGTGCATTTTTTACCACTAGGTGGAATAACCACTTCAAAGAGATTAGGACGTGTTTTGGACCTATATACATCCCTTGGTTAGTGATAGGGGTTGGATGACATGTTGATGAAAGTTTATTTATGAACAAACAATTTTGTTGAGCAATTTTACCACAGTCATCATTTTTGTTTTCTTGGGTCATTGAATGGACTGGAATTTGCACTATGACTTATGTATGAATGAGTAGATGTAAATATTAGTTCTATGATTCATTCCTTTTCATTTTGGAAAATCTTTTGTTTCCTCATTGTTGCTGGTCTAAAGCATTCAATTTTGAAGATGGAATCATAAATCACCTTTCCACTATGGCATATGTATGGTTCCTTGGAATGTGTGAGATGACTCCTTGCACTATAGGTATGCAAGTTGTTGGACCTGGGAAAGAATGCTTGGCATTTTTTTAGTGATGCCCTAGGAAAGCTAAATGAGCATGGTTATGGATCACAATGATTGAAATAACAATGGATGGGATTGAGTGCATTGATTGCTTCAATCCAAGTAGATGGAGAGGAGGATATGAGGTTGGAGAAGTCCTATGCCCAAGTAGAAGTACTTCTAATGTGTTTTGCTAGGGATTTGAATAAACCGTTATGAGTATTGTCAACATACTAGGGAAGCCCTTAATTGTAGGCTTAAATATAACAACCCACTATATAGAAAGGTTAGGGAAGTGAGACTTGGTGAATCTCAAGGATCTTCCAAAAGGGTAGCATGATATTAAGTATTTTTGACACTTTGTCAAGCCGTTTTATAAGTGGTGTGCCAAATTATGAGCCTTTCTTTTTGTACATCTATATGTTGCTTCATAATATTGAAAATATGTCCAACATTTTGTTCTAAGCATTTTTGAATTTGTGATAATCAATTAAGTTTCTATGTAGTATTGTAACAATCTTTATCCATGATTTATAATTTTCTTAGGTGGTTTATTCTAAGGTTACTTCTTTATATTATTTTATTTTTATTATTTCAATAAAAGTATTTATTCGATTTCTAGTTCTTTTTGACTATGATTATTTTTTTCCCCTTCTAATCATGATATTTATTTGAGCATGCGTGGAGGTGGAGAAAAAATGAAAAGTATTTTTCATAAAATCACATGACAATGGAAGAAAAATCTAATTTAATTATCTTAGGTTATAGGCTTTGTATTTGGTATTTAATTGTAGGTGAAGTGCAATGATGGACCAATATGCACTATTGTTTTGTAAATGTTTCTCTTATCTTAATCAAAAGGTGGACATTTTCAACACAAATTGGAGGATCAGAAATCTTATTTTATAGAAAAATAGTTTTCACAATAAATTAAATTGTGGAGAGCATGGAAATCATTCAAAATCATCCACACTATGAATTTACTATGAAATCTCCCAATAAAGGTTTTTTATTGAAAATTTCTAACCATTCATCAAAATTATTTGTTGTGGTAGCATTTCTCTTACCAAAGCCATCCTTTAGGTAGTTCACTAGGTTACTGGTTTATCCATATGAAGCCTATCTCCCATAATGCTCATTTGCTACATAAAGATAACATGGAATAACATGATATTTTCTAGAAATATAGGCCAAATTCTTATACATAATTAATCAAGAACTAGTCCATATACATGACATTAATTTTAAAAAAATTCAATTGGAGTTGAAATTTTATGTTGCACGGTCTTTGAATTAATACCCAAAATGGATGGGTGTTCCTTCTAGTTTATTAAAAAATCTTCCCATGAAATATGCAAGAGACTTAAACAAACTATAATTATTATAGAAGAAATTCATATAAAAAAATTGAAAATAAGAAAATTAGTGCGCACTCTAATGTTCAAACAACATAACCCAAATAATCTCTTTATGAGCTAGGCAATGTGGTAGTGCAATTCAGGATAACCAAATAAGTCCAAGAGATAGGTGCAAAGGCAATGTAGAAATGATATAACTAGGTTAATTTCTAAATATAGATTATTTAAATAAATAAGTTGAATATTTAGTTGTTGGGAGGTTATTTCCATAAGTAGTTTTAAAAAGGAAAAATAAAGCTATACAAAGCTATTCAAATATCAATGTGATTCATTATTCAAGTTTGTATCTAAATGTAACTAATGGAAATTTGAATCTACAATATCATTTTTTTTACTTTAGCTCTTTAATTTGGTATTAGAATAGGTTGATTGATGGGGAGAGTAATAATTTTAATGGATTTTGGATGACCAAACCCTACCTTTTGTGGATAAGATCTTTCACAAAATACTTTTTTGAAGATAATTTTGTAATTTATTGTGAAGATGTTATATTTTCCAACCTATGAGTCCATGAGTAAATTGTGATTGTTTATTATGAGGAATAAAATAGGGATTATGTAAGAACTAGGTTTCAAACCAAAATGTCACATCACACATTTTCAAGAAAATGTTAAAAATTAATAATAGAAAATTGTGTTGAAAACTCAAGACAGCCATGCATTATAATAATTAAATTAACTAATAACAATTAGTTTGATAAATAATACAACATAATTTCTATGGTGTTGTTTCATATTGTATATCCATTTCATGCCCAACTTATACATGAACAATAGTATATATGATCATGGAAGATACATTTTCCAATTACGTTGATACATCACAAAGTTTTTATCTTGACTTTCATCAACTAATGCATATAATAAAATAATGATCACATATACATCAGGCTTGTCATAGTTACAGTGTCACTTTAATAAGTTATATCAAATTGTTAATCTCAAAGATGAAAGTACAACTAGTAGCTAAGCTTCAAAATTCTTTCTATGTGTCCTTTTGTGTGACCTTTTCTCCAAAGCTATTAGATATCATCCATCTACTATCTATGATGGGAGTGTGTCCTAGCCCCATGATTCTTCCTGACATGAAGAATACCCCAACTTTGGCACGATAAGCCTAGCTTCCCAAAACAAGATGGGTTATATGGATTCAATGAAACCACAAAACATATTACATACAACCACATACCTAGTAGCTTAATCACAAAATGTGGTAGAAAAAAAAAAACAAAGAAAAGAATACTACACATCTACTCATATGCAGTGAAAGAAAAAATGTAACATATCTACCCACATGTAACATTTCTTTTTAAAGCATATCTACACATATTCCATATAAAGGTAAACATAGACACACACACATATGCATTGCTTTAGAATAGCATAATTAAATGCAAAAAAAATAATGACTTGGCAAGCACTAAATTCATCAACATTACTTAAGAGAGAGACAAAAGTGTAATGAAATGTATCTTTAGAATCTAACAGGTTGAGAGAACTAAAAACACAATACATCCATCCCCACCCTCCCAATTGCAACATTTCACCCAACCATAAAGAGATTGACATCATTACTTAGAACATCATGGTTCAACATTGTTACCCACGTATCAAATTGCCTCAATTCTAACCTTTTTGATGCTATGGTTATTTTTGAAATATGCCTCATTTTAAGCATTAGAATGACCACTTTCACTCAAAATTTTTGAGAAATTTCACCCTTCAAATTCTCCAGCTCATTCCCAACTTCACCATGCACTTCAAATTTTCAAATCCAACTTCTGAGTCAAAAGTTGTCATAGGTTAATGAAGGAACCAAAAATACATATTTTCAATTACATCATTACCAATTAACCTCTCAAAAGGTTAAGATTAAGTGTCAAAATGCATATTTCATTTTGAAAGCTTAACCATTAACCTCTCTTTATAAAAAAATGTTAGGATAAGCTTGGAAAATTAACCTTCTAAAAAAAGGTTAAGGTAAGCTTGCAAAATTAACCTTCTATAAAGAGGTTAAGTTTTGGGGGTCAAAACACATATTTTCTCCCCCATCACTAACCTCAACTTCTTGTCTTAAAGGTTAAGGTTAAGCTCCAAATTACATATTTTGAAGGTTGTTAATTAACCTCCTTGATCAAGTTAATAAAGGATGAGAATTGAAAAGTGAATCACTATGAAACAATTCAACTTTTCATCTAGTGCTCCATTCAATGGCATTAATCAGGAATAGATTGATTTAAATTTCTAATAAATTAATCTACTTTCCTATGACTTCCCTCATTTTACCAACCCAATTTGCAAAGAGGTAATGGAGCCACCTACAAAGGAAATAAATTTTGTGAAGGAGCCTACAATTTTCAAAAGTATCACTAGTATTTCCTATATTCCATGCACGTATAAGAGCTAAAGAAATATACATGGAAAGTTTACATTGGCATCTTCACTCCCTACACCAAATTGGAGATATAGAATTGTAGTATTCATCATAGCTATGGCATATTAACCATCCGATAAAATGATCGTGCATCAGCCCAATCATAGACAAAAAAATGTGAGGTATTTGACCAGCCTCCCTTCATCTTCCAGCTTGAATGCATGGAGGTTAGCAATAGTTGCAAATAAAATAAGGCATGGGGAAAAAATTTGATCCAAGTTTCCACCTTCAACTAGAAAAAGAAAAAACATGTGAGCTATTTAGAAGAAGATTCATACTCCTAGCCACGATTTACATTTCTTTTCCAATGTAATCACATTGGTGGAAACCATTGACAAAGCATGCAAACTGTTTAACAAAATGTTGAATTTGAAGGTGATATTGGAGGAGACATGTGAGCTACATATTTTCTCTCAAGTGTATTTTCAATGATAGTTACATCATTCATAAACATTGTGTTTTATGAACATTAAATTTGCAGCCCAAAGTATTCATAATGGTGGAGGATAGAGCAAAGAAAGAAACATGTTGGTTATTTTTCTAAGTGTTATTTGGACAACCCATGAACCTATAATATAAGAACATGAAAAATCATGCAAACTACTTGCCAAAATGCCAGTGTAAATGTACACACCAGTTTTTAAAGAATTGGGTGATATACCTTGAATGCAAAGTAGAGATATATTCTTTGAAATAAAGTGGTGATTTCATACACATTAAACTTGAAATCATGAGCATACTCCAAAATGGTGCAATCATAAATAAAGGAGTAATATTTTAAAGGTACCTAATGAATTACAAGAAATGGCCATGTTAAATACAAACATTCTTGTTCTTGAAAAAATTATTGCTGATCCAAGTGATAGTCAGACATGTATATGGAGCAAAAGTATTAATTGGCAGACAATGAATATTGGCAAAGGGATCACTAAGTTTGAAAAACTAATAGCTTCATCAAAATAGTTGAAAATGAAAGTTGTGGATGAACTAGTCTCTACTATCATAGGTGGGGTGGTAGTAAATGATCTTCAACATATTGATTGCCAATTTCTTCTTGATTTCTTCAATATCCAAATTCATTCAGAATTAGAGAATCAAGTATTGGACACTAACACTATAATGAAGCTCATTTTGGTCGCAATCACTCTAGAAGATTGCAACATTTCAGCCTATTGACAAGAGTCAGAAAATATCCAAGATAAATACTTTATAGCCAAACTCAAGATGGAGAACATGTTCATTCCTTGATTCAATGATGATCATCCTCAATACTTATAGGGGTTTTCAAGATAAGTCAATCATGTCCAGATAGATAGAGTTCATAGGTAGAAGACCAGTGATTGGATACGTGCACATTCTTAGTAATTCTAGCTAAAGTTTTGTTTTAGGAAGTTTTCCTTATATAGGTTAATTTTAGTCAGGTTAATTAACCTCTCTAAAATTATGTATTTTGGATGTAGTTATTAACCATGAAGAGGTAGTTCTTAACCTCTTTGTCTATATAAGGAGTACTTTTGGCTTTGTAGGGGACCTTTTTTGGACTTAAGAATAAGAGAAAACTATGCCAAAAATTTGATTAGAATAATTTTTTTGAAAAGTATGTATAGATTTTGTCTTTGAAATTGAAAATCTCTATTATGTTCTTGGTGCAAGAAAATAAAATGAGATGTGCATTTGATTTCTTGTTCTAAAATCTAGATTGTCGCAATATAAAGTTGTTGATTCTCTTTGTAGTAAGAGTTTTCATAATATTGTGTGAATGTCTATGAATCATGAATTAGCATGGTGATAATGATCATTTTCAATCATAGTTCTTGATTGCCTTTATTATCATTTTATGTTAACTCCAGAAAGCTATGAAGTCGCATGGTGCATTTTTCATGAATGGATTTCTATTGATCTTTAAAAAATTTAATTATTTATTTGAAAATCTTTAAAATTACATCATACAAGGGAGCTACCCCAATAAATATAGTGGAAGGCTACATACTAAGGGCCTATCCAATTATTGTGAATGTTTTGCAACATACACTCTATTGGGCCATTTTTACAGTGACAAATTTGTTTACCAACAAATTTTTGTAAACTCTACTAGGGAGACTGAATGAGAAAGATTGATAGTCACCTATAATGAACCATGATGGTGCTACCATGTGAGAACATTTTTCCAATTCTCCAACCAAACCTTGGCTTCCAAGAGACCTAGGAGGATATTATTTTAGACTTGAACACTTTTAGCCTAGAGGTGTAGATGAAGTGCACAACAATATCATCAAGTGAATCAAGTTATTGAAGAATAAGAGTTTGGGGAAATCTTGTGAAGAGCTCCTATTGTTTAAAATGTTATAATCATTGAAAGAATAGTAGTTATCTCTCGAGAAGAAACATGTAGAATCTTTTTCACATCCAAGGGCAAATAAATAATAACCAATAAGTTGGCTAACAAACCATATACCCAAGTGGATAGACAAAAGAGTTTGCTAGACAAAGATTTTGAAGCCCTTTAGAAGTTAGATTTCAAGCCCGTTACACCTAAGAAGAAGAAGAAAAATGTTAAGTATGTTAGTAGGTCATCTTCACCACCCAATGCTACTATATCTCCTCTAGCCTTTTAGGCTCTAAACTTTCCAGGTACCCTTGTACCTCTAGCCATAAATTTGCAGCCTTTGAACATCATTCTCCCAACCATGGCACATCAAGCATCGCAACCCCTAGTCCTATGGGGAGTCGCTATTGTCCTTTAGCTCTAGGGAACCAATTACATGACATGCCTGTTGGCTCCTGAAAAATTCTTCCTATATTTTCTTGGGATGGAAAAATTACCATTAATCAACACATTAGTGTCTTCTTTATGACAAGTGGGGTCCTTGCAATTTAACATGAAGATGTTTCTATTTATCTATTTGTTGAAATAGTCACATAAGCCATGAATGAATGGTTTGGTTAGCTGCCAGCTAGATCAGTGGCTTCATGGGAAACCTTGATTCAAGCTTTCAAGAGGAGATTTAAAACTATTGAGGATGAACATTTGATTCTCTCCTAACTAACACAAATGAAGAAGGAGGTTCATGAGCCCATGCGCGAATTCATTTCTCATTTTAACAAAATAATGGACTAAATTCCCATTAAAAGAAAAACCAACTAAAGAAAATCAAATGACTTTCTTCATCAACTCTCAACCTTCTGACGTAAGCTTTCAAATATGAAGGGCGAGAGCTCCTAATATAGCATTCATGAAAACTTTGGTCATTGAGGTGGAGGATGACTTTCCTAGTTCAAGTAAATTGAGTCATGATCTACAAAAAGGGAAAGGTTAACAAGCTTCTATCACTACCATTGAGTCTTTATATCAAAAATTGGCTAATGGTGTATTACAAATCAGGAAGTGGTTGCCCCAAAATCATTTGCCTTTGTATCAAGATATTCCAAGGAGTAATTATATGCCATATAAATAAAATAGACAAACTAAATGGCTACCCCAGCCAACACCAAGATTAGTGATCAAACATCCTCCATCATCTAGTAAACAAGAAGCTATGTGTGATTGTCACCTGATGATAGATCATGATGGTGCAAGTTGTCCCAAGATAGCCAGATTCATACAAATGCATTTGATGGAAGAGAAAATAGAAGAATATGTGGCTTCTAAAGATGTAATAGAACCTACTATTGGCACCTCTTCCATAAAATTTCTAGAATATGAATCTAATGATGAGAAAGTTGAAGATATTAACAATCATTCCTACAAGGTAGCTACACCAAATTGGAGACAAAGATTAGAAGAGAAGTGGGGAAATGAAGCAAAGGATAAAGTAGATAAATTCAAATCTTCTTCCATTGTTGAAGACTCTTTTGATTTTATTGATTATTGTAAGAAAATGAAAGTACAAATCTCTCAGTTGGACTTCCTAAAAGCCAACCCAAATCAATTAGAAAGGTTGATTCAATGCATCAGTAAAGGAAAAAGGTTTGCCTAAGATCACTTTCAACCATGAGTTAGGAATTTCTCTAGAAGAGGAAAATAATCTAGAAGGGTCCATGACTAAGAAATAATCATTTGTTGTAGCTTCTTTGTCAGATAAACCTGACCCATTCTATGTTTCCCTGTTTATAGCTATATGCAAGTTAAGTAATTGTATTATTGATTCTAGTGCATTTGATAATATTATTCCCTCAAAGGTAGTCCATGCCCTAGGCCTTCTATAAATCAACCATGTAGAAAAGTGTATTATGTGGAGGCAAAGCAAGTTCCACTGGTTGGCCAGTTAAAAGATGCTCAAGTAGCCCTTGCGGAACATCCTAAAAGTAAGTTAAAATTGAATATCTTGGTTGCTAATATCCCAACTAGTTATGGGATTCTATTGAGAATAAGTTTTTCCAAGCATCTCAATGGTAAAATGAGGATGGATATGTCTCATGCCCTTATCCCAATTGGGGATAAAAAGGTTAAACTCAATCCTGAAGCTAAAGCTAAATATACTATCTTGAAATTAGATGATCCAAGGGCTAAAATATTGTATGTTGATACTAGACATGGAACATATATGATGACATCTACTAAAGAGGATGTTACTGAGCCTCTTATGCTTGATATAACCAATGAGTAATGGTTAATGTAGATTGATGAAAGTTCTTCTTCTTCTGGTTCAAGTGTTGGTATAGATATCAATGAAAGGAGAGAACTTCCTGAAAGCTTATAAATTGGTTTTTGAAACCACCAATAATACCATAGAATATGAAGCTCTTCTACTTAGCCTCAAGTATGCAAGAGAAAAATGAACCAAACAACTCAAGGTATTGAGAGATGAAGAATTGGTTGTCAACCAGGTATGAAGACAATATCAAACAAAGAATGAAATACTAAAGGCATATATAAATAGAGTGTGGGATGAGATCAAGCATTTCAATGCTTTTCTTTTATTTTTTGTTCCTTGTGAAAAAAATTCTAAAGCAGATTGTCTTGTAGTCTTTACCTCTCTCCTTGTTCCTCACCCTAAGTTCAATAGAGATGTTTACATAATAGAAATGATTCATAGACCTAGTGTGCCTGACAATGATTGAGACTCGTAAGTTTTTGATGAAAATAGGCAAATCATTACATTTCTTGAGTGAAGGCCTCCATTTTCAGATTTGAATTTTGAAGGATCACATAATTGTGATTTAACACTAGGAGACGATCCTAAGATTAATCAACTACAAAGTAATATTATTCTAAAACAGTTAGTCACCCTCAAAAGTCTTTTTGATAAAGTAGATAAAACAAAAGAGAAAGTCAAAGATACTAAATCTTCTAATGCTTTGGGTTATGAGAAAGTAAATATTGGTTCTAAAGAAATTCCAAAGATAGTCCTAATAGGGAAATATTTTTCATCAGAAGAGAAAGAAGAATTCATGAATTTCTTAAAAGCTTACCAAGATGTTTTTGCTTTGGGTTATGAAGATTTGAAAGAATTTATGAATGGAAAATTTAGACATCAGATTCCTTTGAAACCTAGTTCAACTACCTTCTAGGAAAAAAAATGGCAATTGAATCGCAAGGTAGTTGATGCTATATTCAATGAAGTTGATAAAATGCTTAAAGTAAGGATTATCTTCCCTATCCACCATTCAACATGGGTAGCCAATATCATCCTAGTTATGAAGAAGAATGGTGAGATAAGTATATGTATTGACTTCCAAAATTTGAATCAAGCATCACTTAAGGATAATTATGGGCTCCCTATCATGGATCATACTTTGCAGTTTGTATCTAGCTCTGAGCTCCTATAAGTGTTAGATGGTTTCTCTAATTATAATCAGATTAGTGTTGTGCTAGAAGATCAACATAAAATAACTTTTACTACTCCATGGGTAATGTTTGCTTACAATCGTAGGCCTTTTGGTTTGATAAATGCCAAAGTCACCTTTTAATGGGCAATGGATCATTCATTTGCAGATATGAAGAATAAGATCATTGCCATGGACCTTGATGATCTTATAGTTTTTTTCAAAATATAGAAGAGATCATGTGCATCATCTAGAATCTATCTTAAATCGATGTCAAACCCATGGCATCTCACTGAATCCTAAGAGGTCTATATTTGGAGTGATAGAAGGAAAACTACTCAGAAATATTGTATCCAAAGAGGGTATTTAGATAGACCCTGAGAGGGCTAAAGCTATCAAACAGTTATCACTTCCCATGAGTAAACTAGGGGTTAGGTCTTTCTTTGGGCAGATAAAATTCATAGGAATTTTTGTACCAGACTTCTCTAAAATTATGAAGTCAATGGTGGATAGGATGAAAGGGAATACAAATTTTAAATGGACAAAGGAAGGTAAGCATCTTTTGAACAAATCAAGACTCTGATTGCTAATGCCCCTACCCTTTCTTATCTAGATTTTTCTTTAAAAAATCATTTGTATTGCTATGCATCTGAGAACACCATATTTGCTATACTCACTCAACCTAAAAAATAAAATGCTGAGGAACCAATAGCATTCAAGAGTGTTCCTCTTAAGAAACATGAATTTAAATATTTTTTGATCAAGAAGAATGCATATGCTCTAGTCAGAGTAGTAAAAAAATTTAGGTTTTACATGTTGAACTTGCACTCCAAGATATTTGGTCATGATTTGGTAGTGAAGACTATTCTAACACAATAGGAGATCGGTGTGAACAAAAGGGCCTCTTGGATAGCTAAAGTACAAGAATATAATCTTGATATCAAACCTAAAAAACTCATCAAAGGGAAAGGTTTGTGTAAGGCTATCACCGAAGGAACTTCTAGAGGTGAAGAAGAGACAGAGATAGAAATACCATTAGTTTTACGTAATGTTGATGACTTGTTTTCCAATATTGCCTATTTTCTGACATATGGAGAATGTCCAACCCATCCATCACCCAAAGAGAAGAGTACCCTCAGATTGAAATCCATGAAGTACATTATCTAGGGTGACACTTTGTACAAGAAGGGAATAGATGGTACCTTCTTGAGATGTGTAGATTCTGAACAAAGGAAGGAGTTGCTTCAATTGTTTCATAATGAAGCATGTGAAGGTCATTACTCAGCATTGATAATAGCCTATAAAATTTTCAAAAACTATTTTTATTGGACTAGAATGTTCAAAGATGTAGAAGAATGGGTCAAGAAGTGTGAATCATGTAAATATTTCAAAGGGAGAGTTCAATTAGCAACACTGCCCTTGAAACCAATAGTGGTCGAAGAACCCTTTTGACAATGGGGTTTGGACTTCATTGGTCCTATCCATCCTTCATCCACTATCATACATACTCATATTTTAATGGCAACTAATCATTTCACCAAGTTGGTAGAGGCCATTCTAGTCAAGAAAAAAATTTCAAAAGTGGTCTGCAATTTCATCAAGCAAACTATCATGCATAGGTTTTGTCTTCCTACCAAGATTGTTACCGATAACGCTACAAACTTCTCCTCCTAGGAGATATCAGTCTTCTACTATCAATATGGAATTATTCTCTCTCACTCCTTCGATTATTTTTCACAAGGAAATAGCCAAGTAGAATCTAGCAATAAAAATATTATAATGTCCATTGTGCAAAAATTAATTAAGGTTAATCAGAGGTCTTGGCACAAACACTTGTATGATGCACTATGGGCATATTGTATCACAAAGAAGAGAGCAATATGGCTATCTCCATTTGAGATTCTATGAACCAATTTTCCCTCTTCCTTTGGAATTATCTATTTTGATATTACAAGATGCTATTGAAAACTACGAATTCAAAGATGCTCTTAGAAAAAAAATATATATTTGACCAAACTAGAAGAGGGGAGAGTATTGAAGTTGATGAAAGATCAGCCCCACAACTTCCAAGAATAAACTACATGCAAACACCTATCATAGAAAGATAGAAGAAAAAGCTATGAAGGTAGGAATTCCAAGGTCCATAGATGAAATATTCTTGAGGAGCAAAAAGAAATATTGCTATTATCAAAATTGAATGAATAAATTACAAAGAGATCAATCCTTATAAAAGGAGATCAAAACCTGAAAGGGTAACCTAAAAAGAAAAGCTAGGTTGCACATTATAATTAATATAAAATATTAATTATATGCACATAAGAGATAGCTTAAGAAAACTAGAGGAATAGAAAATTTATTTAATTAAATCAAAGTGATTTAATTAATAAGTGTAAACAAATAATTACTCTAAACCCCCCCCCTTAAGTGAAGCTCAAGAGCTAAGCTAAGCTAACACAATTATGAAAGTAGAAAAAATGGGTCCCAACAAGAAGGCCTAATGAAATACCCAATCACAAAAAAAATTTACAAAATGGAGAAATAGAGAAAACCACATGGAAAAAATGCTACTCAAAAAGAGATAGCAAAGAATGTTCCAGAAGATAGGAACAAAGAGTGATCATGAAGAGAACCACTAAAGCATGAAGAAGCCACAAAATTTGTAAAAAAGAAACTATTGATCTGAAGAACCTCCATGGAAATAGAAGCTTGCAAACCAAGAGTGTCTAAATGGTAGATGATCCATCTCACTAAAATGCATAGGTAACTAGCCACTGCAATCACGTAGTATATAGGATCAAAAACTAAATACATAGCTTACTCTAATGAACCATTGAACCAAGGAAGCAATAGAAATAATAGAAGAACCCCCCCTTAATGTAGATAGGGTGAAGTGATATGCAGCTAAAATAATGGGCAAAAAACTCCTACAACACAGAAACTAGGCACATTGAGAGTGAGGTACAGACACCCATAAAGACACATGTCACCAACACATCATGGGGCTAATGGCATGGAAGGGACACTCACTTGAAAAGGAAGAAGGCCTAAAAAACAAAAAACTATCCCCCCATGGCACTTTATAATATAGTGCGAGTACAATAAATTATAATGATGAAAAATATCACAAAATGCATGGAGTGGCACTTTATCTTAGTGTGTTTGCATAAAGATGTTTACAAATAATATCAACAATCATCACAAAAGACATAAGACTAATAAAAAAAGATAATACAAGTCATGAAAAATCATCTAAAGCAACAAAATCGATCCTCGGACATGAAACAACTAGGATATCCACCAGAATGCAAAAAAGTAGAAGACTAAAAAGAATGTACCTAGAGTAGATTCTGGAACAACAACTAGAATCACTAGAAAGAGTGTAGAAGTAGCTTTCCAACAATATAAAGATGTCCCAAATTGGAGATTAGATGCTCAAGATATGCCTCTCAGAGTGCAAAATAGAACTTCTATGTTTGACTACATAAACAAGAAATCAAATAGCATCCAAAGTCCAAATAAATAGCACCATCATAACGTGCTTGGAAAGAGCTTTATGGTGATATAAGATTTGTCAAAAAATACTTCTGTATGACCAAGATATGGCCAAAAAACCACAGACAACTTTTTAAGACAAACCAAATCATAAAAAAGATGTTTTGAAGGCCATCAAATTTTGGCTCCAAAAATGATAACATCAGAACTTGTGGCTATCACACTTGTTGCATCAATCCTTTTCTAATCTCACTACTATGCTAGTACTTTTAATGATGCAAGCATCCTTTTTCAAAAGATTCAAAAAGGATTTTTTTTTTAAACAAAACTCTTTTGAAGATTTTTTTTTTTTTAAAAGCATACTTTCTTTTTAAATCATTATTTTTTTTTTAAATGAAGTTTTTTGTTTGAGTGATTTATTTTTATAAAAATTAAATCATCTCCTTGGAAAGTGTGCCCAAATCTAGTAGCAAATTTTTTGGCCTCAAATTTTAACTTTGTCTAAATTGGACAAATTTTAAATGGAAATAGGGGTTTTTGGGTGCTACAAATCTAATGTGAGGTCCGTTTGGGCTCAAAAAGCACTAAAAAAAATGACCCTACCAAATCCAATACAAAATAATTCTAAAAACTAAAACCCTTTGAAATTAAAAAAAGCACAAATCTAAAAGCCAAGAAAAATCTCTTATCAATTGCATAGGGGCATGAAGATCTAGAGCTCTAATACCATGTTGAAGTTGATGAAAGATCAACCCCATAGCTATCAAGAAACACCTACATGCAAACACCTATCACAGAAAGAGAGAAGGAAAAGCTATGGAGGTAGGAATTGCAAGGTCCATAGATGAGACATTCTTGATGAGCAAAAAGAAGGATTGCTATTATCAAAAGTGAATAAATAAGTTACAAAGAGATCAATCCTTATAAAAGGAGATCAATACCCAAATGGTTAACCTAAAAAGAAAAGCTAGGTTGCATATTATTATTAATATAAAATATTAATTATATGCACCTAAGAGATAGCTTAAAAAAACTAGAGTAATAGGAAACTTATTTAATTAAATCAAAGTGATTTAATTAATAAGTGTAAACAAATAATTACTCTAACATAGAGATGTGGTTGTAGAGAGAATATAGAAACATCAATCCCACATAAAGAAGTTATTTGATAAGAAAGCTAAACAGAGGGTGTTTCAGGAAAGTGACCTTGTCCTGCTCTAGGATAAGCATAGAGAACCAAAAGGTTTACATGGAAAATTTGATTACTTATGGAGAGGCATATTTCAAATCAAAGAGGCATGTGGGAAGAATTCCTTTATTTTATCATACCTAAGTGGTACCCAGTTGCCCTTACCTTACAATGGCCAACACTTGAAGAATTATCATTAGTAGAAGGTGTAGTCTGACACCCTTTTGTATATAATTCATCCCATTTTTTGGTGTGCTCTTGATAGTTTGTGTTTCTTTTAGTTTTTCTTTCTATTGTCCTATTTTTGGTGTTCGTTCCCTCTTTTACAAAGTGGTCCCTCAAGTGACTCTACTATACAATCCAATGGATAAAGCACTATTCTAGTTTATCTAGATTTGAGCTTCGTACTTATAAATTCCTTGTCCCTAGATTCTAGAGCCAGCTATTACCTAGCTCTCAAATTGCCTCAATCCCTACATTTTTGAAACTATGGTTATTTTCGAAATATGCCTCATTTTAAGCATTATAATGGCCACTTTCCCTCAAATTTTTTGAGAAATTTCACCCATTGAATTCTCTAGCTCATTCCCAGCTCTGCCTAGCACTTTGAATTTTCAAAATCTAGCTTCTGAGTCAAAAGTTGTTGTAGGTTAATGAAGGAACCAAAAATACTTATTTTCAATTGCATCATTAACTATCAAACTTTCAAAGGTCAAGATTAACTGTCAAAACATGTATTTCATTTTGAAACCTTAACCATTAACCTCTCTTTCTAAAAAAAGGTTAAGATAAGCTTGCAAAATTAACCTTTAAAAAATAGGTTAAGATAAGCTTGCAAAATTAATCTTCTAAAAAGAGGTTAAGGTTTTGGGGTCAAAACACATATTATCTCCCCAATCATTAACCTCAGCTTCTTGTCTCAAACGTTAAGGTTAAACTCCAAATTACATATTTTGAAGGTGGTTAATTAACCTCCCCAATCAAGTTAATGAAGGATGAGAATTGAAAAGTGAATCACTATGAACTAATTTAAATTTTTATCTGGTGCTCCATTCATTGGCATTAATTAGCAATGGATTGATTTAAATTTCTAATAAATTAACCTATTTACTTTTGGCTTCCCTCTTTCTCCCAACTTGATTTGCAAAGAGGGAATGGAGCTACTTGCAAAGGAAATTAATTTTGTGAAGGAGCCTGTAGTTTTCAAAAGTATCACAAGTATTTCCTATATTTGATACACATATGGGAGCTAAAGTGATATACATGGAAATTTTACATTAGCATCTTCATTGCCTATGCCAAATTGGAGATATAGAACAACAGTATTCATCATATTCATCAGAGTCAAGGCATATTAACCATCTAATAAAATGTTCATGCATCAGCCCAATCATAGACAAAAAAGTGTGAGGTGTTTGACCAGCCTTCCTTCATCTTCTAGCTTGAACACATGGAGGTCAGCAATAGTTGCAAATGAAAATAGGGCATGGGGAACAAATTTGATCCAAGTTTCCACATTTAACTTGAATAAGAAAAAAAATGTGAGCTATTTAGAGGAAGATTCATACTCCTAGCCATGACTTGCCTTACTTTTCCAATGTAATCACATTGGTGGAAACCATTCACAAAGCATGCAAACTATTTAACAAAATGCAGAATTTGAAGGTGATATTGGAGTAGACACATGTGCTACCTATTTTCTCTCAAATATATTTTCATTGAAAGTTATAATATTCATAAACATTTTGTTTTATTGACATGAAATTTGCAGCCCAAATTATTCAAAATGGTGGAGGATAGAGCAAAGAAAGTGGCATGTTAGCTATTATACTGAGTGTTATTTGGATAGCTTGCCAACCTGGGATATAAGAACATGACAAAGCATGTAAATTGCTCACCAAAATGCTAGTGTAAATGCACACACCAATTTTTGAAGAACTGGGTGATATATCTTGAATGCAAAGTAGAGATATATGCTTTGAAATAAAGCATCAATTTCATACACATTAAACCCGAAATCATGAACATACTCCAAATTGATGCAATCATAAATAAAGGAGTAAAATTTAGAAGGTACTTGATGAATTACAAGAAATGGCCAAGTTAAATACAAAACACCTTGGTTCTCGAGAAAATTATTGCTGATCCAAGCGAGAATTAGACACGCCTATTGAGTAAAAGTGTTAATTGGAAGATAATGAATATCGGCAAAGGGATCACCGAGTTTGAAAAACTAATAGCTTCATGGAAATAGTTGAAAATGAAAATTGTAGATGAACTAGTCTCTACTATCACAGGTGGGGCGGTAATAAATGGTCTTCAACATATTGATTGCCAATTTTTTTTGATTTCTTTAGTATCCAAATTCATTTAGAATTATAGAATTGAGTATCAGACGCTGAAACTATGATGAAGCTCATTCTGGTCCTAGTCACTTTGGAAGATTGCAACGTTTAAACCTATTGACAAGAGTCAAAAAAGTTCTAGGATAAATACTTTATAGCCAAACTCAAAATGGAGAACATGTTCATTCCCTAATTCAATGATGATCATCCTCAATGCTTATAGGGCTTTCTAGGATAGGTCAACCATCTCCAAATAGATAGAGTTCATAGCTAGAAGACCAATGATTGGATATGTGCACATTCTTAGTAATTCTAGCTAAAGTTTTGTTTTAGGAAGTTTTCCTTTTATAGGTTAATTTTAGTGAGGTTAATTAACATCTCCAAAATTACATATTTTGGAGGTAGTTATTTACCAGGAAGAGGTAGTTCTTAACCTCTTTGTCTATATAAGGAGTCTTTTTGGCTTTATAAGGGACTTTTTTTGGACTTTAGAATAAGGGAACACTGTGCTAAACTTTTGATTAGAAGAATTTTTTTGGAAAGTATGTAAGGATTTTATCTTTGAAATTGAAGATCTCTATTATGTTCTTGGTGCAAGAAAATAAAATGAGACATGTGTTTGATTTTTTATTCTAAAATCTAGATTTTTCCAATATAAAACTGTTGATTCTGTTTGTAGTAAGTGTTTTCATGGTATTGTATGAATATTTATGAATCATGAATCAGCATGGTGATAATGATCATTTTCAAGCATAGTTGTTGATTGTCTTTATTATCATTTTATGTTAACTCGAGAAAGCTGTGAAGTCATGTGGTGCATTCATCATCAATGGCTTTCTATTGATCTTTAAAAGTTTAAATTCTTTATTTGAAAATCTTTAAAATTACATCATACAAGAGGGCTGCCCCTCTAAACATAGAGGAAGGCCGCATACCAAAGGCCTATCCAACTATTGTGAATGGTTTGCCACATACACTCCATTCGACCATTTTTATAGTGACAAATCTGTTTACCAACAAACATAAACTTTTAAAATGTACTTTAGTGTGCGCCTTCTTCCTTCAAATAGATTTGAATCACTCATGAACATAACTGAGACAAGGACTCTAACAACAATTCAAAGAACGTGAGTGTATATCCATACTCTACTCAATTGATACATGAATGAATGGTCTAGCTTAGATTAGTTTTAAAATAGTTAGATAATGATGGCTGAATAACAACATAAACCAAACCACATTGTTTAGATGTAGAGGTTCACAATACACCACTATTCACTTTTCCCTAAAAGATCTACTTAAGTATCTTTTGTTTGATCTGGTTGTTTATGAACATCTGCATTTCCTATGAAGATTTATATCATGCATCATATAATGGTGGAGTACTAGTTCAGTTTACTCAAAATATGAACATTTGTATTTTCTATGAAGATATACATCATACATCATATAATGGTGAAGTACTAGCAATATATAACATCTTTATACCCTCCTACAGCAATACAAAATGTTGAATGTACTAACAATAGCATTCTAACGGTTTTAAATAAACTTAGAATTTTAAGGTAATACATTGTAACATTGTATGTAATCCTATCATATTGAATGATTCAATAGAACATAACACAAAAGATTACCTCAAACAATACTAGCTGCCAGGTATTCCAAAGTGAGTCACACTTTAGACCAATAATCCAGATACAAAGATTTAACAAAATAAAGTTCACATCTTCTGTTCAAGCCGTAAATGTATGCAGCAAAGGAAATATTGTGTAATTCTACTCCACATGAAACTGTAGAAGCAAAATGCATGTTTTGAAAATTTTGAATGCGTTAAAACTTGGCTTGAACCCAAACCAAACGATAGAATCGGAGCACTCTCAGCATGGTACAGATCGAATTCAGAATTGGCCACGTGAGACAATGGGCTTTCAGACAGCAAAATTTTATGGAGTAAATGCAATCTATTCTCATCATTGGGTTGTTGTTAAAATCCTAACTGATTTCCTCAAATAGAAATTTACTACGGTCAAGATGTTAAGTTGTATTTAGCTCCCCTTTGATGAGGGATTCTTAGGGCCACACAAATAACTACGGTCAAGTTAAGGGATTTTTTTCCCTCAATGTAGATTTCTCAAAAGGTCTCTCTGTGTTGTTTACAAACCATGTAACATACACAGCTTTTTTTAAAAACTTTTTCCCATGGAAGTCCACCCAAGATAATTATTCTTGAAAGAATAGACAAAATTTGATAGTTGAGTGACTATTTTTTAATGTCATAACTCACTTTTGTACACAATCTATTGGTGTGCCATATATAGAAAGATATAGATTAAGTCATAGTGTTAGTTGTGATCTTTACATTGCGTAGATGAAATAGTGAACATGTGAAGAATCTAGATGGTTGAAAATGATAGTGTCCATACTGGATAGGTAGAAATGATAATTGATCCATTGGTGATGATATAAGTGTCTTTGGTTGGTGTCAAACTTTCCACATTGTATTCAAATTACTAATTTAGTTTGAACAAACCCAACTACTAGATAACAATAATAGGTAGTCTCTAAATTGAAGAGATTCATCAATTTTATAGGAAGAATAGGTATGGATTTATATCTATGAGTGGATTGTGGAAAAGTTACTTTATCATTTTCATCTATTTTGTCTAGTTTTATCTTAGTTTTTTTTTTTTTCTTTTTTCTTTTTTTTTTATGAATAGGCCTTTTCAATTAATAAAATTTACTAAGATTACAATTCACAAAAAAGGGCCAGGGGATACAGGATCACCCTACGAATGAGTTCAATCGGCCAAAGCTGGAGCAAACAACATGGCCTCAGCCAGCAACTATAAATTATTTATCAAAAAAAAAAATTTAAGAACAACCTCATGCTACCAAGGCAGTACCAGCAGAGGGAGGAGGATCATCTTTATCAGGAAATCCCCACGCATCAGTGGGATTGTGAGGCAGACTAGGAACAGTCTAGCCATCAGCAGCATCCGCAGGATCTGGGGTAGTTGCAGTCTTCGCATCCTTCTTGTCTGGCCGTGGAGGAGAGATTGCCAAGGCAAGCCGGGGAAACTTGCCAGAGTGCGCCCATCCAGGGGGAGGAGCTGGAGACTAGCCAGAAGCCCGCCCAGGGGGGAGCCGAGGACTAGCCAAAACCACCACGTGGTGGGGAAGCGGAGCGGTGCGTCCAACCGCCATGACCACCGCTGGGAGAGCGGTGGCATGGACCCTGGGAGCGCGGTGTGTGCGAATGGCGGCCAGAGGACTAGCATCTAGAACGGTGATCGCAAGATGAGGAAGCATCAACCAAGGCATCCGGAGGCACTCTGGCAATGGTACAAGGAGCATTGCCCTAGTGGTTTAACAATTCTTGTAAGTGGGCAACTTTATTACCTTGCACCTGTATCTGCATAATGACATTGTTACAAATGCATGCCTTAGTGTACATTGCAATGTTAACTTCCAAAAAACTGTGAGTGAATAAAACTCCATTCCTATCTTTCCATAGAGAAAACAAAATTTCCATCCTGAAAGTATGGAAAATCTGGAAAAAATTTTGAGAAAATCTAGGGGAATCACCCAGCAGGATCATGTGCCATGAAAAAGGTTCGGGCCTGAAAGGCTTGAAAAAATCATGGATCTAGTGCCAATAATTCTGAGCACGTTTGCAAAACCAAAAAATATGCAAAAAGGACTCAGGATGGCCACAGAAGGGGCATCTGGGATCAGGAACCCCAATGTGCTTGAGCCGAGGCCCCAGGGGAAGACCTTGGAAAGCAAGGCACCAAGCAAAGTGAGCAATCTTAGGTTCTGTAATGGCACTCCAAATGGTGTCGAACCATTTTCTCCATTGAGAAAGTAGAGAATGCAAATGCCACCATTGATTAAGCGTGTCTAGGATCGAAAGGTGGGGCGAAAGCCATCTATATCCCATATTGGGCTTATAATTGGTAAATGGAGTGGCAGGAAACCACTTCCAATCATACCACCAAGGTCGAATAGACTGAATCCCCACTTTATGAAGTAAGTGCACAGGGATGGAGGACAATAGAAGCTCATAAGTCTGGCGATCGGCACGTACAAGGCGGTATTGAACTTGCATATCCTCCCAAGACCTGAAATTCATGGTGACTCTTGAAAAAATATACTTAGTAGTGCAAATGCCACGTTTATAGAAACGCAGAGCACTGATACCTTGAGTCTTGGCAAGAGGAATACCCTGGAAGGAAAACAGGGGAGACCACCAAATGTTCTGCTGATTTAAGGACAGCCCATTGCGGAACTCATTACCAGCCCAACAAAGCCAAGGTTTAATAGCTTCCCAGGCTTTCCAGATGCTCTTTATAACGAAAGAGCCCTGTATGACCATTAGTTCTCGTATAGTGAGAAGGGTCTGAAAACCAATTCCCTTCCACGCCAGTCTGTTAGCAGGGAAGCCTGAAGAGATGCAATGTCTGACAAGAATTTTCCAAGCTTCATCTCCAGAAATAGCTTTGATAATCCATTTAGCACAGAGGGAAAGGCCCTGCTTCTGAGTGGAAAGCAGGCCAAGACCCCCAAATTCCCTCAGGAGACAACATAAATCCTAAGAAACTCTGTGAAAACCATGATGGTTAGAACCAGAGGCCCAAAGAAAATCTCTGAGAAAATGTTCTAATTTGAGGTATGAAGCTTTGGAGGGAGCCCAACAAGAGGAATAAAACACATGGGTGGCAGCCAAAATCTTAGAACAAATCTAGAATTTACCAGCAAGAGAAAGTGGCTTAGTGATCCAATAATCAAGCTTTTTGGTAATCTTTGTAAGCACAACATTCCAAAGTTCCACAGGGGAAGCCTAGAAAGCAAAGGGAATGGCAAGAAAGCGTAAAATTTCTCCATGAGTAACCCATTTCCATTGGAATTGGCTGAGCCAAGGTGGAGCTCGCAAAAAAGACTGTCGGTAACAGAGCATTTTATGCCATTGAATGACAGAGCCAGAGGCTTGACAAAAAGTGTCAAGACAATCTAATGCATTTTTGATGTTTTCTTCATCTTCAAGAAGAGTGAGAAAAGAATCATCAGCAAAATGACAATTGACTAACTGGGAGGAAGAATCAAGCAAGGAAATGCCACGGACCAGCCCAGAAGACACAGAGTGAGCAAGTAAATAACCAAAACCTTTGGCAGCAAGGACATAAAGTGTAGGAGCTAATGGACAACCTTGTCTGATGGAACGAAAAAGTCCAAAAGCTTCATACATAAAGTGCAGGAGCTAACAGACAACCTTAGTTTTTACTATTCTCTCTCCTCTTGATTCAAAAGAGCATTTTTCTCTTCCACTTATGTTTGTAAAACTATTTTATCATGAAGTAGTTGTTTACTATTGTATCATGATTTTGATTTCAATTACTTGCACCTTAACTAGTGATAGAATGAATCTGTAATGTTCCTAAACAGAAAGAAATGTATATAATTATTTTTGTGTAATGAGCTAATTGTTTAATTTAACTCAAACCCAAATTTAATTTTTGTCATAGTAGAGTGTGTCACCGTCAGCTAATTTTGTACACCCTCAGAAAGCTTTATCCGATGGGTATTTAAGCACGGCTCGAAGTAGTTGATAGGTATTCTTTTGATTTCCATTTTGGAAGTGAAAGACCTTCCCTATTTGGCTTGCATGGTTTTGGTGGGTTTCATCCCTCACCCTATTCCATTGGTGTTTGTTTCAATTTGTATCTAGCAATTTGAAGACTTATCTATATCAGGGTTCTTGTTGGTGAATTTCTTAGTCTCTGTGTATGCAAATTGTGCAAGTAATTCCTACAACTCTGAGTGTCATCATTTGGTTTGCATTAATAATTCATCCTTCGAAACATCACTGTACGAAAACCATCTTTCACACTCCCCTATACTTCATCATACGGTCAATTGCCCCTTCTGTGTATCACCTTACGAAAACCTTGGGCCACTGTATGACCACCTCTATTGCCCACAAACCTCATACGGGCTCTTCCTGCTACACACACTTACATACAGCTTATAAACCCTGTTATCTAAGCTTTTTTTGCACCATATGGTACCTAAGACCACCGTACAACATCTTAAACACCTCCGTATGACCACCATACCCCATCATACTACCAATAAAACCCACTATATGGCTGTTGTATCCTGCGTATGACAACTTGGAACTCATCTTTTGTACGAACTTCCCAAGTCCTGTATAGCAATCTTGGATCACTGTATGGTCATTCCATTTCCCAAGCAACCTACCGACTCAGTGGATTCCCCCCAAATCCACCATATGGACATATTGTTTCCAGATCGAATGCCCTCCATACTTCTAGTTTGATTGCCATCCCTGCACCTCTGCCAAAATTGATTGTGGAATTAGAGTTTATAGTTCCTAGCCAACACTCTATACACCGTACGACCTTAATTCTGGAGTCATTGCACTGATAAAAAAGGGGTTCTCAGTTGGTGCGAAACATTACAGTGGTATCAAAGCAATCGATCCTACCATTCTGTGATCAGTGAATGCGAGTTTATAGCCAAAAGAGAAGAAGGACACATTCTATTGATCGAATGGCCGAAGAAAAAGAATGGGAATAGGAATCGACAGGTGCCGAACTCATTGCACATCTAAGGGATCTTGTGTGAAACCAGGAACAGATCACTGATACTCAGCGGCTTATGGAAGAAACTCTCAAAAAGTTGGCAAGAAACAAAATTTCTAGAGAATGGAATGGACATAGCACAGATTCAGTGGTAGACAGATCACACCCTCACACTGCACACTCTCGACCATCCATGCCAACTTTCCCACCACGGACTGAGACACATCACGGAGAGAGACTTCCAACCTTTGAAGAAATATGGGAGGATTGGCATAATGCAAATCTTGAAGAAGACATCTCCTACAAGGATTACGCAGATCTAAGAATGAGATACACAGGAGGTGGAAATAGAGGAGGATATTTTAATGATGACCTGAGGAGAAAATTGAGTAAGGTGAACCTATCTCCATTTAACGGTTCAGGCTCCATTTTAGCGCAGGCATGGGTAATGAAAGCCGACAACTACTTCCAGCTAAATCCTATGCTCGAAGAAGAAGTGATTAAATTTTTTGCGTTACACTTGGAGGGGATTGCGTATGAATGGTGGCACCATGACACTATCACTCTTGGGCATGATCAAATAAAGACTTATGCTGAGTTCACAGAGAGACTAATTGAATGATTTGATGGAAAAGACCCTGAGCTGAATTTCAAAGATCTGGCATAGCCGAGGCAAATGGGATTAGTAGATCAGTTCATTATAGAGTTTTAGAGACTTTCTGTGTTGGTGATAGACATTTCTGAATGAAGGCAGGTCGTTATCTTTATGGATGGACTGGCAGAACCACTAAAAGGTTGGGTAAAATAATTCAACTCGTCAACATTGATGAAAGAAATCAGTAAAGCACGAAGCATGACATCATGGTCAGCATCATCCTCATCCTCTTAGATTCATTCACATCTGAAATAGCCGACATTCCCGAGGGACAAACCTCCACCCAAGAAGCCATCACTAGATGAAGCATCCCAACAAGAACTCCGAAGAAAGAAGTTATGTTTTAATTGCAAGGGGCCTTGGGAACCTGGCCACCAATGTCTTGAGAAAGGGAAAATTCATTACATAGAAGTGATGTTCGATGAAGAACATGAGCAGGATCGAGAGGAAATGCTAGTGGAAGACATCCAACCTAGTGGTGACATTGACATGGCCAACTTCAACCATATGGAGAGGATTGCTACTTTAATAAAATGTGGAGGATCCATTGCCTTGGCTGGTAGTCCGAGGTGCATAGTTTTCTGTGTGTGAGGTACCCTTTAGGGACAAAGGATCACAGTGATTCTGGATAGCGGAGCTACATTGAATTTCATAAATTCATCTTTAGTACAGCAAAGAAATCTTCTAGTGGAAGCACACGTGGGCTTTCAAGTCAAAGTTGTCGGAGGGACTTTCCTGCCCTACATGCACCTAGTTCCTCAGCTGAGTATCACGATGGAAAATCACACATTGACAAAGGACTTTTTTATAGTGGATCTGGCCGACATGGAGGTCATCCTCGGCATACAGTGGATGGAGATGCTTGATGAATACACTGAAAGTTTCAAGCGAATGGACTTCACTTTCATGGCTGATGGGAAGAAGGTGGTCCTCCGAGGGATGGCAAATGAAGGACCAAAGGAAGTGTCTGCGCATTGGATAGAGGCAATCCTACGGCATGATGATGTTGTGTGGGTTTCACAATGTTTCATCTTGGCGAAACCTATTAAGGGGCACCGAACACCTCCACAAGATAAAGAGCTTTAGGATGTTTTAAGTAAGCATGAAAGGATTTTCATAGATATTCCTCTTCACATACCATCGCATCAAGGATTTGAACATTCAATAGAGTTGGAACAAGGAGTGAAACCTATTATAACCACACCGTACCACCACCCGAAGAAGTTTAAAGATGAAATCAAACAAACAATCTAGGAGTTACTTGATAAGGGATGGATCTGTCCCAATTCTAGTCTATTCGTATCAACAGTAGTGTTGGTCAAGAAGAAGGAAGAAACATTGCGTATGTGTGTTGACTATCACGCATTGAACAAGAGGAAAATAAAGAATAGGTACCCCATTCTGAGGATAGATGAGCTGCTAGATGAACTATATGGTGTAGTCTATTTCTCAAAAATAGATCTCCATTCTAGATACCATCAAATTCGAATGAGGGAAGAGGATGTGGAGAAAATGGCCTTTCGTTGCCATTACAAAAACTATGAGTTCCTCGTCATGCTATTCGGGCTGACCAATGTACCTACTACATTCTAGTCATGCATGAACTGCATCTTTAACAAGTAGTTGCATAAGTATTTGATGGTGTTCTTTGATGATCTTCTCATTTATAGCAGGATGTGGGAGGAGCACCTGAAATATTTGAATGAGGTTCTAAGTATCATGGAAGAACAGTCCTTGTTCACCAAACAATCCAAATGCGAGTTCAAAATGACAGAGATATTGTACTTGGGGCATGTTGTCAGTCAATATGAAGTTCAAGTGCACTAGGAGAAGATCTAGGCCATCCTCGATTGGCCTCCCCCGAAATTACTCATAGATCTACAAGGTTTCTTCAGATTGTGTAGCTACTATAGGAGATTTGTCAAGGGTTTTTCTCAACTCAGTGCACCTTTAATAGATTTGATGAAGAAAGGGGCTTTCCAATGGAATGAAGAAGCACAACTCGCATTTGATAGGTTAAAAGAGGCCATGAGCACTTGTCTAGTTTTGGCATTGCCCAACTTCACCGGACCATTCATTTTGGAATGCAACACATCAGGGGAAGGCATTGGAGTAGTTCTGATGTAGGACAAACACCCCATCACCTATGAGAGCAGGAAGCTTACACCAACCGAGTGCCTATATTCCATCTATGATAAGGAAATGTTGGCCATTGTTCACACACTAACCAAGTTTTGGCAATACTTGGTTGATGCCAAGTTTGTTTTCCGTACAGATCACAACATCTGAAATATTTCCTGGAGCAGCGGGATCTGAATGAATGGAAACAAAAATGGGTAAGCAAGGTTCAATCTTTTGATTTTGATATTGAATATGTAAAGGGGAAAAATAATGTTGTTGTCGATGCCTTGTCCCAAAGACCCACCATCTGCTCACTAAAGCAGATCTTAGCTGACTGGAAGCCACAATTGTTGGTGGAATATTCCATGAATACTTTTGCTTGTGAGATAATGGATGGTCATATCCATGATGATGGTTATAAGGTGGTGAATGATATCATTTAATATAAGGATCGGATCTACCTAGTGCCTGAATCAAAGTTGAAGAAAAAGATCCTGAAGCACATGCATGACTCCCCTCTAGCTAGTCATCCTGGATTCCTAAAAACTTACAGAAGTATGAGGGAGAGGTTCTCATGGAAGGGATTGAAAGGGGATGTATTGCAGCATGTCAAAGCATGTACTATTTTCCAATAGAACAAATCTGAACACACTCTTCCTACTGGACTGCTATAGCCTCTGCCGATTCCTGAACATAAGTGGGAAAGTATATCCATGGATTTCATAATAGGTCTTCCCAAGGTGAACTGAAGGGATTGCATCTTCATGGTAGTTGACCAATTGAAAAAGTATGCTCACTTCTTCACCATCCCTTTGAACCTTCAAGCTGCACAGATCGCCGATCTATTTTTTAGAGAACTCTTTCGCCTACATGGGTCACCCCGAAACATTGTTAGCGACTGGGATAGATGCTTCATCAGTATCTTCTGGATAGAACTATTTCAAATTGTAGGAACTGAACTATCACCGAGCACAAGTTACCACCCACAGATAGATGGTCAAACTAAAATTGTGAACAAATGGCTCGAAGGTTATCTACAAAACTATGTCTCGGCACAACAACGCACGTGGTTCAAATGGATCCACCTCAGAGAATACTACTACAATACCACTTATCACATGTCGATTGGAATGACACCATTCAAGGCTCTATATGAGCATGAACCACTTTCCTTCCTTGATACAATGTTGAGTGACAGTCGCGCTCCAAAGGAGAAGGATTGGCTTCAGGAAGGACATGGCATTCTGAAGAGTTTGAAAGAAAACCTATAGCAGGCACAAAATTGACAAAAGGTATATGTTGAAAGACATCGATTAGAGAGGAATTTTGAAGTGAGGGATTTGGTCTATCTCTGACTACAGCGTTATCGACAGTCCTCACTAAAGGGAACAGAGAAGGAGAAACTAAAGCCTTGATTTTATGGTCCCTACCATGTGATTTGTCGCATTGGTGAGGTAGCGTACGAACTGGAGCTTCTTGAAGGTAGTCACATTCCTAATGTCTTCCATGTTTCTTTTCTGAAGAAGGCTATCAGGAAAAACATCTTTGTCACTACAGATCTTCCACCACTCAATGAGGAGGGGAAACTCATCTTGGAACCTGCTGAGATTCTTGAAGTACGTGAAAAATTCTTGCGTAACCAAATGGTGAGAGAATACCTGGTACGTTGGCGACATCTATCACTAGATGATGCAATGTGGGAAAGTGAACACATCCTTCAACATCTGGCATTGCATTTTCTTGAGGAAAAGAAAATTTCGGGATGGGAGGACTATAATGTTCTTGAATAGAAATAAAGGTATCTAATTATTTTTGTGTAATGGGTCGATTGTTTGATTTAACTCGGACCCAAATTTAATTTTTGTCATAGTAGAGTGTGTCGCCGTCGGCTAATTTTGAACACCCTCGAAAAGATTTTTTTGATGGGTATTTAAGCACCACTCGTAGTAGTTGATAGGTATGCTTTTGATTTTATCTCTCTGTACTGTGGATTCCAGCTGGAGTTTGGCATTGTTCACCATTTTGGAAGTGAAAGACCTTCCCTATTTGGCCTCCACAGTTTTGGTGGGTTTCATCCCTCACCCTATTCCATTGGTGTTTGTTTCAGTCTGTATCTAGCAATTTGAAGACTTATCTATATCATGGTTCTTGTTGGTGAATTTCTTAGTCTCTGCGTATGCAAATTGTGCAAGTAATTCCTACAACTCTAAGTGTCATCATTTGGTTTGCATTAATAATTCATCCTCTGAGACATCACTGTATGACAACCATCCTTCACACTTTCCTATACTTCACTATACGATCAATTGCCCCTTCTGTGTGTCACCGTACAGCAACCTTGGGCCACCGTACGACCACCCTTGTTGCCCACAAACCCCATACGGGCTCTTCCTACTACACACATTGTATGTACAGCTTATAAATCTTAATATCTAAGCTTGTGTTGCACATATAGTACCTAAGACCACCGTATGACATCCTAAACACCTTCGTATGGCCATCATACCCCACCGTACTACCAATAAAACCCACCGTACGACTATTGTATCCTGCGTACGACAACTTGGAACTCATCCTCCGTATCGACTTCCTCAATCCTGTACATCAATCTTGGATCACTGTACGGCCATTCTATTTCCTAGGAAACCTACGGACTCGGTGGCTTCCCCCTAGATCCACCGTATGTACATATTGTTTCCAGATCGAATGCCCTCCATACTTCTAGTTTGATCACCATCCTTGCACCTCTGCCAAAATTGATTGTGGAATTAGAGTTGATAGTTCGTAGCCTGCATTCTATAGACCGTATGACCTTAATTTTGGAGTCATCACACTGATAAAAAAGGGGTTCTTAGTGAGTGCAAACATTACAAAATCATACTAGTTAAATATCATTTACTTTTTTCTAGTCATATTTTCAATCTTTCTTATGTTTGATGATTTTCTATTATATTTATCATAATTATATACATTACAAATTCAATAGTTTTTTAATTATAAAAAATTAAATGATTTTTATACCTATAGTGTTTAGTGTAATTTGTAATATCATAAATGTATATTTCTTAAATGCTTCAATTTGAATTGACAAATATTTATTATATTAATACTAGCTTATCATAATTAAAAAATATTATATTGTGAAACAATAAAATCAATATTCTACTTATCTCATACATACTTATATGTGAATTTTATGTGAGATTCATTTTCTTACATTCGAAGAAAAGATTAAGTATTACATTGTTTATTGTAATTACTTATTATTTTTATGTGTTAAGTGAATTCAAACTCAAGACCTCCCACATGAAAGGCTCCCAATTTACCATTGTGTTGTAGGCTTTTGTCTAAAAAAATTTGTGAGATTAATTATACAAGTAGATGTTTTTTAATTTAAACTTGTTATCCACAACTGCACAACCATGCCATTTTAGAATAAGAACTATAGAAAACATTGACAATTAATAAGAAATTACTATCTACACTAAAAATATATAATTATATTAAGAAAAAATAATAGATATAAGACATATAATAAACTGCAATAAAATTTATAAACAATATTAAAAGTAAAACTATTAAAGGCACATACCATGCCCCTAAGTAACACTTGTTACTATTCTAACTTTAAGAAATATATTGAAGTTACAATATATTTTATCTATAAGATAATATTATTTCGATTTATGAACATCTCAAACTATATAGCTAAATATACAAATTCTTCTACCTCATAGATAACTAAAATATTAACTAGTAGTTGTAAGTTTTTGTGATTGTAATGATGAGTCGATAGGTGTTTAGTAATATTTTAAATAGAAATTAATGTGCATAAATTAAATATTAAATTAAAATTAATTACACCAAGAGGCATAACCTACAGTGGTAGAATGGGGAAACTTAAGTGGTGTGACCATGTTAATGTTAACTTTTTCATATTGAAAATTTAAGGCTGACTATTAACTTTTTATGATTGAAAATATAAGACCAACTATTAACTTTTTAACATTGAAAATTTAAGCCTTATGTATCATCACACCCCATAAAATTACTAATATAACTAGCTTATATATACCTCTATATATATTATGCCGAGAATAATTGTTCTTGAGGTGCCTATTTTTATTTAATCCCAAAGTTATTTTAATCGAAGTTGGGATTAATAAAAATAAAAATAGGCGCCTCGAGAACGATTACTCTCAGCGTAATATATATAGAGGTATATATAAGCTAGTGGCAGTCACGGTGCAATAGGAAAAATATTTACTTTTTATTTTTTATTTTGATAAGGTTACTATAAAATTGTTAATTAATTTTTAATTAGAGTTGTATGAAGTTACTATAAAATTATGCTTCAAAATATTTTTAAAAATTTAATATAAGGAGTTTAATATAGATTAAAAATATATTTTTTATTTTTGGGATATTGTAATGTAAAATGTTATAGTCATACATAGATATATGGTTAGGACAAAGTTACCATTATAGTTAATGTTAACCTTAGGGATAGAATTAGGGTTAGGGTTAGCATTAGAGTTAGGGTTGGAGTTAGGGTTAGGGTTTGAGCTATGGCTAAGGTTAGGGATAGAGTTATGGTTATGATTATTATTAGAGTTATGGTTAAGGTTTAGATTAGAGTTATGTTTATGGTTAAGGTTAGGGTTAATGTTATGGTCATGGTTAAGGTTAGGGTTAGATTTATGGTTATGGTTATGATTAGGGTTAGTGTTAGGGTTATAGTAAGGCTAACGTTAGGGTTAGGGTTAAGGTTTGAGTCAAGGTTAAGGTTAGAGTTTAAAGGGTTAGGGTTTGAGTTAGGATCAAAATTAAGGTTAGGGTTAAGGTTAGAGTCCAATTATGGTAGAGTCAAATCCAAAGTTAGAGTTATGCTCATGGTTAAGGCTAGGGTTAGACTTATGCTTAGAGTTAGGGTTAGGGATAGGGTTAGAATCCAATTATGGTAGAGTTAGAGTTAGGGTTAGAGTTAGGGGTAGAGTTATGCTTATGGTTAATGTTGGGTTTAGAGTAATGCTCATGGTTAAGGTTAGGGTTAGAGTCATCATTATGGTTATGGTTAGGGTTATAGTGGGGATAGGGTTATTGTTAGGGTTTGAGTCAAATATATCTTTTAATTTAATATAAGGAATTTAATTTAGATATAAATTTATTTTTTTGGGATATTGTAATGTAAAATGTTATAATCATACGTAGATATATGGTTAGGGACAAAGTAACATTACAGTTAATGTTAACCTTAGGGATAGAATTAGGGTTATGGTTAGCATTAGGGTTAGGGTTGGAGTTAGGGTTAGGCTTTGAGATATGATTAAGGTCAAGGATAGAATTATGGTTATGGTTATCATTAGAGTTATGGTTAAGGTTCAGATTAGAGTTATGTTTATGGTTAAGGTTAGGGTTAGAGTTATGGTCATGGTTAAGGTTAGGGTTGATGATTAGGGTTAGGGTTAAGGTTTGAATCAAGGTTAAGGTTAGAGTTAGGGTTAGGGTTTGAGTTAGGATCAAAATTAAGGTTACGGTTAGGGTTAGTGTCCAATTATGGTAGAGTCAGATCTAGAGTTAGAGTTATGCTCATGGTTAAGGCTAGGGTTAGAGTTATGCTTATAGTTAGGATTAGGGATAGGATTAGAGTCCAATTATGGTAGAGTTAGAATTAGGGTTAGAGTTAGGCATAGAGTTATGTTTATGGTTAAGGTTAGGGTTAGAGTAATGCTCATGGTTATGGTTAGGGTTACGGTTAAGGTTTGAGTCAAATATTATTTTAAATTTAATATAAGGAGTTTAATTTAGATAAAAATATATTTTTTATTTTTGGGATATTGTAATGTAAAATGTTATAGTCATATGTAGATATATGGTTAGGGACAAAGTTAGGGTAAGGGTTTGAGCTAGGGTTAAGGTTAGGGTTAGGGTTAGATTCTAATTATGGTAGAGTTAGATTTATGGTTAGAGTTAGGAGTAGGGTTAATGTTAGTGTTAGGATTAGAATTAGGGTTAAGATTAGGATTAGAGTTAGGGTTAGGGTTAGGGTTATAGATAGGGTTAGGGTTAGGGTTAGGGTAAGGTTTTGGGTTAGGGTTAGGGCTAGGGTCAGGTTTAGGGTTAGAGTATGAGTTAGGGTTAGAGTTTGAGTTAGGGTTAGGGTTATAGTTTGAGTTAGGGGTAGACAGAGCATTATAATTTGGGTTAGGATTAGGGTTAAGTTTAGGGTTTGAGTTTGAGTTATGGTTAGAGTTAGGGTTAGAGCTAGAGCTAGAGTTAGAGTTAGGGTTAGAATTAGGGTTAGGTTTAGAGTTTGAGTTACCAATAGAGTTAATTTTACAGTTGGGTTAATGTTAAAGTTAGGGTTAGGGTTAGAGTTTTGAGTTAGGGTTAAGGTTAGAGTTAGGGTTAGGGTTAAAATTAAAATCCAATTATGGTAGAGTTAGATTTACAGTTAGAGTTATGGGTAGGGGTAGGGTTACGCTTACAGTTAGGGTTAGAGTTAGATTTAGGGTTAGGGTTAGAGTTAGGGTTAGGTTTATATTTAGAGTTAGGGTTATATATAGAGAGAGTTATATCAATGTTAAGGTTAGGGTAAGGGGATTGAGTCAGGGTTAAGGTTTGAGTTAGGGTTAGGGTTAGGGTTTCAGTCAGGATTAAAGTTAGGGTTAGGGTTAGAGTCTAATTATGGTAGAGTTAGATTTACAGCAAGAGTTAGATTTAGGGTTAGAGTTAGGGGTAGGGTTAGGGTTAGGGTTAGGGATAGAGATAGGGGTAGACAAAGGGTTAGGCTTAGGCTTAGGGTTAGGGTTAGGGTCAAGGTTAGGGTTAGGTTTAGGGTTAGAATATGAGTTAGGGTTAGAGTTTGAGTTATAGTTAGGTTTATAGTTTGAGTTAGGGGTAGATAGAGTATTAGAATTCTAGCTACGATTAGGGTTAGGTTTTGGGTTACGGTTATGGTTACGGTTAAGGTTAGAGTTAGGTTTAGGGTTACAGTTATAGTTAGGGTTAAAGTCCAATTATGGTAGAGTTAGATTCAGGGTTACAGTTAGTGGTAGGGATAGGGTTACAGTTATAGTTAGGTTTAGGGTTAGGGTTAGGGTTAGAGTTAGAGGAAGGGTTATATTTAGAAGTTTTCTTATGATCACAGTTATAGTTAGGAGGGGAGTAAGGGTTGGGATTTTAGATTATATTTATTATTATATAAGGTGCCCTATATAATAATATGTATATTCCCACACTCATGGATAAGGTTAGGGAAAGAAGGACCATGGTTAATAGTGTTACATTTAGAATTTCATTTAGGAGGGCATTGTGTGCTATTTTTTCCCCCTATTCAACCCATCACTGATGTCTGATCTGAGAGACCTTAAATGGGATAGGTTCTTTGCAGAGGGTTAACATCACTAAAGTTGGCGGCTAACATTTTGTGTTGGCTCAGTTTCTTCATTGACCACGTTGGATCATTTTTTCTTGGTCAGGTTGATTCATGCTGCGAGATTTGATAACTCTTATTTCTTTGCGAGCTATCTTCCCATCTTCCCAAAAGTGCAAGATGTTGCCATGCATTCCCATTCTAACGTTTCTTTATATGCTAGTGTCTTCAAAACACTCTAAAGCCTAGAATTGCACAAGATGCTGCCATGCATCTCCATTCTGATGCATCATCATGCTAGATTGTTTCTTCGATTCTCTGAAGCCCAGAATTGCATCATGCTACCATGCATTGCCTTTCCAACATTTCCTCACTCCATAATGCTTTCGTGTGTCTTTGAGACCCAAAATTGTGCCACATGGAGGGGGTTCGCACCTTTTGTGCTATCTGCTTCATTCATTGGGAGGAATCTCTTCACTACATCTTAGTCATCCATTGGAAATAAAGCCAATCTTGATCGACGAATTTGACTTAATCCTTCATTGGGAGGAGTTTCCTCGTTGCATCTCAGTCATCCTTTTTGAGGAGAGAATCTACATCGATGGTTGCGACTTAATCCTTCATTAGTGAGGATTCACGATGCATCTATGCCATCTATTTCAAGACGAAGACCTTCATCGATGACCATCATTCATTTTTGGGGAAACCAAATTTCCCCTTGTGGTCAAACTTGCATTTTTTGTGGGAGGTTAACAAATCATGTTATCTCTTTTTGTATTTTTTTGCTAGCGAGATGAAAGTCTTTCCTCTTCTTCCCATGAGTCTCCATTATAGCACCTCCTTACGTTGCATTGTTTCTTCAATGCTCTAAAGCCCAAAATTGTGTCATGCTACCACATGTCACCTTTCTGACATTTCCTCACTCTGTAGTTCTTTCGTGAGGCTCCAAGACCCAGAATTGTTCCACGTAGCGGGGGTCCCCACCTTTCGTGCTATGGTAACAATTTAGATTTTAGGGTTATGGTTAGAATCAAGGTCAATTCTAGAGTTTATAGAATATTTAGAGTTAAGATTAGGGATTAAATATACATGAGGGTTAGCATTGGGTTGTATGACAGTTACAGTTAGGATTATAGTTAGATATATCATTTAGATTAGGTTTTAGTCAAGGTTTAATTAGACTTAAGATTAGGGTGAGGATCAAGGTGAAGTCTATATTAGGGTTCATATCATGGTAGGATTGAAACTAATGTTAGGGTTAACATTGAAATTATGATTAGGGGTAAGATGAAGATTTATATTTGGTCATGATTGTGGTTTGTGCTAGGCTTAGGGTCTAAGCTATGATTAATTTTATGATTGTACCTTTAGGGTTAGGGTTTTGTTTAAGTTTATGATTATGGTTACAACTATGGTTTATGGTTCAAGTTTAAAGTTGGGAATGTGATTAGGATCAGGGATTAGTAAATTTTTTAAGAGTTCGGTTATAGGTTTATACCATGGTTAGGACCTTGGGACTGGATTTAGAGTTTAATATCATGGTTATCCCTATTGTTAGGTTTAGGATTTTGATCAATATTCTGGAGTTTGTTTTTACATTATGGTTAAGGGTTAGATTTTAGGGTTAGGACTATAACCAATATTAGTGTGTAGGTTTTTGGTTTAGATTATGGTTTGGGCTGAGATTTTCATTATGATTAGAGTTTACAATATCAATAGGGATATGTTTTAGTGCTATAATTATAGTTTAATGTTGGATTATAGTTAGATTGTACATCATTGTTGGGGCTAGGGCTAAGGTAGGGGTTGTTGTTAGGGTTAACTAAGGATGACAATTAGGATGGTTTATCTTTTCAAGTAGAAAAAAAAAACTCATATTGATTGAAAAACAAAGAAATTATACTTCAAAAATATTTTTCTATGTCATAATAGATTCATTTATTTTAATTATTGTATTAGTTCATTAGTTGTTTGATGTTTCAAAGTAAACATGGCTTATTTTATTTAAATTTAAATAATATTATTGTTTGAACTGAATTTAGCTTAATTGTTAATGATTATATTTATATTTCTAATATTAACTCCGATTTGATCAAAGACCAAATATATTTTTGGTATTTTTCTAAACGAACTTGCTTAACACTTCCCTATTTCAAAGCTAATAAAATATCATTTCTATTGTCTTAGATTTGAGAGTAAGTATATTAAATAAGTAATACTAAATGAGCATTATGATTAATATATTTCTTAAATAAAAATATATTACTTAAAAACTTATATACTTTAAATGAATAAAGTACTCATTTACTTGTAAATTTTAAAAATAGAAATTAATCTACATATATATAAAATATTTATTCTTTTTCCTATTTGCATACAAATTAATTAAAATCTAAACTTTAAACTACATAAATATTTTTAAAATATATATCCATCAATAATTAGTTTAGAATAAAGTAAAATCTAAAAATTAGACACAGATAGAATCTTTTTAATTTCTAGATACATGTTTTTCTAATTCATTCCTAAAAACATGCAACTTATATTTCTATTATCCATTTTTTTCCATTCTAAAAAAATCTAGATGTAAATAGATTTTATTTAGATGCATACAATCTTTCTAATTTTTTCTACATGCATATATTAACATTTCTATTTTATATTTTGTTTTTTACATTATGGTTATTTCAATCAAAATATGTAGATGTAAATAGAATTCTTTTCAAAAAATCTAGATGTATATAGAATTCTTTTAATTTTTTACATACATAAAATCTTTCTAATTTTTTTCTACATACATAAAAGAATAATTTCTATTTTCTATTTTTGAAAAAAAGCTATCATAAAGATTGATAAAAAAATTGATTGCATATACATTCTTTATTTTGTGCACTAAATGCATTTATTTTTTTCATTTATCTAATGGTTTTGAATGAACTTTGTCTCATCTTGGCATTGCATCTTCCAAAGATGAGTAAGCAATATCAAGATATAAAATATCAAAGTTGAAAATATTAAAATGAATGACTAAAATATCAAATGCTCAGGATGCAAGGCAGAAATAAACTGTGTTGAAGTGTATTTTATTGATTAAATGATGACTTTTATATTGAATTACTAAATTACCAAATCTACCCACCCCATTGTAAAACTTAATTGCTCTGTTTCAAACGTGATTAAATTAAAAATAGAAAATCTACACAACATAGATCCGTTCTGTATAATGCAGATTTTAAAACTATGTAAAAGATTTGTTGTTCAGCATAATACATATTTTAAAACTATGTAACAAAAATTTATTCCTGACTTCCAACTATTTGTATCTTCTCTAATATAAATTATTTTGTTCATATCATACATTATATAATGAAAGTAAATCCATACCAATTAATATTAATGTAAGTGGAAAATAATTTTTTTTCACATTGATAGAAGAGTATGACGGAATCCAAAATGGGTTTGTTGTGGATTTGCATTCTTGCATCAATAGTTTAAATTGATTTTGTACTCATGAGTCACACTAGCTAAAATACACTGAAAAACAATCCATTGCATGGAGGCGATAAATATTAGTAAAGAACTTAAAGAAGACACACGGGTATACTACGAAGAGTTTTAAGAACTGAGCATCTTATTAGCTCTGAGCTGGAACCTCACAGAACAATCTATCACAGAACAATCAAATATTCATTTAGGTTTTTTTTATAAAAACATTACAAATACTATATTTGCAAAACAGAGAGATTGATGCTATCAACACTCAAATGAACAAGACTCATTCTTATTAACAACATTTACAGAGAAATAAAATAAATAAAATCTGAGAAGACCGAGCAACTCTGGAATTTTGTCCAAATACAATGACCCAAATCAAAGTCAAATAGAAATTGAAATCAAAAGGGTCCAAAAATTCAATGTTTCAATTTGTCATGGATCTTCTAAATTCTGCAAAGATTTTAGTGCGCTCATAGACTGGAAGGAACCTATAAATTGGAGCCGCAACAGAGCCAATTCCAAATGCATATCCAGATCCAGAGTCAGTCATTTATCTTTAATCCATTCCCATTCAGTCGCAGCAACGCGCTAATAGCGTTAGGAAGCTCCATGCATGAATCAGAAGAAAATGGATAGATCTGGTTAGGAAAGTACATATTGGACTAAAATATTTCAGAAATAGAAAAGAAGACACCCCTAAAACACTCCCATCAAGCACCATTAATAATGAAAAGTATTATAAAATATATATATCAAATAGATTTTGAATACAAATCTAAATCTAAATCAAACATGCAAGACTAAACTATTAAATGCAAGCCTAAATAGTTATGAACAGAATTCTAAATCTAAATGAAATTAATTAAAATTGAAATCTAAATCGAAGTAGAATATTATAACTAATTTTGAATTTCAATTTACATCTACATCTAAATCTAAATGAAAATGTAAATAAAAAATAGAAATCTCACCTGCAAATATGTTACTCCAAAACTTCAATTTACTTCTATTCAAAAACTCCAATCTAATCCTCCAATAACCTCCACATCTTCCTTCCTACAAAAACATAAAATGAAAATGAAATGAGGAGCCTTGGTTTTATAACTTCTGAGAGGCTCCTCATATCCCCCAACAGACGTCTCTTCACATTCCACGAATTTGTTTCAAATTCCCCCACTCCCCGCAAAAAAAAACATGAATGTGCATGCAAAAATATATTTAACAAAAAAAAAAAAATCATATTTAAATTATTTCGCCCCTATTTTTTCGGGCCCTATTTTTTCGGGTCCTACTTTTTCGGGCCCTACTTTTTCGGGCCTATTATTTTGGCCTCCATTTGGCTTCCTATTATTTCGGCCAGCTATTATTTTGGAAATTCTTTTTTAATATTTAATTTGGAAGTTTGTAACTGCTCCCAAATCTTTTTTATTGACAAGGAATCTTGGCATATTCTCGTGCTGGGCATTTGTGCTGCCATTGTATAGAACGCCTCTCGGCGTAAATATAGATTATACATTTAAAAATATACACATTTCAATAAAAGACAATAGAGTGGAGTGACAGTACAAATATAGTGTATAAAAAATACAAATAAGATAAGTTGATACAATCATTTACAATTTGCATGTGCAATATCTAGCCATGTATTATGTAGTTAACACCTTAAAAGAAGAGAGGTCAATATAGAAATTACAGAGTGTAGGAGAAGAGTGGATTCTTTGGCCAAAGAACAACTGCAATCCTTGCCATGGTAGGATCGATATCCACAATGGATTGTTCAAACTTGAGAATAATATTAATACCCAAACACATTATAGAAGTACTCAGAGATTGACTACTTGGGCTCACTGCTTCTCCATTAAACGCCATCACTATTCACATCACTTCTCTTACAACAACACGAATTAATCCTTTACTTCCCTTCACACTCTCTTCTACTTATTTCTTCCTTTATTATATAATGGAGCTTCAATGGTGGGTGGGTTGGATAAGTTTTAGGTCAAGTGCCAAAATGAGTTGGTCGGTAATAAGTACGTGCATATGGATAGCTCTGTGTATGCTTTGACAGATTTTCTTCTGCAAACATTTAAGAATAGTTGTTGATTGATTTTTATTGGATAGCTCCTCTCAAAGTTAACTATCCACACATTTATATACATGTCATTTTGAGTACTCAATTACCCTATCAGGTTGTTCTTATTAGTGTCATAGCTGGGCGATTTCCTATTGCATTCATACATCAATATAGGCATCTCCTGCTGTTGTCATAGAACACCACTTATTGGCATTTTTGGTGTGGGCATTTTGCATTATCATGGCACCCATGTGGCAGCCGCGTGGGAGTTTCCTAGTAGCGAATCTGCATTTGGAGAGAGCATATCATTGCTTGACAATCAATTTTGTCCTCTACTGCAAAGTCAAATTCTTCAAATTTTAATTATAGCAGTGGTTTACAAATTAATTAGTGATATTTCGAATGGACATTACTTGTATTTTAGGGGAATAGTAGGGGTTTTGAAAAGGCCTTCAGATGGGTAGTTCTTATACTGAACCCCGTTTTTCACCCCCATCTCATTTTTGGAATATTATTAAGGAAAGGGCATGAAATGAATTCAGGCGGAGCATTGGTATAAGTGAAAACTATCCCTTACATAAATTTGTAAGTGTTTACAAGTGGCCAATAAAATTGACAACTTAGTAAACATATACAAATTTAACGTTTCCAATAAATTGGGCACACGCACCATATACAAATCTATCTTCCATTGATTGTAGAGTTTTATGGTTAACTACATGGAAACATATATCTATTTAGTAAAAGATATAATGTATGGGTTTTTCATTGCACTACTTTTAGTGATCAATAGTGCATATTTGTTTTTATCACAATTAACTTGGTATATCTTAATAGCATTAAAGCTAATGAAATAAACAAACTCATTGAAATACTAATTAACTTACACAATAGAATATACAACAAAATACATAATACTTAATTTAAATAAATATATAGTGCAATGCATTTATAAGTAAAATTTTTTGGATGATATTAAATTTATTAAATATTTAAGATAATATATAGTTCAATACATTTTATGTTTTATTTGTTTTTGAAAGATTACTAATATAAATCCTATTACTTTTAAAGTTATTACATTGACATTTTCTAGAATTCCTCATCCAAGACTAACTTTTGAGAATGAAGAGCTACAGAGACAATATCGAAGAGAATATGCTCAAAATTATATGAGACAATGACATGAACAAAGGAATAATGCTCAAAGAGAGGAAGCTACAAGTCCTAGAAATGAAGAGCAACAAATACAACACAGAGAATATGCACAAAATTATATGAGACAATGAAGTGAGCAAATGACTAATGCAAAAATAGAAGAAGAATGAAATCATTGAAACCAACTTGATAGAGAAAGACATGTCAAGTGTAGGGCAGCTATGATAGTGGAAGAGATTGAAGAAGAATTGAAAGAACATGTAGATGAGATGAGATCACATCATACACAAACATCTCATATAGTGAGAAGAAAAACAAAAAGAGCTATGAACCTAGATGAGTTGAATGAAAGAGAAGGACAACAAATTCAACTATGCAAACATGAATTGAATCAAGGGCAAGCTAAATCTCATGAAAATGGTGGGTTTAGTTTTGATGGGATGAATTCTATGACAATAGTTGATTTTCTACAAACATCAACTAATTGAGTAGAGGATTTTATGAATGTTGATTCAAGCAATTATAATTTAAAATAGGAGTTCACATCACAAATAAGAAGACAAAGGCAATTGAAAAGAACACGAAATAGAATGGATAGGGGGACAATAAATACTATTCAAAATAATGGGATTGACTTGAGGATGTTACAAATAATGTTTTGAAATGGACTAGATAAACTTGCTATCCTGAGTATGTGCTACATTTGTCAAGAAAGTTATCTTTCAATGAAGGTTGCATGGGTTCCTGAAGGCCCTATTTGTCATTGATGTCGACAAGAAAAGAATGAACATTGATTTTTAGCATCAAACAACATGGATCCTGATCCACAACCATTACAACCTTATAATCTAACACAAATAGAAGAAATGTTGATAGCACATATCAACCCCATTCTTCAAGTTACACATGCAACTAGAGGTAAATTTAACTATAAAGGGAATACCATAAGTTTTCTCCAAGAAGTAAGAGAAATAGCTAAAATCTTACCACATTGCATAAAAGATTTTCCTATTATCATTGTTCACAAGAAGGATCAACATGGAACAAGTTATAATTTTGTAGTGAATAAAGAGATGGTTTACAAAGCACTTCAATTTAAAATAAATCATGATAAGTTCTATAGAGATGTTCAAATTGATGAAAATGCACTTAGTGAGCTTACATCCAATATAGATAATAACATCTTTGATTAGCTAAACTCAATTCATATGGAATTTTATTTGGATGCAAATGAATATGTATTTGCAGGTCCAATAATGGAGATGGATCAAGGAAATATTATCAACCATACTACATCAATGGCCTCTAAACCACCAAATGCATGAAGATATATGGAACTAATTACTACATGGATAAATAACCCAAATGTAGATCCTGGATCATTAATTGATTGGGTAGGAATTGGAACATCTCCAGTGAATGAGTATGTCATAGAAGGATTACTTGATATGACTTTTCCAACACTTTTTCCGAATGGATGATGCAATTGGATAGAACCAAGATTGAGAAGAGTCTATCTTCATGAATTTTTTAAGCATTTACTTCAATATAGAGATCATCACTTTGGATGACACCCACGATTTAGGTATTATATGATGAATATGATAATACGACATCGTGCACAAAATTCATTAGCAATATTTTCCAAAAAGAGCTTGCGAGATATGCCAATCACAATCAATGAGTTATTAGAATATATAGAAAATGTCCCTCACTCACATGTAGCAGATCGCTTGATGTGTTTTGGTACAACTCTAAGGGGTAAAAGGTCTTATTGGGCAAAGTTTCGAGTTGAATTAAGTAATCTCTTGCATCAAATTGGAACACCAACCATTTTCTTTACTTTGACTACAGTGGATATGTATTGGCCTAACTTACATGCATTAATGCTAGGAACAAAACCATCTAATCCACAAGAAGCACAAAAACAACAATGACAAAATATTATCAACTACCCACATATTGTTGCATATTATATGCATCTAAGATATACAATGTTTCGAAAGCAACTACTACTAAAGGGAATAAAAGTAAAAGATATTTGGTCAAAATATGAATGGAAACACATAGGATCACTACATGTGCATGGATTCATATAGTTAGAGGGAGCACCTAACATAGACAGCCTTAATTGGAAAAATCATGATGAAATCAATAAAGTTCAAAAATATTTTGATTCTATTATACATGCATGGAATCCAAGGGGAGATCCACATCAACAAAACATATAGGTATGATACCAATTCTTCTATAGGTATTCAACATATTTTATGCTTTTATTAGAAAATTTACTTAATAAAATATGTTATATCTTCAATAATAGGTCCTACAAAATTTTATAGAACATCCATGCCTTTGAAATAACAACTAAACCAAGTAGACTTCAAATATGATTATGAAGAGTTGCTCAATTGTGTTCAAAGCCATACAATATGCAAAGAAGGTGCTTGCCTTCACAGAAAAAAGAGGGGAAATGGTTTGTAGGAAAGATAATTATATAGATTCATATTTTTTTTACTAAGAAATGAAAAAATAGTGTACAAGCTAATAGTTTATTTTTATTTTTTAGGTACAATGCCTCGTGGCCATTACATCTAGATGGATCAAGATTATTCGAAGATCCAACAATAGGAGGTAAAGTATATGAGCCAGTAAGAAATGATGATTGAGTAAACACACATAATCATAACATACTTCAATTATGGAGAGAAAATGTAAATTGGCAACCTATCATTTAAAGACATGCTATAATGAATTATATTGTGAAGGATGCAGAAAAAGCATAAAAGAGTTTTGAGACATATCATAAAATGCTGGTAAGACTTGAAAATATTGAAAATACAAGTGAAGTAGCATCAAAGGCATATAAGAGACTACTAATTGAAACCCTGATTGAAAGAGACATTGGTGCACAAGAAACATGTCATATATTATTAGAGTTGCCATTAGTAGAAAGTAGCAGAGTATTTTTTATATTAAATATTTCAAAAGAGGTGTTCAAGCCAGAGATAAACAATGAAGAAAATGATGATGAAGCTCATCTAAAACTTTCCATTGAAGGATATATGGATAGACCATATGTAATGGAAAGTGTCACACTAATAGATGTAGCTAGATCCTAGACTTATAACTCTAGAAGAAAATGAGATAATAAATGTCAAGCAAGGACAATGACAACTATTTTGAGAGTGTTTCCAAAATTTACAAATATTCCTACACAAAATTTACAAAAATGGGTTGATTTTTGTTGGTCAAAGTTATTATTATACAAACCATTGCATAATATACAAAGAGATATTGGAATAGATGATACTAAAATTTTATCCATTTCGGAGTTCCTTAATTATAATCTATGGCATGTTGATAGGTGGACTATTGAAAATGAATTTGATAATAATGTTGAAACTCATGATGATTTTGAAGATGAAAATGAATTACCAAATAATCACAATATAATTGAACATGAGTGGGAGATAATATCAAGACTACATTGTGGAAAAATGATAGATCTAATAGAAATAGATATGCTAGGAAGAAGAGATATCGACAGACAAAATCCATGGAGTGCAGAATATCGAGGAGAATAATACACAAATAATGCAATAAATTTTATCAATGCTATGAAAAAAATGATTTACTTATACCTAAAAATATGATGATGAGTATATCATATGAAACTTTAGGTGCTAAGCAAAACAAAGCACTTGATATTATTATGACACATTATAATCAAGGTGAACATGTCATGCCATTATGTATGATAATTCAAGAAACAACTAGAACAAAGAAATTATATCTAATTCAAGCCATTTTTCAAGCTCTTTATGATGCATCAACACCACAACATTCTCCCCTATTATTATTAGCACCAACTGGAATTGCAGCTTTTAACATTGGCACATCAACAATTCATTGAACTCTAAGAATTTCTTTTATAGATTTTTTTGACTTACAAGGCACAAGGCTCACAACATTACAAGAAGAAATTCAACATATTAGGTACATATTAATTGATGAAATGAGTTTTATTGGGAAAAATTTGTTACAAAATATAGATTCAAGATAATGTTAAGCTTTTCCAAAATATTCAAACATGAATTTTGGAGGAAGATTGATTATTTTAGTAGGAGATTTGGGACTACTACCTCTTGCTAGTGACAAATTACCTTATGATAGTAATGTTTGTGCAAAGTTATTATGGGAAGAGTTTAATATTATTGTTACTTTGGATAAAGTGTTCAAACAAGAAGGTGAAAGTGAAAACCAACAAAGGTTTTGCCAATTACTTCCTAATATACGAGATGCAATTCCAACTATTGATGATTGGAAATTATTAATGACAAGGATAGATTTTTCATTGCCCCAAAATGTTAAGGAGGAATTTGATAATAATATTCATCTATTTACAAAAAATGATAATGTTCATAACCATAATAGAAATAAATTACATTCACTAAAAAGACCAATTGCCCATAGCATTGCCTCAAAAGAAGGAATTACTAATCCAGAGGGAGGTGAAAATAATGAACTAGATATTGAATTATTACTTTCTAAGGATGCAAGGGTCATGTTAACATTTAATCTATGGATTGGAGCTTTGGGATACATTCAAAATATCATATACAAACATGGAAGTGCCCCACTAGATCCACCAACATATGTTATGGTTGAATTTGACAACTACTCTAGAATTCCATTTGAAGACAGAGCTCCAAAATTAATTCCCATTTCTCCAATACAAAGAGGCTACATACATCAATTGCCCTTACATTTGGCTTGTGCATTAACTATCCATAAATCATAGGGATTAACACTTTCTAAGGTAATGGTTAGCATTGGACCAAGAGAAAGGACATGACTAATTGCTATATCACGAGTTAAGTCTTTGGATGGACTTCAAATTTCACCACCATTTTCTTATGATTGTTATGAAAAGATGAAGACCGAGAAGCAAGTTGTTAAAAGGAAAGCAAAGGAGGAACAACTCAAATCTCTAGAAAGAGATTAATTGTATGCATTGTATATATTATATTTCAATATCTATAAAACATAATGGATATGAAAATAATCATGCTTTAAAAAGAAAAATTTAGATTAAAAATTTAATAAATTTTAGTTTTACATGTTGTGTTACAGATACTACTAGCTTAAATATCTGTATAGATCTATCTAAAACACACCGAGAGATATCAAGCTTGAGATGCCTATCAGTTTTCAATAATGTCTTTATTGAAATAGGCAATACAAAAAATTCATCTATGTAACCATGAATTGAATCAAGGACAAGATCAATCTCATGAAAATGGTGGGTTTAGTTATGATGGGATGAATTCTATGATAATAGATTGTGTTCTACAAATACCAAATGATCGAGTAGAGGATCTTAAGAATGTTGATTGAAGGAATTATAATTCACAACAAGAGTTGACATCTCAAATAAGAAGACAAAGACAATTGAAAATGACATAAACTAGAATGGATGAGGGGACAATCAATATGATTGAAAATAATGAGATTGACTTTAGGACATTACAAATAATGTTTCAAAATAGACTAAATAAACTGGCTATGCCAAGTATGTGCTACATTTGTCAAGAAAGTTATCTGTGGTGAAGATTGTATGGGTCCCTAAAGGCCCTGTTTGTCCTCGATGTCAACAAGAAAAGAATGAACATCAATTTTTAGCATCAAACAACATGGATCCCAGTCCACAACCATTAGAACTTTCTAATTTGACACATATAGAAGAAATTTTGATAGCATGTATCAACCCCATTATTCAAGTTACACATGCAATTGGAGGTCAATTTAAATATAAAGGGAACACCATAATTTTTTTGCAAGTAAAAGAAATAGCCAAAATCTTACCAGATTGAATAAAAGATTTAGCTCTAATCACTATTTGGAAGAAGGATCAATGTGAAATAAGTTATAATTTTACAACCAATAAAGAGAGAGTATATAGAGCACTTCAATTTAAAATAAAAAATGATAAGTTCTATATAGATGTTCAAATTGATGAAAATACACTTAGTGAGCTTAAATCCAATTTAGATGACAACTTCTTTGATTAGCAAAACTCAGATCATATGGAATTTGATTCAGATGTAAATCAATATGTATTTATGGGTTGAATAATAGAGATGGATCAAGGAAATATTATCAATCATACTACATCAATGGCCTCTAAACCACCAAATGCATGAAGAAAGATGGAACTAATTCATGGATGCATAGATAACCCAAATGTAGATCCTGGATCACTAATTGATTAGCTAGGAATTAGAATATCTCCAATGAATAAGTATGTTATAGAAGGATTACTTGATATGGTGTTTCCAACACTATTTCCAAATGGACGATGCGGTTGGATTAAACCAAGATTAAGAAGAGTTCATCTTCATGAGTTTTTTAAGAATTTAATTTGATATAGAGATCATCTCTTTGGACGATACCCTTGACTTAAGTATTATATGATGAATATGATCCTTTGACATCGTGCACAAAATTCATCGGCACTATTTGTCAAAAAGAGCTTGCAAGATATGCCAATCACAACCAATGAGTTATGAGAACATATAGAAAATGTCCCTTACTCACATCTAGAAGATTGCTTGATGCATTTTGGTACAACTCTATGTGGTACAAGGTCTAATTGGGAAAAATGTCAAGCTGAATTAAGTGATCTCTTGCATAAAATTGGAATGTCAACAATTTTCTTTACTTTAAGTGCAGTAGATATGTATTGGCCTGACTTACATGCATTAATGCTAGGAATAGAACCATCTAATCCATAGGAACAAATGGCAATGACAAAATATTATTGACTACCCACATATTGTTGCATATTATATGCATCTAAGATATTCAATGTTTTAAAAGGAATGAAAGTAAAAGATTTTTGGTCAAGATATGAATGGCAACATAGAGGATGACCACATGTGCATGGATTCATATGATTAGATGGAGCACCTATCATAAATTACATTAGTTGTAGAAATCATGATGAAATCATGATAGTTCAAGAATATTTTCATTTTATTATACATGCATGCAATCCAAGGGGAGATCCACATAAATGAAACATACAAGTATGATACAAATTCTTACTTCTATAGGTATTCAACATATATTTTGCTTGCTATTTTAATTTTACTTAATAAAATATTTTATATCTTCAATAATAGGTCCTACAAAATTTTACATAGTTCCATACCTCCGAAGTACACAACAACTAAATCAAGTAGACTTTGAACATGATTATGAAGATTTTCTCAATTCTATTGAATGTCACACAATATGCAAAGAAGGTGTTTTCCTTCGTAAAAAAAGAGGGAAAATGGTTTGTAGGTAAGATACCTATATAGATTCAAATGTTTTTTTATTGAGAAATGAAAAATTAGTGTATAAGCTAATAGTTTGCTTTATATTTTTAGGTACAATGCACCATGGCCATTACATCTAGATGGATCAAGATTATTTGAAGATCCAACAAGAGGAGATAAAATATATGAACTATCAAGAAATGATAATCAAGTGAACACACATAATCATACCATACTTCAGTTATGGAGAGAAAATGTAGATTGGCAACCCATTCTTTCAAGACATGCTATAATGAATTATATTATGAAGTATGCAACAAAAGGGAAAAAGAGTTCTAAGACATATCATCAAATGTTGGTAAGACTTGTAAATATTGAAAATCCAAATGAAGAAACATCAAAGGAATATAAGAGACTACTAACTAAAACCCTAATTAAAAGAGACATTGATGTACAAAAAACATGTCATATGTTATTAGAGTTGTCACTAATAGAAAGTAGTAGAGTATTTGTTACATTAAATGTTTCAAGAGAGGTATTCAAGCTAGTGATAAAGAATGAAGAAAATGATGATGAAACCTACCTACAACATTTCATTGAAGGATATATGGATAGACCATATGCAATGGAAAGTGTCACACTAATAAATGCATCTAGATCTTGTACTTATAACTCCAAAAGAAAATGAGATAATAAATGGCAAGCAAGGACAATGGTAGCTATTGTGAGAGTGTTTCCAAGATTTATGAATATGCCTTCATGAAACTCAAAAAAATGGGTTGATTTTTGTTGGTCAAAGTTATTATTGTCCAAACCATTTCATAATATAAAAAGAGATATTGGAGTAGACAATACTTAAATTATATCCAATTGGGAGTCCCTTAATTATAATCCATGCAATGTCGATAGGAGGAATATTGAAAATGAATATGAAAATAATGATAATTCTAAAGATGAAAATGAATTATGAAATAATAAAAATATAATTGGGCATGGGTGGGGGATAATATCAAGTTACATCATGGACAAATGATGGATCTAATAGAAATAGATATGCTAGGAAGAAGAGATATCAACAAAAAAAATCCATAGAGTGTAGAATATCAAGGAGAAGAATACACAAATAAAGCAATACATTTATCAATGCTATGAAACAAAATGATTTACTTATACCTAGAGATATGATTATGAGTATATCATATTAAAATTTAGGTGCTAAGAAATAAAAAGCACTTGATATTATTGTGAAACATTATAATCAAGGTGAACATGTCATGCCATTATGTATGATAATTCAAGCAACAACTAGAATAGGGAAATCATATCTAATTAAAGCTATTCTTAGGCTCTGTATGATGCATCAACACCACAATGTTCTCCCCTATTATTATTAGCACCAATTGGAATTGCAGCTTTTAACATTGCCACATCAAAAATTCATTCAACTTTAAGAATTCCTCTTATAGATTTTTCTGACTTACAAGTCAAAAGGCTCAAAACATTACAAGAAGAAATTCAACATATTAGGTACATATTAATTGATGAAATGAGTTTTATTCGACAAAATTTGTTAAAAAAATATAGATTCAATATAATGTTAAGCTTTTCTAGAAAATTCAAACATGAAGTTTGGAGGAAGATCGATTATTTTAGTTTGATATTTGGAACAACTACCTCCTGTTAGTGACAAACCACCTTATGATAGTATTGTTCATGTAAGGCTATTATGAGAAGAGTTTAAAACTATTGTTACTTTTGATAAATTGCTCAGGAAAGAAGATGAAAGTTAAGGGCAACAACGATTTTGCCAATTACTCACTAATATATGAGATGCAACTCTGACTATAGATGATTGGAAATTATTAATTACAAGGACATATGTTTCATTTCCCCAAAATGTTAAGGAGGAATTTGATAATAATATTCATCTATTTGAAACAAATGATAATGTTCATAATCATAATAGAAAGAAATTACATTGACTAAAAAAACTAGTTGCCCACAGCATTGCATCGAAAGAAGGAAGTAGTAATCCAAGAGGATGTCAAAATGATGAACTAGATGTTGAATTATTAGTGGATAAGGATGCAAGGGTCATGTTAACATCTAATTTATGGATTCAAGAAGGATTTGTCAATGGAGCTTTGGGATACATTCAAAATATAATATAGAAACCTAGAAATGCCCATGCAAATCCACCAACATTTGTTATGGTTGAATTTGACAATTACTATAGAATCTCATTTGAAGTTAGAGCTCCAAAATTAATTCTCATTTCTCCAATAAAAAGTGGGAGCACACGTCAATTGCCTTTACATTTGGCTTGGGCATTAACTATCCATAAATCATAGGGATTAACTCTTTCCAAGTTAATAGTTGACATTGGACCAAGAGAAAGGACAAGACTAACATTTTTCGCTATATCACGAATTAAGTCTTTGGATGGACTTCAAATTTCACCACCATTTTCTTATGATTGTTATGAAAAGATGAAGATAGGGAAGCAACTTGAAAAGGAAAGAAGAGGAGGAATGACTCCAATCTCTTGAAAGAGATTAATTGTATGTATTGTATATAATATATTTCAATATCTATAAAAAATAATGCATATGATAAGCATCATGCTTTAAAAAGAATATTTTAGATTAAAAATTTAATAGATTTCAGTTTTACATGTTGCATTATGCATGCTACTAGCTTAGATATCTTTATACATCTATGTAAAACACGCCGAGAGATATCAAGCTTGAGGCGCCTATTTGAGAATAGATAGACACCTATTGAGAATAGATAGGTACCTCAAGCTTGATATCTCTTAGTGTGTTTTAGTTAGATATATAAAGATATCTAAGCTAGTATTTAATTTAAGTAAATTTAAATAGATTAAATAAGTATTATATTTTATTTAATTCATCATATACTAATAAATGAATTCTTCACATAAAAAATTAACTATGAAAAATCAATAGGAAAATAACATTAAAATAAAAAATACACATAATAAAACAAAAAATAAATTCAAATAACTGTAAGAACTGAAAACTAAACCTAAAAAAATAAGAACTAAACTAATTTAAAGTCTATTGGTTTAAATGTATGAATTAAATAATCATAAAAAAGAAAAAAAATCTCTACCAAAAAATCTAATATCTAATATGAAAAATTAATGAGAAATATAATATATATAGTAAAAAATAGCAACTCCTCCCATGGTAAATTAAAAATCAAAAAATAAACTAATTTAAAAATAAATAAATAAAATTTTAAAAAAAAACTGTAAACTAATTTTAAAAACTAAATATTAAATTAAAAGTAGAGGTAACAACTATAACAACTACTAAAGCTAAGAAATAATATTAAAAAGAAAAACCATAACAACTACTAAAAATAAAATTAGGAAAGAAATAAAAAATTTCCAAGGAGAATACACATAGCCTCTCCACTAAATTAATTAAAATAAAATAAAATAATATAAAGTATATCATACAATGAAATATGAAAATATCAATTATAAATATATAAAAATATTTGTATGTAAATCTATATTATTTGACTAGCAAAAAATATTCCTGTGATAGATACACTATCAACTTAGATAAAATAATCCACTCACAGACAACCACCTTTAAACATCACACACTAAGGAGGAAATTAAGCTTGGAAAAAATTAAGTCAACTTTGACTATTTGACACTTTTAGTGTTGGAATGAAGCTTAGTATGTGATGTTTAAGCCATCCACTCATAGACTACCACACCATTTTGCCTCAACTGTGAGTTGAACAAATTACTCGATCACCAATGTCACATGAAGGAAAAACAAATTATACAAGATTAACAATTAACGTTTTGTGGTTTGCTATGAGTTATTTATTTTGTTGCTTAGCAGATTTTGATTCACCATATACTTGGGTGATGCTCCTATTTGGTATTAGTGATATTCAACGTATATCTGTGAGATGAATTCGAAGGAAATTTGGGACTCTGAGTAGAGAAAATATATGGAATCTCTTAGAATGACTCGAATTGAAAAGGAACTTTTTTGGGATTGCTATAAATTATTTGCTTTGAATGGGGTAAGATTTTCTTGGTTGCCGTATCTCTCATGTTTTTGTTCACAAGATGGAGGCTACTAATGTAATTGTGTTTTGTATATTAATCTTTCAATTAAATCAAGTAATACTCATCGTATAATAGTTAGCTTATTTTGTGTGCGCGCACTTTTTTTTGAAGCATTTTGAGTGATTTGGAAATAGATAATGGTAGAATATGTTAATTGGCTTTGTAGTACTCACTATCTCTTCAATGTTTTATATTTAAAATATGTTTTAGTTTTGACATTGATTACTTTTTCTTAATTGTGATATATTAAAATAATAAAATAAAAAATTAATTGTCACAAAACTCACAAACTCACAAGGCTGAGAAGAGAAGAGAATCGAAAATGATTGTTTTGAAATGTTGAGAAGAGAATGCTTGTGATGCAGGGAGGTAGATGGAGACAAACAGGTGAACATTTATCATATTAAATTTGTGAAACATAAACTTTAAGTTTATAATAAGTAATCATTTACAGTAGGAAGATAAATATGAAATTTGATAAAAATTACAATTATTACTGAATTTGTTGTAATAATAACCAGTATACCTAAAAATTTAATTCAATTTTTTTGAAAAATAAGTCGAGAGGTATCCAATTTCAACTTAATTAGTGTAAGTTTATTTGTTCTATATATACTATCCCTTAGCAATCTTCAATTATCCCAAAAAAAACATAGAAATCTTAAATTTTAAAACTCTTCCTTAGTTTTATGAGATTGAAAAATATCAAAAAATCAAATTTAGACAATGATTTACTTCATCACATCTAAATATGAAATATACAAATTAAAGAAAATTATAACAATAAAAAAAATCATAACACTAAAATAAACAATAGTAATAAATGTTTTGAATTTTTTTTATTTTATGTTCTAATTAGTAGCATAATTATAAGAAGATTGTAAACCATATTTTGGAGAGTGGAACAATCTAGCCTACATTGAGGATGAACTAGTTGTAAATAAAAAACCACCAGGTCACATTTAGTTAAACTATCCATTGCATGCAACTTTCAAGATTTTAATTATATTTAGTCTCTATAACTGTTAAGATTCTATTTTATTTCTATGACAAATGCCAATTTTATTTTTTAAATGAAAAATGTTTACATTGAAGATTGCTACTACTATAGAAAGCCTCTCGGCTTAATTAAAATTAGTAGGTCTATTGTATTGAAGTCTAATTCCACTCGACATTTCAAGCATGATCACCATTCAAATGTTAGAAATGTAGTTTCAAAATCATCATGAGGGTGACTTAACAATTGAATAAAAACTTGATAATTGCTAAGTTTTCCTCAACTTTGAATTTTACATCAAATCTAGTTATGACAATTGATATGACGAGAAAATCTAGGCTATAGAGCATAATTATCATGACAGTACTATGGACATAAAATTTAATAAAATATTCATTACATAAAGGTGAAATAGAAGTCAAATTTCACATGGATATAATCTTGTTGTTCATCAATATGTACATTCACTATTGTTATGAATAAAAAGATAATTTTAGGTTTCCATCTCTAAGTCATTTTACTTCACTTCTCTATGAGGGCCCACACAGAGAGTGAACTAATTAGTTAACCATAGGATTTATATTCAATTCATAGAACCAAAGTAAACTCTATTGTTCCTGCAACCACTAATAGAAAAATTAGTGGATTGTTTGTACAACATAGGTAGTTGAAGTAATTCTATGTTTTATTTTCATGCTTTACTAAAATATATTTGATTCTCAACTTTAGCCTAGATTTCTTGTAGCTTAACCAGTTGATTTTTTGTAGAGTAGTTCTTAAGTTGAGATAAGTTTGAAGCATATATTTTGCAAACACTATTTGAAGTTTACATCGCTAGTTGATAAATTAAATGAGTCCAATTGAGTTGGGTTAGAACCACTCAATATGTGCAATCCTAAGTTAAGTAGTCCATTGTTGTGGGATTTTAATCCCTTTTTTTGGCCAAGAATTTTTGGCATCGTTGTTGAGGATGGTGTTAATTCAAACTAGTCTTTGTAGTTGTATTTCTATTCCTTATAGAATAGAGTTTAGTGGTAAAAATACATGTTATGCATAGAAGAAAAGACCACCTAGGGAGATTCCTTCCTCATGATAATTGGGAGGAACAATTCAATGATTTTAAACTTAAGCTAGATGAATCCCAAAGAGAGAATCACGAAGATGAACCATTTGAAAATCTATTTGCTAACATTCAAGTTGAAATACCTCCTTCATCTTCAAAAGAATCACTCCGCTTGAATGAACTTTTTGTTGAGCCTAAATATCAAGATAATCCACTAGCTATTTTTATCTATCAAGCACCACCTCTTCCTCCAAGAATGGTTGTGTCTACCTTTCCTTTTACTATCCCACCTCAACAAAGGAACCAAAATTTGAAGAACATATATGCTTTTACACTTCCAAAATTCTATGGCCTTATTATAGAAGACACTAAAACCTTTTTCTTTAAGTTTGACATCCTCTGTAGGAGCTATGACTATAGAACTAATGCTCATAAGTTGAAGTCATTTACCTCTACTTTGAAGGAGGCTACTCTATGATGGTTCATGGGGTTGGGTGAAAATGTTGTAGCAAACTAGACTAAAATAAGTAATTTTTTTCTTCAAAAATATAAAGAGTATTGCAGAGGTCAAGATATGTAGGGGATGACATTTTTAAAATGTCATAGAAGGAGGCTGAAACCTTGGAAGACTATGTTTACAGATTCTTGTTTAAAGTGTAGAAAAATACACAACATAACTTAAATGAAGAATTTAAGAAGCATCTTTTTCTGAAAGGTGTGCAAGAAGAAAGCATGGAAGCCCTAGACCTAATGGGTAGAGGAGATGTTACGCAAAAACCTTGGAATTACATCAAGGAGTTATGCTAGAACTATTCAAGGGCTACTATGAAGAAATGTAGAGGACTAAGGAGTCCACTGCATAAGACCAATGGTGGGTCAGGAGTATCAACGATGGAGTTATCTAACCTATTGTCTAACTTCAAGAAAGATATCATCAATGATGTCGCTACTCAATTGGAAACAATGCAAGCCTAAAGGAAAAAGGATGAAGTTGATGATATGCTCATTGAATTTTTCTCTTGTCATGGAGAAAGGAAGAAGAACTACACATGCAAGACCATTGCAGGGGTGAATGCACAAGAAATGCGTACTAAGTTCAAAGAAATTGATGAGGACAAAAGAGAAGTGATTTATGTTGCTCAAAGATGACCATGGGCTCAGAGAAAAGGTATGCCTCAAGACCCTATGAATAATTTTGGTTATAATAACAATCAGTAGGAAGACAATATTCTCCCAAATTCTATTGTTCAAGGATAGAATTGGAACAATAAGTGGCCCAACTAGTAGCCTCAATATAACCAAGCCTACCATCAACCACCTCAGCATCCCTAGAAAAATACTTAATGGCCGCAAAATAATAAGGGATTTATGTTGCTCAAAGATGACCATGGGCTCAGAGAAAACGCATGCCTCAAGACCCTGTGAATAATTTTGGTTATAATAACAATCAGTAGGAAGACAATATTCTCCCAAATTCTATTATTCAAGGATAGAATTCGAACAATAATTGGTCCAACTAGTAGCCTCAATATAACCAATACTACCATCAACCACCTCAGTATCCTTAGTGGGGCCTTAATCAACAAACTTTGTATCAAGGGAATTGGTAGCCAATTATCTCAGCAGCAAGCCTTGATGCCTCCACCTCAATAGCAATCCTTAATGCCTCCACCTTCTGTAGGCAATGCTAGCCCACATAAGCAACCACAACTTCCTACTTAGCTAGCACCAAATCCCAACAATAAGTAGTAGGTAAGTATTCTTTGCAGATCAATGATATTCATCTTAGGTTTGGAACCAAGTTCCTTGCACCTAAAATACCCATAATAATTGAGGTCACTGATAGTAAAAATGTTCAAGCAAGTCAACCAATTGACACTCCAATTCTCCCATCTATACAAGTACCTACTCCTCCATTTCCACAAAGGTTAGCTCTTGCAGCTCCATCCAAATCAAATCCTCTAGCAACTACTCTCCTTTACCAACTTAAGAAAGTGACTATAAAAATGCCCTTATTGGATGAGCTTTAGGAGATTCCCCTTTACAATAAAATTTTAAAGGAAGCATGTGTCAAGCAGTCTGCTAGAAAGAAAAAGGATCCTTCTACTATCCATGTGTTGGAACAACTTTCCAATTTAATGTTGAGCAAAACCCTAATGCCTTAATTTTCTAATCTAGGAAGTCCTATTTTTACCATACATATAAATGAAATCCAAATTTAGAATGCTTTGATTGATTTAGGAGCATCAATTAATGCCCATGTGACTAGACAAGTCTTTTTAAGACAAGCATTATTGGATTAAGGGATACTCCTACAATAGTGCAGTTAGTAGACAATTCAACTATCAAACTTGATGGTATGATAGAAGATGTGATTGTAACTTTGGATTCCTTAGATTTCCATTTAGACTTTGTTGTGTCGTCATTAAGAGGCACCCTTGGATGATATCCATTAATCTTAGGAAGACCTTGGTTGGACACTACAAATTCCTACATTACATGTGGATTAGGCAAAATGACAATATTCGATGGTACCAACACTAAAAGTTTAACTCTATACTCTCTTGCACAACCTCAACTAGATCTTCACCAAGTTTCTTGGCTAGACCTTGGTGATGATCCTCTAGAAGTTAATTCTATTCAACAGCTCATGATGCTTGGAAGAAACCTATTTTTTGTTTCCTTGAAAGAAGATGCTAGACTGGCAGCAATCCTTACTAATCAGTATGATTCTAAGGAGTCTACTTCTAAAAATCCTTCTAGCTCCTTGCAAACTATATTGCCCAAATGTGATGCACCCCAATCTCCTATAGCACCTAATTACCTTCATACATTATGATCCCATGAAATTAAATCTCCATCAATAGCATAGGTCTTAATGATGGACAAGGTATAGAAATTTGAGATTTCTACAAGAAAAGAGCTTAATATCAATAATCAACCAACCACATCTTAGATGACAAGTATCATTCAACTATTACAAGATAGTCAACAAGCCTTTGCATGAGACTATATTGACATGAAGGGTATAGATCCTAGCCTTTGTACAAATAGGATATTTATCAACTTGGAATGTACACTAGTGAGACAACCCCAGAGTACAATAAATCCAACATGAAAGGATATAGTCAAGATGGAGTTATAAAAACTTTTTAGTGTTGGATTTATCTATCCTATTTTTGATAGCTAGTGGGTTTCACCTCTAGTTATTTTTCCATAGAAGTGAGGAAAATGGAGAGTATGTGTAGACTATAGAGAGCTTAATAAAGCCACTAATAAGGATCACTTTCCTTTGCCATTCATTGATCAAGTACTAGATAATTTAGCAAGAAAAAGATATTTCTCATTTCTAGATGGTTTTAGTGGATATAATCAAATCTAGATCTCTCCGGAAGATTAGAATAAGACAATATTCACCTGTCCATGGGGGATGTTTTCTTACTCTGTCTTACCACTTGGATTATGTAATGTACCTGCAAATTTTGAGTGAGAAGTACTTACCATATTTTCTAACATAGCTACTGATTGTGTTGAGATCTATATGGATGATTTCACTACTTATGGTGACACATTTGAACAAGCTCATGCCAACTTGGAGAAGGTATTAAAAAGGTGTCAAGAATATAACCTTTCTCTTAATAGTGAAAAATGTTATTTCATGATGGAAGAAGGATTTGGTCTTGGGCACTACCTTTCCTCTTTTGGAATTGAAGTTGACCTTGCAAGGATTGTTGTAATTACTAATCTACCAACACCAACAAAGAAAATAGATGTTAGAAGCTTTCTTGGACATGCCAGATACTCTAGGAGGTTCATCAAAGATTTTAGTAATCTAGCTACTCCTTTATATAACTCACTTAAGAAGCAAGTTGAATTTGAGTGGAGAAAAAACTGTGAAGCAACATTCTAGCAATTGAAGGATGTTTTGACAAAAACACCTATTCTTAGAGGACCTAATTGGAAGCTACCCTTCCACATTGATACTAATTAATCTGACACATTTTTAGGGGTAGTTCTGAGACAAAAAGAAGGTATTGTTGAGCATGCCATTTACTATATTAGTAAGAATTTGTAGGTGTTGAGATGAATTATACTATCACTAAAAAATAATTTCTTGTTGTTGTGTATGCACTTAATAAATTTTGGCATTATATCACAAGATATGATTTTTTGTCTTCACTATCCGCTCTACTATAAAATACTTGATGAATAAACCTACTATTTCTAGTAGACTAGCACGTTGGCTACTCCTCATGCAGGAGTTTAATGTCAAGATAATAGATAAACTAGGTCGAGCCAATGTAGTAGAAATATTTTTGTCACGACTTCAAGTACCTGATGATCCTATAGCCATAGATGATAGCTTTCTTGATGAGCACCTATTTTTAATAGAAAATTATAACCCATGGTTCATAGATATAGAAAACTACCTTGTTACTAGAAGAACATCACCACACTTTTCACCCAAGTAGCCATGTCTCTTGGTGGAAAAATGTTTCAATTTCTCATGGATAGCTAGATTGATGTTCTACACTAGACCAGATCATGTAACTCACCAGTGTGTAAGGGAAGATGAAAATTGTTGCATCCTATGGTCATGCCATGATGAACCATGTGGGGGTCATTTTGCAACAAAAAGAATAGCCTACAAGATTTTGACAATTAGATACTATTGGCCTTTCCTCCACCAAGATGCTACAAGGTATGAAAGGTGATGTGATCAATGACAATGCATGGGAAGGCCCATTAAATCTAACCAAATGCCCCTGTAGCCACAGGTGGTAGTCATGCCTTTTGACAAGTGGGGTTTTGACTTTATCAGTCCAATTGAACCCGCTTCTCATGGAAAATCATACATTTTAGTATTTACTAATTATGCAACTAAATGGGTTGAAGCACAAGCTATGACACTGCCAAAGATCACAAAGTAGTATATTTTTAATATGAATGCATATTCACTAGATTTGGAGTACCTAGAGAAATTGTTATGGATCAAGGAGCTCAATTCACATCAAATCTGATTGTAGAACTCATGAAGAAGTAAATGATCCATCATGGTACATCTTCCCCATACCATCCTCAAGCTAATGGTCAAATAGAAATAAAAAATAGAGAGATAGAAGCAATCCTCACCGAAAAAGTTGTTATTCACAAGCGGGACTAGGTTACCTAGCTTCCTAAAGAAATTTGGGCTTACAAGACTACATGGAAGTGCACCACTAGATTTACCCCATTTGAATTACTTTATGGTAAATTTGCTTCCATGCTTATAGAATTTGAGCACAAGACTCTAAAAATTTCTTTAGAGCTAGATGTTGATCTTTTGAAGGATTAATAAGATAGGTTACTATAGCTGAATGTCCTTAATGAATACCATAAATCTTCCATGCATAATATAGAGATAATCAAATAGAAACGAAAGAAATGGCATGATAAGTTCATCCATAACAAGAAGTTTTCCATTGGAGACTGAGCCTCCTATATGATTCCCATTATCAAAAAACTCCAAGAAAGTTCTAAACTTGTTGGCTTGGACTATATGAAATCATATCTATGTTTGATAATGGTGTAGTGCACCTCTCTACCATTGATCCTATTTGCTTCAAACTACTTGTTAATGGGAACCACTTAAAACTCTACCATAAATCATCTAGTCATGAAGAGTTCCAAGAAAAATTCTAGCCATCTATTTATGCTACAATTCTTGAAACAACTACAGATGAGTTTCCTACTTATTTGTCATCCTCTCTCTAAAAGCATTTCCCTCATTGTAATAAACTACTTTCATTGTGAAAGTATTTTGTCTATAATAATTCCACCTCACTCCACTCTTTCTCATCTTCCACCTTACCTCATCCTTCATTAACTTCTACATGATGGTATCAAATGACAACATTACTTAATAGGCCCACACCCATACTCAAGTTCAAACTTTTTCTTAACATGTTTCTATTTTCAGTTACCTTTGTCACTAGCAATTGAAAGAACTATTTGCTAATTTAGTTGGGCGGAGGTGTATTATATCTCATTCTTTTTTATGATAATTAAATGTTCATGTTATTTTTTATATGCCACCACATGATAAAAAGAATAATGTGATGTGACTGTTACCTTTATGTCACATATTTTTGCAAACTAGTAAGAATGAGTTCTAGCTGAGGTACTTAATGTAGAACTAAGTGATCTTAAATGCTAAAAATGTAAGTTGCTTAAAACAAGTATTATCACTTGTCTTCTTGTCTTGTCACAAGTTTTTGTATTTTTGAAATTACTTCTATAATCACACTGGAGGAACAATGGGGGGTGGTTTGAGGAGAAGAGAACTAGTTGACCATACAACATTGCTGGGAAACCCAATTTTCCTACCTATATTTCAAGCTAGGTGGTGGATGAATTACATGTTCAAACTATCTACATGGGATGAGGATATTACCTTAGAAATCTTGTAGATGTTGAAGGATGGTTTTTCCATAGTTAAAGGAATAAGGGTTCCATTTTCACCCAAAATTGTAGTTGAGATAATGGAATTGACTCTAGCAAGGGAGGAGTTTTCAAATGCATTAGACACAGTGTTAGCTAGAGCCTAATTTACAATGCACATAGACCCATGACTTTAGATAGACCAAAAACAAGGTAGAATTAGAATCCACACATCTTTACTAGAACCAATTAACAAATGTGCTATCAATATTGTAAGATATTTTACTTGTGAGGGGAGACATTCATATTTGCATGATACATATTTGAAATTTGTGAGCTACTTAAGACATGATGACTGCCTTTTGAATGTTCCTCATTTTATGTATCACATTCTATTAAAAAAAGTTGATGTAGTACAAGAAGGAACCCTGAAATATTTTTGATGTCACTATTTTATTAATCTCAACATAGAAAAATCCCTTAGGGAATAACTTGGGATATCTTGGGATGATTTTGTTGAAAACAATGTGCAACACCATTTTAGGCAACATGTAGAGCAAGTTGAAGAACCTTAGGAAAATCTTGTAAACTCAGCATCAAGCTCTTCCTTAAACAAACCTAGGAGGTCACAAAGAACCCCAATTTCCACTCTCATAGCTTCTACCTCTAGGTCAGGTCCAACATCTAATAAGGGTAAAGGGAAAGTTAAAATTTGTACAGATACTAGCTCTCTTGTTGTTCCTAGGGTTTATAAGAAGAAAAGGGGGAATGTATAGGAAATATCTCCATAACTTCCTATAGCTTCAAAGGCAACAAAAGTACCCCTTAAGCATAGAACTTGAAGGAGCCAAACATCCAAAAACCCTGATGAGGGTGTGTCTTTTCAATCCCCTATGTCTAAAAATGTAACTATTAAAATAGATCAATCGTCTTCTTCCACTAAGGATAAGATCATCATTGAAAAGGGTTCAAATGAAGAAACTGTAGAATGTGTACCTATAGCAGCAGGAACATCCTTTTTCAAGTGGCTCATCATTTCCATAGATTTAGACAATGATGACAGTGTGCATGTTGGAGTTTTAGATTCTCCTCCTATTCCTCAAAGGGAAAATTTTCATGAAGGAGATGTTGGAATAAATTTTGATGTAGTTAACACTAGTGCTAAACAAATTCTTTCACAAGGACTTCATGCTTTAGCATCCGTAGCCCAACAAACTATTCCTATTGATCCTTCACCTAGGATACATGTTACTTTCCATCTTGGTTCCACTATTTCATTATTAAGCATTATTTCACAATTATCTAATCAGGTCACTTATTAGATTACCTATATAATGCAGAGTAAAATTTTAACATTTAATACTCCTCATGGATTCCTTCAAGCTTCCCATACTACCCCTATTGCCATCAAAAATTTTCTTTGTGATCTCTCTTTACCTAATTTAGTAGTCCCTGAAAATAGAGATTGGAACCCTCTACTTTATGTGGGTGATATTCAAATAAGGGCATTGATGTTTTGCATCCAAAATAAAATTATCAAAGAAAACTAGGCCCACTAGTACAGAGAATTAGATTATGAGATTCCACTTTTTCTCAGGCTTGAAGCCAAGGATTTTAGAAGTATGTACTATGAATGGTTGAAACTTGCTTATTCAAAACTCAGAATCTAGATTATTCCTCCTTTAAGGGATGCAACTTATCAAGAATATAAAGGTATGGCATAAATAGATCTTCTTGTAGAAAAGTAGGGGAATCAATGACACTGGATAGGATTGAGTGAAGACCTACAAAAGAAAGAACCTCATTCTCCATTGAATTTAATCATGGCTACTTGGAGAGCAACCTAGTACATTAAGATAGGGGGAAAAACTAAAAAATGATTGGATCCCTTTAACTTTTTAGGCCCCACTGCTATTGTCCCCATTGCTTACTAATAAGAAAGATTTAGAAAAAATTGATATAATAGAAGAGCTATGTAGATGGGAAAGGTAGAGGGAGAATAAAGGTTTTTATTGGAACATTGCTATAGGAGGTAAAGGACATAGTGTTGCCTCAGATCTTAGGATGGTAGTGAGAGTGAAAATTTTCATGTTTTCTTGAGGACAAGTCAATGTTTTAGTTCGAGCGAGTGATGAGACAAGAATATGGTCTATTTTATCATTTTGCATTTAGTTGAATTTGCAAGCTTTCTAAAAGACTTTGATTTTTTAAGAACATGATGTTTGTGATAATTTCAGACAAATGTGTGAATAATTATTTTCTAGGAATAAAATTAATATGCTATGAAAAGATATGTCTTTTAATTACAAAATAGTGAGAATAATGTTTTTTCTTCCTTAGCTAGGTTGGGTAGTTTTCCTGCAGCAATGTGACATAGGGGAAACTAATTTAGATAACATATTTTGAATAAGTATTCATGTATGTTATTATTTTGGAGGAACTAATATTTTATAGATATAAAGGTGAAGTCAACTCAACCAAGTGGGAGTCAAAGTGATTGCTTGTGTTAATAGACCAGCCTTGAGTTGAGGAAATCCAAGGGTTGTGAGCTCCAAAATTCATGTTATATTTGGCACCAAAATTAATGCACCTATTGTAATATTCAATTCCATCATTTATTTTGGTAGTTGATGGAGTCTTGAATCTAGGAATTTTGTTCCTAGTTTGTGCTTAAATAACTAGAAGTCTATGTTCCAACAGAGTTTTTAGTTAGTTAGTCTTTTTTAGTAGAAAGAAGAAGTTGTTGAGTTTTAAAATACTGAATATAATCTTGTTGTTCATTGGTATGTACATTTACTATTGTTATTTATAAAAAGATCATTTCATGTTTCCATCTGAGTCATTTTACTACACTTCTTAGTGGGTGCCCACATAGAGATTGAACTAATTAGTTAAGCATAGGATATACATTCAGTTCATAGATTTAAAGTAGACTCTGTTGTCCCTGTAGCCACTAATAATAGAATTAGTGGACTGGTCCTATAGCATAGGTAGTTGAATTAATTCTCAGATGTACTTTTATGCTTTATTAAAATAGATTTGATTCTCAGCTTTAGGTTAGATTTCTTGTAGCTTACGCACTTGAATTTCCATAGAGTAGTTCATAAGTTGAGATAAATTTGAAGCATATATTTTGCAAACACCATTTCAATTTTACATCCTTGGTTGATAAATTAAATGAGTCCAAATGAGTTGGGTTAGAACAACTCAAGATATATAATCCTAAGTTAAGTAGTCCATTGCTATAGGATTTTAATCCCTTTCTTTGGCCAAGCACATGGTATCTTGGTAGAGGAGCTATATGGGCTCCATGATGAAAGAGACTATGGGATTTCAGTAAGTAAGAATGAATGATCACTGATGATGCATGTAGATTGGAAGATGTTAATGTTTTTCCATAATCTAGGGTTAATAAGACCCAAAATTTAATCAAGAAATCATTAAGGAATCTGCATTGAAACTAATGCTAGGAAATTGGATTGCTGAGTTGCGAGATCCTATTTTTGGGATGCCCAAAGTGGTAAATGAGGGATTAACTAGTGCTCATTTTATTAAGCTTCATAAACTTGAGGAGAATGTTGGAATTTCTTTCTTTAGTTTAGTAGGAAAAATTCAACATGCACATTTTTTTTTTCACTATGTAGCTATTCTTAACACCAAATAATCTCCTTTAGAGGAAACCACAAAAGAAGTGTGGGATTTTACACTACTACATTTAGGCTTGAATTGCGATAGAAGGCCATTGAAATTGCAATCATAAACCATCACCCAAGTGATCATTCTGGTAATTGGCTCCTCTTGAACAAGCATCAGACTTTTGCGAATTCATAAATTGCAACAACAAGTGCACTCATCATAATTGTGATGCCTCTAGCTATGACAGTTTAAAAGAAAGAAAAGGGAAGTGTCCATCTTCACACCATGAATATTGCAATGGTCTACTATCAGAAAAATGATGTCTTACATTTATAGGATGCCATTGGATAAAAACACAAACCTGTGTCTCCTTTTATAAAGGAAAAGTGATATTAGAATTTAAACTCTTCAACTTTAACGACATAAAAGTGACATTTCTATTTAGAATTTGCAGATGATGTAAACTAATGAAATGTGTAAAATTGGATGTAGTTTATGTTTGTAATTTTTTGAAAAAAAATTGAGTGAAAATTTTATTTATTTTTTAATTTTTAAAGTCTATTTTTTGATTTTTTTAAAATGCTGAAAAATAGAGTTTTTTTCTCATCAAACAAATATATGCAAATGTTCATATTTTGGTCTAATTATGGAATATGTTAGAGCTAACATGTATGCCTAGTGAAGAAAAAATTAAAAAAATTGAAATTTAACTAATATTTTTCATGTTATAACTGGTTAAAGTCAAAGTTATCAAAAAATTGATAGTTTTTTTCTCCTATCAAACTTTTTCCATCAAATCTACATATTTTTAAAAATAAATTAAATATTCTTGATGAAGACTCTCTCCTCTAGTGTAGCAAAAAATAAGAATTTTTTTCACATGATTTACTAGTTTTTTCCTATTTTTGAATAGACATCTTCCTGAATCTTAAAATTCCTACTTGTAATATTTTCAAATTATAACATATTATTTATAATCAAAATTTTAAAAAAATTGTATGGTCATAATCTTGACTCTGAGACCTATAAAAGTATATATTTAATTTTAAAAAAAATATTAATTTAGTATGTCAAATTGGCCTTCAAAGTGAGATATTTGCAGAAGTTCTTAATTTTGCTTATGTGGTTGCCAACTAGGATGCCACATAGATAGTTATGACCAAAACACTTTTGGCCATAACCCTTTCGGCTAAAAGTATTTCGGTTGAAACACTTGTTGGCCCAACAAACCGCTAGTGGTTAGTTTGGTTGTTTCATGTATAAAATAAGAGTTTTGTTTCCTTTTTTTAATAAATATAGAAAATAGCAAAAAATAGAAGAGCATTTTTAGAAGACAATGATTTTTGAAGCCATTTTTGGTAACTATTTTGTGGATTTAATTAGAATTACAAAGGATCGAATATTTTTAAGGTTTTTTTTCCTGTCTACTTATTTTAATTTTTATGTATTCTAAATTGGAGCATTAGCTGGTATTTAGTGTTCAAAATCTAAATTAATTTTTTGTTTCTATAGATTAAAGCATTTAATGGCTAGTAAAAGGAAAAGATCAAAGAAATATTATAGAAAAAGAGATGACAAAATGAAACATTATACAAAATGTAACCAAAATCAACCTGCTGAAATTCCTGAATAGGATGAGATTCATGAAGAGAATGAAAGTAATGAAGAGGAAGAAGTTGACAGTTCTACTGATAGAAACAAATTAAAAGGCATAACGAATTTGATGGGTTTAGATGAGGAACTACTTTTTAAGAAAATTCCATCTAAAGATATGATAAATGATAACACTATTAGAAAATATTGTCAAAACATGTGACATAAATATTTCAAAGATAAAAGTATATTTGGATAGGCACAATTATTTGTCAAGTTATTTAGGAGAAAAGATATGAGACCTATTATGGAGTTGTTGGGTGTTAATAACAGGAAAAACTATGCGCATAATATTAATAAAACAATAGTTGAAAACTTGCAAAATGCTTATAACAAAATTGACAACATAACTTGAGGAGGTGATTTGAGTAATGCACATAGATCATTGATGACTACTATAACTAGTAGAAAATTAACACATAGGAAATAGGTATGTGTAATTTTTGATGTATTACATATATCTAGAAGAATTATTTAGAGATAGATCAAGAGGAGAAATATGCTAGATGATAACATTGAGAATAATTGGATGAATATTTGTAGAGCTCCTCAATAAGATAGAATTTATGAAGATTTGAAAAGACAAGTTATTGAATTTTGGACCACACATTCTCATGTTTCTTCCAATAGACGTCATACTATACAAATTAAACGTCAAGAGACAGAGGCCAAAATTGAACATCCAAAACATTTCATAGATATAACTCAAAGCGAATTATTTCAAACATTCAAGCAAAAATTTTCAAATGTCAAAATATGTTCGAGAATGTTTGAGAGTTTGTGTCCTTCCTTTGTATGCATAAATAAGATGCGTGAAACTTTTTGTTGTCAAAATTATGTTGAATTTGGTCTACACTTGCAATCATATAAAAAAGGTATGGCAATACTTGATCCTAATTTTGTCATCCTTAGTAGTACAACACAATTTGTGAAGTCCATATTATGTGATAAATTAGAAGATTCAAATGAGTTCAAAGTGCAATGCATCAAAAATTGGTGTAAAGATTGTGGAAATTTACGCAAATTTTCTAAAATACAAATTGAGAATATTAATGAATCAACACCAATTTAATGGATGAGATATGAATATGAGACATACCAAAATAAGATAGGAGATTAATCCAAAAGAATTTTATTGAAGGAGAGTAAATTTCATTATGATGAGTTTGTGACCAAGTTCCATCCATTGATATATCCACATATCCAACATTGTCATGGTGCATGATGACAAGCTAAATAGTTTCATGATTCCAAAAATTGTTTTCCACCTAGTTGTATACTTTTAGTTGTATATTTTTTGAAGAATTATATATTTGCACCTCAAATAGGGCTTCAAGGGCAATATTATCATTCTGAACAATTTGTAATATTTGTGCAAGTGACCTATAGACATGCACAATTTGAGGTGGGTGAGATAGAAAGGTTGGATGAAAATAAATGCATCATCATCAAAGAGGTTCATTTCTATATTAGTGATGATAAAGTTCATGATAGGAGTTATGTGGCTTATTGTTTTGCAATGTTTTCTAAAGATCTTAGAAATTGTGGAATAAATATTTTAGAGCACTAGATTTGGTCTAATGGATGTATAGGTTACTATACATGAACTTGCACATTTATTTAACTTTATTTTAACTTATATTTATTTGGACATGCCTATTTTGATTTGATACATGCACACAGATAATTGTTTCTACTTATCATGTTTCATATTCATAGAAGAATTCAAATCTGCAAAAGCATTTAATTGGTTAGCAATGCAACATGCTAGAACCAATGTTAAGCTTTTATGGATTTTTTTTGAAAGTGGACACGAAAAAGGGGAGCATGATGGAGTAGGAGCATTAATAATGTATGCACTTTGACAACATGAACTTGCAGGTAAATATGCATTTAATGTGCATGTTTATTACTAGTAGCATATATTTTAAATTATATATATGCATGTTGTATGAACATACGAGAAGAGGATAAAGAGTGCAAATCAAATTGTTGAATGGTGAAATGTTCATTTTTCTACTCAAGATACTGAATACAATAAGAATTACTTTTGGGAAGTGAAAGGTGAACCAAGTTATATTTATTTTTAATGTATTTTTCAAATTCTTGAGTTTTTTTATTAAATATTTATTTTGAAATATGACAATTACTTTTTGTATTTGTAACATAAATAGATTGATCTAATCCTTAGAATTGTCAAACAATTCCTGGTATTAGAAATTTTCATCAATTGACGACTACAGGAAACCATAAACCCCCCATAATTAAAGTAAGAGAGAAAACATGTTTTTGTGATGACTGCATTAAGAACAATCTAGTGAGTGTATGTGAAAATATTGTGAATGGATATGTTTCACATTGGAATTTGAAGGAGATAGATAGAAAGCCTCCTTTTGAAGATGCTGACATCGACATTGACATTCATGATCCTATATATTCAACTAATTATGAGCACATTTTTGATTTAGTTATGGCAGATTTGTGTGCATATATACATACATACATACATACATACATACATATATATACATATATAAATTAATATACATAGATATATTCATTTTAAAACTAATTTATATTTTTATATTTTTATATGCATATAGAAGATATTTTTGCAATTCAAGCCTTACCAGATATTGTAGAAAATTTGGACTATTATCTTTTAAGATGCACAAAAACAAAACACAAGTTTCTAGAAGGAACTATAGATGATGATGGACAATCATATCCAATTGGATCAGTTGTTATTGAAGGAACATATTATCAACAAACAAAGGTAATTGATAGTGGTATTGAATTTATTGAATACAAGCCTAGAGAAAAGGTTTTACATTATAGTAACCATGTTATAGCAACAAAATTACAATTTGAAGCAATAGAGAGAAGAGGATGTTGTGAAAATCAAAAGTGGAAACTATCTATTAAAGAACATGAAAAACTTCTAGAGATAATAAAAACTAGAGAGTATCCTAACAATACAATGTTTGTGGAGCTCTAGTTCAGCTATGTCTATATAGCTAGATTATAATACTTCCACATTTAATGTTAACATGATATTTGTTTTATATATTTGTATACATTGGATCATTTATCAAGTGGATATGTGAAATTAGATATGTTTTGTTATTTTTATTTAAATTAGACATGGATATCTCATTTAAGACAACCTCTTAGGACCTCCATTAAGAAAACCTCTTAAGACCTCCCCTTAGGACTACCTTTTACCTAACCTCCCCTTAAGACCACCTATTAGGACATCCCCTTAGTACCACCTTTTAGGACCTCTCCTTAAGACAACCCCTTTAGTAAATTTGTATATATTTATATACATTGTTTATGTTTGTATATAATATTTATGTTCTTATATGTATTAAGTTTTATTAATTAAATGTTGTAACATGCATCTTTAATTCATACTCTTTATATGTTCTTATGTACATGTATATGTTATATTCTTACCTGTGCATTAATCTACATTCTTATAACATATTTAATTTAGGATCTCCCCTTAAGACATCTCATTAAATATAGTTAATTGTACTTAGATTAAGGCATTAAAAACAATAATATATGTACATAAACATGAATATTGAAAACATACATGTGTACATTTAACATTAAAATATTTACATAAATCTATGAAATAAAATATACATTCTTTATATTTTTATATAATCTAAGTTATGTTCTTATATGTATTAACTTTTGTTAATTAAATGTTGTAACTTGCATTCTTTAGGTCATACTTTTAATATGTTCATATGCACATGTATATGTTATATTCTTACATGTGCATTAATCTACATTCTTATAACATATTAAATTTAGGATCTCCCCTTTAGATATCTCATTAAATATAGTTAATTATACTTAGATTAAGGCATTAAAAAAAATAACATATACATAAACATGAATATTGAAAATACACATGTACTCTACATTTAACATGAACATATTTACATACATCTATAAAATAAAATATGCATCAATCTACATTCTTGTATAATTTAGGATCTCCCCTTAGGACATGTCATTAAATATGGTCAATTACACTTAGATAAATACATTAAAATAAATAACATATACATAAAAATTTGAATATTGAAAACATACATGACTACTTTTAACATGAACATATATACATACATCTATGAAATAAACAATACATTAAATTAATCTAAATTCTTATGTATAATTTAGGATCTCCCCTTAAGACATGTTATTAAATACAATTAATTACACTTAGATTAAGGTATTAAGATGAATAACATATACATGTAAACTTGAATATTGAAAAAATGAATAAGGCATTAAGATGAATAACACGTACATAAACATAAAAGATTAAGACATTAAAAGATCAATAACATGCATGGACATTCAACATGAACATATGTATATGTACATCTATGCAATAACATCTAAGACATGTACATATATATAGTAAAATATATCTAGAGAATAATGTACCCATATCAAATGTATAAAAATATCATATATCAAATGCCTCCAAATAACATATATAAAACATTAAAGTCTCCATATAAACATGTATCTAGAAATAACATATAAAACATCAAAGTGCCCATATAAACATGTATCTAAAAATAACATATAAAACATCAAAGTGTCCATATAAACATGTATTTGGAAATAACATATAAAACATCAACATGTCCTTATAAACATGCAAATCCAAAATACTATATCAAATGTCTCCAAAATAACATGTATAAAATAAAAGGTCATGATCTAATTAGCTACATCCCCCTCATGATCCTGGATGTCCCCAAAAGGGTCTATCAGTTGCGTTTAAACCCTGTGCCAAATTATAGTGTCAAATTATGTACTTGTAAACCAATTATATCATACATATAAATCAAATATATATTTAAATTGTAACATACCCGAGACTCAAGACATGTAGGATCTATCAGTGTCTGTAGATCACCAAAATGTAACATACTATCACTCAGACCCTATAACACACACACACACACACACTCATATATATATATATATATATATATATATATATATATATATATATATATATATATATATATATATATATATATATATATATATAAACATATTTACCATAATTAAAATTAATTTAAACATATAGACATATAAATATCGTAGCATCATGTAATGCTCTGCCAATCTGACTAATATCTAAATCATGCAATGATAAAAAATTATTAGTGTCCAAGTCAATAGTGCCATCTAAAAGAATAGAGGTAAATAGAGCAAGCTATCTAGCTATGATATCCCAAATGGGAGGCATGCTATAGGGTCATGAGTAGCTAGGGTTGGTGTTGTAGGGGCTTGTGTAGTAATAGGAGTAGTAAAAGGTGGAGGAATGTCCTCTTGCCTCTATGAACCCTCTGATCCTACTGTACATGACAAAATATGACTAATCTGAGAGCTAATTTCATGAAGTGGAATCCCTATGATTCTAGATAATGCTCAATATGAATCCAAGAGCTCAAATACTAAGCAAAATCCCAAATGATGTAATGTATCCAAATATGAGGCTGTAGAAACTTCTAGTGGAGAAGGTATGTCTACTACCCCATATGCATCATCAACACCTATGCTAGATGATGTAGCTACACTGGTACCTTGAGACTATAACATATATCTACCACACTGATAAGAAGAAATATCCTGCAACTATGTGGCAATGGTGGCAATGCTCGAATAAATCTATGTCCTAATTGTGTCATCAAGAACACTTTAACCTACAACAACCATCTGTAGACCTCTCAACATAACCAAAAGATTTAGACCCACCATTGCCCATTTGTTAATGGGTGTAGGAGTGTCCATAGGTTTGAATCTATCTAAAAGTCTCCCTAGACCCTGCCCAACATGACTTGGATAATATGTCTAATCAGCATTATTGTGTAAATGAAATTCTACAAACAATTGTTTGTAGAAATATAGAGGGAACTCATCCTTCTATGGCCATCTATGATGGGTAGCCAACCAGTGAGGATATATGAATGGTGTAACAAGCTCATTAGTACACTTTATCATAGAGTAGCCTCTAACTTTAGCTCTATCTATATAAAATGGAAACATGGTCTTCACCATGGCAGTGGAGACCTCAGTGTCAACCTATCTATACTTCATAATGCCAATGACACTATGAGATAGAGAAGAATAAAATATCTCAATACTAATATCATCAAAAGGGTTGTATGATTCAATGGTCTGAATCATATGAAACAACTCCTCTCACATTGCTATGATCTTCTCCCTATTAGGGAGGGTGCCAGAAGAGGAAAGCGAGGAGTCTAGAACCCCTATAGCATGAGATAGCATGGCAAGTGTATCTCTAAATAATCACTCTCTGTCCCTATTGGAGGATGTTGATTTGTGTGTTGTACCAGACTTAGCACTCTAACCCCCTTTATGCACACTAGCATCCCCTGAGGATGTAGGACCACGATCCCCAAAACCAGATGCCATAATGTATATATGTATATAATGTATGTGGATATGAGTGTGAAGCTACAAGGCTAACAAATATTTAGAGATCTACACACACACACACACACACACAAACATACAAGTGTATAAATTAAAATAATTAAAAGTTAAATTTAATTTGAAACACATGTACATATAAATATACAACATTAAATTTGTGGTGTTATTCAATCATGTAATGTATGTATTTTAAAACAAATTATCTTAGAGACCATATCTAATGTATTTTAACATGTTCATGCAAATGTGAAAAAAAAAATTTGTACAGGTACATGTATATGTGATTATCTAAAAAATAAATTTTCTTGATTAAATTATAACTAAGTGTACACATGTATATGCAATAAAAAATTAAAATTCTTGACTAAATTAGATTTTGATTTAACTACAGGGTTAAACAATTTTTCTAAATTTCATATAAATTCATATAAAGGTATTTTTAAAAATATTTTTACCTAATATTTTTCTACATTTTTTAACTAATATTTTTTGACATTTTTACCTAATGTTTTTCTACATTTTTAACTAATATTTTTCTACATTTTTACCTAATGTTTGACTACATTCTTGTTTATGTTTTAAATAATTTACTAACAAATCTTTTAAAAAAAATTAAATATATTTAAAAAAACTTTTTAAAATGAAAAAAATGAAAAAAAAAAAGCCACTAGCTTGTTGTAGCAAAAACATCTAGACCACTCTCCAAGAAATCTAGAAACTGCTATAGTAAAAATGGTAGCTGCAAAGTATTTTTGGCAGTTTTATAAAATTGTGGGGTTTTGACTAGAACTTTTTCAGTCGAAAGTGTTTTGATCAAAACAATACAGGCCATGTGGGTACATAGAACTACCATGTATGTTTGGCCGAAACTGTTATGGCTGAAATGGGTAAGTTGTAACTATTTTGGTTGTAATCCTCTTTGATATCATAGATGGTGACATAGCTTCATACTTTCACACCATTGTTCCTGCGATGGGTATGTTCCAGGGCTGAAAACAACCTATATGATAGGCTATCAGAACTGTGATGTCTTGCAACAACAATGTTGTTAGAGGGACAACTACCTATCAGACATATTGTTGTAATTGCAATGCTGTGATGAATTATAAATAAAAATGGTTCGAATGGAAAAGCTATGATCAATGTACCCATTTAAAGATTGTGTGTGAATTATGTGAGGTAGTGCCTCATAACTATGCTTTCATAGGCTCTATGGCGGGATTAGATCCATTACTATAGAACTAACTTGAGATAGATCTACATTCATAGGATCGTTCCAATGTAAAGATCAAAAAAAATAAAGTTTAGAGATAAAACTAATGACAATGTGTGACTGAAATGAATATACAACTATGAGCTATTTATAATCTATTTAGTGACAACTTGTTGAAGTCGCTCTTGTATATTTCCTCTCATTCTTTGAAGTCATCATTGGGTCATCAATTTGAAGGTCTTTCTACAATTTCTATGACAAAATTTTTGAAAGTTTCTTTTATTCAAGGACTAAAATGGTGGCCGATGCTACTTTTATTTTCTACTAGATTGTTCTTTTCTATGCAAAAAGATTTTTAGTGGTTGCACTAACATGAAAGTTTAGAAAAACTAACAGTCCAAATGTTAATGAGTATTAATTTCTTTCAATTTTTAATGCTACAAAGAAATAAGTCCATACAAAATAATTATGTCCTAACTAAAGAGTTTACAATTGTTCAAGAAAATTAATGTTTTACAAGAAAATGCACTTGAAGAGTTGTTAGCTTAGAAGCAAGAACATGGTGTTGAAACAGTACAAAAAGTGGTTGACATGAGAGGTGTACAAGTGAGGATGTCAAAAATTCTTGAAAACCTAAATGCTGAAATGAAAGCTATCAAGGATCAAACACCTATGCTAGAGTTCATTTGGTTCTTCTACAGCTTTCATTAGTTCATATTTCAAAGGAATTCTTTTTCTCTTCAACTTAGCCATCTATTGGTTTATCTGTGTCCAAGTGAATGATGTTAAACATGAATCATTATTGTGTCAAAACTTCATCTTTGTTCGAAATAGCATCTGATCACCTTGGAAATTTTCATGTAATGCATTTGCATTTGCTTTGTCATTTCTTATAAGAGTGTTTCAAGGTTGGGCACCACTTCAATATCCTTTCCATGGTTTAAAGGTAATGTCATTGTGGTAGAGGCTTCTACAAGAAAATAAGCCTCATGATTATGGCATTTACACAAAAGAAGAACTCGCTTCTTCAACTTCTTTGACTCAACTCTATGCTGAAGTTATTCTTCTTGTAGTGAGAATAGCTACTACAAATTCCTAGGAGCCAATGGGCCCTAAAACTATACTACATTTTCTAGAGACATGGGAGAAGTTACTACTAGATTTAGTACTTCATAACATTCTGGATCATATAGGATGCCCAAATTAATAGCTACAATATATACTTGGGATCCTCGTAGGGAGACTATGCCAATACATGCATGGTTACATTCTTGGCTTTCATTGTTGGGCTAACATATGGAGCCTTTATATCCAACCATTTATTATAAGTTGGGGAATGCACTTCATGCTTGGAATGCAAGTAATGTATCTTCATATGCGACTTTATCACATTGGAAAATTGTATTTGATCCTGCTAGCTAGGAAAAATTGATTTTTCATTTTATTGTACCTAATCTAATGACAATTCTACAAAAAATTCTAATCAACCAAAATAATCAGAAACTAAAAAAATTTAACTAGGTTATGGTGTGGTTCTTTCTAAAATTATTATCTATGATATGTTTTTCTAAAATTTCTTGCAAACTTTGCCTATTTTCCATGGTTTTCACTATTTTTCTGCAAGATCTTGAGCTAATTTACTTAGCACAGGTTGAGTGAGTCTTGTTGTTTGATTATTTGGATCCTAGAATATGCATTTAGCTTGATAAATTTTTCTATTGGGCTAATATTCAATAAGCACCTTCAAAAAGATCTCTCTCTATATATAAAGACTACAGGTTGTGCAATTTATCATGTATTGCATCTACATTTTTTATGCCATTGCTTATAAGAGTGTTTCAAGGTTCGGAACCACTTCAAAATCCTTTGAATGGTTTACAGGTAATGTCATTATGGAAGAGGCTTCTATAAGGGGATGTATTTTATACACAAAAGAAAAACTTTCTTATTCAACTCATTACACTCAACTCTTTACCGAAGTTATTGTTCTAGCAGTGAGAATAGATGTTGTGAATTCTTGGGAGCCAAGGGATTCTGAATCTATGCTACATTTTTTGGATACATGGGAGAGGTTACTACATGCTTCAGTACTTCATAAAATTCTAGATCATATATTGATGCCCAAATTAATAGCAGCAATTGATGCTTGGGATCGTCACAGGGAGACTCCAATGCATGCATGGTTACATGCTTGATGCATCAACTTCTAAGAGTCATAACTTTGAGTTAGATATGAGTTTTGGCTGAAATTTTATAGTTAGTTGCATGAGAAGGAGTTATCTAAATTTTTGATAGAGCTCACCTTGATATGTGGATGTTTTGGCATTTTTTTGGGAGACCAAAATATCATCTTGAACTCCAAAATTGGGTTTTTGCATTTTTTCAATTTTTTTAGAAAGTTGATTTTGTAATAAATCCTAAATCATATTTTTGATTTCGTAGATTTGTTGGAAATTCATCTTTCCTTGTTGGGGACTTTTTTTGGGAAAAATTGAGATTCATAGGATGGCTTTTAAAAATGACCAACATAGAAAATTCTTTTTTTAGGTGTTTTCTTTCACTATAAGGTAGATTAGAGTTGGAGAATTTTAATGAAGAATCCGATATTCTAAAAATCTGTGTTGTGTTAATATTTTTTGAGTATTATCTGGAAAGGGTTTGGCCTACATCATTTGGTATAAGAGTGGGAAGATGGCTTGGAGAGGAAGAGGAAGAGGAAGAGGAGGTGTCACTCCAATGAAAAGATTTATGTTAGATATGCAGAGCTAGATTGAATGATTGAACGAGAGAATGGATAATCAAGGAATACTAGTAGCACAAGGAGAGGATGAATTAGATGAAGAGGGAAATCAAAGATGTGTTAACCAAAATGAGGAAAATGAAGAAGAACCCTTGGAAGAGTTGAGATTTGAAGATAGAGCACTTCAGGATTTAGAAGGAAAAGAATGAAGGGATCAAGATCAAAGTCTCAAACTATGTTGGTAGTCTTAAGCCAGAAGAGTTGATAGACTAGCTAAATAAGATGGGTAAATTTTTTGAATTGAAGCCAATGGAAGAGGGAAAGGAGATGAAGTTTTCCTACACAAAATTAAAGAGACATGCAATGATATGGGGGGATTACATCTAGAAGGAATGAACCAGAAAATAAAAGGAAAAGGATGAAAACATGGAGCAAGATGATGAAAAAGCTTTAGGAAAAGTTCTTACCCTTAGATTACTCACAAATACTATTTCATAAGTTCCATGATTTGAAGAAAAAGTTGTCTTCTATACAAGAGTACTCAAATGAGTTCTATAAGTTGTCCATGAGAATAGAGCATCAAGAAGATGATGAGTAGGTGGCTACCAGATAGATGAATGGCCTTAAATTCTCTATCCAAGACAAATTGAGCATCAATTGTGTTAACAGTATGGAGGAAGCCTACCAATTAGCTCTAAAGGTTGACGAAAAATAGAATTGATAGTATAATGAGATGAATAAAGTAGGAAGAATGAGTTCCTCAAGACCATTTTGAGGAGGTTCTAACTATGGTTGAGGAGAATCCTCCCAAGGATTTAAAAGAAATATTGATTCCAAACAAGATCCCACAAAATAGAAAAGAGGAAGGAGAATTCAGTGAGGACAAGGCTATGGTAGCAAAAGATGATGGGAAAAAAGATAGAGGCCCTTTATCTATTTTAGTTGTGGAGAAGAAGGACATAGATTCTTTGAATGCTCAAATTATAACATGCTAAAAATAAATCAAGGAAAACAAGCTAGAGTGAACCTGGCTTAGCTAGAAGAGGACGAGCAAGATGTTTCACCAAATGTGGGAGAAACCATCATAATGAGGAGATCAATGATCATCCTAGAAAAAGATGAAGTTCTTGCAAAGAACTCTAATGATTCCTAGCCCTGGACCAACATTTTCAAAACTCGATGCACTTCTGTTGGAAAGGTATGTCAAGTTATTGTTGATGGGGGTAGTTGTGAGAACATGGTCTCTAGAGAAATGATAGAGAAATTAAATTTACAATGTGAGAAGCACCCTCATCTTTACCATATTGCCTCATTTAATAAAGGAAATGAGGTAATAGTTGATAAAAGATGTTTAGTCAGATTTACCATTGGAAAATTTTATAAAGATGAGATATGGTGTGATGTTATTCCTATGGATTCTTTCCATATGTTGTTGGGAAAACTATGGAAATATGATAGGAAGGTCATGCATGATGGGGAGAAAAATACTTACACATTTTTGAAGGATGGATCTAAAGTGGTTATGTTGTTGCTTAAGGCTGAAAAGAAGAATGAAATCATGTTGTATGCAAGAGAAGTTGTCAATGAAATGAAAGTAATAGGTTGTTGTTATGCACTAGTACTAAAAGGAGGATAATAACAAGAAAACATGGTGTTGCCTAAGGCAATGAAGGTTCTAGAGGACTTTTTTAATGTTGCTCCTAAGGAACCACCTAATGGCCTCCCACCCAAAAGAGATATTCCACATCATCTTGATCTTATTCCTAGAGAAACTTTGCCTAATAAAGTAGCCTATCGATTGAATCCAACACAACATGTAGAGTTGAACAAACAAGCAATAGAACTAATACAAAAGGGTTTGGTTAGGGAAAGCACAAGTCTATGTGTAGTACCCACATCATTGAGTCCAAAGAGGGATGGTACATGGAGGCTATGCACTGAAAGCAGAGAAATCAATGAGATTACCATTAAGTACCTATTTCCTATTCCTTAGATAGAGGACATTATGGATGAATTAGTGGGAGCTAAGTAATCTAGCTTTATTGATCTCCAAAGTGGTTGCCACCAGATATGCATTTGAGAGGGAGATGAATGGAAGACAACATTTAAGACAAGAGATGGTTTGTACAAATGGATGGTTATGCCTTTTGGGCTTTTGAATTCACCTAGCACATTTATGTGGTTGATGAATACAATATTATGACCTTGCATTGGTATGTTTTTTGTAGTTTACTTTGATGATATCTTGATCTATAGTAGGAGCAAGGTAGAACACTTACAACACCTAAGGATCATCTTGAGTGGCTTGAGCAAGGAGAAGCTCTTTGTGAACTTGAAGAAATCTAGGTTCATGCAAACTAGTTTGACCTTTCTAGGCTTTTTCATTTCTTTAACTGGTGTTCAAATGGATCAAGAAAAGGTAAGAGAAATCTTAGAATGGCCTAGCCCTTCTAGTATAATAGGAGTGCAACGTTTCCATGGATTGGAAACTTTCTACCAAAATTTTATCTAAAATTTTAGAAGTATTTTAGCACCCACAAAAAACTATACCAAAGGAAGGGAGTTGATATGGACATTGAATGCTAAAGAGAGTTTTAAATTCTTGAAAAAGAAAACTAAATCTCCTCTATTAACACTTCTAAATTCTAGCAAAGTTTTTTGAAGTCAATTGTGATGCTTCACTTTTTGGGATAAGTGTTATTCTTAGCCAAGTAGGTAAGCCTGTGGCCTTCTTAAATGAGAAATTGAATGAAGTAATAAAGAATTATTCTACCTATGATCTAATTTTTTATGAAATTGTTCAAGCATTAAGATATTGGTGGCATTGTCTGGTCCCACATGAGTTTGTGTTGTTTACTGATGATATTGCTTTGAAATATCTCAACACACAAAAGAAGTTGAATAGTTGACATGCCAAGTGGATATCTTTCTTATAGGGATATATTTTTGTCCTAAGACATAAGTTTGGAAAAAAAAATCAGGTTTTTGATGCCTTGAGTAAGTGCACTACACTATTGACCATAATGGGAATTGAGGTCACTAGTTTTGATGCTATTAAGTCCTTGTATAAGATTGATGATAATTTTTGGGAAATTGTAGAATAGCTAAAGGCTTCATCTTGTGCTAAGTTGGATCATGTGAAAGGTAACTATTTTATGCAGGATAGTATACTAGTGAGATCCATGTGACAAAACATTATCAAGGAATTTCATAGTGGTGGAGTAGCTGGACACTTTGAAAAGGACAAAACAATAAACTTGGTTGAAGAAAACTATTATTGGCCCAAGGTAAAGAAGGACAACACTAAATATGTGGCAAGGTGTAGAATCTGTCAAATGGCTAAAGGGCATTCACATAATACAAGATTATACATGCCTTTACTAGTACCCACCATACCATGGACTAACTTGAGTACGGATTTTGTGTTAGGTATCCCACACACTCAGCAAGGTAATGATTCTATTTTTGTGGTCGTTGATCAATTTTCAAAAATGGTCCACTTTATTTATTGTAAAAAGACCAATGATGCAACTAGAGTAGCTAAACTATTCTTCTCTAAAGTTGTTCATTAACATGGTCTTCCAAAGACCAATACCTCAAATAGAGACACTAAGTTCTCAAGCTAATTTTGGAGTACTCTTTGGAGTAAATTATGAATATTAGTTATAGTTTAGCAGTTCTTATATTTCTCAAATGGATGGATAAACAAAGGTATTCAATCAAAGTTTGGGAAATCTGTTACACTGCATTGTGGGGGAGAAGCCTAAATAGTGGGACTTGGCATTACCCTAGGCATAATTTTCCTATAACAAATTTGTTAATAGATCCATTAGAAAATATACATTTCAAATTGTCTATGGTAGAAAGCCTCAAGGTGTTCTAGATATTGTGTCACTTCCCTTAGGAGATAGAATTAGATTAGTATGCACATCCTATTTACAATAGTTCCTTGTAAAAATTCTAATAAGCAAATACAAGTGCATACTACTATGCCTTAAAAGTGGAAACAGACATAGTTGCCACAATTAAAACCTTAAAGGAAAGTGATTGCAATTTATCAATCTAAACAAAATTCAGTAGCATTACGACATACAAGTTATTATTCTACAATCATAGAACTAGAAGAATGAGATAGAATAAGAACACATATATACGCGGGGAAAACCTTTCCAAGTAAAAAACCCCACCCTCCAAACCATCAATATAATGTATTATTCAACAACAAATTACAATACATTTTAAGCCTTTACATGAAGATTTACATCTTTCTCCATTCTAGAGAAAATTAGGTAGCATAACCCTGTGCAAATAACTTCTCATCTCTCTCTACATTCGCTACAACAATGCTTTGTACTTATAGAGTTCTCATTAAAAAGGAAATAGTTTCTAAAGCATCTACATTCAATGCATCTACAAAATTTTAGAAAGTTCCTTATGCACAACTCTTGCATAAAAGCAAAGGATAAGAAAATAAATCACCAAGAAACAAAAGCTTTCTATTTTTCTATTCCAAGTCTTTTCTTGTGGAAGAATCCAGCTTCATTTAGCAACTTTCCAAGAAAGCACAAATAAAGCAATAAAACATGGTAAGGCTAAGTCACCTTATCATAACATATGCTCTCATGCTCCAACTAAATACCTATTCAAATAGCACAAGCATAAGATCCATGTTATAACAAAGGCTACCCACACTACCACCACTATACTATGTTCATGAGATACATTGAAGCATCAAAAACATCAACTTCTTAGTCCAAAAAAATTGTAAAGTTATCCTCCAAAAAATAAGACAAAACATTAGCCAGAATGACAACCAAATTGATTTGTCCAATCCAACTGATAAACCCACAAGATTGAAAATAACATCCATACTAAATGTTAACACATAAACTACAACCTCAAGCTCTATGTGCAAACTAGTCGATGAAGACCAAACACATACAAGAACTCCCACTACGTGGGTAATGTCGAATCTAAAAAATAAAAGCATACTGAGTCTAATGATAACAACACAAAAAAAGTGAAACCATGTAGTACCAAGGACCATCTGCAAAGATATGCAAATCTTGTAGTAGAAACATTGCAAGAAACATCTCTCTCGTCCAGTCTCCACAACTCTCCCATGTTCTCCACATCCAAAAAGGAAAAGAGATAAACGAGCCACCATGTCATCACCAAAAAAATAATGAAGTACAAGTGATAAAAAATGACCACAAAAGAGTGACCACATAGCTCCAACAAATCTCAAAAAACAATGTTATGTGAACCCAAACATCCAAGAAGATAACCAAGGCCAAAGAGAGAAACTGCAAATCATAAGCATGTAGCATGTCCTTTTACAAACACTTCTAAATGTCAATTGTGCCAAGTATGATCTCCTTTACAACCCCAAGAGAAAAGTGATAAGAACATCCAAAGTTGTTCAACCTCAAGAGATCAAACATAGTATGATATCATGAATCTACATGGATGTAAGCCTCTTAAAGAAGATCAAACAACTTTATTTCCCATTTCAAGAAATGAGCCCATTACCATTTCCTATTGTCAACATAAATAAAAGTAAACCTCAAGGAGATAACCATGTTATCCATCTCTCACAATGAATCCTCCAAAACCATCTAACTCAAACTCAAGATCCATGAATATGAAGGAAAAAATAAATCACCTGAAAGTAACATTGCACAATACCTTTGAAGTGATAAATTGCCGAGTAGACCAAGAGTGGGGAATGAGAATTCTCCTAATAGATATGCAAGTCACCCTATGACTTATCCAAGAAAAATCTCCTCATAGGTCTCTATTGAACTCACATCCAACAAAAGTGTATGCTCCTCAGGCTTTCTATTGAAATCTTGTCAAGAGTATACATCTCAACAACATGTCTCACATCTCAAGAGAACACTAGCCTCACCTAAGTCTCCAAGTATCCACAGGCACCTATAATCAATCACTCTATGAAAAAATCCAAGTAACATAGCACTGTCATGAAGTATCAAGAAAATGATCAAAGTACTCAATACCAAGAAACTAAAACAAGATCAATGTCAAAGCTCCAACCATGGAATCAAGAACATAAACATGACATCATGATCTAAAACATCTCCTCAAAAGAGATAACATGCTTCATTTGATCATATCAAACAATAGCATAAAAAACATCTCTACCAAGGACTCCTTGAATCCTAAAGATGTCAACATCTCCAAACATATGAAGATACCATCTACAACTAGTGAACCAAAAAATGTGAAAGACCCTTCTACAACAACAAGATCTAAGGCATCCTCCAACATCTACAACACTAGGGAAGACCATCAATCACCATATGATTGGAAAACATAGCCACTACTAAAGCTCCCACTAAAGCATGATACCAAGCTCTCCAAGAACATGACACACCATCCTCCAAATCTGAAAATCATCTAGGCCCACACATCACACTAGGTGAAACCAAGATCTTCACACTAAGGAAATTCACCATGCTTTAGGACTCCATAACTGACTATCCAAGTACTCAAATATCATCCATCCTCTCTCTCAAAGCAACCACACAAATGTAAAGTGACCACAAACAAGGCCAGCTAACAAGTATACACCAACACTAAACCAAATCTAGTGGATATAGACAGTACACATCTAAGTTATCCTACTACAATTAAATGGATGGCCTACACACCTAACTACATAACTTGTAGATCCAATCATTGCAACATGAAAAACCACTATCACATTAGTGACATATGAAAATGAGATCAAATAGAATAATCATGTAGACAACATGACTCGAACACCAAATCAAGAAAAAATCTAATTTGCCAATTATGTCCACATCAAGCACCATAGTCTATGAATCCAACAAAGAATCTCCACAAAAATGCTAAGTGACTGATCACATACCAACATGTCCATGCAAAGAGAGAGAAAAAAATACCTCCTCTCACCATGCACAAAAAATGCATGCATGTAGAACTACATCTATCTCATCTAGTACCACTCTAAAGGAACAAGAGTATAGAAAATAGCTCTTCAGTAGATCCACAAAAAATGCAAGTTTTTATTTTAACATGTAGAACCTGCAAAAAAATTGTGTTTATTAACACCCATGCACATCCACACACACTTCTCATCTAGAAGACTCAGAGTCTAAATAAAATGCCAAACAATTGAATCTAGAATAATGGATTATCATACATGAACATCACCATAGATTTTTTTTAAAGGAAAATCTATAAACCCCTCAAATCCAATGGATAAGAATCCAAGCCATGCATGTATAAACATCCAAGAGGAGAACATAGTATTGGAACTCTAGGCCCACTTGTAGACCAATCCCACAACCACTACTAGTACATGCATTTGAGAGAGATATGATATCCATAAGCTTCTAGATCATTTGATGATCAACTCAATAGCCTCTATGCATTCTAGGTAACAAAAGAGACACCTTCAAATACCCATCCACAAAGAGTTATTATGTTGTCAACCAAGAGATCCAGATCAATGTCATTTCAACATGAACGACTCTATTTTCTCTGTCTTTGCCATCCTCCAAGAAATGTCTATTGTCTCCTAAAAAAAAAAATCAACTGCAAGACTTCCACTCATCAAATGATTAATTATTAGTCAATTTTTTCAAAAAATACTTCTTCAAGCTTTACAAGCTAAGAAATTTTAATAGAAGAAATATATAGAACTAGAAAATCTATGAATCCTCACATGCAAGAAACATGCATTTCACAAAATTGATTTTTGATACAAATTGAAGGGAAATGAGAGAAATCCAAAAATTCATCTAAGATTAGTATGCACATCTTGTATACAATATTTCCTTGTGCAACTTCTAATAAGAAAAGAAAAGTGCATACCACTATGCCATAAAAGTGGAAAAAAACATAGTTGATTTCCCACAATTAAAACCTTAAAGGAAAGTGATTGCAATTTATAGATCTAAAGAAATTTTAGTAGCATTACGAAATATAGATTTTTATTCTACAATCATAGAACTAAAAGAATGAGACAGAATAAAGAACATAGATATACATGGGGAAAAACTTTCTAGGTAAAAAACCCCACCCTCCAAACTATCAAGATAATGTATTATTCAGCAACAAGTTACAATACATTTTTAGCCTTCACATGGAGATTTACATCTTGTTCTATTCTAGAGAAAATTTGGCAACATAACCTTGTGCAAATAAATTCTCATCTCTCTCTACATTCTCTACAACAATGCTTTGTACTTATAGAGTTTTCATACAAAAGGAAATAGTTTCTAAAGCATCTACATTCAATGCATCTACAAAATTTTAGAAACTTCCTTATGCACAACCCTTGCATAAAAACAAAACATAAGAGAATGAATCACCAAACAATAGAAGCTTTCTATTTTTCTACTCCAACTCTTTTCTTGTGAAAGAATCCAGCTTCATTTAACAACTAGAAAGCACAAATAAAGCAATAAAACATGGTAAGGCTAAGTCACCTTCTTAATATTTCTTTTCACATTCTTCAATTTTTGGGCCACCCTAAGCATAGCAGTGCCCTCCACCTCAATGTTCCACCATGAAGAAATCTTGGTTTCCAAAGCTAGGTGGGAAATCTACACTTTCTCAAACTAGAAAGGGAAGGACCTTTTGAACAAAAGAGGAAAAACAGAGAGAGATATTAGGGAGCGGTCTGATCCCATTCTAGGAAGAAGGGAAAGCTTGTAGGAGTGGGTTTGCAACCAGATAGGGTGAATAAGGGCTCTATCAAGATGGACTTGGATACAATCCTCCCCAAATCTGCTATTAGGCCAAGTGAATTTGCCCCTCATGAGATCAACATCCATTAAGGCCAAGTTATTAATGAAGTTTGAAAGGTCTAACTTACTCTCCTAATCTAGGGCAAGCCCTCCACTTTTGTCATCATCAAATATGGGGGAGTTGAAATCCCCCATTATAATCCCTTTGTTTATGTTGTTGGAATTAATAACCTCTCTAAGCTTAGCCCAGAAAACCTTTCTCTCCCTTTTGGAATTGGGAGCATAAAGGTTCAAAATAAACCAGGAATCATCACTATGAATATGGGACACCTTGCATAGGAGGACATTACTGGCATTATAGATAGTAGATACCTGATAAAACTTATTATTATAGAGAATCAACACCCCTCATGTAGCTCCCTCCAAGTTTGTGGCCTCACTGCTCATGTTTTTTGTTGAAGGAGAGCTTGCCTACCACTTTTTTTCTCATTTTGGTTTCTCGAATCAATAAAAAATCTAATCTTTGGTCTCTCATCATGTTCTTGAGTAACTCCTATTTGTAGGCCCCATTTAGGCCCCCTATATTCCAAGAGATGATCTTCATTTCTTACTTCTAGAGTATTCCTTGATGGTTCTCTAGCTCCCATTTGCCAAGTTCTTTCTAGTATCTTCTTGTAGTAGCTTGTTCATGTTTTTCCTTCCTAGAGTCTTGAGTTTACCCCCGACATCATCCTTAACCATGCTTCTAGTTGTCGCTAGTGATAGAGGACGGTGGTCATGGTTCTTCCTCTTTTTTTAAACAAAACTTGAGCAATTGATATTTTCTGAAGTACAACTATCAATCTAATCTTCCCATTGTGCGATCTTTTCTAGGGAGGAGTTCTTAATAAGCTCTAAGATCTTAGCCCTCATATCTTTGGATACTACTTGATTTGTTAGAGGGCCAAGACTCCCCACCTGACTAGACCCATCACCAGCTACTTCGTTACACTAATTGTGTTCCACCACCTTTGAATAATCATCTGGACCATTATTTAGGGGGTCAAAGTTAGAGACCCTTGAAACCACCCTCCTAGGGGTCTCTTTCCTTCTTTCCTTCTACTCCTCAGAGGTCACATTATCTTCTACCACAAAAATGGCCATAATAATTGAGCCATCCTCCAAAGACTCATTTGGAGCATAGCCTTGGAGACCATCATGAGTATTAGCGATAGGAACAAGGTGGAAAGGGTTGTTACCACTTTTATCACCATGGACTCCATTCTGCCTAGCAATCTTAGCCTCCTTGCCATCCTAGTTCTCAAGTTACTTAGTAGGTTTGCATCTCTAGATCAGTTTCTTCCTTCCCTTGATAGAAGTGCTAGTGGACTTGGATTGCTTCTTTGCTTTATCTGAGTTAATAGGAACCTGGGTTTTCTGACTATTCTGCTTCACAGCCTTTGGGCACTGATTTTCCTTATGGCCAACCTTCAAACAAAAGAAGCAAGTACAAGTTACAGTTTCATATATTAGTTTTAGGACATGCACCCCAAGTTTTGAGTGAAACGTCATAGTTTCTAGCATGTTTGTTCCTTCTCTAACCCTTATGCAGATGCATGCATAATTGAGATGTCTTTTGGAGGTAGTGATTTTATCAATAGATAGTAGTTCTCCAAAAGACCTAGCTAGCCCCACAAAAACACCTTTGTTCCAGAATTCTAAAGGTAGTTTAAGCAGTCTAACCCACACAAGGGTTTGAACAAAAAAAGAGTCACTGAGATTCATCTTGGAAGACCACTTTTGGAGGACCAAAGTGGAGTGACTAATCATTGACCTTTACTAAGAATCGAAGAAAGGTCTTCCATGCAGGTGAGATCAAAAGATAGAAAACCCTTTGCCATGGCGGTGACCGAAACATGACCTTTAAGATCCCATTTCTTCTTTATATAAGTCCTCACAACATCAATGTTTGGTCTAGGCCCCAAGAATTTACCAATAAAGGCAGAGGCCATGGATCAAATGCTATGATCCACAATTTTGTTCAACATGGCAATGGCACAAGTACCTTTCTTCGTCTTGGGAAGAATCTTAACAGGCAGGAAAGAAGACTTACATGAGGGCTTGATCCCAAAAAGGGATGATCATTTAGTTGGCTGACCTCCTTTAGGAACCAAAGGAATCATGTCCACGCCCTTGGGGGGAGCATATGGGTCTCCATTAGCATTCTCTAATTGATCCCTTATACACGGCCCCTAACCATCCCCCTTCTGCAGCCTATGCTCCAACCCAGGGATCCAATTTTGATAGTCCAAAGGGATCCTGCCCTTTCCAAAATTCAAATTTTGAAAACCTCCCCAACCACCACTTGCATTTGCCATCTTTTCCTATCATTCATTAGAAATTGTACTATTTTTACACTTCCCATGTTATGGTCATTCTAACTACATATGTTGTCACTTAATATTCTTTACAATACCACTCCATTTAGGCAAGGACTCAAGCTCTTTTAGAGTCATAGATTTTTTTTGTATATGCAGATTTGCATGATTTGATATTTTCTAAAATATATTTTAACTCATAGTCCATCTTTATGGCCCATCAATGATATTTATAAGTTAAAGACAAAAATTATAAATTACATAATTTATTTTTAAAATAAAAAAAAATGAAATTCAAGAATTATTAATTAAATTATTATTTCTTGTTTATTTACAAATATATCATATTTTATTATCTACTTAAATATCATATACTAATTTTTTCCATTTTTTAATCATTGTTTGATGATTGTATATTATATTTATCATAATTATATACATTAAAATTCAATATATTTTTTAAATTATAAAAAATACATTCAAATAAAAAATATTTTTATATTTAAAATTTTTAGTGCAATTTGTAATATTATAAATGTATATTTCTAAAATACTTTAATTTGAATTGACAAATATTTATTGTATTTAATACTACACTATGTTTTTTTTTTTTTAAATGCGCCTGGTAAACTTTTTAATGTGACTAGTAGCGTTGGCGCGACACACCCACCAGTACCACCAATGCTTTGACCTGGAGCTATGAACCAGTGAGGCCACAAACAGGGGACCTCATCCCCATGAGATTTGAACTTGGATGGCAAGGATAACAACGCAACAACTTAACCATCACAACATGCCACTATTGGCCTACTACACTATGTTACAAAGAAAATTGAAAAATATTATATTGTGAAATAATAAAATCAATATTCTACTTATCTCATCCATATTTATATGTGAATTTTATGTGAGATTGATGTATTGTTTATAAATATAGATGTTTCTTAATTTAAACTATTCATCCACATCTACACAATCGAATCTAGAATTTGATGGCCATATTGGCCATTTTTGCACTTTTTAAGTATATATGACAAGCTAAAAAATTATAAGATCGTAAGAATCGATAGGATAAAATTTTAGAAAGTTGTATGACAAATAAATTTCTTAATAAACCATCAATACTTGTTATAGGTAACTTGGTATTAAATTTAATAATATACCAAAATATAATTTTATAATATGTACAATATATAGGCATGATAAAAATATATTTTTTTGTCAAAAAGTTGTAAGACTCTTCCTTCATAATTATCTTTTCTAGTTAGTCCTCAACTTTTTAATTAAGAATATATATTATAACTAGTGGATAAGTTATTAAAATGAGAAAATTCTATATGAATTTAGTTGTTTCTACAATAACTTTGGGAAACTTTCCTCTTCTTAATCCAATTGTGTTGGGAAACTTCCTTGCCTTTCCCTTTTCTTATATCCATCACTTATTTTAAAATTTTCATTATTTTCTACTACATAGCCTTCTTTCTATTTCTCTTTGTTTGCGTAATGTAGGAAATGAGCTCACAACTTACCACAAAGAAAAAAGAAGATATTAATCTTTTTCAACAATTTAGTGGTTTGCTGTAGCTTTGCATTCACTATTTATGGTTTTATGTATGCAATCTAGACGATGATGGCATGTAAGGAAAATACTTTCCCAGGGTAATTATGGGAATTCCAATGTTCATTACTTTGTGCAACATTCTTGCATTTGTACATCAATTGATACGCTTTGTAGTGAAGTTGTGAGTAGGATTTTATTGTGTCTGTGCTACATATGTCTTTTACTTGATGGAATTAATCAAAATGCATGGTTAGAAGTATAACGATACGAGCTTCTCAACTATCTCAGTTCAGTTGATGGAGTTATCCATGATTTTATCTTTGGGCATTGTAAGTTTAGCGGGCTACATAAAGAAAATGGTTTGAGCTGAAATGGAAAAATATTTCAACTCTACTTAAAATAAAACATGACATAAATTAGTAATATTTGCAAAAATCTTGAACATGTTTCTAAATTAATATTAATATTTCTTAAAATATTTTAAAATTCTTCTCAATATTTTATTTTAATTTTGACTTTAAATAAGATTTATGTTTACATTATTGATGCTCATTTTTTAAATCACATGTTGCACTAGTTACATGTACAAAAACATGTGAGTGCCAGTTTGATATATGTTTCTATTTTTGTTTGTTTCTATTTAGATATGTTTCATTTTGATGATTGTATATTTAAATTAATTCGAAATCTTTGTTGAAATAAGAATAGAATGAATTTTAAAAGCTTATATTTATGTATTCTTATATTACTTATTGCATAATTTTATTAACTTAAAAATCTCTTAAAGAAAAATGAACTTAGAAACTTCTTCTTTTATTTGAGATTTTTGTATATATTACTAATTTATAATTTTAAGATCTTCATTAAGAATTTTACACATATTATTAATAATAATTTATTATTTTTATTTATAAAATATTTAAATTTAAAATGATCTCTTAAATTATCTTAAAACCTAAAATATTGACAACCAATTTTTTTCTTAAACCATAAAATAAAATAAAAGGCATGAAAAATTTTAGTCATCGCTAAAAAACCGTCAAATTCTAGGCTTGTAAACAACCATGTCATTTTATAATACACAAAATATTTTAAAAAAATTGACAATTAACAAGAAACAACTTTCTCAACTAAAAAACATATGATTATTGAAAAATAAGAAATAAAAATTAATAGATATAAAGCATATAATAAATATAAAATTAAATTATAATGAGATTTATAAACAAAATTAAATTAAAACTATTTAAAGAAAGTACCAAGCCACTAAGTGACACTTGTAAATATTCTTACTTTAAGAAAGACGATAAACTGCAATATATCTTATCCTTAGAATAATATCATTCAATTGTAAGCATCTCAAACTATAAAGCCAAATATACAAATTCCTACAGTTCATAGATAACTAAAATATTAATTAATACATAAATAATATATAATAAAATTATATAAAGTATATTATAAAATGAAATATGAAAATATTATAGGGCTATAACAATCAATTATAAATATATATAAATATTTGAATGAGTAAACACATACACCACGCACACATCTCGCGCGCCCGCACATCCTGTTTCTACACCTAGAATAGAGTAGTGCTCATGTTCTACCTGAATAATAAACTATTAACCATTAAATAGCCCTTGGAAAGTTTTGCAGACACATCCACACCTTTTCGCTAACAAAATATATTCCTTCATGAGAAATCCATATTATTTGGCTGGGAGATAATATTCCTCTGACAGACAGAGCTACACTATTTAGCTTACAGAAAATATTCCATCACAGACACAGCCACACCATTTCGCCTGGACTGCGAATTGTGGTTATCGTGTAAGGAGAAACAAATTATACAAGATATTCGATCACCAATGTCACATGAACGGCGTGAATGACATGGGGGCTTGGATTCACAATTGTTTTGTGGTTTACTCGAGTTATTTATTTTGTTGCTTAGTAGCTTTCGATTCACTATTGACTTAGACGATTAGTTTTGTAATGCTATGTTTTGGTGATGCTCCCATTCGGTTTTACCGATTCAACGTATATCTGCGAGGCGAATTCGAAGGAATTTTGGTACTGAGAAATATATGGAATCTCTTATAATGGACCGAATTGAAAAGAGACTTTTTTGGTTGCCATAAATTATTTGCTTTGATTAGGGAAAGATTATTCTAAGTTGCCGGCTTTCGGAAACCAGCTTTATAACGCTATATTTCGCTGATGCTCCCATTTGATTTTAGCGATTCAACGTATATATGAGAGTCGAAGGAAATTTGGGACTGAAGAAAATATATTGAATCTCTTAGAATGGACAGAATGGACGGAATTGAAAAAACACCTTGTTTTGGTTGTTATCAATTATTTGTTCTCATAAATCATTTGCTTTGATTAGCGAGAAATTAATAGAATTGCAGGATTTGGAAAATTTTGTATATTAATGTAATTGTGTTTTGTATATTATTCTTTGAATTAAAGAAATAATTGTCTCATTTTATAATAGTTGGCTTATTTTGTGCGATTATGGTAGAATATGTTAATTGGCTTTGTGATGTCTTAATCTCTCCTCACTATTTTATTAGTTTTTGTCTTACTCATAACTAATGTTTTTGTTTGACCCTTTCATTGGTTTTGTTTAAAAGTAAGCAAGTGTATTCTTAAAGTTTTGGGCCATATACTTTTTAATTCATTAATAAAAACCAAAATCTTTTTTTCTTAAGCGAATTTTTGACGACATAAATTCTATTTTTCAAATTAGAAAATGTAGAAAAATAGAAAAGAGTGCAATTAATGATTTTGCAAGAGTTTATTTGATATTGTTTTTTCAGTGTTATTTTCTAATATTAAAATTTAAAAAAAGACATGTACATTTAATATATATTTAATATAGAAAAGTTACAAACAACCTTCAACCCACCAGCCCGATAAACTCTATTTCAACAAACAACTTGGCTTAGTGAAAAATGTAGAATTTCATTTTCCCAAACTTATTTAGGCCAAGAATTTGGTTTTGTAAACTTATTGCAGACCTCCTAGAATTTATATTCTTGTCAAAAACACAAAATATTTTTTCTGGCAGCTACAATCGCCACTATGATTCTAAAAGACTGACTCCAGCTGGCAAAGAACTCTTGTATTCAAATATATTTTAGTTTCAAAATAATTAAGTGCCTAAACAAAAATTAATGTCACTCGCCTCCCTCGCCACTTTCTCTACTGCGGATTTCATTCGTTCCAAAACTGATGTGTTTGACGTGGAACTGTAAAATGAGAGATTGGCAAAAAGAGGGGTAAAAATTTATTAAGACAGAAAGGAATACAACAAGGAGAGCTCAACAAGGAGCTCGATCTTGAGCAACAAGATCATCAAATTCTTGCACCATCTCAAAGGACAGTTGCCCCCTATCCCTAATATTCCAACCCGGATCATGACTAGAAGCCCATTTGGCTAAACAATTAGCAGGTCTATTCCATTCTCGCAAAATATACTTGAACCTAATGAACTGAAAAGAGGAAGAGAAGAAAAGAATCTGCTTAACAACAATGGCCAGCTGCCAACTAACATCCTCAAGCTCTTGCGAAGAAAGCATGTTCACCACCACCTGGGAATCAGACTCACAAATAATCTTACTCCATCCCCACAAGCAGCACTGTTCCACAGCATATAAAATAGCCTGAGATTCCATGAGATTGTTAGTATAATCACCCTTATGAATTGAGAAGAAAAATTTAACATTCCCAGAACTACAACGAGCCACTTCGCCAATACCAGCCGGACCAGGATTCCCACGAGAAGAACCATCAGTGTTAATTTTCAAAACTCCACAGGGAGGAAGAGTCCAGTGCCCATCCTGATTAACCCGACCCTTCCTCTGATGGTGAAGCTGCCTGGACATAGAAGGAAACCTATGAGCCGCAACCCCATCCTGCAGATGAAAATTGAGGCGATTACAGATAGCAAGATCAATTGGATCCATACCCCCATCAAGCTCACACTTCACAAGAATAGTTTCCTAGAGAGAATGTGATATTTTCCACCAAAGATGCAAAACACCAAGCCGAACATCTTGGAATATGCGACGATTCCTCTCCAACCAGATATGCCAAAGCATGAAAGATGGGCCAGCAATCCAAGCAGCATGGAGAGAAGAAGACTTGGAGGGAGCACTACCCAAGCGAGCCCATAACTCAGGCAAAGAAGAAGCATGCCGACAAGAGCAACCCCAAGCGCTCCACCAAAGGTGCCATATCTGAGTAGAATAGGAGCAATGGAAGAACAGATGGGAGACAGACTCCTCTCCATTACCACACAAAACACAATAAGAGGGGCCCTGAAATCCACGTTTAAAAAGATTATCCCAGGTAAGACAACGGTTGTGAGCCACTAGCCACATGAAAAAATTGCACTTGGACCAAGAAACTTTATTCCAGACTTGCTTCCACCAAGGGACCTCAGCATCCCCAAATAATTATCTAGTTATCTCCTGATACCCAGCAGAGACATGATATTTACTAGACAAGGTACCGCCCCAAGCCAATACATCTGGACCAAGCAAAGAGGAACACTCTCTAGAGGCCAGAATTTGAGAAAGCTCTTGACGATCCATGTCTATACCTCTAGGAGGCCAATTAGAGGAATGCTTCCATCTATAACCAACAACAGGTCCCAATTGATAAGGAGTCTTGTAATGAGCCACTTTATCCCATCCAGCGGCTAGAAAAGAGTCACACGGAGGCTGAAGATGAGGGTATATGGATAAAATGGAAGGGAATCCATCCCAAGCATTAGACCAAAACAAAGCCTGAGAACCTCCTTTACATATCTAGAACAGACCCCTCTTCACCAACATCGCACCTGTCCTCAAAGTATGCCAAACCATTGAGCCACGACCTTCAAGAGGAAGTGCAAAAACAGAGCAAGGGTCAGCACCATGAAAATATTTATGAGTATTAATACGAGCCCAAAGTTGATGCTGTCCAGAGCACCATCACCAATAAAGTTTAGCAGCCAAAGCTTGTCTAATCAATAGAGCAGAACAAAGACCAAGACCACCCTCCTTTTTGGGCCTACAAACAGTTGCCCAATTAACCAAGCTCCATTTAGTACTACGCAAATTACCACTCCAAAGGAATTGTCGAGAAAGAGCATCAAAATCCTTGAGAAAGTAAATAGGTGCAGCATGAACCATGCTTCTATAAGTAGGAAGAGCTTGGATAACAGCTTGAAGAAGAGTAACTCGGGCAGTAGTAGAAAGCCATCTATGAGTCCAATGATTTACCTTATCCTGAAGCTTGGTAATCAAATTTTGCCAGAAGAGACGTGGCTGCCTGGAAACAGCAATAGGAATGCCAAGATAAGTCAAAGGAAGTGAACCTATCTAAAACCGTAGGATACCAACAATCCTGTGCTAAATAGAATCAGGAGTGTTAAAAAAGTAAATGAAAGATTTGTGCTCATTAACTTTCTGGCCTGAAGCAGCCAAATAAACATCCAAAGCATGTCGAAAGGCTTCAGCTTCCTTAATCCTAGCAAGACCGGCAAGAGCAAAATCATCAACAAATTGAAGATGGGAAAGAGAAGGTAAGCCATTACCCCACCGCCAGCCTTGAATAGAATTCTGGGACACCTGATGCTTAATGAATCTACCCAAGCCTTCAGCCATGATGATGAATAGATATGGGGAGAGAGGGTCACCTTGGCAGAGGCCTCTAGAAGCACCAAATAGTTGTGAAGGTTGACCATTAATAAGAATAGAAAAAGAGGCAGAAGTAATGCAACTCATAATCCAACTCACCCAGTTAGAGCTAAATCCAAAAGAAAGAAGAATACTCCTTAGGAAGCTCCATTTAACTCTATCGTAGGCCTTAGCCATATCCAGCTTAACAAACATGGCTCTCTCCCTTGAAGTAGCCATAGAGTGAATAGACTCAGTAGCAATAACCACCCCATCCAAAATTTGTCTTCCAGCAACAAAACCACCTTGTTCTTCTGATATAATAATGGGAAGCCACCTTTTCAGTCTCTCAGCAATCAGCTTAGTAATAACTTTGTAGACCACATTACATAAGGCAATTGGTCTAAAAAACTCCAATTGATTAGCACCCTCTCTCATAGGAATAAGAGTCAAGAATGTAGAGTTCAAAGCTCGAAGCATCTGCTTGCTAGCATAGGATTCTTTAACCACCTCCAACAAATCATGATTAATGATGTCCCAAAATTCCTGAAAGAATTCAACTGGAAAACCATCAGGACCAGGAGCCTTCCCCTTAGGCATGCCAAAGACCATCGCCTCCAGCTCTTCCAAAGAGATAGGACGCATGAGATAATCATTCATTTCCTGAGTGATAAGGGAAGGAATACAGGACAAAATAATATTTTCTTCATTATCAGCAGGAGGAGAGTCCTCAGAGAAGAGGGTAGAGAAGTACGAAATAGCCCCCTGGAATAAAGCTGGCAAGGAATTCAGTTGGATACCTTGAGAATTAATCGAAGAAGAGATAGTGCTCTAATTCCGGCAAGATTGCACTATTTTATGGAAAAAGGCAGTGTTTCGATCACCTTCCTGGAGCCAATCAACTCGAGCCTTTTGCTTCCAAAAAAATTTGTCTCGAAGTTCCCATTCTTCTAGAGCTCTAGAAGCAAGGGATTCAGCCTGGCCAAGATCCTCCGAGAAACCTCGATCTCTAATCTCCCTTGTGATGACATCAAGATTTTATTGAGCAAGCCTCTTCATAAAGTGAAGATTCCCAAAGCATTCCCTATTCCATATCTTGAGCTGCCTTTTAACATATTGAAGCCTTTTAGAAAATGAGAACATTGTAGTACCATATGCAGGGGCACCATCTTTCCACCAACAAAAAACAAAATCATGAAGAGAGGAGTCACGAAGCCACATCAACTAGAACTTAAAAGGAGGATGCTTTAGAACATAAGCCCCTATAGCGGAAAATTTGATTGGCCAATAATCTGAACCCCTCCAATCAAGGATTTCTGAAGAGATAGTAAGGGTGCCACTAAGCCAGAAGCAAGAAACAAGAAATCTATCCAGGCGTTTTGAGATAGCAGCAACACCAGTCCTCCGATTATTCCAGGTATAGAGGCCATTAGAAGGCTTAACATCAGAGAGATGCAAAAGAGATATGTGTTGCCGAAGAAGAGCAGAAGAAGGCCCCAATCTAGCCAAACCACCATGCTTCTCTTCCAGACTTAAAACTGAATTGAAGTCCCCTACTAACACCCAAGGATGATAAGGATGACAATTTCTAACATATTGAATATGTTCCCAAAGTTTCTCCTTTCCCACAAGATCAACAGGTGCATACACATTAGTAACCATGATTACCTCTCCTGAGTCTAGGGTAGAAGCTACCATAGAGAGAGCTGAGCGAGAAGATATCCAGCCAAGAGGAGAAATTTTTTGAGGATCCCAAAATATAGCTAAACCACCAGCACTGCCTGTTGCCCCAACACATTGGCATTGGCCATGAGACCAAATACTAGAGGCATGTTGGACCATAGACTCCACAGAGAGCTTAGTCTCTTGGATACAAAAAACATCAGGACTATGATCAACCACCAAGTTATGAATAGCCTTTTGTCTAGGGATGCTATTCAACCCCCTTACATTCCATGAGAGAATAATCATCATTGGGTAGATTTGGGAAAATGAGAATCCAAAGGTTTCACTAAACCAAACTCAATCAATATATCTCTTGTGAGTTTAATCTTGTCTTGGTCTGTTTTGCGCCCACTCCTTAGAGGGGGAGAAGAAGAAGCCCACTTAAAGGGTCAAGGCAGCAACCCCAAGGGGAGAGGAGATCCCTTGCCCTTACCTGATGGTAGCACATCCTTAACCAAGTCAGCCAAAACAACATCATCATCTTCCAACACTGCAGGAGTCACCAGAGCCGCTGTCACAGGAGCTACAGGAACCTCACAATTCTGATATACTACAACTTGAGATGCCCCACAAGCATCATTAGGAACAGATCTCTCATCTGGGCAAGCTGGATCAGAAGAGATAGGAGGAGGAATACCCTCCTCTAGAACCATACTATCCAGCACCTCAAAACGGTTAAAACCTGAATCAGATAATCTTTCTTTCAAAGACCTCTTTTGACCACATCCCTTAGCTCAAGGATGAACAGGGTTAAATCCATCCTCATCCTACATTGGAGCCTTACCCTTACCTGTAGCATCTTGTGGATTCATCCCCTTGGTAGTATTAACCAGTTGAGATTGTCCTTTCCCTGTAGTATCTGCCAAACCACCAACATTTATAGTTGTAGACTGATCCACTCCTTTGAAACTCGAGTTACGGGGGCACTGCTGTAGTAAATGACCATACTCATGACAAATTTGGCAACAGAAAGGGAGGGATTCATAATCCAACTGCTGCACCCAAGAAGAATCCCCCAGACAAATTTCCAAAGAATCTGGTAATGGGTTATTCAAATTAATTTCAACACAAATTCTAGCAAAAGAAATAACCTTTTTATCGAGGGTTTGATGTGCGATCGCAGCTGGCTTCCCCAACAAAGCAGCAATTTGTCGAAGGATGTCTTCACGCCAAAATTCCAAGGGAAGACGAGGCAAGCGAACCCAAACTGGCACTGTTGAATGGAGATCCTTATCAGAATTAAAACTTGAATGCCAAGGTTCGACAAATAACCCCACATTGTTGTAGAAATAAGGGCCTCCTTCAAAAACATGATCACGATCAGACATGCAAGAGAATACAACAAAAAAATAACTATTCCCTGCCAACATAATCTCCATATCGCCTTCCACCTGCCAAGAGCGGCGGATCCATGCCTCAAGAGCGGATAGGGAAATTCGGATTCCAAGAAATTTGCATATCAAAGCATACTTGGTCCAATAATCAATGTCCTCCATTAAATGAGAGATACTTGTACATTTTAACTGGAGTTGTTTTGACATTGGTTAACTTTTTCTTATTTGTGACACATTGACAAAATAAAATAAATAATAATAGTCTGACGAAACTCGCAAGACAAAAATATGGACATGCCCCTCTCGAAAGAGAACCAAAAATGAGTATTTATAAATGCTGAAAGGAGAATGTTTAGGATGCAGGTGTTCAGTTATCATATTGAATTTGTGAAACATAAACTTTCAAATAAATATTCTCTTGAAGGCTGATCTATATGAAATTCAATAAAAAGGACAATTATTAACTGAATTTGTCATAATAATAATTAAAATTAGTAGGCCTGTCGTATTGAAGTTTAATTCCACCCGAAATTTCTAGTGTGACCGCCATTGAGATATCAAAAATGTTGTTTCAAAATTGTCGTGAGGGTGATATGGCCATCCAATAAAAATTTGAATTTGTAAAGTTTTCCTCGACTTCGAATTTAATATCAAACCTGGTTATGACAATTGATATGAACAACAAATCAAAGGTACAGAGCTGAATTATCAGACGTAAAATCTAATAAAATATACATCACATGATGGTGAAATAGAAGTCAAATTTCACGCGGATAATGTTTTTCTGACTTGAAGCTTAATTCTGAGCTCTAGACTCCACTAACCCTTACTCTATCGTAAACACTAACCCCTGCTAATCCATATGATACAACCTAACCTCTCACAAATACATTAATCAGGTGTAATTTTTGGGTACATGTTATATGTGTATAGTTGTAGTTCTTCTATATCCTTCTAAGAGGTACACAAAATATAAACATTATTATTAATTGTTGTAATTTTTCTATTTTTTTCTAAGAGACAAATATAATATGAAAAATATCAAATATGTAGGTATGTCAGAAGCTGTCAGCCTTTCTTGCCTTGGATTGTGGCTGGAGACTTCAACTCTGTTCTCAGTTTAGAGGAGAAGAGGGGTGGGTTGGCTCACTTGGGTCCTTCTTCTAAACTTTTTCGATAAAATATTAATCTTTTACATCTCTTTGATGTCAAACCTCTCAATGGGCTCTTTACTTAGAACAATCGAAGGGTTGGAAATGATGCTATCTCAGAACGCTTGGACAGGTTCCTTGTTTCTTGCTTTTGGAATTCTGGCTCTCTTTTGCTTTCTTCTCAAATTCTTGATTGGAGAGGTTCTGACCACTAGCCTACTAAGCTCATAGCTACTTATGTTGCTGTCCCCAAGAAGCCTCCCTTTAAGTTCCAGCTAATGTGGCTTTGTGACTCTTCTCTTCATGACTTAATGGCTCACTGGTGGAGATAGGGAGGCCCTGCCTATGGCACTACTATGTTCTCCATCCCTAAAAAAATTCAATATGTTAAAAGGAAGTTGAAGCATTGGAACAAGAATTGTTTTGGTAATCTCCATATTATGAAGAAGAGGGCTCAGGATCATCTTGATGTTATTACCAGGCAGATTCAGGATCTAGGTTTTCTAGAAGCTCTTGGCATTGCAAAATCCCAAGCTTCTATTGATTTAGCTGAGTGGGATCTTAGAGAAGAAATTTATTAGAAACAGAAGGCTCGAGTTGACTACTTTAGGAAGGGGACAAGAACACTACATTTTTCCATAAATCTGTGAAAGCTCGACGTAATAGGAGTTACATTTCTTCTCTTGTTACTTATGATGGGATGTCTCTAACTTCATCTCAAGATGTTTCCAAGGAAGCTACTCAATTTTACTTTACTCTCTTTACAGATGATTTACCTCCAATAGAGATTGAGGAGAATACTATCTTGTCCTGAATTCCCTCTATTGTGACTAGGGAGATGAATGATTCTCTTATGAGGCCAATTAGTATGTCTGACTTGGAGGGGGTGGTCTTCAGCTTACCAAAGGGCAAAGCTCCTAGGCTTGATGGCTTCCCTATTGAATTCTTTCAGGACTTTTGGGATATTATCAATCATGACTTTTTGGATGTGGTTCAAGGGTCCTATTCCAAAAAGAAATGCTCTGGGCCTTGAAAGCTACTTTCTTAGTCTTTATTCCGAAGAAGGAAGAGGCTAATCAGCTAGATTTTTTTAGGCCTGTTGCTCTGTGTAATGTGGTCTATAAAATTATCACTAAGATCCTAGCTAAGAGGCTTAAATTTTGCCTTCCTATGGTTATCTCTAAGGAACAAGGGGGTTTTGTGGTAGGAAAACAATTTTTGGATGGGGTGGTTATTGCTTCTGAAGCTATTCACTCTATGTGTACTTCCAGGGATCATGCTATGTTTATTAAGCTTGATATGGCTAAGGCTTATGACAAAGTCAATTGGGATTTCTTGTGGAAAGTTCTTCTAGCTTTTAGCTTCAGTCAAGAATGGGTTTGATGGGTTCTTAGCTATGTTACTACTCCTTCTTTCTCGGTCCTCCTTAATGGTGAACTGATGGAGCTTTTTGGGGCTTCTAGAGGTCTTCATTAGGGAGATCCCATCTCTCCTTATTTGTTTATCAATATGGCTGAGGGACTCGGTAGACTTCTCAAGTTTCACGTTTCCCAAAATTTGATTCAAGGATGGCAATGGGGAAATGATTTGTCCACTCTTTCTCATCTCCAATTTGTTGATGATATTGCCCTTACTGGGAGAGCTCAGATTCGGGAAGCTAAAGCCTTTTGGCTCACCTTGGATACTTATTTGGCTATCTCTAGGAAGAAAAGTAATGACCACAAATCCTCTATTTATTTCTTAAACACTCCTGAGCTAATCCAGTGGTGGATTGCTTAGACAGCCTAGGCTTTTGTGGCAAAGCTTGCTTGACAAACTTCATGAAAGGGTCAATCATTGGAGGGTAAAATCACAAACCTATGTCACCTTTTATAAAGAAACGTGATATCAGAACATGACAGTTCAACATTAGTGACAAAAAAAAATGGTATTTGTGTTTAAAATATGAAGATGATGTAAACTGATGAAATGTGTAGAATTGGATGAATTTTATGCCTATAATTTTTATAATTTTTTTGAGTAGGAATTTATTCATTTTATTTTATTTTGAAGTCCCTTTTTTAACTATAAAAAATATAGGGTGTAGTTCCCATGAAACAAGTATATGCAAATCATCTTTTCTTGTTCTGATTTGAAAGTATCTTATAGATGACATGTATAGCTAGTGCACAAAAACAGAAATAATTATTTTTTATTTATATTTTCTTTGTTATAAGTACTCAAGTTTAACCTTATCAGAATCTAACAGTTTTTTCCTCTTGTCAAAACTTTCCTATCAAATCTATACCTTCTTGAAAAAAATTACATATTCGTGAGAAGGATTCACTCCTCCAGAGATAAATATAATTTTTAAATTTTTTTAATATGATTTGCTATTTTTTTTTCTTTTTTGAGGGAGCATCTTCTAAAATGTTGAAATATTGACTTATAATACTTTGAAATTATAACATATTATAACTAATCAAAACACTCAAAAATTTATATAATGATGATATTGAATCTGAGATCTATAAAAGGGTATTTTTAGTTTTTGAAAAAAATCTAGTTTTGATAGAGAAATGAGATTTGACCAAAATAAGTTTTGGTATCACAAACAATGACACAGATCTATACTTTTACCCTAGACTCATGGGTGGCTCTCTACTGCTAGTAGGGTGACACTCCTTCAATATGTAATTCAAGCTCTTCCCATATATAAAAGCATGGTTTAGGCTGCCTTGGTGTATTTTCTTAAGGAATTGATGCCCTCTCCTACCAATTTCTTTGGAGTGGAAATTTGCAACATACCAATTGGAACCTCATCAATTGGGATACTATTTGTAGGCCAAAAAAGGAAGGAGGCCTTGGCCTTTAGTTTGCTATCTCGTGCAGTCAAGCTCTTGCTGCCAAGATCTATTGGCGTTGGTGTACTAGTCAGTCTCAACTTTGGGCTTGTATCTTATCACACAAGTATTTACCTAGTGTTGAACCTTCAGATATTTCCAGATTTTCTCTTGAGGGAAGAGGCTCTTTGGTGTGGAATACCCTCAAGATTGGTGCTCACCTGGTGAAGAAAAGTTTACTTTGGATCTACAACAAAGGCACTGAGGCTCTATTTTGGAGTGATTCTTGAAATGGGCATCCTCCTCTCCTATCCTCTCATCCTCACTTGTAGGCTCTTTGTGATTCTTTCCTTTCTATTGGATGGAATAAGGTGGCTCATTATAAGGAGGCTTTTAATCTAGAACTTGCTATGGGTTATAGATGGAATAATTTTTCTAATTGGCCACTGGGTGGCTCACTGGGAGATCAGTTTGAACTATCTCAAATATTGGCTTCTAGGGAGTGCAGCTCATTGTAGGAACCTGATGTTTTGGCTTGGGGAGGTGCTTCTTTTGGAAAATATTCTATTTCTTCTAGATACCTTGCTCTGACGAAGCAGGTTTTTGGTGAGGTGGAGGTCTCTTTGTGGAAGAAAGTTTGGAATAGTTTTTCGTGGCCTAAGTGTAACTTTTTCCTTTGGATTCTGGTTTATAATCATTGCCTTACTTGGGATAATCTTTGCAAGTGAGGCTCCTAGGGACCTTCCATCTGTGTTCTCTTCCACAATAGTGAAGAGACTGTATCTCACCTTTTTTTCTAGTGCCCCTTTGTGAAATTGATTTGGCAGTTCTGGTGGAGTGTGTGGGGATGCATGTGCTGGCATGTTTCCTCTTTGTCTGTTGGGACCATCTCGGTCATTCCCCTTCCAAGAATTCTTTTCTTTAGGTTGCTTGGACTATCATTCCTTCTCTTATTTTATGGCATGTTTGGCTTGAGAGGACTAGGAGGATCTTTCATGATTTGCAGTTTGAGACTAGGCACCTGTGGGAGAAAATTGTTAATTCTCTTTAGGAAACACTCCTAGCTAAATGAGACATCAATGGGGGTTTCGATCCTACTGATGCTAGTATTTGCTCTCGCCTCTCCTTTTCTCTTCAGGGTTGCACTCCCTTCGCCCCTCATACCCGCTCTGCGAATAGAGCTAAGAAACACTCTCAACATGTTAATCGTTAGGGACATTGGTCTCCTCCTGAGGTGGGCACTCTTAAAATCAACACTGATGGTTATTCTCAAGGAAATCCTAGTCTAGCTAGGATTAGGGGAGTTGGGCATGATAGTTTTGGTGATATCCAATTTCTATTTTCCATATACAAGGGTTATCAGGCTAATAACCTTATGGAAGCCCTAGCTATCTTGGTTGTAGTGGAACATTGTTGTCAATGTGGCTAGAAATGAATCATCTATGAGATTGACTCGCAGGTGGTTGTGAACTTATTGCATAATAGGAACCTTGTACATGTGGATTGGCAGTTGGCTCTGGTTATTCAGTAGATCATTGAGTTAAGGAATTCTCTGGATTCAATGTCTTTTATGCATATCCCTCATGAGTGGAATGGTGTGGCTGATTGTCTGGCTAAATGGGCCTCTAAGAAAGGGCCAACTTGGAATATTCTTGATCATAGGATGCTTCCACTTGATTTATCTCAGATGGTGGTTCAACTTGTGGACTAGGATAAAGCTATTTAGTTCTCTTTGTTTCTTGAGTTGTTTAGCTCTCTTTGATATTCAATAAATTTTTTACCCCTCTTTTAGTGGAAAAAAATAAATAAATCAAATATGTATCCTCGTTACTAACATGTCTCATTTTATCTATTTCATTATGATTTTCTACATGACTATCAGCTACTTCATTACACCTCAATTGATACAAATATTAATCTTCATAAACAAAACACTCATAAGATAATTATTTTTGAACTTAATCAAGAGTCCTTAATTTAATCCATAAATTTCTAATTTTGATTATAACAGAAATAGATTCTAAGTTTAGAGTTTTTATAAAAATTAATTTTTCCAATTTCTTGGTCTTTGAGAAGGCACAATATTAATTTCTGATACTGTCAATTCGATCGCTCTCTTGTTCTCTCATTTGAGAAAATCATTAGACACTTGGAATTTTCCATATTTTTAAACAATAAGTGCAAGTGATGCCAATAATATTTTTAATCTATTTGATGGTAATTATGTTTGTAATGTAAAGTCCAAAATGGTAGCATGACCCTTCACATTTCCTTCTTTTCATCTTCTAGTTGAACATTTTTGTATACATACATGTGCATAGTCATGTATTACATATTGGTTGGTGACTAATAAAGTGAGTTCCCTCAGAAGAATGCACATAGCCATTAGTTGTGGTGAACCACTATAACTATTTGTGTCTTTCTATTTATATATTTTTTGAAGTTCTCTTTATGTTTTAGTTTAGTTATGTTTATTAGAAGCAATTTGGCTTGAGAAGAGATGGAGAAAGAAGAGGCTGACATTGATTTTTATTTATTGAAGGACTTCCTAAAAATTTGGACTTGGTTGAAGAGTAGGATGTTGTAGTGAGTTAGCATAAAGTTGACAAAGATTATGAAATATGAAAATTTGTGAGGTTACAGGAAGATAATTTCTTGCTCATAGACCAACTATTTTGTTTGGGGTAGAGGTTTGAGGTTTCATTTCATACATTGAAAGTTGGAAAAAGTAAGTTTTTTTTAGTAGACTTTGTTTCACGATAAGGAAAATGATGGAAAGGGTTATTAGTCTTGACAAAGGATTCTTTCCTTGAAAAAATGTATGCCACTTTGATAGATAAGTTTTTCGAGATATAAATCAAAAGAAGATTTTGTGGTGAGAAAACATTGTATAGAGGCATGGATTATTGAGCTCAAGGAAGCTAGAGAGAGACCTTGACTCAAATATGTACACTTGAAAATGAAAATAAGAATTTTGATAATTTATTATTGCAAATTGCAAAAATAAAAATAGAATGGAATGTGTCCATAGGATCCTCTCAATACCATCAAACCTAGGAGTTGGGTATCATTTATGTGTGAATGACGGACACTAAGAAAGCATCAAGGTGTTGTAGGGAGTGGTTACCCAATATCTTAGCATAGGACCAATGTGAGATCCAGGCTCCATGATGAATGATGATGGTACTACAGTAAGCTAGAATGAGTGAAAGCTAATGAAGAATGTGGATAGGAAGATGGTATTATTTTTCTAGAATCCATGGTAAATTAACCAATCTATCATTCTCACTTGGAATTTCCATATTTGTTAACAAATAAGTGCAAGCCATGCCAATATTTTTTCAAAGTTTGGTTGATGATATTTATGCTGGGAATGCAAATTCCAAAACTATGGCATGACCTTTAGCATTTCCTTATTTTCATCTTCTAGTTAGACATTATTGTACACTATTGACCATTATGGCAAAATACGTGCATTAAAAAGGTGGTGAATACACATGTATATAAGTCATGAGGCAACATTTAATAAAGTTTGTAAACATGGCATATTGAAACCAATTCAAATTAAAAAGAAATTTGAAAGTGATGTTTTGATAGCGGTGACCATAAATACTGACTGAAAAGACATGGTATTTAATATATTTCTGCCAGTTCATGCCAAGTGTAAAAATTCTGTGGCAGATTTCAAACAATAGTGAAATTTAGTCTTCTTTGTGCGTGGTCATTTAGAATGAAAGAATCTATGACAGAATGTTTGATAAAGTTTTTTTTTGTAAAATACATGGATTTGAAGGGTTCTTTGATAGAGAAATATAGATAGATCATAATCTTTGTTTGGATATTTGACATACAAAGGTAATGTGTTCAATCAGTTGTGTGCAATAAGTTGCAGGAACAGGTCTTCGTGTGAGAATTCTTTGCACAAATCTTCATTTCGTGACTTTTCTTTGATGGTTTCATATATCTACTCATTTGTTGTTTTTCATGTGCATGCTTGAGGTAAATGATGATATCTTTGTCTTCAATTGAACAAGTTTTTCTGGAGCAATTACATAAGGGTTTTTAGGTGAAAAGACAATGGCTATTTTAAGGTATATCATTTCTACACTAGAACAGTATACTCAAATTCTTGAAAAGAAAATGATAAGGAATTAAAATTCCCTCTTAAAGTCACAAGTATTTTTTTAATAAGTTGAAGTTTTTCAAATCAATTGATCTTATTTTATAAAGAAGAATTCTTCTTTTCTCGGTCATGAACAAGTTTGAAAAAGAATGAAAGGCCTAAATGTTTGTTTGAAAAGGAAATGCAATCAAAGAGTATTGTTTTCTTCAGGTTTAAAAAGAATAAATCTTTGAAAGGGGTTTGAAGGAATAAATCACTCACATTTTAAAGGAATTTTTTTGTCTTCATAACAAAGGAAGAGCATTGTCAAGATTTTTTTCTTCTTCAGATTCTCTTAAAAAGAAAGGCAAAAAGATTTAGTTTGTTCACATTTTCTTGAGAAAAAGATTTAGCTTATTCTGTTTGCTACTATCAGGTTGCTCATCTGAAATAAAATAAAATAAAATAGAGTTTTTATTTGCAAAGCACAGACAGAGATTTCTTGTTTTGATAACCGGTTTGAAATAAAGATGGATTCAGTAGCATTGAATGTTTCAAAACTTGAAACACTGAATGAAAGTAATAAAAAAAAGGTAAAATGGCTTTCTTTTTTAAGGCTAAATTTTTCTTTTTTTAAAGATCTTCTTGAGGGTATTAAACCCGGAATTCTATAAGTATAGTCTTAATTAAAAAGAAAGCTATGGATGATAGTTTAATAGGGAAAGATCACATTCGGGTGGTAATCGATTTTAGTTGGTTGCTCAAATAGTAAAGAGGGTTTCTTAACAACCCTAACTAGTTCAGTTTGGTTTACTTGTAATTGTTCATTTTGAATTTTATCTCTATAAATATAGAGATCATTTGTAATTGAAAAGGCATGAGTTGAAAAAAGAAGAAAGAAGACTTATATTTTAGAATAGTTTGTAAAGACTAAAAGTCATATTATAAAATTGTATGCATGTATAAATGTCATACATACACATTTATATGTGTGTATAAGGTTGTAATTACAGCACTGATAAAAGGGTTAAATACCCTGAGTAGTAGAAGTTGCTGATTGTAAAAGAGTTGGAACTCAATAAAGAATACAGGTTCATGGAGTGGTTTTTCTCCCTATGAAAAAATCGTGAGGATTTTTGAGGGTTTTCCACTCGGCACAAATTAATGTCTCTTCTTTCTGTGAGTTTATATTATTCAGTATGTTTACATTTCAGTACAGTGTAATTTATCCACTGCTATAAATTGTGAATTAAAAATTACTGAAATCAAATTTTGGGATAATTTAATAGTGTCCTGATTCAACCCGCCCCCTCTCAGAACCTTGATACTTCCAACAAGTGGTATCATAGCCTAGGATTCCTTTTGGAATAGTTCCAGGGATATATATTGGAAGTCATGGCACAATCTGAAGGAGCTTCTCTTCATAGGGCTCCACTATTTGATGGAAATGATTATGTTTTCTAGAAAGTTATGATGGAAGCCTTCATACATTCCTTAGATGTAAGGATGTAGAATGTTGTTATATCAAAATATATTGTTCCAACAACAATCCTTACTAATGTAGATGAAAAACTAAAATTTGAGTTGGATAAAAAGGCAAGATATGCCCTTCTTTGTGGTCTCTCCAGAGATGTTTTCGCTAAAGTTTTTTATTGCAAGTCAACTAATGATATATGGGTCAAACTTGAAACAATATATCAAGGAGATGAGAAAGTAAAAGAGTCTAAACTGATAACTCTTAAAACACAGTTTGACAATCTGAAAATGAATGAAGATGAAACTATTGCTTCATACTTCTTAAGAGTTGATGAAGTAGTGAATGCTAGAAAGGGTCTAGGTGTAGAGATAGAAGAACATGATGTAGTCTCAAAGCTCATTAGGTCAATGTTACCTAAATTTGAAACAAAAATATCCACTTTAGAAGAAAAGAAAAGTTTTTCAAAAATGATCTTGCATCAACTTCAAGGCACATTAACTGCATATTAAATGAGGATTAGCCATCAAGCTAGTTCCTCATCAAAAGAATCAGCTTTTAAAGCTGAAAAACATGATGAGAGTGACTCAGATCTAAATGATGCTTTAGAAGCATTGCTGGTTAGAAGAATGAGAAAGAAATATAAAGGCAAACCTAAATGTTTCAGTTGCAGTCAATTAGGACACTTTGCTGCAAAGTGCCCAAATGTTGAACTTGATGATTGTGATGAGAAAAATGATTTTTTTTCTAAAAAGAAGCCTTGGAATCAGAATAAAAGATTCAATAATTACAAGAAGAAAAGTCTTCTTTCAAAAGAAGATTCAAATGAAGAATCCAGTGATGCTGATGAAGACGAGGAAAGATTATTCATGGCTGAAATAGTCCATACCTCTAAAACTGAACCTAGTGAATTTGAATCCTCATTTGATTTAGATGTAGAAGTAGATCTAGAAGAAGAACTTTTGAAATCTTTGCAAGAACTCAAAAGATTAAAAAAGTTGATTTCTAATCAAGAAATTCAAAATTAAAAACTTCAAGAAGAGTTAAATGAAGCAAATATGATCATAGAAAATCAAAAACTCTTGCTTGAAGAAAAGGATAAAAAATTAAATATCTTGCAAAGTTCATCTGAAGAATCTACTAGTCAAAAAACAAAGTTCTTTTTCAATGGTTACTATTTTAATTGCAATATTTTTGGAAACAAGGCTATCTTTTGTGAAAATAGCATTAATCAAAGAAAAGGAAAAGTGGTTAGGTGTTTTAAATGCTTTCATTATGGTCACTACACAAATCAATGTAAATTGAATATGAGACCAAAACAAATCTAGAAGCAAGTAATTACAATAGAAAAGTCTTTAATTGTTGAAACAGCTCTATTCACTCAAAAACCTGTAGCATGGGTATTGTATAGCAATTGTTCACACCATACGAGTAGGTGTAAAAATAAATTTAAAACCCTAGAAAATTTTGATGGAGGGTTTGTTCGATTTGGTGATAACTCAGGAGCTCACATTACTGGAAAAGGCTCAATAATTCTAAATAAAGACACACCAATTCATGATGTGTACTTCGTTGAAGGTTTAAAACATAACTTGTTAAGCGTAAGTTAGATTTGTGATAGTGGATATTCTATTTCTTTTGATGCAAAAGGTTGTTATATAAAAAATTGAAAGAATAGAATCATTGTCAGTGGGTTGAGAAAAAATGGTAATCTCTACACTAGTACATTTGGGCTCATTCTTCGACCTTTATTGGTCAAAATTTTGACCCATTTTTTGACCAATCTTCGACCAAATTCAACCAACAAATTGGTTGATAATTTTTCTGTAAAAAATTTGACGAACCTACTGGATGGTTGAAATTTCAACCAATATGTTGGTCGAAAAATGTTTAGGTTGTTGAGCCATTTTTTGCCATTCATTTGTCAAACTTTTGACCAATGCTTGGTTGAAATCTGTAGGAAATTGGTCAAAATTTTGACCAATGCATGGTAGAAAACTAGATGGCATTGGTTGAAAACTTTTTGGTCAAAAATTCGACCATCAAGTAGGGTGGTCGAAACTTCGACCAATACGGTGGTCGAAAAATGTTGGCATTGTCAGCACATTTTCTGCCATTCATTGGTTGAACTTTCGACCAATGCTTGGTAGAAATCTGCAGGGCCCATATCATGGACAATGATATTATAGACCCACTTCCCATTTACTAGGTATGAAGCTTTCTAATCGTGAGATCGAGCTGGGATCAAAGGGTGGCGTTTACTCGCTATGAAGAAGTGCTTGGAAGTTAAGTATAGTGAGTTAGCGAGTGTGGCCCACCACTATTGAAGTAAAACTATTGTCCACAAGATCAAGTCTGGATCGACGACGCTCATTGACTCGCTATAAAGAGATGTGCAAAAATTAGGTAAGCGAGTTAACAAGCAATGGACCCACCATCATGTTCTTAAAGGTTGTTTCAATTGTCTACCACATGATTAAAGTAAGATCAGTGATCATCGCTAGCTCACTGTGGAAAGGTGCTCGAGAATTATGTATAACAAGTTAGTGAGTTGATGACACATGTTTGTAGTCATCCATGGGCCTGGTTTGAAATGCCAGCCTTGAAGGAAAGGTAGAGGTGGAGGTGTTTTATTGGCTTGACTGCCAATGTGTTAAGAAGAAAAATGAGTCAGCTTAGTTGTCATTCCCAGATCATAAGATTTTTCAAGGATCAACAGCACAAGTTTAAAAAAGAAAGTGCGATGCCACTCTATTTTTCTATTTGACACATTTATGATAAGTGAAAGCTTTGTGTGTGGGAGAAACAAAGTATAACACAAAGATTTTCATTAATACCTATCCCACACAAATAGAGATTGCAAATTTTCTGAGCACAAGAGCCTGATTGATTGTGTCATGTTAAGCTTGGGATAGACATGAAACTATTCTTCTATCGTTCAAGAGAAATTTTAGAAGTTTAGAGAAGAACAAGTTCAGAAAGTCAAGTAAGTACTCATATTATAACCTTTGTGGCATTCCAATTCTCTCAATATTGTCAAAATGCCTCCTAAGAAACCATTCTTTGGAAAAATTAATTATATGGATAGGAATGTCCATGATGATTTATTAGAATTACTCCCAGAATCTACTGTACAACCTGCACAAGTTAAAAAGTTAATTTCCTTAAACCCTAGGCTTAAAATTGGTGATGGCCTATATGACAAGGGAAATTGGGTTAGGGATGCAAAAACTACTCAAACTGGCCTTATCTTGTTTAAAAAGTGGTTTTTAGAAAGAAAGTCGTTTCATGCTAATGTCTAGAATTTTGATTTGGGAAAGTTAGTAGTCTCAAGTGTTTTCATGGATTATGATTTTCTTGAAGCCATTGCTATGAATTATGACCAAGCCATTAGGGTTGTAAGAAGAAAGGATGGTGTGCCTCTTGTCTCGATTACTCCTAAAGAAATTAGAGAGGTTTTTCACGTTGAACCATTATCAAACTACCATGTGCAAATCAATCTGCTAGAATTAGAGAATGAATATAAAGCAAAGAAGGATGTAATTAGGGGAGGTGCACTAAGGGAACATATTGGTACAATAGGAACTTTCCCAGTAATTACTACAGCCTCTAGAGAGCCTTTTAAGAAGAGTCTTTTCACTTCTCGGGCTGTAGAGATATACAGGACCTTATGCCGAGTTTTTGGTGAAGATGAGCAATAATTTATGCCCATTGGTTTCACATACATGATGGTTTAGATTGCTTCCTTCGGTGTAGATGTTATTTTTTATTTTGCTTCCTTTTTGGCTGAAGAAATTCACATTGGTTTAGTTGGGATTGCGAAGGGCAAGGTGGAAAAAACTTTTGGTCACTACTCTCTATTAATGCATATGTTTTTGTTCAAAGGAGTGACATATTTTGGTAATGAGATGAAACTAAATAGAGAGGAGAATGGGGAAATACTACCAGTCTAGTTGTGGAGTCCTGATATGACCTGGGATGCAAGTAATGCTAGTTTTTTCAGATTTGATAGATATTTTGCTGCTAAATTGAGATGCCTCATATTGAGTGACAATCCCAGATTTCCTAGGGTACTAATGAGTCTCATCAAGCCTATGGATAACTCCCATGACTTGAAAGTTTCACATAATTGGGGAGATATCATCCCCTACCCTGTTTCTACTATTTTTAGAATCTATGGTTTCAAGGGGAACCCTCATGTTTTGCCTTACCAAGTTCCTTTGAAGGTGGGAATGGCTAAAGTTTTATGGCAGTTAGGGGGAGTGGAAGAAATTTTTTTGTTTAAAAGGAAATTAGGGTCAATTTTCCCTACTTGCACAGTGGCCCATCAATTTGTGATTACAAAAAGGGGATGGATCTTTTTGCATAAAATTTTGGAGTAGTATATGATGGCTATCTCTCATCCCCATTTTTGTGATTCTAAGGGATATTTCAATCAGATGTTGAGGCATAGAATCAAGTTGGAACCAGTCAAGCACGATTCTTATTATCCAGAGGATATTATAAGGAATGAATTCTCATTGTAGGAGTAGGAAACTAAAAAGGAAAAATGGAGAGTTTATTCCCAAGTCCTAGAATTCATTCATTGTTTTGATAATAAATATGATCCTTTGGATAATGCTATTATAGAGGCTGACAAAATAAGTAAGCTCATAAATACCTTCCCTAAAATAATGGAGGTCATGAATGAAAAGAAACATTTTTTTATTGATTCATATCCTGATAAGGCTAGAGAGGTCATGAGGAGGTTGGCTTTCACTCCAAATGTGAGAACTGATAAAATAATTGTACAAAAGAGGCCTAGATATACTATAATTCAGAATAAAAGGGTTCCTATAGACAAGGGCAAACAAATAATAGGATCTACTAGTGTAGCCCAAGGGGAGAGACCTGAAGAGCCTAATCCTAAGAGGAAAAAGGTAATGATAGAAGAAAGGCCTCAAGATGAGGAATATTCATCCACCCAGTCCCCTTTGAGGATTGGAGAAGAGCAGCTCACTGGTGAACAGGTTGAACAAATGGGATCACAGGCAGATATTTTTATTACTCAAGCAAAATTAGATGATGGTAACCCTCCAGAACTTCCTCTCCCAAGTTTGGATCTAACAATAGCTAATTATAGAGGCAGGGTGTTGGAACCTATATTAGAGCACGCAAGTCATCAATTTTTGATTGATGATAGTTTTGTGAAATCGAGGGCTTTTTAGTAGTTTGCATGGAGGACAAACATGAACGTTTTCGAGGAGAAATGTAAAAAGATGAAAATAGAGCATCCAAAAATGGATGAAAGTTTCATGCAAAACCAAATTAAAGAAGAAATGATGAAGGAATTGCAGAATATAAGCCCTGAGGAGGGGAGGAAAATGATAAAGGCATCTAACATTTTATTATTGCCCAATTGGGATATTGCGGATGCATTAATTTTCAATTCTGTTTCAAGTAGATTGGAGTTGCAAGACCCAAATAGAAGAGACTTCCAAGGCACTTCATTCATTGAAGATCAAGCTGCATTTGTTAGTTGGTCATTAAGAAAGGGATCTAGATCCACACCATCACAATCAGATGAGTCTGGGTTGATGGGAAATATACTTGTATGAAGGGTTGTTGGCAATCACATGCACAAGTAGCATATTGGAATGTGGATTCTTCTAAGTTTGTGTTGGTCACTACTAAGAAGGAGGAACAGGTTACGTTTGAGTTACAAAATAAATATGAAACACTTCTTGAGGCCTACAATAGGGAGGTAAAAAGGAGAATTGAACTTGAAAACAAGGCAATGGAGAAATCCACAAGGCCAAGAATAACATACCCCCGTCCTCCAGTGGAACCTTTTAAATCCACCCTCGTTGTAGAGATACCAAACACACCTCAAAGGCTTGGATATTATATAGCTGAGGAATTTGAAGAAGAGAAGAGAAAACTATGGGCCTTACATGTAGAGTTAAATACATAGTATGAGGATAAGCTTAGAAAGGCTCTAATGTATTTAGTGGACAAAATTGAGTGGCCCTTATTCTTTGATCAGTTGTTAAAAGTAATAGATATATGGGAGGAATTGAAAACTCATGATGATACCCTGAAGGCTATTGTTAATAAATGGGGAAGAAGGGAAAAGGAAATCACCCTTCTATGTTATTCAATTATAAAGTCTTCCAATGACCATGTTGAAAAATTGTATGATATTGCTAATGACCTGTCAGATTTTGATAACAGGAGAGTTGCTCTGCAACTGAAAATTGTTTCTTATTTGAATAAGTACAAGAATAAAAAATTTGATCTATTTCCTTGTGCCTTGGATAGAAAGAAGAAATTGAAAAATAAGAGTGAAGTAAAGAATTGGATGACCTTTTCTGTACAAGGATAAATAACGTTATTAATGAAAAGAGGCATGCCTGGTGGGCCACCATGACAGAGGAATTGGTTAAAGTCCAATTATTTTTTGATTCTTTGAAACAAGAATTTGTTGGTTTTGAAAAGGAGGCTGGTTATATTTTAAAAAAGAAAAATGATATCCTATAGTTTAGTTGGTTGGATGATATACAATTTGACACTTGGATGGCAAATCATCTGTTGGACAAGCAATTAGAGGAGGACAGTTCAGATGATGATGAGAAACAAGAAGGTGAGGTGCAGGTTATTGACACCTTTGCACCAGAACTAAAAAAAGAAGAAGGGGAAAAGGTAATAATGCCTGCTCAGGGTGAAAGCAGTGAGAACCTGCAAGAGAAAACTGATTTGAAGGTATCACAAGATCATCTTTCTTTGGCCAGCTTGGTAGCCACATATTCTAAGGAGCTGGAATAATAAGAGACAAATCAGAAGTTGATGATTCACAACAGAAACTGGAACAGGCCTACCTGAAAGAATATTTGATATGCCTTGCATTTTGTTGTGATTGTTTTTGTCTTTTGTATGATGCTTTGTTCCTTGGACACTTGTCAAATCACAATTGCAATTTTTTCTTTCTTTCAAGAAGAGTACATATTCAGTCGGTCCAATAGTATGCAGAGGTTTTGAGTTTGCTTCCATTGTACTTTCTAATAAGCAAATTGAAATGATAGAAATGGCAATCTATTCTGGGCATTCAATTGGTTTTCTATTGTTATTGTATTTGTCATATGAAAAGGATAATACAAAGGGGTATTTACACTATATCTATGGATCGTCAATTTTTGTCTCTAATTTATGGGTTTGTTTACTTTGAAGTCATTTAAATAAGGTTTATTTGGCTAAATGCAGTCTGGATGGTTTGTATGTTGATTTTATTGTTGCTTTCAATTCAAGCAATTATATAAATGCTTCAGTAAATCAGCAGGGTTTATGAGTTCATAAAAGGGATATTGCATAAGAATGGAGATGAGTGATTGCAGTTGATTAATTCTTATACAAGTTATTTGAATTAGATCTCCCGCTAGTAGTCAATTTCTTGCCCAATGGATAAGGCACTAGTCTTATAAATCAAAAGTAAACAAGGATGAATTCTACTACTGCATATCAAATCATCTTACAAAATCAAAATTATTTTCAATCCTATTCAAGAATTATAAATGCTAGTCTCAACTCATTTATATATAATTCCTGAGTCTTAGGTAGCTACTATTTCCAGGAATATTTGTAAATTTTATGAGAATTATGACCAGATCTGCTGATAAGGGATGTGTATAAGTTTGAGAGCATTGAAGAATTGAAGTGAGCTATGTATGTATGTTAGGGTAATAGAGGAGAATCAGAATGAAACTAGGATAATTTCATTTTTGAATTCTACTGCACTGTGCACTTGTACAGATCCTTTCTTATTCCTCTTTGTGCCCACCACTTAGCCCACATTATTGAGTGTCCTATACAAGAAAGTCTTATAGCAAGCAATTTACCCAAGATTCTAGGAGTTGTTCCACTATAAGATATGATGAAATCATGAACTAATTGCCTATTATTTAAGAAAATGAGAAACACTATAAGACACTTTTTAGTGCTGCAATAATAGCCAAATCACTGAAGTAGGCATCCTTTTTGGATCATATTCTCTCTCAGACATATATGTAACATGCATTTTGGTTGCAGGTGATTTCTAGGAGCTTGGGGTTCACTATCAATTCCAACACCTTTGACTAAAATTTTTGAACAATTCAAAAGTTGTTCCACTATAATGATTACTAATAAACTTTATCATTGTTCAAGTCAAAATTTTATCATTAGCAAAAATGGTAGATAATTTTGTTCATGGTCTCAAGGAAAACAAACACTGCTTGACAATAGCAAGAAACAACACAAATGACTTAGAAATAGTCTATCAAAATGAAAGACATATTTTGCCCATCATAACACTAGCAGTTCTCTATTGTCTCATTTTTGGTAACAGAGACACCCCCAAAACATGAAGGATTCACCTCCCAAACATCTTCAAACATGAAATGTTCCACTGTCTATTAGACTGGTGTCTAATCTAGGCTAAACCTCCATCAGCAATTACCATCGAACATTGCACTTGCATCATGTTTTCCCACTCTCCTGCATTTGGTTAATATAGTACAAATAAATTATCACAACCTCATTGTCTCCCACCAATAATAGTGACTATAGGTGGTAGGAGAGAATCTACATTGGAAACTTCAGAATAAGTACAGTTGACTATGCCTAACCAGTCACTGCTTTGAATGCATCAGTCTATTATTCCTTACTCAACCCACAATGAAAATTAAAAGAATGCGTGGACAAGATAACAAAAATAATAAAATGTTCTCACATTAAATATTAGTCAAAATGCATTTGATACATCATAGGAACTCACTGTTCCATGGGACAGAGACTGAATTGGAGAGAACATGATTATTTTATTGATTATAATTTTTTCACAATGCCTTGTCTCACCACCCCTACTCTACTACTCCCCCAAACACTCGACAAATCCCTTCTAAATAACCAAACAACAATAAGAAACCACTGCTGTCTAACTATCTGACTATTACCAGTTAGTTATAAATTGAAATTTGTTGTCTAAGTTGATACAAAGTGTCAACTTCAAAAACTTACAATCATATATGCTTTTAATATATTTCACTAACCTTTTCAAAGGTTTTATAACTTCACTAACCCTTCCAAAGACACCTAAAACCCTTATGAGTTGTACTAGGCCTAAAGACACCTAAAACCCTTACAAGCTTTTCTTTGCATTTTTTCTACATTTGATACTTTTCTTATAGGTGGACATGTCTATCATAAACATCCAACATGTCTATCCTTAGACTTCATGAAAAAAACCCTACAAACAACATAGAAAAAATAAGGACATGAACCATCCAAACATCTCTAATAGCTTGTGGATATCCCAAAGATGCATAAGTGCATGACTTGTGAAAACCAAAAAGATAAGACTAACCTGTATAACAAGCGAATAACCAAAATGATTTTATGTCTCTATTATGTTTGACAATGACAATGATATTTGGATTCAAGTATGAGGAAATTTGTATCAATCAATTCATTAAATATCATTTGAATACAAAGAAGATTTTAAGAGATTCAAGAGCATAATTATAAGCCAAATTTGTGGAAGACCTAAATCAGACCTAAGTGAACAGACATGTGAAGGCTTATTTTGAATATGATGAGCAGATCTAAGGCATAATTTTTATGAAGGTATATTCCAAGTTTAGAGCATTTATTAAAAAACACTATTTCAAATCTTGGTGGATTATTCATAAGTACAAGGCAGATTTACTGAAGACTTTGAAGGAGATGTAAGGAAAATCTACCTATATTATAAACACTTTGCATTTCAAAGGTCAGTTTCTTTTGCATTGCAGGATTTGAGGTTGGTGTCTCTTGCTAATTAAGTCTACATATTTGTTTGAAGTTATATACATACATACATATATGTGTGCGTGTGTGTGTGTACAGACACATAGAATTCACCTACAAGGATTTCCATGCTAAATAGTATATGCATCTTGTCTTCTTTTGTTAGACATCAACTATGTGAATGCTTTCTACATTGCTTTCAGTTGACTAAATATATATAATAAAATATGTAGGTTTCTATGCCAAAGTAACTCCAATGTGGACAAATATCTAATAATTGGGATTTAAACTAAGCAAGAACTATATGTTCAAGGAACCAAGAGATGACTACAATGAGACTATTACAAGAGAAAAAACTTCAGTCTCGTTAAAGAGAATTGGGATGTGTGTTTGAAGACTTAATAAATTTGAGCTTCACTTGGTTTCAAGAATACTATAATATTCTCTACTTAACAAGGCCAACCACGTGAAGGTGGAAGCTCATCTAGCCTCACCCCCCTCCCCCGAACATCAATCTAAAGTACCCATTATCATCTAATTACATACTTCATTCATTCATTCATCCATTTATGAACTATAACGTTCAATCAATACAATCACATAACATTCATTAATATGATATCAAAATCATTAATACACAATGCTAATCAAAAATTCATTAACACAACAATATTCATTAACATAAAATAAAAATCTATATTAAGATACATCATTCATACATAATTACTTAAAACAAATTTCCTTCATTATCCAACAAGGTTTATCAAAGAAGATTTTTAAAACATCATTTCTTTTTGTTGTTTTTCTAAGCTCTCTTAAGAAAAGAACTCATAGGGACATCCATATTTGCTTCATTCTCCTCCTCTTCTGGCACGTGTAATGTCAAATTACAATGGCTCCTTCTCTTTGGAGGAGCAGGAGGTTGCTGCACTAAAGGGGGCTCTGTTGCAAGAACAAATGAATGCGATAAATTGGCATACTCTTTTTCTTTTTCTAATTGTTGCAAGTTTGTAATTAAGTACGAGTACAACATAAAATAATTTTTTCTTACCTGACAATGCCACATCATGTACATTAACATTTTGATCTACCACCGCATCAACATGTTGAACACTTGGAACATGGTCCAATCCTTCAACATGATGTTCAACATGCTCTGAAATATTCAAAAAAAGGATACATGTCAAATTCCAATTGAAGATGTTAAATTGTATTCATAATTGCATAATTAATTTCCAATAGCAAATTAATACCTCCACCACTATAATGCACATCATGGCCTTCGTCAGGAGAAGGTTCTATGGTAGGATATAAAGGCTGCAGTAAAATTTTATGCACATTGTTATGTAGTCAATTTATGTTTAAAACTAATACCAAAAAAAATCTTCTCAACTATTTAATTTCATTTACTTTTCATCTGACCAATTTACCTATGAGATATCATTTGGTGCACTGGATTCTTGGGCAAGGCTTATAGATTCTTCACGTAGGTGTGCAACCACAACTTTATAGCCTTCCTTCAAGGAAATTTTTCTATCTTCATCTGTGACCTCCACATTGAAATCTGTGCCTAGTGGTTTTTGCTTGATAATGTCAATTTTCCATGTATGGTTTCATTAAACAAAACTGTTTGCAACATTATATTAAAAAAAATTTAAAAAATCATTGCTCTACTTATAAGTCGAGACTACAGATTCATATAGCCACCAGAGCCAAGTTTGTGTTGGCCAACCTTTTCTATTCTCGCTTTTGTAGCCATGGATGTGTTCTGCAATCTATGAACAATTTCAAACATCTTAGATTATATATTTCCAAATATCAATAATTAGTGCATGAGTACAATGTACTTAATACTATAATGACATACCTCTTTTTGCCCTGTGCTGGTTCATTATCTCTATCTTCACATAGCCTTTTCTCTTTTGCATCTTCTATTATTTCATTCCACTCCATTGGTGGAATCATAGGAGGACGGTCATACTTTTGGTTATCCTTAAGAACCCTTCTATATTGATCCCTCATAGTCTTTATATGCTTTGCTGCTCTTTTCAGAAGTAGGCCAGTGTCAAAATTGTTTTTCCCAAATTTCTCCTCAATGGATGCAATCAGCTGAATTTTTAATTCCCTGGCTTGTAAATTCCAGCTTTTTAAAAACAAATAGATTGTTAGATCAATAACTTTAATATATTACAATAAATAGAAGAAAATAAAAATTATGTAGCAATGATATGAAACTATGTACCTTTTACATATGGTGGGTCCAAACAGTCTCAATGTCATATGAAAAGGATGTTCAAAGAAAGCATTATTACCTACAAAAACATAAAGGATTTATCAGTCCAAAATGAGTAATGTAAAAGTAAACTAAATTTACACTTTAAAAAATATCATTTTTAAAGCACCTAGAAGCTTTCGTTCTCTTAATGGAAACATAGTTTTCTTATTCAGCAACAATGTCCCTTCATACTAACCAGTACTAATCACACGAACTACTCCAGGAAATGGATCAGCTTCAGTAGTACTACTCTCTGTTGCTCTATCAACTAAAACATCATAACAATTAAATGACAATTTTAGTACTACTCTCTATTGGTCTACCTCCCTACTTATGTCCATGTCTCTCTATGTGTGGCTATATATATTTATGTATATATGTATGTATGTGTGGTGTGTGTATGCAACCTTCTATGGACATCATTTAAGCACTAATGTGCTACTTCATTGTTCATCAACTTGTAGAAAGACATTACAAAATATAGCACATTACAAAATATAGAAAAACAATGTTTTACCAGTTCTACTAGGTATAGACGATGATGTTTGCATGGTCCTTGTTACTGACAATGCAACAAATAATAGTGGACTGCCAACCGAAGGAGGAGTCCATACTTCATCATGAGCTGAAGAATAGAATATTGTTAGCAAAGAAATTTGCAATGGATAAAGATCAAATGGGATACTAGCGAGAAACGTTGACAAAAAAAAGGTAAGTGCTATAATGTTGATCAAAACAAACAAAGTGTTACTTACACAAAGGTACTATGAAACAACCCTAACCATGTTCAGCATGTGATGTCACAATTGGCACATATGTCTATATAAGAACGCATAAAATCAGAGATCATGATCCATAAGATACTATAAAATATTAATATCTATTGAACTTCTATTACTGCTTTAGTTGAATGACTGCTTACTTTCAAAGATTGGATTCTATGGTCCAATTCTATTGTCTGTGCCTCTTTCTCCTCACTTCTGTCACCCTTGATGAGAATTTGAACAAGATCATCAGTGTATCTTTGTGTAATTTGTAGGGTGATGAATACAGGGTCAGTACTAAGGCCAATATCATGTAGATATGATGCCTGTATTTTAGATTGCATTTGATCAGCGATCATTGTAGCTTTTTCCTCTCATTTGTGACATCAAACATTCATATAATTTCATCAAAATAACTCCAAATCCATAATAATAGGACATTTTTTTCTATATTAACATTAAAATTTACAATAATTAATATTTACCTCTACTGAAGGTGTCTAACATGGTGCATCCATATCGCCCTGTGAATAAAATTAGTAAGTCTTAGAAATCAGTAGCGAAATTAAAGTAATAGACTTACCAAAAAAAATATTAATAATAAAGTAGATTGCATATGTAAATCATTTGTCTTAAGTTAAAAATTTAGTGTAACTAATGTTTATATCTAAAAAATTATTTGGCTTGTTCTACTTAATGTTTATATGTGCACATATGGTTTGGAAAGAAATATTTGGTCATACAAGACCCCATCATAGTTGACATTGATCATACCTGAAGATTTCATTGATCATCATGATCATCATCCATGTCATCATCATCATCATCATCATCATCATCATCACCATCATTGTACTCGTCACTTTGATCGTCATCGTCACCATCATCATCCTCTTGATCACTATCATCATCATGACCATTATCACCATGATCATCACCATCTTCGTCACCATGATCATGATCGTCATCAGCATCATCATCATCATTATCACCATTATCGTTAGCATGACCAAAATCATCACCATCTTCTTCTTCTTCATCACTGGGTAACTTTTGTTCCTAATAATCATTTACTTCCTCTTGTGCTTCTTCAATATCTTCTTCTTTGATCACATTATACTTTACCAGCCTTCCTCTTGGGTCATGTCTAACAACAAATGACCAACCTGGTTTTTTTGGAACACTAAAGTAAAATAATTTCTCGCATTGACTTGTAAGAACATAGGGCTCATCTCCGACTGGCTCAAATGACCTTGTATTAATCATAGTAAATCCACTATCATGTTCAATAATAGTCCTATTGGGATCATTTCGATTTAGTCGTCACCTAAACCATTTGATGACAAATAGAACTATTTTGAATGAATTAAAGTCACACTCAAGTATATCATCCAAAATGCCATAGTATCAATTTTTAGATTGTTGAGGATGTATGTCAGTTCTAGATGAAATATTAGTGACTGTGAAGACAACACTTATCCTAGAAACACACGTTTTCTTTGTTTAATCTAACTTTTTTGTGTGGAATTTATAGCCATGGTAGTACATAGCTTTGTGCTATTTGACTTGCAATTATTCAAACATGTCAAGAATCTTCTCATTGATCTATGAGTTGATATTAAACTTATGTCTCATGATTCATAATCTTATGCATACCTTTGTATCTCTTAAGCCATATATTAGATCAAGTACCATTGGCGTAACATTGGGATCTCCATTATGATGAGCTTCTTTAACCAACAATGTAACACCATCCCATGTTAATGAGCAACCATTTTGTTGAGACTATTCAATTCACACTATCATCTAATCAAGATTGTTTGCAATATACAAGTGTAGTGCATCCCACTCACGACCAACTATAAAGCAGACAATTACACCAGTTAGAAACAACTTATATATATTGATGATGGATAAGAATTGTTAAATTACAAAAAAAAAATTATAATTACCTCTCACCCTCCTCAATCTACCTTTCACTGTCAGGTACTCCCCTTTGAATTTGTCATTATAGTTGGGATCCCAAATGCGATCTAGATGGATATCTACTGCAAACTTTAGAAGATATTCATTGATATACACCATGGTCTGGTATATCATATATCCCTCTATCATAGAACCCTTAGGACGTGCTCTTTGTCAAACCAAGCCCTTCATAAATTTCAAATGCCTCTCAACCATCCACATTGATCTAGCTTGTATAGGTCCACACAATTCAATCTCCTCATCTTGATGTATGAGGTAGTGTTCTTGAGTATTGAAAAACGTTGGAGGTAAACACTTTTGCATTTCACACATAAGTTGTGGAATATTTCTCTTCCAATATTTTATATCTTTTTTATCAATTTCTTTAGATGATAACCACCCAAATGAGATGCAACACGCAAAAATAGATAGAGGAGATTTCAAATAAAATTATACAATAGATTTCAGAGAAAAAGCCACAAATCTAAGAAAAAACACTCTTCTACCCTCATGTATTTTCCAAGATCATATATAACTTTTTTAATACTTTTGTCTAATTGTTGTGGAACGGGTAGAGGTAGGATGAACTGCAATCATTAAAAAATGATCATTTCAATATATTATTAAATAATGCAACTGGTACTACATTCAATCTTACAAATATACTATAAATAGAAAACATGACTTACCTTGAGGAAGGTATGCCAATCATGTGTCTTCAACCCTGGCCCAAAATCACCTTTCTTTGATAGAAGAGTGCTTATATTTGCAGCAAATCTTATTGGAAATTTTGTTTTTTTATGACTTCTTTTAATGCATCACTTTGTTGCTCCATTAATAACCAAGGAAGGGCACTTGTATTTATGCGATCTCCATTCCTATTTGATTCAATGAAAACTTTTACTGCATGATTAGATTCATGAATGTTAGTACAAATTTTAACAATATACCTTCCATCTAACATTTTCCATAGTGTCTCTATTACATTCTTTCCAATATGCATAGCATCAAACAAATGCGTGATTGGGAGATCCTTGTAGTATGGTAACCTACTAAATTGAGTAGGATAACTTTTCATTCCTCTAGGAAGTTGGTCATTGATGCCTTGACAACCTTCAGGAGCATCGATTACAGCATTAGTAAATATAAGACAATATCGAAATACAAATTGTAAACTTTGGATGACAAATTGGACATTACCTCGACGATTTAGTCGATCATATTCCAACTTCCATAAATGAGGTGTCATTCTTCGTGGCCTTGATGATGTCTCTTCTTTCCCATTGAAAAAATGTTTTTCAGAAATTTGACACCTATGATTATTGTGGAGAAAGTGTCTAAACTCATCAAACACCTACTTTCCTAAACTTCTTGAATGACGACATTTCATCTTCGGACCACAAATTGGACATGCAAATTTTTCCTTTGTCTGTAGACCTAAAATATCATGTATAATTGGATCATGTACAATTATCATGCGGAACTTAAGCATTTGATAGTAATGTGTAAGCACTATAACAGACCAAAAATATGTGATCTTAACAATATAACATACCGCAAAAATGAGTTAGCCCAGGGGCATCATGTATTGTCCATACAAGCATTGCATGGAATTAAAATTGTCGATGTCCTATCGATCTAGAGATGTCATACATAGTGATGCCATTCCATAACTTCAAAAACTCATCAATTAGGGGCTCAATATACACGTTCATATCGTTAACTTGGTATTTACTTAGCAATTGAGTGAACATAAACATTACGTAATTATTATAACCATTTTCATGCACTATTTATAAATTAATTTAGATAACTATAAAAAAAAAATACCTAGCACAATCATTGACAACATTATGCACTCCCTCTTTATGGACATCCAAGGAGGAATGTTATTGTTAATAACAAAAATAGGCCATACCGAGTAAACAGATCTCATATCTCCATATGAATTGGCACCAGCCGCCGCCAATGAAAGTTTTAGATTACGAGGTTCTTCTTTAAAGTGTGACCATGTTTCTTCTATTTCTTTAAATGAAAAACCATCGGCAAGCATTCGCATAATTTCATGCTGACTTCTATTGCATGCATGGTAATCCATAAATTGTGCCAAGCTAGTGCACCTGAATAACCGTTCTAGATGTAGAATAATGGGAATGTACCAAAGAACCTTGTGAGGCACTTTTTTTGTTATTTGATCTGACTGATATTCACTAACATGAAAATGAGGATATTCTATTGCAAATTCATGTTTTTTATTATATAGAATATGATCATTGGGACATGCATGTATTGTCTCATACTTCATTCCAATCTGATCCATAATGTTAGATAATTCTCGGTATGAATGAGGCAAAATGTTTGATAGTGGTAACAAAAACTCACTAATCAACCTACAACAACAAATATGCATTGTTAATATAATGAATAGTAATTGTATGCTAACATTGAAGATGACAAAAATGACAAACCTTAGCATACGTGACATTGCTACATTAGATATGCTATTCATAACCTTTAAGTTCACCAACAACACTATAGCCGACAGTAGAGTTGTTTGGGAGCCTGGGTATAAGGGCTCATGTGCCTTCTCAAGTAAAGGTACATATCAAGACCATCTTCATCATTATTATCAGATTTGCTAGTACCATCATTGTGAGCCTCTTCATCACTTGCCCCAATACCATCTTCTTCAATCATGTCCTTTGGCACATTATCATCTTCTTCCATGGGAGTGTTATCCTCAGCTTGGATATTCAAACCTCCATGTTCCTCCAGTAGGAAATCCACATTCAGCAATGGACAAAAATCCTGGCCCCCTTCAACATGACCATATTGCCTACAATGAATCTGGGCTGTTGTGATTAGAATTCTTCGATTCTTTAAACCCTTACACTTTTTGCAAGGACAATAACATTGATCAGGTTTTCTTCAAAATTGAGCCCATAATGCAGCCATTGTCTCATTATTTTCTTCTAGATTCATATTGTCAGGCATGGTATTTCTTCACAGGAAAATATACCTACAAATAAATTGGACATGTTGTAATTAATGTTTATATCTAGACATATGGTTTCTGTTAATTGATGTTTTCAAATGTAACTAAAATCATTACAAACATATCAAAAAGGACCTTCACAGGGTCTTATTACATCAACTATTCTAACATGGTCATGTTGGTTATCTTGAGACCTTAATGTCTTCTCATGCCTTCAACCTTGACCTTGATGCTCCTGCATCATTCTTCCAAGGATCAAGGAAAGTTGGATCATCATGGAATTGAGTAGGCAGACCTTCTAGGAAGTTGCAATACTTCAACCTTGTAAGTTTCACGTCAATGCAATGGGTATTAAACAAACAATTTAAGTTGATGAGAAATGGTTGTTATGAATTCAAATTGTAAGCACCTCTAATTTTCAAATGCCGATCAACCAGAACTAGCTAACAATCTAACCTAAAAAATACATTTTATGCCAAATTCCAATCACAGTTAAAGACATTTATCTATTGGAAAATGGCAAGATTATGTCTTATTTCAGATATGCAATAAAATGGGCAAGAAATGTGGAAGAACGTTAAGTTTTTATCCACCAAAACATGAGTAAAATTGTATAAACTGGATGTATTTTTTAAAATAATGTCAATTCCCTTCAAAAGAAATATTTTGCATGCAACTTACTTGATGAAGATATTTCAAGTTCAGCAACTCTTTAATCACAGGATCCACAATAGTTGGAAGCTTTGACCTGTCTGTCAGCTGTGGCTTTGCCTGCAGCAACAAAAAATTCTTAATATATGCATCTCAACATTTAAAAAATACATCAAGCAATTCAGGTTAGTTACAGTTTGTAAATTAACTGGCATTTGTTTCTTCTTTAATATATTTGACAATCAAGTACAATTAATAGGAATACAAGAGCAAAACTTGGAATTCTACTAATGTCATTATTGTTAATCTTGGGTACTAGTACAAAGCTAGTAAGAAATCTGCAGTTGTACCAACCAAGATATTTGCAAGACTTGAACACAAAAGGTTCATTTAACACAAAACAACTTCAAAAATATTGTATATATACACTCTTTGATGTTGTCAATGGGAACAATTATTTTAATGATGTTTTACGTAAGAATTGCTAGAGGAAATGATAAGCATGAAATATATTCAAGTTTTGACACTAAGGAATTGAAACATCCGCACTCAAGAATTTCCTGGAGTATTTAAATTCACTTGAATTATGCCTTACAACTTCTTTGAAAAACAATGATTTAGATATTCAGTGGTATCTTAAGTACTATATACTACTGCTTGCACCAAGCATAGGTGCAATAGTATAATCGATAGTGACATGCAATTGATCATTTTAGAAATGTGGCAGCTAGTAGCATTGTTTTATAGAAAAGTCCTATACTATTATTTGGTAGGAAGATAATTAGAACCAAAGTAGACATCGTGTGCACAACTAGCATCATTTGATTATTTTCTATTTTGAGGTGTAGAATATTTGGTTTATCTTAATTTTTGTGGAAACTATTTTGAGCAAGGGTATGCTAAAAAAAAGTTCTTCTTCTACAACCATAAAAACATTATCAGATTCACCATCCAAACTATTGAGTTTCAACCAAATATCAATATGTAGTTTACGAACAGTTGGCCTAAATGGTTGTTGTTATAATTGAGAATAATACCGAGCTTGATTTGATGAGTTTTTTTTATTGACTCATAAATTTTCCAATAATTCAATAGATTAACCCATTGATAAAAAAACATGGAAGCTCATTAGCTATTATTGTGGAGTTAGATCTCAACATTGGCTCTAGTATTTCTTTAGTTGGCAATCATGCATTGGTTACATCTGGATTATCACCAGCTATTGTAGATGATGGAAGTGATACTATGTATGAAGCTTCTAATATAGGAACTCCATGAGAAGTTAGAGATCATTTAATAGAGATTTGGTGATGAAAAATGGGATCTCTAAAGACGAATAGAGCTTGTCAAAGTGTTTGATGAAGTGTCCTATGTGTTTTTTGACAAGTAGGATTGGTTATAAAGTGTAATGTCCTCATTTTAGCTCGCCATGGTTTATGTTTGGATTGACCTATTAAATGCCCTCGTAGGTTAAGGCTGATGGCTCGAGGGCCCCATCTAGCAAAACAAGAGTTTCTTTCCCTTCTATAGTACAGAAGTATTTATGATTGCTCCTTGTTTGTTTCAGTTAGGTACACTTACAATTTATAGTAAGTTATGTATCCAACATTTCTACATTTGGCAAGGCACCTGGATCGATCTCAATGCAGTGATGACCCTTGGCACTACTGATTTTATCAAATATTTAGGGAATTACTAGTTATAGTAGGTTAGGAGTTAATAGAGAGAACCATTAATATTTTTAGTAAGGTAGTTGGTTGTGCGATGGAAGCAATGGTTGACCAACTGGTTCAGATGAGACAGAGAGATGATGAGTAATCAATGAGATATTAAAATTATAGTAATAGTAATAAAGCTATTTATAATGGTTATATTGTAAATTTATTACTCATCTTCATAAATTATTATTGAGGAGCCCTTATATTTAATGGAAAAGTATGCCTTTGATAATGACATAACTTAATTCAAATACAAAAAATAGTTATATAAGTCATTAAAGTGACATATTGGTGAAGCCTCATGAGTCAAACTTTATTGAGGAATTATAAAAGCCCTAGAAATGAAATTGATTGATTTTTTGTTTATGAGTTTTGACTTTTATATTGGATGTTCCAAGGAAGAGCGCAATGTGACCTAGGGTTTTATATTGGATGTTTTAGGGAAGAGTGCAATGTGACCTAGGATTTTATATTGGATGTTCCAGGGAAGAGTGCAATGTTGAGTTACAAAACATTATATGACTACTCTGAGTCTTTATTGCATTCAAAGCATGAAATTTAGTACTAGTCCTAAGTTTTCATAGCAATCAAACCATGGATTTTGTATTGATTGATTCTAAGACTTTATATTATTCAAACCATGGATTCTAATATTAATTCTAGGTTTTTATGGCATTCAAAACATGAATTGTAGAAGAATTTATATGGTCTGAAGGGATGCTGCCCCACACTTCTCATCACCACCCTTGTAGTCAAATGTTGTTCTTGGACTCCTGGGATATTATTATTGGGTAAAGCTTAAACGGTCTTGAATTTTTATGTTTGCTTTTGCTATTTGGGGTTCTTTGGAAAGGGAGGAGATCCTGGCAGCGGCAAGCCCAAACTTTAGATTGTTGTTCGTTCTATGGCTTTTGGTGGAGCATTAATAAGTTTTGTTCATTCTATGAGAAGAAATACACATAAGAAAATTAATTCATTCAAAAAACATGTGACAACTTATCATGAAAGACAAAATGGAGATGATACCTTCTATTTGGCAAATAAGTAAATATCTCCAAGGAAATACCGAATTCAAACTCATGCTTAGGTTGCATGTGTTAACATTCCCCATTGACCTTAGTTGCAAGGCTAACTAACTTATCAAGAGTGTGTATCCCACAAATGGAATTGGTATAAATGTTACAACCACCAAATTTGGAGGGCATGGAAATTCAATCATCACTATCCTATGTAGTACATTTAATTTTATATGTTGGAATTATTTTGTGACTTGTACACATGATAGTCCAATAGTTTTTAATGTCATCTTCATCACAATTTTTCTATGATAGTCTAATAGTTGCAGGTGGCATCTTCGTCGCAATTTTTCCATGATAGTTTTGTTGGTCTGAATTTTTGCATAATCGAATTGCTTTGTCCAAGGTATAGAAGAATTCAGATTGGGATCCAGCTATGGTGAATAGGGTTTCTAGGGAAGTCATATTTTGTAGGTCTTTGAAGCAATTTTTTGTCGAAACCCTAGGTCTTGTTTTCTTTTAAATTTTTTGGGCTCAAAACTAAAAATATGCAAAGATTCCCATCCTTTTCAAACTTTTTGCGCCTTGAGTCACATCTTTTCTTTTGTGTTTCTGACCACCCAATCCCTAAAAGATCTACGGTAATCACTATCTCGCTATGAAAAGATACAAGTATTTTACCCTTAGCAACATAGCGACCACCGCTAAGTTGAAATGCGGTACCATCAAGTGGAAATATGATGATCAAAGATTGTATTTTTTCAAAGATATTTCATCATGTTTATAACAAACATGTCAAAACCTAAAAAGGAATTACAACATTGAGGTACAAAATGCATCAACAGAAATCTTAGCTTTTTCGATTAGTTTCTTTGTCTCTATTAGAGAAATTGGGCACTTCGCCGTTAGCAATATGACGCCTTCACCAAAAATAATGGCCCACAGTCGCTTTTAAATTTTTTAATGATCGTAAGTTTTTTTAGGCTGCATGGTGCACATGCTATTTTATTATGTGTTAGATGCATTAACGAGGGTAGTTATGACTTCACTCACCTTTATCTTTTCAACCCTGAATTGATGAGTCACTAGAAATTGCTATGTCGCTATCAGAGAATTGGTGTCTCTCGTTGTTAGCGACATAGAGCCTAGACGAAAAGTAGTACTACGGCAACTTTTAAGAGTAAGTGGGTCCCAAAAAGTACTCCATTAGATATCAATTATAAAGCTTTGGAACATGCTGGCATCTAATGGGCTACACGTATATGTCGAGAAAAGCAAAGACACCGAGATTCGCTATGTCGCTATCGGGAACTTGTTCTTCTCACCATCAGCGACATAGCGTCCAGTTGAGAAATAAACAAATATGGGCCCCAAGCAGCAGGTAATATAGCCAAGATTTCATCATGTCATCAATGATTCGCCCCATGCCCTATTCACAAAATATATGAAAGAATCTGATCGTCATATCTATCTCAGATCCATGATCATCGCTATCTCACTATGGCGAGTTGCATGAAGGTTACGAATAGCGATATGGTGACAAGCAGTCCACCATATTTCTTTTGAGCAATGCATCGAATGTCATCCACATGATCAAATCAGGATCAATGATGGGCGCTATCTCGCTATGGCAATGTCCTCACTCTTTATGTATAGTGAGATAGTGCCTAAGTGACATGTGTCCTTAGAGTTCTGTGGGTCTAGTTAAGAGGCGCCAACAATGAAGGAAAGGTACACATGGAAAATTTTCATTGGGTTGACTACCAGCTTGTCAAGAGGAACATGAGTCATCTTTGCTTGCATCCCTGGATCGTAAGATTTTTCATAAATCCACGGTGTAAATTTGAATATAGAAGGTGATACCACCCTGTGCATTTATGAGAGATGAAAGCTTCATGTGTGAAGAAAAATAGAGTATAACACAAAGGATTTTCTTAATTCCACTGTACTCAAGCAAAGATTCAGAGCATTTCTAAGCAAAAATAGTTGTTGAAAAGACTGTGCTGGATTTCGTAAGATTGTGAAGCAGTTTGTTCGCAAAAAGATTGTAGTAACACTGAGAAGAACTAGAGCGAGATTCAAAGTAAGTAATTGCATTATAATCCTTCTAATGTTTCAATTCCTTCGAGACTTAATTAAAATGGCTCCAAAACATAAAGAATTTTCTAGTCAAGAGAACTATTTGGATAGGAATGTCCACGATGATTTGCTTTAACTGCTCCCTTCTTCCAGTGTTGAAACTATAGAAGTTAAGAGGCTAACTTCATTAAACCCTAGGCTGAAAATAGCAGATGGACTAGATGACAAAGGAAACTAGGTTAGGGATGCAACAACTTCACAGACTAGTCTTGTTTTATTCAAAAAATGGTTTTCAGAGAGGAACCCTTTTGCCCCACATGCCAACATCTGGAATTTTGGTCTAGGGAAATTGGTGGTTCCCATTGTTTTCATGGATTATGATCTTTTGGAAGCTATAGCTAAGAATTACAACCAATCCCTTAGGGTAGTGAGGAGAACTGATGGTGAAATCTTGATTACAATTAGTGCAGAGGAGATTAGGGAAGTTTTTAGTTTAGGGACTGTCACTAATTATCATGTGCCCATTGATTTGAAAGGGTTAGAAAATGAGTATATGTCTAAGAGAGATGCAGTTAGGCAAGGAGCGCTGAGCGCACACATAGGTAGAATTGGAACACTGCCAGCAATAACAACATCCTCCAAGGAGCCTTTCAAAAGGGCATACTTCAATTCTAGGGCTATAGAAATATATAGGTCCTTGTGTAATGTTTTTGGGAGAGATGAAGAAGAGTTCATGCACGTGGATTTTATGTATATGATTACTCAGATTTCCTCTTTTGGTGTGGATATAATTTTTGATTTTGCTTCTTACTTAGCTGAGGAGATTCACAATGGGCTGATTGAAATTGCTAAGGGTAAGGTGGAAATTTTTTTTGGCCATTATTCTTTGTTAATGCACATGTTCTTATTCAAGGGAGTAACATATTTTAGTAAAGAAATGGAATTAGATAGAGAAGAGAGTGGGGAAGCATTACCAATTCAATTGTGAAGTGCAGATATGACTTGGGATGTAGAGAATACTAGTTTTGTCAGGTTTGATAGGTATTTCACTTCAAAGCTGAGATGCCTCCTATTAAGGGACAATCCCAAAATCCCCAAAGCATTAATGAATCTCATTAGGCCTATGGACAACCCAAGTGGTTTGAAAGTTTCACATAATTGGGGAGATGTCATTCCATATTCTATTTCTATTGTATTTAGAATATATGGTTTTAAAGGAAGCCCTCACGTACTACCCTACCAAGTGCCTTTGAAGGTAGGAGTTGCTGAGATATTGTGGCAGCTAGGAGTGGAGGAAGCCCTTCTATTGAAAAGACAAAAGGGATCAATTTTTCCTACTTGCACAGTGGCTCATCATTTTGTAATCACAAAAGGAGGTTGGCTTTCTTTGCACAAGATTTTGAATCCTTATAAGATGGCCACTTTCCATCCTCATTTTTGTGATTCTGAAGGATTTTATCATTTGGCTCTGAGGCAAAGATTTAAGCTTGGTAAAATTGAGCATGAATTTTGTTTTCCTGAAGACTTAATAAGGAATCAGTATTCCTTGCAGGAGCAAGAGACTAGGAAAGAAAAGTTGAAAGTCTTTTCTAAAATTTTGGATTTCATTCATTGTTTTGATCTAGATTATAGTCCTTTGGACGATGTAGTTACAAAAGTAGATAAGATGAGAAAAATTATGAATATTTTTTCTAAAATAATAGAGGCAATGAATGAAAAGAAGCAATTTTTTATTAGGTTCTACCCGGATAAGGCCAGGGAAGTAATGGGAAGATTGGGTTTTACTCGCAATATAAGGGCAGGTCAATTAACTTTCTAAACAAGGTTGACATATACTATTGTTCAAAATAAAAAGAATACAGTGGACAAAGGCAAACAAATAATTGAGTCCACTAGTAGGGTTTTGGAAGAGAGGCCTATTGAGCCCTCCCCTAAGAGGAGGAAAATAATAAGAGAGGAGGATTCTCATGTTGAGGAGTATTCACCTTCATAGACCCCTTTGAGAACTGGGGAGGAGCAGCTTACTATTGAGAAAATTGAACAAATTGGATCACAAGGGGGAGTTTTTCTCACTCAAGAAGAGATTGATGAAGGGAACCCCTAGGAACCTCCTATGCCAAGCCTCGAGTTGACTGTAGTTAATTTTAAGGGAAGGGAATTGGACCCTGTTTTGGAACAAGCCAGCCACCAATTTTTGTCACATGACAGTTTTGTAAGGTCTAGGGCTTTCCATCAATTTGCTTGGAGGGCAAACATCCACAATTTTGAGGAAAGATGTAAGAACATGAAAATAGAGCATCTAGAAATGGATGAAGCCTCCATCAAAAACCAAATAAAGGAGCAAATGATGCAAGAATTCTAGAACATTACCCTAGAGGAGGGAAGGCAAATGGTAAAAACTTCTAACATGCTATTGTTTCCTAATTGGGATATTGCAGATGCATTGATTTTCAACTCTATTTCTAATAGACTGGAGTTACAAGACCCAAATAAAAAGGAATTTGCAGGGACTACTTTTAGTGACGATCAAGCTTCTCTTGTTATGTGGTCATTAAGGAGAGGATCCAAGATTGTATCAGCACAGCCTGATGGTTCAGGACTGATAGGGAATATTATTGTGAGGAGAGTTACTAATACCTCACATGTATAAGCAGCCCACATGAATGTGGATTATTCTCAGTTTTCCTTGGCTAATACTAAAAGGGAGGAAAAGGAAATGTTTGAATTACAAAGTATATATGAGGTAGTTTTGGATGCCTACAATAAAGAGGTAAAAAGGAGAGTTGAGCTTGAGAACAAGCTACTGGGAAAATCCACCAGGCCTAAAATAACACACCCTCACCCCCCTATTGAACCTTTCAAATATACCCCCCTCATTGAAATACCAAACACACCCCAAGGGCCACAGTATTACACTGCTAAGGATTTTGAAGAAGAAAAGAGTAAACTGTGGGCCTTACATGTAGAGCTGGAATGTAAATATGAAGATAAACTAAGAACAACTCTTACATATCTAGGAGACAAGGTTGAATGGCCACTAATCCATGATCAATTGGCCAAGGTGATTAACATCTGGGAGGAGTTAAAAGCAAATGATGAAGCTCTAAAGACTATTGTGAACAAATGGGTGAGAAGGGAGAAAGCATTAACCTTATTGTGTCTATCTGTTATAAATAATTCTCGTGATCAAATTGATAAAACCTTTGACATTTTTTCTGATCTTGCTGATTTTGATAGCAAAATGATACATTTACAGAAGATAATAATAGGCTACTTAGACAAATATAAGAGCCAAAAATTCAATTTATTTCCTCATGACCTAGATAAGAAAAATAGTTTGAAAAGCAAAGAGGAATGGGCGAAGGAACTTGATGATTTATTCTGTTTAAGAATGAATCAAGTCATAAATGAAATAGGGCATGCAGGGTGGGCCATCACAATAGAAGAAATGGTGAAAGCCAAAATATTCTTTAACTCCTTAAAATAGGAATTTGTTGATATTGACAATGAGGCTGATTATATAATAAAGAAAAAGAAGGATATTTTGCAACTCAATTGGCCAGATGACACATTATTTGATAGGTGGATGGCAGAAATGGCTTCTAGCGAACAGTTTGATGTAGATGAAACTGACAGTGATGAGGTGTAGGATGAGGAAGTCCAAATCATTGATACCATCACTACTCAAACCCAATCAGAAGAAGAAGACAAGAAAAACCTGTCACTTTCAGTTGCAGAATCGGGACCACAAGATGCCAATACAAGTAAAGAAAAGGAAAAGGTAGAAGTTGTCCTTATCATGAAGAGTGAAGGTGGTGGAAGCCTGCAGGTGGAGGTTAATGTGCTATCATTAGAACAAGCTTCATCTTTGGCTAATTTAGCAGTTACATATGAAGATAAATCAGATCAATAGCCAACTTAGCAACATCAGAACATATAACAGAAGTTGACCCACCAAAAGGAATGATTTTATTTTGATATCTTCTGTTACCCATAGTTTTGTCATTTTGTGATAGGTGTATGTAGATATTCCTTGTAAAAGACACCTGTCAGTTTCTCTTAGCCTGAAGCTTGTTACATTTCACACTATATAAGTGAAATTCTAGGGCAAGAGAAAAGGTCCAAATTCTATTTGCTAAGTGAAACACTTAGTCTATTTTTGGTCCACCATTTTTGAGCAAAAATTTGTGATGTATTTTCTCTGTCAGATCTTGAGAATACATGAATATAGAATGGTCTGTGTTTCTTTTTGAAGGTCATTCTGAGTCTATTGTAAATTCTATACAATTTTCAAGGAAAATGAATACAAATTATGAACTGTCCCCATATTAATTCTTTCTGAACTTTGTCTCCTTTTGATTACTTGGTTATCTTGATGTTGTATAAGTAAAGGCTTGTGTAATTGAATGCAATTCAATTAGGTTTTATATCTGTTTATCATGGCTATTAATTCAATGGATTAAGTAAAAGCTTTGATGAATTTGATAAGGTTGCTGTAGTAGTGGAAAGGATTTTGAATGACAATTTTTTATAAGAATTACTGATAAAATTTGTTGTAAGGCAACAAATTAGATCTAGAGATTTGTAGTAGACTCGGAACCCCAATGGATTAGGTACTGATCAAATTTAATCCAACTGAAAGAGAAATGTGTCACACATGATTGTCAAAATGCAGAATTATAATCAACTTTACTTTTATTTCCGGTAGATCCTCAAAGTTGGCCTCTACTTGTTTGCATCAAATGTTTTAGCTTTAGTTAGCCATTATTGCTGAGAACATCTGCAAACCTATAGAATATTTTTGGCCATATCTATTATATGGGATGTGTTTATTAAAGTATCAAGAATTGTACATGTATTGGAGAATTTGAAATGAGAATCAAAATAAAAGTAAGATAATTCTCATATAGTTTTTCCAATCTTGTATCATCCCTAGGTATACCCACCCTAGTTTTGCAGAGCCAAAAGGGTAGAAAACTACCCTTGGTTTTGTAGAAGTTTGGCCCAAATGGTGTGCACATACAATTGATAATAAGAATTGGCTAGTCTTTAGATTGTGTGAGTATTGTCATCTTGGTATCAAGCATTTTGTTGCTTAGTAGTTTTAAAACACCAACAAGTTTGTTATTCATCCAAATGGAAACCCTTGTAGGAAGACCTAATTGCAATGCAACAATTAAATGTAATGTTGAAATATAGGAGAGAGATTCTTTTGGTTGAACTAGAAGATAAATCATCTTCTAACAAAATGACAGAGACTTTTAGTGAAGGATCCAAAGTACATCAATTCAATTATAGTCTAGTAAATTTAGGTGCCATCTTCATCATAAGTTTTTGAAGATAGTCTAGTATTTGTAGGTGTCATCTTCATCAAAAAATTTCCATGATAGTCTATTAGTTTGAGGAGTCATCTCTATCACAAGTTTTCCATGGCATACTTGTAGTTAGAGGTGCATTGAAGACATTTTATCACTACATGAGCTAGTAGTAGATAGTGATTATTCATTATCATCATCATCATCTAACATAGAATCACATTAATATCATGTTTTATAGCCCACATGGCCTAGGTATTGAGGGTACAACTCCAAGCACTAAACACACCAGATTTCAAATTATTATCTTTATGTGTTGATGTTTAAGTTGAATGTTCTAGAGTTGAAGAGAGAAACACACTCAATTTTTTTTCTTTTTGTTCTTTCTTTGAATATGAAACTATTGTCTAAATGATACAATATGATTATGTATTATTAAAATAAAAATACAAGAAAAATATGATACCAACAAAACTATATTTATAAAACAAAAAAAATGTCATTATTATTTCTTCTAAGCTTTTACAACTACAGCTTCTGCATATACATTTCCTTTCTTTTCTTTCATTACTATAACAAAAAGTATAATAGTTGTTACAATAGATCAACATTGCAAATGATAAATCTGCATCTACACACTTTCAATAAAATGAAACAACAAGTACATTACATTTTTTTTAAACTAGACTCTTTTTAACACTTATCATCAAAACATCACTAAGAAAAAACACTTGAGCGGAGACTCTCCCATTTATATTACACAACAATGGCTGAACTTTGGCATAAAAAATAATAATGATAGTAATAGTATTCACTTCCATCTTTAATATTATCATAAAACCCTACAACAAAAATACACATGTACCTATGGAAATATGGTCAAAGATAAATCCCTCTCCTCGACCACCGAAGATGCAGGTGTGATTGGAGGTCGTGAATGGAACAGCTTTTGAAGTCGAGCACATCAAGAAGAATGAAAAAAAGAAAATATCGAGAGTTTCGAACTACTCTTCTGTCCCCCCTATATTGATGCAAATTCAGGGCCCCCTTTCATATTATTCCTAGGGCTAGCAAGTGTCATTAATCAAGTGGGTGGAGAAAACCTAAAACGAAACTCGGCTCAGAGAAAACCATGCAAAAATGCCCCAAAAATGTCAAATGAAATCGGGCACGAAAAATGTAATTGGGAAAATGTTTTTTGAGCTTTGTGGATGTATAAGCCCTGTGTTGGTCAAAAATTTGACCAACATGGGTCTTATATGTAAAAAAATGAAATTTTTGCCTTTACATTTTGACCAACCTAAATTTATTTAGTTGATGGTCAAAATTTTTGGTCGAAAAATGATGTTAAATGCAGTAGTGCTATAACCTAATAGATTCAACTATCCAAGAAACTTCATTGGTTAATACTTGTCTAAGGAGTCAAGTAGAAGAAAATTGGCTATGGGACAAAAGATTGAGACATTTAAACTTCGATAATCTTGCCAAAATCAGCAAGAATAAAAAGGTTAGAGCTCTACCACAGATTACAAAACTAGCAAATATTTGTGAAGAGTGTGTTAAAGGAAAACAAACAAGAGTTTCTTTTAAAACAAAAAAATACTTGTCAAATAGACCACTTGAATTAGTGCATACTGATTTGTGTGGTCCAACTAAAACAACCTCTTTAAATGGTGAAAAATATTTCATGCTATTTATAGATGATTATTCGAGAATGGTTTGGGTAACATTTTTGAAACGTAAATCAGAAGCTTTTTAACTCTTCAAATTTTTTAAGAAAATGGTAGAAAGAGAAACTGATTTAAAACTGAAATGTTTGAGATTAGATATAGGGGAGGAGAATTCATCTCTTGAGAATTTGTTGAGTATTGTGAGAAGCATGGAATAAAAAGACAATGCTCTACTGCTAGGACACCACAACAAAATGGTGTTGTTGAAAGAAAGAATAGAACAGTAAAACAAATGGCTAGAACCATGTTAGATGAAGCTAAACTACCTGATAAATTCTGGAAAGAAGCTATTCATACAACTGTTTACATTCTAAATAGAGCACAAATCAGAGTTAGAACTACTTACACTCCATATGAATTATGGAACGATAAAACAACAAATGTCAAGAATTTTAAGATTTTTGGCTGCAAATGCTTTATCAGAAAGAATGATGATTCTTTACAAAATTTTAACTCAAGGTCTGATGAAGGGATCTTTCTTGGGTATTCCACGCACAAAAAAGCCTATAAATGCTTTAATAAAAGGCTAAACAAAATAGTGGAAGCTATAAATGTCATATTTGATGAAAATTCTGTGTGTTATAATGGTCAAGAAGACCATGAAGATTCATCTTTTCAAAAATCATAAATAGTACATGATGAACATACTAAAAATGATAAACATGGACTAACTGATGAAAATGAACCGGCTGATGAAACTGAATCAGAAAATTGTTGAAGTCCTTAAATAACTAGTACTGGTTCAAAAATAAAAACCTCTTACAGAATAATAGCTAAGAGACATCCTAAGTCTCAAGTTATTTGAGATGTAGAGAAAGGAATTCTAACCAGAAGAAAAGCCAAAATAGGAGAATAGGAAAATATTGCTGAACATTTCTGCTTAATCACTGACTTTGAACCAAAGAATGTGCTGAAGCCTTATCAGATTCTTATTGGCAAAATGCTATGTAGGAAGAGATAAATCAAATAGAGAAAAATAAGACTTGGGAACTTGTTCCATGACCTAGTGACAAAAATCTCATAGGTGGAAAGTGGATATTTCGTAATAAACTAAATGAAGAAGGTAAAGTGGTCAGAAATAAAGCTAGATTTGTTTGTAAAGGCTATGCTCAACAAGAAGGAATTGATTTCAATGAAACCTTTGCACCAGTTGCAAGGATGGAATCAATTAGAATCTTTCTTGCATATGCCAGCCATAAAAAAATCACTGTTTACCAAATGGATGTTAAAACTGCTTTCTTAAATGGATATCTTGAATAGGAAGTTTATATGGAATAGCCAAAAGGTTTTCAATCTTCTAAAAAACTTGATTATGTTTATCAATTGAAAAAAGCTTTGTATGGCTTAAAACAGGCTCCTAGGGCTTGGTACTCCAAGTTGGATAATCATTTAATTTCAAATGGTTTTTCTTGTGGGAAGGCAGACAACACTTTATATATCAAGGTGATTAATGATGACATTTTGGCTGTAGAAATGTATGCAGATGACATCATTTTTGGGTCTACTAATGATGATTCAGCAAAACATTTTTCTAAAATCATGGAATCTGAATTTGAGATGTCAATGTTAGGTGTGCTCACTTTTTTCCTTGGTTTGAATGTCTCACAGCTAGAACATGGATTATTTCTTTTCCAAACAAAATATGCCAAATAAATGTTGAAGAAATTCAATATGTCAGAATGCAAATCTGTTAGCACTCCTATGGAAACTACTTGTAAGTTAATGAAGAATGATGGGCTAATCAAACTCTTTACAATCTATGATTGGAAGTTTGCTATATCTAACTGCATCTAGACCTGATATAATGCAAGTTGTATGTATGGTGTCAAGATTTCAATCTGATCCAAAGCAATCACATCTTAAAGCAGTGAATATAATATTGAAATACATTCAAGGAACTCTTGATTATTGTTTATGGTATCCTCACAGCAATGATTTTACTCTTGTTGGTTATACTGATGCAAATTGGGGCAGATCTAATGATAAAAAGAGCACCAGTGGTGCAGCTTTCTTTCTTGGTGAGTGTCTGGTTGCTTGGCATAGTAAGAAATAGGATTGTGTAACTCTATCCACTTGTGAATCTAAATATGTTATAGCTACAACATGTTGTACTCAATTAATTTGGATGGATTATCACTTAATTGATTTGGGCATTCAGGTTTCAAAACCTATTTCAATAATGTGTGATAATATGAGTGCTATTCAATTAAGAAAAAACCCTATTATGCACTCACGCACCAAACACGTAGCCATCAAACTTCAATTCTTGAGAGATAAAGTTCAAACTAATGAACTCGAATTGGTTTATGTGCCTACTCAAGGACAGGTGGCTGATATTTTTACAAAGGCACTACCAAGAGAACTGTTTCAACAGTTGAGAACACGATTGGGAGTTTTCTCTCAATTACTTCTTGAATAAACACTCTTCCTAATCACTATTCTATGTTAGGTTTCTGCTCCTTTCATAGAAAGAATTCATGAAAAGAAGATGGTCAAATTTTTGAAGCAAAATTTTTTGGGGAGTAATCATCATTTCACAGATTGGTTTTAGATGTTTGGTATCACAAATTGGTTATCAGTTTTCTGGTTGATTTAGATTGGTTATCAGTTTTTGGTTGATTCAAGTTAGTTGGTGTAGTTTTTGTCTGATAATCAACATTGTACTTCTATTCATTATCTTGTATATATAAGTTGAAATATCTTCAAAATGACCTTGTATATATGAGATGATATCTTATTTATATAAGTTGATTTTATGTTCTCTCACCTTGTATATATGAGATGGTGAAAAATTTTGCATCAAAAAATGGGGGAGATTGTTGACCACAATGGCAAAATGCATGCATTAAAAAGGTGGCGAATACACATGTATATAAGTCATGAGGAAACATTTAATAAAGTTTGTAAACATGGCATATTGAAGCCAATTCAAATTAAAAGAAATTTGAAAGTGATGTTTTGATAGCGGTGACCGTAAATACTGATTGAAAAGACATGGTATTTAATATCTTTCTGCTAGTTCATGCCAAGTGTAAAAATCCTGTTGCAGATTTCAAACAATAGTGAAATTTAGTTTTCTTTGTGGGTGGTCATTTAGAATGAAAGAAACTATTACAGAATGTTTGATAAAGTTTGTTTTTGTAAAATACATGGATTTGAAGGGTTCTTTGACAGCAAAATATAAACATATCATAATCTTTGTTTGGATCTTTGACATATGAAGGTAATGTGTTCAATCAGCTGTATGGAATAGGTTGCAGGCACAGGTCTTCATGTGACAGTTCCTTGCATAGATCTTCATTTCATGACTTTTCTTTGATGGTTTCATATATATACTCATTTGTTGTTTTTCATGTGCATGCTTGAGGTAAATGATGATATCTCTATCTTCAATTAAACAAGTTTTTTTGGAGCAATTATATAAGGGTTTTCAGGTGAAAAGACAATGACTGTTTTTAGGTATATTGTTTCTACACTAGAATAGTATACTCGAATTCTTGAAAAGAAAATGATGAGGAATTAAAATTCCCTCTTATAGTCATAGGTATTTTTTTTAATAAGTTGAATTTTTTCAAATCAAGTGATCTTATTTTATAAAAAAGAATTCTTCTTTTCTCAGTCATGAACAAGTTTGAAAAACAATGAATGGTCTATATGTTTGTTTGAAAAGGAAATGCAATCAGAGAATATTTTTGTCTTCGGGTTTAAAAAGAATAAATCTTTGAAAGGGGTTTGAAGGAATAAATCACTCACGTTCTAAAAGAATTTTTTTGTCTTCATAACAAAGGAAGAGCATTGTCAAGATTTTTTTTCTTCTACAGATTCTCTTAAAAAGAAAGGCAAAAAGATTCAGTGTGTTCACATTTTCTTGAGCAAAAGATTTAGCTTATTCTATTCACTGCTATCAGGTTGCTCGTCTGAAATAAAAGAAAATAAACTAGAGTTTTTATTTGGAAAGCATAGACAGAGATTTCTTGTTTTGATAACCAGTTTGAAATAAAGATGGATTCAGTAGCATTGAATGTTTCAAAACTTGAAACACTGAATGAAAGTAATAAACAAAGGTAAAATGGCTTTCTTTTTGAAGGCTAAATTGTTTTTTTAGAAGATCTTCCTGAGGGTATTAAACCTAGAATTCTATATGTACAGTCTTGATTAAACAGAAAGCTACGGATGATAGTTTAATAAGGAAAGATCACATTTGGGTGGTAACCGATTTTAGTTGATTGCTCAAACAGAAAAAAGGGTTTCTTAACAACCCTAACTAGTTCAGTTTGGTTTACTTGTAATTGTTCATTTCGAATTTTATCTCTATAAATAGAGAGATCATTTGTAATATAAAAGGCATGAGTTGAAAAAAGAAGAAAGACTTATATTAGAACAGTTTGTAAAGACTAAAAGTCTTATTATAAACTTTTATGCATGTATAAATGTCATACATACACATTTATATCTGTGTATAAGGTTGTAATTACATCACTGATAAAAGGGTTAAATGCCCTAAGCAGTAGAAGCTGCTGAAAGAGTTGGAACTCAATAAAGAATACATATTCATGGAGTGGTTTTTCTCTCTTTGACAAAACTGTGAGGATTTTTTAGGGTTTTCCACTCAGCACAAAATTGGCATCTCTTCTTTTTGTGAGTTAATATTATTCAGTATGTTTACATTTCAGTACAGTTTAATTTCTCCACTGCTATAAATTGTGAATTAAAAATTACTGAAATCAGATTTTGGGATAATTTAATAGTGTTCTGATTCCCCCCCCCCCCCCTCAGAACCCTGATACTTCCAACCAGTACACATATGTGTGCATGTATTAGATATTGGTCGATGAGTAATAAAGTGAGTTCCCTTGGAAGAGTGGATATAGGTATACTTTGTGGCAAACCACTATAACTATTTGTGTCTTATTTTTTTGATGTATTATTTATGTTTAAGTTTATTTATTTTTATTAGAGCCAATTTGGCTTGAGAAAAGAGGGAGGAAGAAGAGGACTAGGTTAATTTTTTTTATTGAAGAGTCTCTTGAAAATCTGGTCTTGATTGAAGAGGAGGATGTTAAAGGGAGTTAGCATGAAGTTGATGAAGATTATGAAAGGGAAAAATTTATGAGATTAAAGGAAGAGAATTTCTTACTCATAGACCAACTATTTTGTTTGGACTAGAAGTTTGAAATTTTGTATCATATACTGAAAGTTCCAAAATATAACTTTGAGAAAGAGTGAATATTTTTTAATAAACTTTGTTTCACCATATGGAAAATGATGGTAAGGGTCATCAAGTCTTGATAAAAGATACTTTCCTTGCAAAAATGTATGCCACTTTAACAGAAAAGTTTTTATTGGGTAGAGTGAAATCATAAAAAGATTTCGTGGTGACAGGAGATCTCACAGGGGCATGGATTAGTGACCTCAAGGAGGTTGGAGAGAGACCTTCGCTCAAAGATGTTCATGATCCAAAAACCTTCGGTACTTTAGAGAGAATGAAAATAAGGACTTTGCTGATTTATTGTTGTTGATTGCAAAAATTGAAGCAGAGTGGAATGCATTGACTGTAGAATCCTCTCCAATACCATCGCACCTGGAAGTTGGGTATCATTTCTGTGTGCATGACAGATATTGTAGCAGGAAGGCATCAAGGTATCGTAGGGAGTTGTTACCTGGTATCTTGGGAGAGGAGCTCTGTGGGATTCATGATGAAAAGGACTATGAAACTACAGTAAGCCAGAATGAGTGAAAGTTAATTAAGAATGTGGATTGGAAGCTGTTATTTTTCTTTCCAGAATACATGGTAAATAGCACTCCAGAATTTAATCAAGAAGTCATTAAAGAATCTGCATTGAAATTAATACCAGGAAATGGGATTGTTGAGTTGCAAGCTCCTGTTGTTGGGACGCCGAAAGAGGTAAATGAAGGAGTAACCAGTGCTCATGTCATGAGCTTCCTAACCCTATGGAGAATGTTGGCGTTGTTTTCTTGGATTTAGTAGGAAATATTAAGCATGCATATATTTGCGTAGCTATTCTTAACACCAAATACTCCCCTTTGGAGGAAACCCCAAAATAAGTGTGGGATTTTATCCTCAATACCAACAACAACGTATCCTTCATATGCTTAAGGGTAGTTGTGATGTAAAATTTGATGTTTTAGCACTTGGGGATGCACAGAGATGGTTACTCTGTATCACAGAAGAATCAAATGGAGACAATCAAATCACAAGATGAGATGTGCAATTTCTTGCTTGTATTTATATTCAAAATAAATCACAACTGGTAATCTAGAAATAAACTTCTAGAGAAAATAACTACTACTATTTAAAAAAACAAAAAAATCTTCAGCACTCAATGACTGCATACAAACTTCTACCAAACTTCTTTGAGCTCTTATAATAGTATCGAGCAATCATTGCTCTAAATATATAGAAAACATTAAGTTATAGCTGTTGCTATAAATGCAAAATAAGAAACACATGAAAGGTGTTCTATTTTCTTCTTCCTTTGTTCACCGCTATTTCTTGGATGCATATGCTTGCACCTTCTCTAACTGCTAACACACCAAACTGAGATCATTCTCCCTAATTATAATCTGGAAAGCTTAATAGCTAACTAATTAGTGACCTGCTTGAAAGCTTCACCACTAAGTCAGTGGAAGGAAGAGGGACTAGATGTGGTTTTGAGATCGAGCTACTGACAGCTACGAGAAGCATCTGAAATGTAATCACCTATAAAACCAGATTGTCGGAAGGAAGCTTCAGACAATAAGATTTAGTTCATAAATTTCAACTGCGCTGCTACTGATATCTTTGGGTGAGTTACTATGTTGTGTTGGTATGGACTTTTGTTGGCTTGTAGTTAGTCATTGTTTTCTTATTTGATCTACTTTCTGTTTTAAGCTACAATTATTTTAAGTTCTTAAAATAAGGTGTATGGACTTGTGAACATTTTCCATCATCTTTGAAATTCATGTTAAATATTTGTTTAAAGTTTGGACCCAGTCCTTTTTCCTTAATCAGAGCTTTTTAATGGTTCTTAACCTTACAGATTTTTAAAAGATTGTTAATAAATGTTTTTTAAGCAAATTTTTATGTCAAACTTTGACGTATCACAAAATGTAAGTAAGTATCATTTACATATAAGCCGCGTGTCTTCACTATAACATTAAGATAATTAATCAGACTGTAATGACTTAATGTTGACAGCTATTAACATAAAATAATCTAGCACGCCACCCATCCTTCACGCATGTATTCAACGAAGAAATTTCTTATACAAACATCCCTTTTATGCCTAGTAGTTGTATATCCAGAATCCCTGGGGCATGACGAATATCAATACCAGAAAATATACCAAGTTCATGGCATCTTCTAACATTTCCATTTTCAGAAGGACAGGTTGGTTATATTCAGTAGTCACATACAGTGCATGTACTTTATTGTGATTGACATAATTAACACTGATTACTGTATTCTTCTGAATCACATGTTTTCTGCCATGGAGCTTTACAAAAAATCCCTTTTTTTCGGGGTATGGTATGATTCGATTCCTAAAATGACAAAATATCAGCACAGCAAATTACAAATTACAACTTAAATTTGAAGATTCGCAAGTGAAATCAGAATAACAAAGTCAGAGAACAAGGAAAAAGGGATAAGATTTCCTACAAACATCTCTGAAAAGCAAACAAGTTCTAACAGATCTTAAAATAAAATGCAACTTCACTAAACAGATTTTACTAAACTATTAATCTCTTGGATGGATATTCCTCCATCCGAAAACCTCTATCCCGTTTGGCTATGTGAAAAATCAAACTATTGTAGTCACTGATTATTAATCTCCTATCACAAATGATTATTAAACTGCTGAAAATAAATTCTCAGCTAATATCGAAGAATAACACAACTGCAACTTCACTTATAAAATACGGAAAGAAATGCGCAACGCAATGAACACAATATTTTTGGACAAATTGTCCCTAGAAAAACCCCTAAGGGAAAACCAGTTCTACAGATGAGGAATTATATTAAACTTCAGCAAATCAAGAGATACAAAATTCCTTGCCTCTCACTGGCAGAACTCCGACAACCTCCTAATTTTTTCTGCTGATATTCCCCACTGCTATCCCTGCGCTAACACTGCGCCCTTGCTAACGCTGCAAGACTGTTTGCTAACACTGCAAACTGCTTCACAAAAGCTTCTTCTTCACATCCAAATGACCCAATGACCCCTTTCTATACTACTCCTGTTGGTAAACCAACGACCGAGATTAAATCTAACCAACAGCTGAGATTAAGACAATTCGACAGCCAATAATAAAATTGGTTGCAAAGTGTCCAAAAGGAATCATTAAAATTAGTAAATAATAACCATTTACTAATTTTTTTGGCAAATGGACAAATAGCTGTCCAAACCATCCATAAATACAACCGCTATTCATAGATAAGGACGAACAGATGTCCAAGCTATCCATAAATAGTGCTACTATTTCTGAGTCAGAAATAACAGCTGTCCAACTAACAATAATTAACACTCCCTCTTAGCGAGGAAGTTGTTCTGCATAACACCCATCTTATCTCTGAAGAAGATAAATTTGGCCTTTCCCAAAGCCTTCGTTAGAATGTCTGCTACCTGCTCATCTGTAGGTATGTATTGTAGTCGAACAACTCCCCTTTGTACACAATCTTTGATGAAGTGATATTTGATATCTATATGTTTAGACCTATCATGAAACACTAGATTTTCAGACAACTTGATGCAACTCTGATTGTCACAATGAATTACAGTAGTCTCAACCTTCTGCCCAAACAAGGCTACTAACAACTTTCGAAGCCATATAGCTTCACATGTTGCCATGCTAGCTGCTATGTATTCTGCTTCTGCTGAACTTAGAGCCATAGACTTCTGCTTCCTACAGAACCAAGATACAACTCCTGATCCCAAGCTGAAACAACACTTTGAAGTGCTCCTTTTGTCTGTTGTACTTCCTGCCCAATCTGCGTCAGTATAACCTATCAACCTGATACCTTCACCTCGAACATATCTGATCCCATACTCGACTGTACCACACAAGTAACGTAGCACATGCTTAGCCGCTATCCAATGCATTCTCTTTGGTTCAACCATGAACTGTCTAAGAGAGTTTACTGCAAATGCTATATCTGGTCTAGTGTTGACCAAATACATAAGCGAACCAATCAACTATCTATATAAAGTGGGATCTACATCTTTCTCCTTAGATGTATCTACCTTCCTCCAATTCGTGATCATGGGTGTAGACATGGCTTTGCAATCCTCCATCCCGAATTTCTTCAAGATTTCAATGCAATATTTCTCTTGACCAAGAAAAATCTCCCCATCTGTCTGCCACACTTCCATGCCTAGAAAGTAGTGCATAAGTCCTAAATCCTTCATCTCGAACTCTTCTATAAGGTTCCTCTTGCAATCCACTATGAGCCCTAGTGAACTTGTAAGAAATAGGTCGTCCACATAAAGAACAAGAATGAGAATCTCACCCCTAACCATCAAGTAGTAGAGGTTAGCATCTGCTTCACTCTTCACAAAGCCCATTTTCTACAAGTATGTATCAATGCGCTCATACCACGCTCTAGGAGCCTCCTTGAGTCCGTACAATGCTTTCTTCAATCTGCACACGTGGGTCTCTTTGTTGTGTGCTACAAAGCCTTCTGGTTGTTCTATGTATACCTCCTCCTTCAACTCACCATTGAGGAATGCTGTCTTGACATCCATTTGATGGATCTGCCATCCCATCTGTGCTGCAAGTGAGATTACAGCTCGTATAGAAGTATACCTGACAACTGGAGCAAATGTCTCCTCATAGTCTATTCCCTCCTTTTGAGAGAACCCTTTTGCCACAAACCTAGCCTTGTATTTCTCGATGCTACCATCTGCACCGTGCTTTATCTTATAGATCCAGCGTGATCCAACTACAGCCCTATCTGTTGGTCTAGGTACTACCTCCCACACATCATTCTGCATTATTGAAGAATATTCCTCAACCATAGCATCTCGCCATACCTAATGTTCTGCAGCTTCCTGATAGCTAGAAGGCTCACTATCTACCAACTGACTAACTAATGCCACATAGTCATTGAACTTGGCTGGTTGTCTTCGCTGTCTAGTACTCTTCCTAGGAGCTCCCACAAACTCCTGAGTATCTCTTTGTGTATCTGGAACCATATGGTTCCTGCTGCCAACTGTAGAGGATGAAATCTCAACCTCTAAGTCTTCCAGATGCATTTCCTGTTGCACCTGTTGCTCCATACTCTGTGAATCTTCACTAACTGAGTCTACACTCGTACTGGTAACTGTACTTGAGCTTTGATGCCCTTGACTTGGTCTTGGAGCTTCTGTTGGCTGCTCACTCTGATCATCTACTGGCAAATCTCTGGATCTCTTGAATGCCTTGTCCTCCATGAACTTGACATCCCGTTTGACAATAACTCTTTTAGTCCTCGGAATGAAAATCCTGTATGCCTTTGAGGTCTCACTATACCCAAAAAAGTACCCCCTCTCTGCAGTCTGATCGAACTTTGTATGTGTATCTCCAGGAATATGATAATATGCCAAACTCTCGAATATCCTGAAGTGACTAACATCTGGCTTCTTCCCTGTGAAAGCCTCCTCTAGTGTCATCTTCCCTAGCACCTTGTGTGGAACTCTATTCTAAATGTAGACTGTTGTATTACACGCCTCTGCCCATAAGTAACGGGGCATGTCCTGGTCATGTAGCATAGCTCTTGCTACCTCCGATATAGAACGGTTCTTCGTCTCAGCAACTCCATTCTACTGTGGATTGTAAGGAACAGTCCATTCTCTCTTGATTCCTTCTCTGGTGCAGAAGTCCTGGAAGACATTTCCTTTGTACTCGCCTCCATTGTCTGACCGAAGAACCTTTATCTTCTTTCCTGTCGAGTTCTCCACAAGAGCCTTGAACTCTTGGAATCGACTGAAAACCTCATCTTTAGTCTTCAAGAAGTATATCCAGGTCTTTCTAGAGAAGTCATCAATAAAAGTAACATAGTACTCATATCCTCTGAGAGATTTCGTTGACATTGGTCCACAAACATCTGAATGTACTAGATCAAGAACACCCTTAGATCTGGTGTCACTCCTTGGAAAAGATGCTTTCGCAAACTTCCCCAACACACATCCCTTACATACATCGTCATGCTTTGTGCTCACCTCTGGAACACCTGTCACGGTCTCACGAAGCAATCTAAGTGCTCCATGATGAATATGGCCCAACCTCCTATGCCATAGCTCTCTAAGATCTCTAAGATTATTGTTGCTCATAAGTGCCTTAGGAGTATCAAACTACAATCTATAAAGGCGACCACTCCTAACTCCAATAGTTATGGGTGATTTCCAATCATTGTGCTTAATCAACACATGTGTCCCTCTAAAGAGTACATTATACCCCCTATCCTGAAGAACAGATACAGAATTCAAATTCATACCTAAGCCCGGCACATATAACACATCATGAAGAGGAATTATCTTTCCATTCTCCCTCTGAAACTGAATAGTCCCTTTCTCAACAGGGTTGAGTTTGGACAAGTTTCTCATAGAAATTTGGATGTTGGTGTCCTCCTCCTTGTAACTGGAGCAGTACTCTCTAACTCCTGTCATATGAAATGATGCCCCACTATCTATATACCAAACACACTGTGAGGTTGAGCTAACCATACAAGCTATGAGTGCAAACTCATCTTCCATTCTGCTGGAGAGTTCTTCTACACTTGCTGAAGCTGCCACCTACTTCTTACCCTTTTCCCTCTTTGGGCAATCACTGACATAGTGGCCAAACTCGTGACATCCAAAGCACTTGACCTTAGAAAGGTCCTTCTTCTTCTTTTCACTTTGTGAATTTGATCTTTTGCTAGATCCCTTCTTTGCTTTTCCTTTACCCACTAGGGCAACGTTCTCTTATTCCACCTCATTTTTCTGACTCTTGTTGGCCCCATTGACAAGACTTAGTCTAAACTCCTCCTGAGTGAAATCAGTCCATAGTCGATCCCAACTCGGTAAAGTATCTCGTCCACTGACAACTTGAACAAAGACACTCCATTGTTTAGTAAACCCATTTAGGGCTATTCTCACTAGCTCATCATCACTAGGGCTATCTCCAATAGCTGCTAACTCATCCTTGACAAGTCTGAGCCTGGTGAGGTAACTTGTGACGTCTTCTCCCTGATTCATCCGAGTATTCTTTAGCTTCTCTCTGAGAATCAACTTCCTGTTAGTAGTAGCATTCTGGTACAGATTTAGAATGGTGTCCCACATCTTCTTTGCTGTATCTAGCTCCGAGATATGTGGAACAATATGATCCTTGACACCATCAAGGATAATCCTCCTCGCTTTGGCATCGTCCTTCCTATATGCTACAAGCTGTGTTGCATCCGTTGGTACAGGTACACCACTGGTAGCATAATCCTTGATACCATTCTCTTCCAACAATAAAGAAAATATGGCCTTCTAGACACCACAATTTGAGGCACCATCCAATCTATCCTGATATCTCAAACTAGCTGAAGCCATCTCAAGGGTTTAAAGCAATAATAAATCTAAAGAGATCAAAATTTCTTTCCTAGGGCAAAACTCTTCTACCCTTAACAATGCTCTGATACCATGTGAAAAATCAAACTATTGCAGTCGCTGATTATTAATCTCCTATCACAAATGATTATTAAACTGCTGAAAATAAATTTCCAGCTAATATCGAAGAATAACACAACTGCAACTTCACTTATAAAATACGGAAAGAAATGCACAACACAATGAACAAAATATTTTTGGACAAATTGTCTCTGAAAAAACTCCTAAGGGAAAACCAGTTCTACAGATGAGAAATTATATTAAACTTCAGCAAATCAAGAGATACAAAATTCCTTGCCTCTCACTGGCAGAACTCCGACAACCTCCTAATTTCTCCCGCTGATATTCCCCACTGCTATCCCTGCGCTAACATTGCGCCCTTGCTAACACTGCAAAACTGTTTGCTAACACTGCAAACTGCTTCACAAAAGCTTCTTCTTCACATCCAAATGACTCAATGACCCCTTTCTATACTACTCCTGTTGGTAAACCAACGACCGAGATTAAATCTAACCAACGGCTGAGATTAAGACAACTCGACAGCCAATAATAGAATTGGTTGCAAAGTGTCCAAAAGGAATCACTAAAATTAGTAAATAATAACCATTTACTAATTTTTTTGGCAAGTGGACAAACAGTTGTCCAAACCATCCATAAATACAACCGCTATTCATAGATAAGGACGAACAGCTGTCCAAGCTACCCATAAATAGTGCTGCTATTTCTGGGTCAGAAATAACAGCTGTCCAACTAACAATAATTAACAAGCTAAAGCTATGAATCATGGTTTTTTGACAAAGGGACTGGAGTCTTTTTCTATGTAAAAGGTGGCTATCTATGAGTGACATTCAGTGTGACACTGGTATTCAATGTACTTGTATGAGTGAATAGCCCGAGATGCTTCCCTCAAGTTCATGCTATGAATTAAATTATCTGTTCTATCACAACAGGGAAAGGGATTTTAGTATATTCTACACAAAGTCTTTGAAGAATGGTTCTGCAAAAGGTTTCCCGTCTTTATGAGTACATCGTCAACACTAATGAGTAAGTAACGAATCGTCTAGATTATTTCTATCATATTATATATAATATTTCTTGCTTCCGCTGTGTTCTCATTTCTGCACAACTGGTCAATAATAGAATCGACTCTTTCGGACATTTTTTTACATCTATAATTTTCTGTTCTTATATTTTTCTTTTTATTACAGCATTTCTTAAATTCTGTTTTATTTATGAAAAGGGTGATATTTTATATTATAACTATATGTGAAATAATCTTATGCTTTGGTTCATAGACTTTTAGAAAGCGCGGGAACTTTTGGTGGTCATTCTTGTTCACAGTTGAAATGGGCGGATCTGGTAAAACAGACAAAAAGGTACAGAGATATTTCTTCAAAAGTAGTTTCCGAATTATTTTGACATTTGCTCCAAAATCGATAGAACAGTTTTTACTCTTCTAATTTTTATTAAACAAAAACTGAAAAAGTAGGTAGGTGATCTTGGTATCTCTTTTCTAATTCTACGATTCAATTCCTTTTTAAGAGTGAAATGACTGAATAGTGATAGAATGCTCGTATATGTGATTTTTTAAATACTATCTCATTGAGATGTGTATTGGAAAGCTTTGTTATAAATGGAGAAGTAACTGAAATTTTGGCTTGCTGAAACGCTAGATATGTTTGGCACATGTAATCACCAAAATTTCACCGATTATTGTTAAGTTTAAAACTTAATGTTCTTTTGTTCAGATTGACTCTAAATTTTTTGACTAGGTTAAATATCAGATAAAACTCCAAATTCACAAACTACCCTTCTTGTAGGAGCAACATTATATTATTTTGATTTTGTATGGTTGTTTTCAACATAATCTGATTAGCAGAATCGTATAGAGATGACTAGAAGCCACTTAAAAGCTCCGAAGGTTGAGTGATCACTGGAAAATCACTGCAAAGAATCACTTGGTTGTTTTTTGGTCGGGAAGTAAAGTGTTGGATACTTTGAACTTAACCTAATGAATTATGTTGCACTCCTAAGCCACTAATAAGGGTCAAATAAAAGGATTTTTGGAGGCACGCTTTGCATCCTCAGTCTAAATGTAAATAGTTGACAATGAGGAACATCTGAAACACTACGAAATGACCTATCAATTCTTGACTTTTATATCTTTACCATATTTTTTAGATGTTTTAAAAAAAAAAATTCATATATTTATTATATCTTTTAACCAAATTATTTAACTTTCTTGTTCTTAATTATTTGCCTTTTGTTAACCAAATTTCAGTGTTAAAAAATCTTACATTTCTTTAAATTATTATTGTTTTCCTGAATACATTTGTTTTATTAACTAATATATTCATCAATATATATGTCTGCACCCATCTTAATTACATATTGTCACTTTGACGGACACCTAAATTATCTGTTCTTATTTACATTTACATTTAAAAATTTATTTTAATAAATTTCTCAAGTATTTAAAAGTTTAAATTTTTGGATGAGAGCAAAGGAGATAATAGCAATGGTAATATCACTTTTGCAGCTAATCTTTTTTCCTTTTCTAGATTTATATTCATATACTCTATCTAATAATTTTTTCTATATTATTTAAAAGTTTTAACTTTTGAATGGGTGCAGAGGAAAAGAAACAGCCAAACTGAGCATTTTACCTTGACAACGTCAATTGATATTTTCTCATTATGCATCTTACATTAAAATTACGAAGCACACGGCTCTATTTTATTGGTTCTATGAAGCAGAAAAATTTCGACCATGAAACCACTCTTATGGCTCAATGGAGGTAGTAGTTGAATCAATTTGTATAGTAGTTTGTTACCTAGCATACCAATTTGCATTGTATTCTAGCAAGATATAGAAGATTTGATTAGTAGAGCGTTGCTTCTTGTTATTCAGTCGGGCTGGATGACAAGAGAAACCAATTGCTTGTTATGATTTTTCATATATGGAAGATGAAATTAATCATAAACGGATACCTCTTTTATTTATTATTTATGGAGGATCAAATTAATCATGAATGGGTACCTCTTTTTATTGTATTAGCTACTCTCTTTTGTGTGGCTTTGCTGCAATAATATTGCTAGAATAGGTCCCAGGTGCTCATCTGTGGATTATGTAGAAACAGAAGAGATTGGGCCTTTCCTTATTAATGATAATAACACATGACTTTCCTTGAATGAGTATTTATGGAACAAAGGTATTTTGTAAGTTTGATTTTCTTATGCTCTTGTAGTTAATATTTTCATTTCAGCTGTAATACATCTGAAAAATTGCTCACAATTCTATATGTGGGCTCAACAACTTTACCACTTCTTTCAAAAGTGAGTTAACAAGAAAGATCTCATACCCATTTCACAATCCTCATATTATACGACATTTTATCTACTGCTCTCCTTCTTCCAGTGCTCCGAGACCAGCACTGTGCTTCAACATTGCTGGATGGGGCAAGTTATTTCCAAAGTTATCCGATACATGCAACTCCAAGCTATTGTTTTCTCTATATTCTATTGAACAGAAACTCATAAAAAATAATCTCACTCCCATTATGCTTGGGTTGGAGACATTACCAGAAAGGTATGGAGTGATTTATATTCTATTATAGAAGTTTGATAGATGTAGACCAAGGTATTAATAAATGTATTGATCTAATTATATAAGAAATGAAGTTGAGATGAATTTATATAGAAGTTCCAAAAAAAATGTTAAAAATTAATTGATACATTTTACATGTAAATAAGCTAAATCCTTATAAAAGCAATTGTCTTTGTTATTAAGTTTATTTTTATAATCTGGGATTTTATAAATAATTTAAAAAGTTCTAAATAAGGAGAATTATATAATAAAGATAATGTCCAAAAAAATTTAATTATAAGATTCTTTTAAACAATATTAGAATTATTTTATTTTTATGAATAACATAGAAGGAATCCTATTCTAGCAAACAGATGCTTCGGGCTTTGAATTCTACTTTCTTGACTCTTATTCCTAAGAGAGAGGGTGCTAATCAATTGGAGGTTTTTAGACCAATTGCCTTATGTAATGTGGTTTACAAAGTTATTACTAAGATGATTGCTGAGAGAATTAAAAAGCTACTTCCCATTATTATCTCAAAAGAACAAGGTGGTTTGTTGCTAGAAGACAAGTTTCGGATGGGGTAGTTATTGCAACTAAGGCTATTCACTCTATGGCTAATTCAAGGGAGAGAGTAATGTTTGTTAAGTTGGATATGGCTAAGGCCTATGATAGAGTTAAATGGAGTTTCCTAAGGAGCATTCTTCTTTCTTTTGGATTTAGCTCTAACTGGGTGAGTTGGACAACGAGTTGCGTTACTGCCTCATTTTCTATTCTTCATAATCATCAACTTTCTTAGCTATTTGGTGCCTTTAGAGGCCTCTGCCAGGGTGATCCTCTCTCCCCATACTTTTTCATCACAATGGCTGAGGGCTTGGGCAGATTCATTAAGTATCAGGTGTCCAAAAATTCTATTCAAGGGTGGTATTGGGGTAATGGTTTACCTTCTCTTTCCCATCTTCAATTTGTTGATGATTTTTCTCTTACGGGTCTTGCTAGGATCAAGGAACCTGAACCCTTTTGACATAATTTGGACATTTATTTGGTAGCTTTGGGCCAGAAAGTTAATGAGCAAAAATCTTCCATTTACTTTTTAAACACTCCAGATTCTATTCAGCAAAGGATGGTTGGTATCTTGTGGTTTCAGATTGGGTCACTTCCTTTGACTTATCTTGGCATTCTTATTAATGTTTCTAGGCAACCATGTCTCTTCTAGCAAAATTTGATTACCATACTTTAGGATAAGGTAAATCATTGGACTCGTAGATGGCTTTCTACTGCTGCTTAGGTTACTCTTCTTCAATTTGTTATCCAAGCTCTTCCTACTTATAGAAGCATGGTTCAGGTTGCTCTTGTTTACTTTCTCAAGGAGTTTGATGCTCTTTCTCAGCAATTCCTTTGGAGTGGTAATTTGCATAGTACTAAATGGAGCTTGATTAGTTGGGAGACTATTTGTAGGCCTAAAAAGTAGGGTGGTCTTGGTCTTCAATTAGCTCTCTTGAGTAGTCAAGCGTTGGCTACTAAAATTTATTAGCGATGGTGCTCTGGACAACATCAACTTTGGGCTCATATTACCACTCATAAATATTTTCATGGTGTTGATCTTGCTCTATTGTTGCACTTCCTCTTGAAAGTCGTGGCTTAATGGTCTGGAATACTCTGAAGATAGGTGTGGTGTTAGTCAAGAGGGGTCTGTTTTGGATATGTAAAGGAGGTTCTAAGGCTTCATTTTGGTCTGATGCTTGGGATGAATTCTCATCCATATTATTCATGTACCCTTATCTTTAGACTCTTTATGACTCTTTTCATGCCGCTGGATGGGATAAAGTGGTTCATTACAAGAATCCTTATCAATTGGGACCTGTTGTTGGTTACAGATGGAAGTATTATTCTGAGTGGCCTCCTGGAGGCATAGACATGGATCATCAAGAGATTTCTTAGATTCTAGCCTCTAGAGCATGTTCCTCTTTGCTAGGTTTGGATGTTTTGGCTTGGGGACGTACCTTGTCTAGTAAATATCATGTCTCTACTAGGTATTAGAAGATAAGAAGGAAATTATTTGGGGATGCTGAGGTCTTATGGCGGAAGCAAGTCTGGAATAAAGTTTCTTGGTCCAAGTGCAATTTTTTCATGTGGCTAGTGGCTCACAACCACTGTCTTACATGGGATAATCTTTGTAAATGTTGACTTCAAGGCCCCTCTTATTGTGTTTTGTGTGCTAATGGGGAGGAGTATGTCTCCCAGTTGTTCTTCCATTGCTCCTATTCTATTAAGCTCTAGCACCTTTGGTGGTGTTCTTGGGGTTTCTCTTGTAGGAATGCTTCCTCTTTGCCTGAGTTTTGGGCCCACTTGGCAATGCTCCCTTCAAGTCTTCTCCTCTCCATGTTGCTTGGATTGTTGGCCCATTGTTCATGCTTTGGCATATCTGGCTAGAGAGGAATCATCAAATCTTCCAAGATGTTTAGCTTGGTATTTTGCATTTTTGGTGGAAGATCTCACATTCCCTTTAGGAAACTATTCAAGTGAAGTGTGAGCTAGATGGGGGTATGGATCTGGTTGATCTTGCTATATGCATTAGAGGAAAGGTCAAGTGAATTAGGATGGGCATTAAAGTCCTCCTCCATGTGGAGTTCTAAAAATTAACACTGATGGTTCTTCCTAAGGGAATCCAGGCCCTGCTGGTATTGGGGGAGTGACTTGGTGCAGTTTTGGTGATGTCAAATTCTTTTTCTCAGTTCATAAGGGTGATTATATTAATAATCCCATGGAAGCTCAAGCTATTTTATATGCTATGGAATAGTGTTGCTTGCAAGGATGGAGTAAGATTATCTGTGAGTCTGATTCCCAAGTGGTGGTGAACTTGCTTTCCTCACAGGAGCTTGAGGATGTTAGTTGGTAGTTGGCCACTGTTGTTAATCAGATTATTCTCTTTTCTACCTATTTTCAGCTCATTAGGTTCACTTATATTCCTTGTGAATGGAACAAAGTTGCTGATTGTTTAGCCAAATGGACTTCTAGTCATGATCTGGGTTGGAATATTATGGATAGGGGGCAACTTTCCTTTGAGATGGTGCAAGAATTTGATGATCTTGTTTCTTAGGATCAAGCTCCTTCTTGAGCTCTCCTTGTTGTATTTATTTTTGTCTTAATAAAAATTTATCGCTCTTTTTCCCTAAAATAACATATTTCTAAATGGTAGCATCGAGTATATGTATCTTACTTGATTGACTAAAAAGTCTATATATTTAAAAAAGAAGTAACTAAAGTCATTATAAGTCTCTAAACAAGAGCTCTTTTCCAACTGTAGTCCTTTTCTTTTGGATATAACATTGGTTTGTTTAAATGTATTTCAGATAAGCATGAAATGCATTATATGAAGTAATGAATTTGTAGTTGAAACTTTCAGTGTTATTATAAATTTATAATTTTTAATGTAAGTATTACAAAGAAGAAGTAAGTTATTTAGAGCAATTTACATGAAGTGGTTTGAAACTTTTAGAAATACAAAATCAATGATGTTTCTCATGTACTACTAAGAGGAATTAAGCTATTTAGAGAAATTTAAATGAAACTTTCAAAAATACAAAATCAATGGTATTTCTGAGACCTATTTTGAGAAATAGATGTCTCAAAAAATGGAGCAGTATATTTATTTCACCATTTTTTATGAAAGAAAATCTTCTGCTCAACTCATAATGCACCTACTCACACTCTCATCTAATTAATAGCATCATATGCTTCAAAATTCTATATTCAACAATAAAACATAGGTAAACTTCAGACTACACAACATTAATTCTGCTAATAGATTGTAGTCAAGGTAGCTCATTTATATTTGATTTTGTTATTTTCAATTGCACATCTCAAAATTAATTTCCCCTTTTGGGCATCACCAACTACATGAGATTCCCCTATTCAAACACAATGTATGAAAATACTTCCACCACTATCTAGTTTTCAAATAATCAGCCTACTATTTATTTTCATACCACATACTTGGAAAAGAAGAAATTGTCCACTACTATATATTTAAAAAAATAAAATTTAAAAATAACTTTAAAAAAATTGACATTTCTTTATCACACACCAAAAAACACCTTCACTTTCCAATTGTGTGCAAGTAACTCTACATAAAAAACATGAAGCCCAATTTTGATTGAGAATACACCACTTCAATTGAAGATTGTTAGGATTAACCTCAGAGAGAAATAACAGTTACATGCAAATATAACTAATATAAGAAAATAATAGATTACACATAAAAGAACACAAGAGACGAAGATTTAGTGTGGTTCACCCAATCCCTGGGCTATGTCCACCAAAAACAAGTCCAATATTATTATTATCTAGTGATTACAACCTGATTACAATTAATAATCCATTACAATTCACTACCACTATAAGAACCAAATTTTGTATCATGTGTTATGAAAATACCTAACCCTAAGCCCTTTTTATACAAGCTTTTCATCACTTACAAAATTAGGGCTAGAATAATAGATAGAATAGTAGTAGACGCCTTTTACAATATAAGGGCATTTTGACTTCTTCTACCCCCCACAACCCCCTGGGGGTGTTGCCCCTCAACCCCACCTTGTACTGTAACAAGGAGCACACCTAGGGCACTGGCCCAAAATCCCTATAGAAATAATCTGGAGGAAAACCATGCCGAATAAACCTTTGAGTCTGATTAGGCTCAACATTACAACAATCTTACACTTGGAGACTAATTAGGCTCCAAAATAATAACCTCCCACATGGATACTGATCATAGCACTACTAAACCTATAGCTCCCACTTGAATATCAACACACTCTGGACTCTACTATTTTTTTATTCTATTCAGTCAAGAAGACCAAATGAATTTGGAGAGGAGTTTGGCTTCTCCTTGGTCACTACCCTTGTAAATATATTTGTTGGATTGTCATTTGTATGTATCTTCTTCAACTTTAACTATCCATCATCCAAAATTGACCAAATGAAAAGGTACCACAACTGTATGTGTTTTGTCTTTGAATTGAGAGTTGAATTCTTTACAAGATGAATGACACTCTTACTATTTGTAAACAAATAATTATCCTTCTAAGGGTGTCCCAATTCTTCTAGGAAGAACTAAAGCCATATCATATCCATGGTTTCCTTTATAGCAGCAACATACTCTGCCTCTGTAGTGGATAAAGCATTAACCTTCTGCTATTGAGAAACCTAGCTCACTATGGCCCCACTAGTAGTATATAAATAACCTATAGTACTCTACCTAGTATTGATATCCCCTACCAAATTTGAGTCAATAGAGCCCTGTAAATAAAAAGTGGAGCCCCCAAAGTGTAAAGACTTATTGGATGTTCCTCTCAGATATCTAAGAATTCATTTTACTGTATTCCGATGTTCAATTCCTAGATGATTTATATGTCTACTAACTATAAGAATTTGGTATAGCTCTGATACCATGTAAGAATTTTCCTTAGGGAAAAATTCACCTAAGACCAACAAGCACAATAACTAGCACAAAAGACCAACAAAATATGATCAGAATAAAAATATGAGAATAAATAATGTTCTTAAATATTGAATTAATTTGTAATTGATATGATAGTACACCAGAGGTGCCTATATATAAAGGCTTCTAAGATGCATCTAGAATGTTTAGGAGTTAGCCATATGATAAGCTCCATAACTAAGCACATGTCCACCAAGAGTGGGTTATGCTCCATTAAGCACAATAGTTAGTACGATGATGAGAGGATAAGTCTACAAAGGTGTGTCACATACAATTATGTTGTAGACATCATATGATTAATTAAGAGTGTGAACAACTATGTTGCTAATATGAAAACTTGGTTGATTATGAAAACTCCAGTGATGTAGATACCATGTGCTAAATTTGAGTTGCTTATTGTTGTGTTTTAAATAAGACAACTTATATGAGTATGCAAAGTCCTAGGTATCTAACTTAATAAATAATAAAATGATGCATTTGTTTTAAGTAAACTTAAGTAAAGTGTAAGTAATAATTATTTCCACTAACACCCCCCTTAAGTACAACTTAGGGGAATGCACTTAAGCTCACAACAGGTATGGTGAAATGCATAATGAGTCCCAACTACTAGGCCATGTTAGGTACCCATGTACAAAGGCAATGTTGAACACACAATGCATTGCAATCTCTCTACAACCAGGGAAAGAGGGAAAACCTCACAGGAAAAACCCTTCCCCAAAAAGAGAGATATGTATAATAAGGAAAGATGCATGAATGGATGGAGTAATCAAGACCCCCCACCCCCATTATGACATACATCATGCATATATAATAGAGAATCCTTCCATAAAATCCCTCCTAATTGAAGGATCTCTTGATGATGAGTGCTTGAAGATAAAAGAGAATCCAATGCCTACAAACAACATTTCTCCCTTTAGGAAGAAGATAAACCAAGTATAGGTGCAAATGTGCTTTCCAGTGTAGATAGGAAGATGGAAGAGGGATCTAGATGTAGTATGTGGTGGATGCTACCTTTTAAGTCTAGTAAAATGTTGACAAGTCTTTGAATGAAGATGCCACAAACCAATCTGGTGAATGCCCACAAGAAGGTGGCAAGCATGGTAACATGTCCATGTGTGAAGCTAAATCAAACTCCAAAGTCGACGAAGCATCATGATAGGAAGATAATGGAAGAGAAGCAATGTTGCCTCTCCTCAATGATCTAGGCACACCTATGAAAGTAGCTCCTTGATGAATGAAGAAGCTACACCATGAATGATGAATGATGATCCTCCTTATAGGAAGAAATGCTGCCATAGGTGTGGTAGAGAATGCTCCCCAATTAGTAGGAAGAATCCTTAGAAAATAAGATGTTTGTGGAAATTGGAATAGAATTTACACACATTGAGATGTCTCCTTATAAGTGAACAAGTCCTCCTCCAACTACTATAAAGAAGCCGCAATCATGTTAGAATGATCAAGTGGTTGAGGGTTAGAGTGTGTCCTTGCAACGAGTGAAAAAGTCTCCTCAACAAGGGGAAGATTAATGTCATTGATGATGTCTCCCACATTTTCAATGTAATACTCCATGAATAGCCCTGCAATGTTTGGAAGGAAGTCATCCCATGAAGTTGAAGTAGGAAGAGATGGTAATTCCTACTACACTAAATTAGGAGCATCTATGGCTAGAACTAGACCAGTAGAATCAATAGGAGCATCAGGAGGTGTGATCTCATTTGGAGTTGGAGGAACCATAACTGAAGTGACTAAAGATAAAATATCCTCTAGAAATTGAGGAATTTTTGGATCTCCATATGCTTCGCAAAGACACATCCAAATTTCATAAGGATACCAAAATTTGTCAATAAATTTATAGAAATTAGTATTGATACTAAAATAAATGATATCCAAAAGTCTTTTAACAGGTGGCAGATTAGTTATTTGACCAATGGAAGAGATTAATTCATTGGAACATAAATAAGGAAATACTTCTCGATGTTCTCTCCTTAAGATGATCAATGAGTGAGGCACTCCATTTCTAATAGTTCCTCTTTGTCAATCTTGGTCTAACACCACCCTGACATGGACAACAAAAGTCCTTCATGAGATCAATGAATGAACACCTGAAAATGCAAAAATAAACAATCAATCCCTCCTAATATATGATTTGGCAATTAATAGGTAGTATGTTTACAATGGGCCACTTTGCCAATTTTGACCTTAGTGGGCTTCTAATTTTTAGTTTACAACCTCCTTGGATAGTTCAAATTTGGAACTTTACAATATAGCTTAGAAATACAACAAATTTGAAGCAATAAAATGCAAAGAAAGGACCTATTTCTAAAAATGATATTTTTTTCCACACAAGTCTATAATCTAATTGTAGATCTAGAAAGTAGACTAAAAATTATTTACTTTCAAAAAAAATCAAACTAATTTGGAGTCCAAATGAGCTAGTACTAAGCATTTGAGGTTGCAAAAATTGGGATTTGCAACTTGCAAAAAACTTTAGGAATAGAAGTATCAAACATCTTGCACCAATGTGTAGTTCATGAAATTCTACCCTAAAACAAACAAAAATTGCTCACAAAAAGGAGTCTATATGAGGGAAATATCATTGTTTGAAAATCACCTCTACTATTATTTTTCTTGAATTGTCACCATTGTGCCTCCAAAAATTAAATGACTACAACTTTCACCTTAGATATCTGATTTTGGTGAAACAAAAGTCAATTTGGAACTCTTTTGACCTTTTAAATATGATGCTAATATCTGATTTGCACTAGCAAGCACCAATCTTCACCTACAAAAAATCTTCATACTGGCCTAATGGCCAAAATTTTTTTAGACAAAATATGCAAATCCAAAAAATAATGTAGAGATATTGTTGAGACTAAAATATTAAAGTATGTAGATCTTAAAATTAAATTTAGAGATCTAAAATAATCATACCAAATTTTCCAATTGAGCCTTTCAGTGCCAGTTTGCAAAAATAAATTTGCCTCAAATTTGACTATGGCCCAATATAGGAAAATTTATAGTCAAATCCATTGAATCGATGCTCCAAATGCAATGGTGAGGTTTTCTTTGGCTCTAGATGCTACCAATAGCTGTGGATACTCTCAATCTGAATTGAGGTGTCCTTAGAGAGGTGAAGTAGAAATAGTTTCCAATGGCTATGTAATGATGCCTCTACGACTTTGATACCATTTAAGTATTTGGTATAGCTCTGATAACATGTAAGAATTTTACTTAGGGAAAAATTAACCCAAGACCAAGAAGCACAATAACTAGCACAAAAGACCAACAAAGTATGATCAGAATAACAATATGATAATTAATAATGTTCTTAGGTAATGAATTGATTTGTAATTGATATGATAGTACACTAGAGGTGTCTATATATAAAGGCCTCTAAGATACATCTAGAATGTCTAGGAGTTAGCCATATGATAAGCTTCACAACTAAGCACATGTCCACCAAGAGTTGGTTACCCTCCATAAGCACAGGAGTTAGTGTGATGATGAGAGGATAAGACTAAAAAAGTGTGTCACATACAATTATGTTGTAGAAACCATGTGTTTAATTAAGAGTGTGAACAACTATGTTGACAACATGACAACTTAGTTGATTATGCAAACTCCAGTGATGTAGACACCATGTGCTAAATTGAATTTGCTTACTCTTATGTTGTCAACAAGATAACTCATATGAGTAAGCAAAATCCTAAGTGCCTAACCTAATAAATATTAAAATAATGCATTTATCCTAAGTAGACATAATTAAAGTGTAAATAATAATTATTTACACTAACACTAACAACTCCCACTCCATGTGCAATATCTAGCCTAGTACATACCATAGCATACATCAAACTTCTTAAAATTGAAGCATAAGGTAGCTTCAACCTCTTATCCTCCTCTTTTTGTGTCTTAGGACACATCTCCTTAGTCAACTTCAAATGACCAAGTAAATGCGTGTTGACAGCTTTAGCATTCTCCATAGAGAAACATTGCAACACCTTTGCAATATAATCAACCTGAGATAATGTCAATTTCATGTTCTTCCTATCTCTATAAATCTTCATACCAAGGATTTTTTTTGCTGCCCTCAAATCCTACCTATAAAAAGCATGTGCTAGCTAGCATTTTAGCTCCTTAATTTGATCCATGTTAGACTTAGCTAAAAGCATATCATCAACTTATAAACATAAAAATAATGTAGTTGTCATCACCCAATCTCTTAAAATAAACATAATGATTAGAATGAAACCTACTATATCCATGCTCATGCATAAAACTATCAAATTTTAGATACGATTGCTGAGGTGCTTGCTTCAAGCCATATAATCTTGCCATATATATCTCTTCCTCCAAATCACCATGAAGGAAGGTTGTTTTTGTATTGAGCTACTCCAAATGCAATTCTTTAGTGGCCACAATACTTAAAATAGTGTGAATAAAAGTCATCTTAACAACAAGAGAGAATATCTCATCAAAATCAATGCTTTTTTTTTTGTGTAAATCCTTTTACCACTAACCTGGCTTTAAATATTTTCTTACCTCATTCTCTTCTTTCTACCTGTAAATCCACTTATTCTATAAAACCCTTTTACATGTAGGCAACTTGCATAAATCCCATGTCTTATTTTTTAGAAAAGAGTCTATTTCTTCTTTCATTACAAGCTCCCACTGAATCTTTATGTCTACCTACACAACTTCATCATAACATTTAGATTCACTAGCATTAGTAAGTAAAATAGAATACAAGGAAGGAGAAAATCTTTTTGGAGGTCTACTTATTCTTGTTGACCATCTAACATTTACTAGGATGTGTGGTATTTTTTGTTGTGGTCATTGCAGATCATGAGGAATTTTTGGAACATTAGCTTTCGGAGTATCATCAAGCATTACACAATCATCTTCTTTCTTCTCATGTTGCTACAACAGATCTTTGTACAACACTTTCTCATTAAATATGACATCACTACATCATATAATTTTATGATTTTCAAAATTCCAAAGCCTATAAGAAAATTCATTAATGCCATGTCTAAATAATATATTTCTTTTGACTTAGCTTTTAGCTTGGTTCTATTTTCAAAATCTATATGAGAAAATGCTTCACAACTAAAGGTTTTGCGAAAAGAATAACTTACCTTCTTACCAATCCATGCTTCCTCTAGAATACCACAACCCAAAGGAGTAGATGGACCTCTATTAATCAAATATAAAATAGTATTAACAATCTCTACCCACATATTTAAGGGAAACCCTACATACAACATCATGCTTCTTGCATGCTCCATTACAGTCATGTTCATGCATTGAGCCACTCCATTTTCTTGTGGAGTCCATCGAACAATTTTTTGTGTATGAATACCATTAGTGGAGAAATAATCTTCAAATTCATGACTACAATACTTACCACCATTATCAAATCTTGAACATTTTAATTTCTTTCCAGTCTCATTTTCAACCAAGCATTTCCATTTCTTAAAAGTTTGAAATATATTACATTTCTTTCTAAGGAGGAAACCCATACTTTTCTAGTTTCATCATCAATAAATGTAACATAATAAAGAGAGCCACCAAGGGAAGATACCTAAGCTAGTCCCCATACATTCATATACACAAGCTCTAATTTCTAACTTTTATTTTCCTTCCCTGTCTTCACAAAATTCACTCTCTTTTGTTTTCCATACACACAACTTTCATAGAAGTTCATATTAACACATTTTAGACTTGATAAAACTTTCTTTTAATGAAGTACTTTCATACCTTTCTTATTCATGTGCCCAAGTTTGTTGTGCCATAATATTGAATCAAAATCTCTAGCAACTATTTATTCTCCTTGCTCAACTGCAATAGTTGTTACTGAATATTTATTTTTCTCTAAAACAATTAAAGTAGAAGGAACAATATGACCTGTACAAAGACATAAGTTTCCTACTTTCACACCTTTCACTATTACAAGGGAAACTTTTGAAACCTTCCAATTTTTATCATTAAATATAACTACACAACCCTCATCACCGAGTTGTCCTACAAAAACTTAAATTCCTACTCAGCCTTGGAACATGTCTTACCTCATGTAGCAGCCAATGATTCCCATTCTACAACTTAGTCTTAATTTTTCCATTTCCAAAAATCTGTCAAAGTTCATTATCCCCCAAATAAACAAGCCTTGAATCCACTTTGACATGATTAATAAAATGACCTCTATGAGGTGTAGCATGAGATGAAGCATGAAAATCTAAATCTCATGAATCATCAATACTTTCTAAAGAAAGAAGCAAAACATCCTCTTTGGATTTGTTACTTACCACATTTGCCTCATTTTTCCCTTCTAGTTTATCTCCTTCATTGTTCTTTTGAGTCCAAAAATATTTCTTCTTATGTCCTAATTTCCCACAATACCAACAATCTCTCAATCCTCTAGATTGAGACCTCTTCCCCTTGACTTTCCTCTTGATTTGCCACAATTTTTGGAATTATTTCCTCTCTTAGTTGTTCTGCCACTGCTTTGTGCATTCAAAGTACTTCTTCATGTCAATCCACCTAAGTTTTTCCTTTAAGTTTCCTCACTCAAAATAACATTGATCAAATCATCATATTTTAGAATATTAGATCCAAAAATGGAATTAGTTACTGCCATTACCAAGTCATTCTAGCTTTTAGGAAAAGAAGACAAGATAAAGAGAGCCCTAATTTCTTCATCAAAATTGATGCCCAAAAAAGATAACTAAATAGTATTAATATTAAACACATTTAAATGATCTATAATAGATTCACCTTCTATCATTTTCATATTAAATAAATGCTTCATGAGAAATACTTTGTTTGAAGTAGATGGTTTTTCATATAGTTTCGCAAGGGTTTACATACTCTTATGTCGTCTTCACTTTGTAATATTAAATGCCACTAATGGTGCTAGGCATAATTGAATGCTTCCAAGTGTCTTTCTAACTAAAAGATCCAAGTTGTCATTTGTCATAGATCCCTAATTCTTTTTTTTCCTTCCAGTAACTTCCATAAACCCTTTTAGCTAAAGATAGTCCTCCATTTTCATTTTTCTTAACTAAAAGTTCTGCCCATTAAACTTGTCATCACTCAGCTTACCCTTGTTTTCCATCATTGCCCCAGGACCCCATAGGGGTTTTGCCCCATGACCCCATTTTGGGGGCACTGCCCCCAAACCCACATAGAAATAATCTAGAGGGAAATTGGGCTAAATAAACCTCTGAGCCTAATTAGGCTCCACATCACAATAAAGACTCTAGTGATAACTCATAGACTCCATCCCCCTATGACCTCTTTTTTAGCTTCTTTTAATAGTTCTCTCTAATAGATACATATTCAATAGTAGATAACAATATGAAAGATTAATATTAAAAAGTTTTGAAATAAGATAGTGAAGATTGAACCTTTTAAACAAATTATTAATTTAAATTTCAAATCTTATTTAAAAAATAAATAAAATAAATAAATTGAAATTATTAATGAAAATATATTATAAAATAATAATTAAATTAAACTAACTCTTCTACTCTTCTTGTTAATGGTGGTTAATGGCTCTTTGAGAAAACATGTTCCCTCCTACCCAAGAGGCTTGCCTAGACTCATGGTTGACAATGTCAATAAAAAAGGTCTAGATTTTGTGGGTACCTTGACTTGAGGGGAGTTTAAATTTTTAGCTTCATCAGATCTACAAGATGATCTAACATTTTTGTAGTCTTTTGGGCGCAGGACTCCAATGTCAAATCTAGGTACAGATTACCCTAAGCTGAGATGGAAATACATGCTAGTAGGTAGAATAGATTCTTCACCCATCGTGAGGTTACCTGCATTGTCCTTTATGGGGACTTTGGCCAAAAGATTTGTTTGTTAGATGTTGTTATGGAAAAATTTTCAAGAAGCTTTTTGTTAAGCCTTATTAGAAGGTTTTTGGGCTATAGACCTACCATAAAGATTGCTAGGAAATGGGCCTCTAACAAGTGGAAGCTGAAAGGTTTGGTCATGGTTTTTTTCATGATGGGGTCAATGTATCTATTTAGGTTCATAAATGAAGAAGATATAAGCTATGTTTTTGTGGGTTCCTAGAATATTGGGAAATACATGCTAGTTGTAGCTAAATGCAAGCCTAGTTTCAACCCTAGTGTTGACTTATAGAGAATTACCTTGATTTGGATTCATGTTTTAGGGTTTCCATTGGAATTATGCCCAATGATAAGGTTTTCCAATGGATTAGGGATTCATTCAGGAACTTTATTAAGGTGGACACAATTACCCATAATAGGTCTCAATTAGGATTTGCTAGAATTTATGTGAATGTAGTCATTATAAAACACTTCCAAGTTGTATTATATTCAGTTCAAGATGAGGAACTTGGAGGCAAGCTATTATTTATGAGAATGTGGAGCTATATTTCCAAAACTATAGATAGTATGATCATGTAGTCTTTAGGTGCAAAGTGGATCTTATGAAAAGGAATGATAAAGAGATCAAACCCACAAAATGTTTGGGTGCCACAGATGTCACTCCTAATGAATCTTCGGTGACATCCTGGGATTAGTTCCTACAGTTGTGGGAGCTAGGGGGATAGGTGAACCAAGAGGGATCTAAGACTTAGATTGGTAACAAGGACCTAGATGATCTCTTGGAGGAGGAAAAAATCCATAGGGAAATGGATGAGATAGGATTAATTATGACTGTCAAGGAAAACATACATGGTTTAGGTGATCTCTTGGAGGCCAAGGGTTTTTGCAATGAGACTGATGTGGAAATGATTGCCTAAAAGGTAGAGGCATTGATGTCATAGAGTTAAGAGGAAGTTGTGACTCTAGAGCAACCCGAGCATTCCTGGGTAGGGGGGATGAGAGAAGTAGTAGGAAAGGATGAGATTAATGGATCACCACTACAGGGCACTCTTATGATTAATATTGCATGTGTTAAGCTTCAAATGATAGAGATGTGCTCACTGTCCTCAACACTAGGTATGCCTTTTAGATCAGAGAGGGTCAAACAAACCCAAATGAAAGGTGTGAGGCCAAAAATGGTGAATATCGGCTCAAAAACAAGGCTTGGAAGGCCCCCAACAAGTGTTGCATGAACATAGACTACATCTCTGGTCATAGCTAATAGATTACAATGGACCTTGGAAATAATTTGTTGTGAAATATATGATCAAAGATCAAAACATAGATATAATTCTCATTTAGAAAGTCAAGATGAGTAAAAATAACTTCAATAAAATAGCTAGTTACCTATGACTAGAAGAAAATATTATTATATAGAGACATAACTAGGGCTTCTAGGGGGGCTGCCACTATGTGGAACCATAGTAAAATTGAAGGAGTGGAGCTATGTTGTCACCCCCATTTGTGGTGGTTGTCCTAAAGGAGGAAAATCAAATTTCAGTGTTACTAAAGGTGGATGACTTTAGCATTGGGATGAAACCTCTAGTTTTGTAAAGAATTAGAAGGATCCAGTATCATTTTTTTGGGATATTTTAACACCCCCTCATACCCTTCAGATAAAAGAGGGTGGCCTTGAAGATATCTTAGAAAGCATGTAAGATCTTTAGGGATTCTTGAGTAGAAATGACCTCATGGACATTCGGCTATGTGGAGTCCAATATACATGGTCTAATAATAGGATGGGAAGTAATATTATAAAGGTTAGGCTTCATGGATGGGGCATCTTTCCTTACACATCCCTCCATGGATTCCCCAGATTGATCTTTGACTAGTCAATTCTCTTACTCATTTGGCATTGCAACAATCATCATTGGAAGAAACCCTTCTGATATGAAATCATGTGGCATTCACATCCTTAGTTTAGAGACCAAATCAATGGTTGGTGGAACACTATAATACAAGGATTGTCTATGTATCATATAGTGAGAAAGCTAGGAGTTATAACAAGAGAAGTTGAGAAGTGGAGTAAAATTTGTTTTTGATATATCTTTAAATAGAAGAAAGAAATTGAGTGCAAGCTGGAAGAGTTACAAGGAAGGATGGTAGAAGGTGACCTATCTATGGCTTCCCACTAAGAAGACTATGGATGGAGAAGAAAATGGAACATTGTGGTTCGCAAGGAAGTATTCTTCTAGAAGAAAAGATCTAGAGTTCAATGGATTTTGGAAGGAGATAAGAACACAATTTTTTTCCATAGGTTAGCTTCCAAGTATGAGAAGAGAAATACTATCCATAAGATATTCAAAAACAATAATGAAGAACTTGAGGATGACGAGGATTTTGAGAAATGGATGACCAACTACTTTAGGAGATTTACAACCCCCCTAGTGTTCAAGTTAATACCTAAAGTGAATCTTACTTCTTAGAAGTTATGCACTTGGTCATTGATAATGACACGAATTGGGACCTAGTTAGGAAGGTGATTGAGGAGGAAGTCAAGAGTGCATTTTTTTCCATGGGTTCATTCAAGGTTCCTAGACTAGATGGTTTACCCACTATTACCCAAGTATGGTCCACATATATTTTATACAAAATCATGGTAATATAGTTGATTATATTAAGAGGTTATTTGAAGTCTCATTGTGAAGCTTAATTGTTTAGCGTTCCATATTTTAAGCCTCTCAGTTGAAAAAACTTGTGAAATTGAACATTAGACATGTTATTCAAGGTTCATAAGTTCATCGAGCATCTGAATCGAGTTATGAAATTCATTCATTTTTAGATATTAAAATCATCATTGAAGATGAACATGAACATTAAACATGTTCAAGGTTCAAGGTTCATGGGTCTATTTTCAGTTTTGTTCTAGTCATGATCATAGTTTCCAATATATCATGATTATTGAACTTGAACATTGAATTATTTTATATTTCAATTATTCATGTTCACTTGGTCATAAATTTTGATGCCTTAGGTCCTATGTATCTTATAGGACAACTCAGTAGCATTGCAATATTCCTAAATCTATAGAAGGGATTTGCATTAATGACAAGTTAAGAGTAATAATGAAGAACTATGTCATGGTATGTTCAGAACTTAGGTGAGTTTTTTTTCATCTATTTGCATACTTTAAGCTAGAACTTATGCTTTCAATGAACCTTTCCTTGTTTTCATTCCCCTGCTATCTCTACATTGGTAAAACTATTTTGCCTCGTCTAGTGCATGTTGTGATAGCATAAATCTTTTTTTTGCAACCTACCTACACTCAACTCAATGAGTCTCTAGACTTTAATTTTGCAAGCATCCTTTCCTTCTACATTTCTTGAGAATTTGTGTATTCTTCTATAACATTTTTCTCTAGTTTTTATTTCTGTCATAACCACTCATTTCCACTTAAAACTACTTGACAAGGTTAGAGAGATAGTTATTAGCAGTATCCTTACCAATATGGAAGAAAATTTCCTTTCCATGGAATATGTGAACAAGTTGTTGGTTATGTTTAATATCTAGAAACCCGATTCCATCTTGCAAAAGGTCATAGATAGTGGTTTTTTGCAAGCATCTAGTTTCCTAGAAACTTTCCCCTATCTTGAGTTAGTTCTAGCATACTAGGATAGATATGATGCTATTGAAAAATGCATTCACACCTTTAACAAAAATGTTCTAGTATATGTGAGCCAAGTAACATTTACTGGTGCTCTAAGAAATCTCATGCCTAAAGTATATGACGATTGGACCATCAGTTCCTCCTATGCCCAATTATCTTCATGTGTCATAGATTTTAACAAAAACATTGCTAAAATTTGGATTTTGAAGTCTGAAAGAGGGGGTTGTCATCTTGCAAAACCATTAACTAGAGAGCATATGATCCCTAAAATCAAGGACACCATCACATTTGTTAACAAGGTTAATGAAAATTCACATGCCTTCTACTAGGAAAACTAGATGTATTTCTTCATTCAAACTAATTTAGGGGAAGATAAATACATTGACTGGGGTAACATAAAAATGATTGGGCTACAAGAAGAATTATCTCTAGCTTTTAGAACCTCTAGCTTTTACATGACCTCCTACTTTTTCTATAGCCTAGGTTGTAGTAAAGAATGGAAACGTCTACCCCACTTAGACTGGAACCCAAGTATGTCCATTTATGAATATTACCCTCTCTTATAGAAGAATAGAAACTTGCATGAATTCAAAATAGTTCAAGATAGATTTTTAGCAAAATTGGTGTTTGAATTACATGGAAAGGAAAAACTAAGGTTGATGGAAGAAGCCACCCAATTGATTGATATCTATGTCAATTACTTCACCTAGTTTCCCCAGTTCAACTATCTTAGGATTGGAGGCTATGAAAGTAAACCAATGAGGCTTCCTCAACATTGTCTAGATTGTTTTGTATTAATTGAAGTATGCAGATAGCTGATAGAAGTGGGTAAACATTTTAAAGTGAGGAAAGGTTAAGTGTACACATTTCTTGTTGAGCTTGGACATTATAAATGTAAAACTATTCAAGACACCCTTAGACTCAAAGCCAAGAAAAAATCCCTAAGCTTACTGACTTATCCTGCTAGACCAAATTTTGATAGTCAAGAATTTTCTATGAAGTACTTTGAAGCAACCTTTTATGCCCTACACATTCCCCATTTAGAGGATTTTTGGGAAAATTGTCAAGATGACTTCAAACTCAGAAGGAACCTCTGGTCTAGGCTAAATTTGGCATAGATTGAAGATTTCAAAATCTCTTTAGATGTCTTAGGTGTGACTAAAGAGAATGATGAAGAGATCATTGACCCTACCTACATTGAGAAGATAGAAGCTTATCCCTTACCAAAGATTAACAGGACTAATCTAGAGGAAGATGACCTACAAAAAAGAACCCAACCTATCTTAGCTAGAATAGAGCAATGGGTAATGTGAAAAGGAAGACATGATCAATGACATGTAATAATTAGAGGAGGATGACCTACAAACAAGAACCCAACCCATCCTGGGTAGAATAGAGCAATGGCTAATGTGAAAAAGAAAGACAAGATCAATGACCTGTAGTGTTTATAGGATTCATGATAGTTTGAGTTCACCCTTGGTTATTATTAGTTCTAATAAGGTTGTTGGTTCCTTCATTGTAGGAAAGTGAAAGTCAACTAAACTTGAACCTCCTGTTGAAGGTTTAGTTCATCTACCCACATCGGTCAAGTGGGCTAGATCTCATAGCAGGAGGAAGAAAGAACACGTAGAGAATGTGTGTGTGCCACTAGAGAAGTTTGGAATGATAGAAATTGATGTAGTAGAAGAGTGAGAAGAAATAGGGAAATCCCTCATTGATGAGATAGAAGAGGGGTGTCAACAAACTATGGAAGGTGCTGCTATTTTAAGTGTGATAGCACTTAGTTCATAACCTATAATGAAAATACCTCCTCCCAATGACAACAACCTGATGCCTAATTGGTTTGAACTATAAATAAGAAAGTAGAGAAGCCTAGTACTGTAATGACCCTTACCAACAGGCCACTAAAAAAAAACCCTAAATTTAATACACTACTGAAAGTATATTGCTGAACAAAAGAAATTGTTCTACTTAAATAACTTATGTAAAATAGTTCCAATGTATTCATTCAGTGATCACCAAATGTTTTTACATATGATATGCAATTTTCAGCATTGAAACATTACAACATGGCACATTACAGACAAACCCTAACTAGCTGAATTCAACTAAGAACTTGGTACAACTACAAACTAAAATGAAGAACTTGGATTGATCAATCACTAGAGACTAAATGGTGAAGATGATATGATGAAAGTGAAACTCTAATTGAAACTCCAAACTAGAAATTAAGCACAAGTGAAAGGACTAAAATATCCTTCCCACAGCTGCAATAATTTAGGTGATCTTTCACACCCTCAAAATTGCATACCAATTGAGAGTTTTTGTTCTTAATGGCCAATTGTGACTATCTGTAGAAACCCTAGTCTCCACAATGCACATCAAAAAATATCAATATAAATCTCAATGATAGGAAATAAGCCCTCAATGCCTATTTATTCTCTTTTTTCTCGATAGGTCAGCCTCCCTTTTAATTTTTTCTCCGCTTCTTCTAGCAACCTCTAGAAGATTGTTTTATTTAATGACTTTATAAAATATATCACTTTATTAAGTTAATTGAATATAAATTTGCCTTGTAATATATATTTTTATTGATAACTTTATAAATAATTAACTCCTCCAAACATGGGGACATTACAGGTCTGCCCCTCCTAAAATTGTTTGGCCTCAAGAAATCTTAATGTTGGATGCTACAAAATCACTTCTCCCTCCCAAGTAGCATCTTCAATTGGTAAATCTTTCCACTTAACTAGATACTCTCTAATTACTCTCTTGCAAAGATTCTTCTCTCTACTATCTAGAATGGATTCTAGCACTAAGATCAATTTCCCATCATCATCCAAGGGAGGTAATACTATAGAAGGCATCGCATTCTGACCCAATGCCTTTTTGAGGCATGATACATGAAACACATTGTGTACTCTACTATCTGTGGGAAATTCCAACTCATAAGACACCTTACAAACTCGCCTGATGATCCTAAATGATCCATAATAGCGTGGCTTGAATTTCTCTGCACCACTTTTCTTGAGAGTGGACTGCTTATATGGCTGCAACATGAGGTAAATCATATAATTTACCTCAAAACTATGCTCAGTCCTCTTCTTGGTTGCATACTACTTTTTCTGGTTCTAAGCTCTAGCAATGTTGTCTCTAAGAGTAGCATCTATATCCTTACTTTCCTATAATAGTTCACCTACACGGGGTAACCGACAATCTCCCAACAAAAAATCTAAGAAACTAGATGCCTCATAACCATAAAGTGCCATGAAGGGTGTCATTTGTATAGTCATATGATATGTAGTATTGTAACAATACTCACAAAGATATATCCATCTGACCCAAGCCCGCTGTTGATCTATGACATAATTCCTTAAATACCCTTCCACCCATTTTTTTACAATCTCCATTTGACCATCGGTATGTGGGTGATAACTAGTGCCAGGTGTAAGCTCAGTGCCACACAACCAAAATACCTCCTGCCAAAAGTGACTCATGAAGTGGTTGTCCCTATCACTCATAATACTTTGAGGCAAACCATGTAATCTAAAAGCCTCCCTAAAGAAGACCTCTTCCACTTGAGTTGTTGAGTATGTAGTAGTGATAGGTAAGAAGTGAGCATATTTTGTTAGCCTATCCACCACCACATAGATACAATCATGCCCTTGGGCCTTAGGCAAGCCCATGATAAAATCCATAAAGATGCACTCCCAGTTCCTGTCAAGAATAGGAAGTGGTTGTAGGAGCCCTACTGGATAAGTGTGCTCTTGTTTGTTCTGTTGGCAAACTTGACATTCACACACATACTGCAAAACATCAGCCTTAAGTCCCTTCCAAGTGAACTGCTCTTGTACTAACCTATAAGTCTTGAAATAGCCAGGATGGCCTGTTGTAGGTGAATTATGGAATGTTCTCAAAATCAACTGCTTCACTTTCGATCCTGGGACTAAGTAAATCCTATTCTTGTAAATGATCAAATCATCTATGAGAGTGTACTTAGTGTCGATCTCTTTTCCCTCCACTATATTAGAGGCCCATGTGTCTCTGGCATATTCTGCTACAATCAAGTGTTGCCAGTCCTCTAATATTTGAATCATAGAAGTGAGCTATGGCCTATGGGATAAAGCATTTGCAATAATATTCTGTGTCCCCTTAACATAGGTGATATCAAAATCATAGGCCTTTAACTTACTCACCCACTTCTACTAATGATCATTCAAGTCCCACTGTCCCAAAAAGTGCCTCAAATTATTATGATTAGTTTTAATACAAATTTTTGTACCCACAAGATATTGTCTGAATTTGGCCAAGGCATGCATGATGGCCAACATCTCCTTATCATAAATACTAAATGATCTCTCGAGCCCTCTGAGTTTCCTTCTCTCATAAGATATAGGATGCTTGTCTTGCATGAGTACAACACCAACTCCCTCTCTAGAAGCATCACATTGAAGCTCAAATGGCTTTGTGAAATCAGGCAATGGTAATACTGGGCATCTAGTAATTATTTTCTTGAACCACATAAAATAGTCTTGTGCCTCCCGGGTCCACACAAATCCCCCTTTCTTTAAAAAATATATCATGGGTGCTACATGTCATGAGTAGCCACTGACAAACCTACGATAGAATCCACATAGAATAAGGAACCACCTTAACTATGTAATGTTCTCTGGTGGTGGCTAATCAACAATAGCGCATATCTTTTTAGGATCCATTTGCACTCCTTCTACACTAATGATGTGTCCAAGATAAAATAGTTATATCATCCCCAAATCACATTTGGACTCCTTGGCATACAAGGACTCCCTCTATAAAATGCTCAATACTATCTCCAAGTGCTCTAAATGTTCCTGCCATGTCTTTCTATAGATCAAAATATCATCAAAGAACACCAGCACAAATTTCCTCAACTAATGGTTGAAGGCCTTGTTCATAATGGACTAAAAAGTGGTAGGTGCATTAGTCAAACCAAAAGGCATGACTACAAACAAACTCAAAATGCCCACAATGACATCTAAAAGCAGTTTTTTCAATATCCTACTCTCGAACTCTGACCTAGTGATAGCCTAATCTCAAATCAATTTTTGTGAAATAAAAAACCCCATGCAATTCATCTATCAGCTCATCGATGCATGGGATGAGATACCTATTCTTTATCATTCTCTTATTCAACACCCTGCAATCAATACACATTCGTAGAGTACCATCCTTATTTTTTACCAAAACAATAGAAGATGCAAAAGGTGACTTACTTGGTCTAATGTGTCCCATTGCTAGCAACTCCTTGATGGTCCTCTCAATCTCATCTTTGAGTCATTTTTGGTGCTGGTATGGTGTGATCATGACAGGATTAGCACCTTCCTCCAGCTCAATAATGTGCTCAATCCCTCTATCTAGTGGCCTACCTAGTGGAATTTCACTAAATACCTTCTCATACTTGATTCTCAAATTTTGAATATCTGGATGATATTCAGTCTTATGTTGCTCCTCCTAGGTAGGAATCAAGGCACATATTGTTGTCCACTCTATATTATTATGCTTGGCTAATCTCTCCAACTACTTAAATGAGATAGTCCTAACATCACCATTATGGATAGTCTTCAACACATGAATCCTGCCATCCACCTTGAATCATATCTCCATAGCCTCTAGTCTTAAAGTAACCTCCTTCAAATAATGTAGCCACTTCATCCCAAGTACTATGTCCATGTCACCCATGTTGACCACATGATAGTCTGCCTTACACTCATAGTTGTTTAGGTGCAAAGGTAGATCTCGAACCATCCTGTCACAATGTAGAGTATATCCATCAGCTACCTTGACTCTTAGTCCCTCGAACTCCTTAGTAATGAGTCCAGGCCTCTCCACAAATTGTGCATCAATGAAATTATGCATGACACTTGTATCCAATAGAGTAATAACCTTCTGTCCTACCAAGACTCCCCAACATCTAAAAGATCCCTCTCTTTGAGTACTAGACAAATGTGCCTCTTGTAAATGTAGCTTTGGAGCCTCTTTTTTCTCAGCACTATCTACCTCTTGTTCACCCTCTGCCTCATCAAGATCCTCATCATGGTGCTCTGAGCTGTCTAAATCTAAACCCTCATAATAAGCCCACATCACCCAGTTAGCCTTCCCCTCTGCCTCATAGGACAATCATGACCAAACTCATAGGGACCTTTGCAAAAGAAGCATAGATTCTTCCTATGTAGGTCATTAAGTGTTTCCTTATCCCAAGGTGCAGTTGACTTGCCTTTTGAGTCACTAACCTTCTCTTTACCCTTGCTAAATTCCTCTTTGTTATCTCTAAATGATGAAGAACGCTTTGAGCTAAACCGGTTTGCTAGAGCTGCAAGTTCCATACTGTGGGTTTTCTTCATTGCTTCTTATAATGTAGTAGGTTCAAATACCTTTACCCACCCCTTGAGTGGTTCAGTTAATCCCTCTATGAATAAAATGACAAGCCTTTGTTCTGAAATGTCAAGCACCATCACTGCAAACTTTTGGAAGTCATTGATAAATTGTTCTAAGCCTCCTGACTGTCTCAATTGGGCTAACTCTTGGAAATAAACTTTAGGATTTATTTTATCAAACCTTTCTATCAATCTATCCACAAACTCTTGATAAGTGGTTATCTAATTGTGTTGTAATGTAATAATGCCATGTGTCCACCAATCACATGTTGCCCCATCTAAGTGTAAAGTTCCATACTTGAGTGCTTCAAATTTTGTCATAGTCTTCAGAGATAGGAAAGTATCCACCTTATGAATCCAAGCATGAGCAGTCATTTTTCCACTTCCATTAAATGTGGGTAATACCAACTTGTTGGTGACTTGTTGCAACTCATTATGTTTATCTCCCTACTTTTGCCTGACAGCTCTATAGTTTAGGTACCTATCAAATGTCCATCCATATTATACATATGCTAGTAATGAATCCCACTCATTCCTCCCTTATCAAAGTTCATCTACAATATCTGTTACCATAGCATTAGATGTGCATACTGGACTTTCATCCCTGAATGTAGTACATGTGGTTCTGTTAGCTGCACCAAACCGTGTTCTATGTTGTGATCCTACTATGCTCCTATCATCCTAGTCATTATTATAATTATTTCTCCTATTTTACCCAATCAAACGTTGCATCATAACCATCATTTCCTGTGTACTTGCCTCTATTGATTGTAGAAGCCTCTCCTAATGCTGTAAAGTCTCATCATCACGTATAGTTCTGGGGGGCTTTGAGGATGTCTCTCAGCCATATTCTCAGTTATGTTGGTTCCTTGTGTAAATAGAGCCCTTTTATTTTTGTTTTTGTTTCCCTTTTGTAAACTAAATTGGTTGCATAAACCCTATCAAGCTAGCAAGAAACTGCTCTAATACCACTGTAATGACCCTTATCAACAGGCCACTAAAAAAAACCCTAAATTTAATACACTGCTAAAAGTATATTTCTGAATAAAAGAAATTGTTCTACTTAAATAACTGATGTAAAATAGTGCCAATGTATTCATTCAATGATCACCAAATGCTTTTACATATGATATGCAATTTTTAGCACTAAAATATTACAACATGGCACATTAGAGACAAACCCTAACTGGCTGAATTCAACTAAGAACTTGTTACAACTACACATTGAAATGAAGAACCTGGATTGATCAAATGCTGGAGAATGAATGCTGAAGATGATATGATGAAAGTGCAACTCTAGTTGAAACTCCAAACCAGCAATTAAGCACAAGTCAAAGGACTGAAATATCCTTCCCACAGCTATAATAATTTAGGTGATCTTTCACACCCTCAAAATTGCATACCAATTGAGAGTTTTCATTCTCAATGGCCAATTGTGACTACCTATAGAAACCCTAGGCTCAACAACGCACATCAAAAAATATCAATATAAATCTTGATGGTAAGCAATGAGCCCTCAATGCCTATTTATTCTCTTTTTTCTCGATAGGTCAGCCTCCCTTTTAATTTTTTCTCTGATTCTTCCAGCAACCTCTAAAAGATTATTTTATTTAATGACTTTATAAAATATATCACTTTATTAAGTTAATTAAATATAGAGTTACCTTGTAATATATATATTTTTTGATATCTTTATAAATAATTAAATCCTCCAAAAATGGGGACATTAAGAGTACTAGCGACTCTCCCTATGGGAGACATGGTGACTACGTGCATTAGAAAGACCCCTAGGACCAAAAAGCCAAAGATCAAGTCTATGTTGAACATTGATGATGAAACAATTCAGTGGATTGTAGACATTATGAAGCCAGAAGCTAGGAAAAGCATAGAGGAAATAGATCCTTAGGACTATGTGGTAGAGAAGACCATCCTTGATCTTGTAATGCTACACTAAGCATAAGAGGAAAATATTCAAAACAAAAGACAAGAAAAATGCACACAATTTTTTTAATCTTCATTCAACATAATACATGGATCCAAACACTTCAATGTCTACACTCAATTCGTAAACCTCATAAAAATAAAGAATTCCATCCACACACATCTCCATCAAAATACAAAAACATATGGAGTTCAAAATAAGAATGAGATACATTATCATATGTTTACTATGAGAATTCTACAAATAACAATTTTTGATTTAGGTGAACTTCAACAACACTCTTTAGTAGTTTGATAGTAAACTTGAAGTACCTGTAGTCACACAAAATACAAAAAAATAAACAAACAAGAGGGCTCAGTACACATAAATAGAAAGTGTAATCCACTTGCAAAATGTTAGATTAACATTTTCATAATCAAAAAGCAGATGTCTAATATACTAACCATAGTGCAGTTCTGAAATTAATATGCAAGAAGTAAACATCTACTTTCCAATTCAAAATTAAACTCACACTAAGAATAACTAGTAAATGAATCATATATATACTAAGGTGTCATCGTTATGGCACTAATATTCTGCATCCATGTATGGTATGCTCATAGTCAACACATAACGAAATTCTCTATTATACTTTTCAATTACAAAATAGAGGTTTACCTTGTTCTCCGTACTTAACCATTTAGGTTTAAGTCATAGGTAAGGCCAATTATCTTTAATATGTAATTAACCCGCCCAATTTATTTTAAAATTATCACTAAATTAATTAACTGAATAGGATAAATCATATTCAACCGCCCCGATCTATGATCATTACAGCTATTCTTAACATGCACATCAAACAGATATACTAAGAAAGTACATGAAACAAATATCAAATTAGTATTCACATGATGATACATTCTTCATCTAATGAATTACTTATCTTCTTCTATCAATATTGAAAGTAACACTTAGGTCATTATAGCAACAAGGTCCAAAACTATAGAATTAAGACCACATAAATATAATTAAGCTATCACAAATCAGCTAAACTATATTTATACGCCCTATTACTATAAAATTCATTTTTTCTGTTATAATCACCTAAATGAATCTTTTGATTTGGCTAAGATATTCAGAGTCAAAAAAGCATATGTTATTTCTATTTTCAATGAGCTTCCATCAACAATATCATACTTCTACTTTGTTTTTTTTTTGCTAGAAATATACATTCCATCTAAATAATGAACTAAAACACATTTATAATAAAAGGTTTCTGTTTCAAAACATATATATAATATAACATTTCATAATGCTACAAAAATGCATCTAGGTAAAATCTCACATAAGTAATAATTGATAATCAAATCATTTTATGAGATTAGCATTCTGAATTACATCATATACCATTTGACAGAAACATACATCTATAATCTCTTAATTGTTCAAAATTTATCAATAGCCACATTGTTCAGAATCAATTAATTGCCACATTCAAAGTTCAACTCTAACTTTGAATGCTACGATGTCACATTAAACTTAATTGAATACAACATTTCCTTTTTTAAATCAAAAAAATTTCATAATGTTTGTTACTATTCAGAAAAATGTTGACTTAAAGACTAAACAGTAACCAACTAAATGATGTTAACTAAAATAAAACTTGCTACCAATGTCGATGTTAAGTCAAAATTATACTATTTAAGTTTCATGACATCCGTTTGACAAAATGCTGATGTCACTATAACCACAGGTTGTCATCTTTTATGTTAGTTCCTCTTTTAAATGTACTATTGTAGACCATTTATAAATTAGTCACAACAAAATTTAACCAAGTGATAGTTTAAACATAGTCGTATTTTAACATTTTCTACCCAAGTTTAATCCAAAAGGAACTTATTCCACATATCATTTTCCAGTCTAAAACATTAGTCCACTCACAAACTGTTGAATGCCCCACATAAGTATTATTTACTCAAAAAAATAAAACTACAAAAACTTCATTCTCATAGGGTTCAGATTCTACTAGAGCCAATACCCACAAAGTATTCTCATTTCCACATTATAGAATAAACCCAGATGCAACACAAATATACAGTGTATTCCAACATTCTCACACCCGATTCTGGGTATATACAGAACTTAGCAACGAAATCCCAAATTTTGCATACACATAGAGTTAGATGTCAATGTTTAACATTGACATATAGCAACTTACAACAATCATCAATAACCATTTCAAAGTTAATCATAACAAAAAAAGTAGGACAGGGGTTAAGAGAGGCCCCCTACCTCAATATCATAGAAAATGCAAAATCTCAAAACAATGCCCAGCAACCAAGTTTGCTGTCCAAACAACCCAAACTACTAGTTGGCCAATCTCCTGCAACCTCAAGAGCAACTTCAACTGATAACAAATGATAAGCAACAATGACTTTCAAAGAGCAATTCTACCATGCCCAAGTACAAAAGGAAACCTCTTCACCCAAGCCATAATGTCGAGACTCCAGTAACACCTCACAAGTGTTTACCAGAGTAGAGAAGAATGACCCTAATTCTGACCAAGACTTGGCAACTCACACAATGCCCAAAGAACTAGCCGAACATCACTCCAAAATCATAAAACCTCCATTAAATGCATTTAATATCATGGCAACTAACTCATATCCATAACCTTGGCTACTTCATTGCCACTGCCAAATGGCTGATAAAACACAATGCCAATTCCTTTCCTTACCTCGCAAAACCCAATTGGGTTTAAGTAATATTAATAAAACAACTTCAACACAAATGCCGAAAGCATACTATATGTTTTTAACAGCATACAATATTATATATGCATTGTCAACCACAGTTAATATCCCCTCAAGATATCAAGGAATTTACACATAAGCTGATACCCTTAGGGTATAAAAGTCCTTAATAAACTCAAATGATAATGGCAAAGACACCTTGGATATAAATATATTAATCCCCAAAACTCTATAAAATATCTATGCTCATCTTAAAAGAATATAGTTAATTTCTTAACGTAAATCAAATTCAAAATACTATGACAAATTACATATTACTTCAATGCTATAGTCATGCAACTAACATCAAATTAAATTCACTTCCATCTGACTCATAATCTAGCATACTAGCAATTATCCAAACTGATTTTTTTTTTAAAACAAAGATTATAATTTGAAATTCTAAAAATAACATCCTGTAACAAAATTCCTTACAACATACATAGATAAACAAAGATTTGTATTAGTTTCAAGTTGAAACATGCTCTATGAATCAATGTATACAGCTAGTTCAAAACAACCAAATCCTTATTACAATAAACTGACATAAATAGATAATGATCACTATAAGTGTATCTTCACAATACCAAAACTCAACTATCTGAATTTAACAAATTGATAAACAAAGTTTGATAATATCCTTGCAATGAACTTGAATCACAACAAAAAATTGAAGAAAATGAAGAGAAACAAGGAGTAAGGTCAGGCATGACATCTTCCCCCACTATTTCTTGACTTCCTCCTGGAAGTCAACAAATAAGTACGGATGCACTGCTCTCAACAATTCTGTATCCTCCTAGGTAGCAGTTGTTTCATCATTGGGGTCCCATAGGACCTTTACCTATCTTATTTCTCTTCCTCTTAAACTCATATTTTTTCTTTGTGTGATCTACATAGGTTCCAGCGAGATTTGACCATCCATAATCTGCAATTTTTTCCAATCAAGCATGTGAGCAATATTAGGTATATACTTATGCAAAATTGAAACATGAAATACATTATGTACGCATGAAAGACTTGGTGGCAAGTAAAGTTTGTAGGCAACAGGTCCAATCTATTCTAAAATTTCAAATGGACCTACGAATCATGGTGCTAACTTGGATCCCTTTCCATAACGAATTGGACTCTTGCGCGGTCTTACCCGGAGAAACACTTTATCACCCACCAAGAATTGATGGTCAATTCTATGCTTATCAGCATATTTCTTCTGTCTATCCTGAGCAATAATAAGGTGCTCTTTGACCCTCTTAACCTGCTGCTCCAAATCTTGCAACATATTAAGTCCTAAAAGAGTCCTATCCTCCAAATTATCCCAACTGAGAGGTGTCCTACAAGGTCTACCATAAAATTCTTGAAAGGGTGCCATACCTACGGAACTGTGATATCCATTATTATAAGAAAATTCTACCAAGTGTAGATACTCCTCCCATTTATTCTTTCTATCCATTACGCACATTCTAAGCATGTCTTCTAGAATCTGGTTGACACATTTAGTCTGTCCATCTGTCTTTGGGTGATAAGCTGAACTGAAATTTAGCTGAGTACCTAACTCTCACTGCATGGATCTCCAAAGAGAAGAAGTGAACATTGGATCCCTATTAGAAATAATCTTTTTAGGAATTCTGTGTAACTTAACTACCTACTCCATATATATCTTGGCAACAATTGTTGCATTATAGGATGATCTAACTGGAATAAAGTGGGCAACCTTTGTAAATCGGTCCACTACCACCATAACAACATCATGCCTATGAGCTATAATAGGCAATCCAATAATAAAATCTATAGAAATGGTGTCCCATTTCCATTCTAAAATACTATGTGGCTGCAATAATCTCGCAGGGTGTTGATGTTAAGCCTTAACCTGCTGACATTCCAAGCATTGTGCCACAAAATTTGCTATTTTTGTCTTCATTCTAGGCCAATAGTAATGCTTCTTAAGGTCAGCATGCATTTTCTTGACACCCGAATGAGCCAAATACGGTGCCTTGTGGGCGTCAAACATAACTAGATTTCTCAAATCACCCAACTCAGGAATGTACACACTCCCTCTAAACAGCAATAAACCTTTAGAATTCACTGAATACCCCTCATAATACCCTTCCAAGATGTTTCCACTATCCATAATAGCATTAACATCCTAAAACCAATGATCTGTGGAAAGGTTCTATAAAATCTTATCCTTAAGATCCACTGTTAAGATCAAAGAAGATAATTCATGTTGCCTTCTGCTAAGTGCATCAGCAACCATGTTCTCCTTCCCTTCCACATATCTAATCTCAAAGTTGTATTCACATAGGAACTCCATCCATCTTGGTTGCCTAGTGTTGAGGTCTAGTTGTGTGAAAATATACTGAAGGCTTCGATGATCAGTATGTAACTCAAATCATTGACCCAGAAGAAAATGCTGCCACTTGGTCAAAGCATGGATAATCACAGCAAGTTCAAGATCATGAGTAGGGTAATTCACCTTATGACTCTTTAGCTTTCTGGACTCATAAGATATAACACATCCTTCTTGCATCAACACTACCCCTATGCCATCCAAAGATGCATCAGTGCAAACCAATAACTCCTTAGCTGAATCAGGGACTGCAAGAACTGGTGTACTGGTCAAACATTCCTTAAGTTTTTGAAATTCTACCTCATACTCCTCTATCCACACAAATCTCTTCCCTTTTCTCTGAAGAGATATGATAGGATGCGCTATTCTGGAGAAGTTTGACACAAATCTATAGTAATAGCTTGCTAAGCCCATGAAACTTCGAACCTTGAACACATTCGTAGGTGCTAGCCAATCTACAATAGCCTAAATTTTGGATGGATCTATAGAAATTCCATCCCCTAAAATGATATGTCCTAAGTAACAAATCTTTGATTTGAAGAATTCGCATTTCTCAAGATTGGCATATAGTCTGTTCCTATGAAGGTATTCCAAAACCTGCTCTAAATGCTACTTGTGCTCCTCAGTAGTGTTAGAATACACCAAAATATTAACCAGAAAAACCACTATGAACTTGTCTAGGTAAGTTCTAAACACACTGTTCATTAGGCTCATGAAGACAGAAGGTGCATTTGTTAACCCAAAAAGTACTATTGTAAATTCATAGTGCCCATACTTGGTGTGAAAAGTTGTCATATGAATATCAGCTTCCTAGATTCTAAGTTGATGATACGTAGATTTCAGATCAATCTTTGAAAAGACTTGGGCACCCTTGACTTGATCAAACAAGTCATCAATTCTAGGCAAAGGATACCTGTTCTTAATAGTGACCTTGTTTAACTGTCTATAATCTATGCAAAATCTTAAGGAGCCATCTTTCTTCTTGAAAAAGATTACTGGAGCACCCCATGGTGATACACTAGGACAAATCAAAACTTTCTCCAAAAGCTCCTCCAACTAAAATTTAAGTTCAACCAGCTCTTGAGCTATCATTCTATATGGACTCCTAGAAATTGGTTCCGTTCCTAGCACTAAATTGATTTGAAAATCAATTTCTCTTCTCGAAGGTATTCCAGGAATCTTCTCAACAAAAACATCCAAGAACCCTGCAAGACTAGATTATTGAGAGAAGATACTTTAACTATGGAATCTTCTACATCATTTACCGATATGGAAAACAAACTACAACCTTTTCAAGCACACCTTGCCAATTGCTTGGCAGAAATTGCTTACAAAGAGATGGGTCTCTTGATTCCAGCAATAACCCTAGCTAATCCAAAATCATCTAAACAATTAATTATCTTAACCTTGCAATCCATAATAGCTTGATGTTGTTCTAAGCAATCCATCCCCAAAACTATGTCATACGATCCTAAAGGTATAACCCTAAGGTTCATTGAATTAGTAAAAGATTTCATTTGAATCTTACAATCAGGAGTAACAATATCAACGTTCACCCTAGAACCTGACACTAACTCCACTTGCCATCTATTCCTTGCCTTAACCACAAGAGTTCCACTATATGCAACTAAAGCAAAAGAAATAAATGAGTCTGTATCTCCAGAGTCAAATAAGATAGATACTTTCATACCTTGAGTATTACCCTGAGTTTCAATAACCGTGTTCTGGTGTTTGGCCTGCTTTTGATCCAGGGTAGCAAAAACATGGTGGTTCTTGGTAGAATCACCAACTATCACTTCAGACCTAGCTGGCTTAGGTCCAACCTTCAGCTTGTCCCAGTTAGGCCACTAAGACTAGTAATGACCTAACTATCCACAATGATAACTCTTAACAAAATTCCTAAAACCCATGTTCTGACCAAAAGGACTAGGAGATGGTCTAGGCTGCTCTGAACCCTTGGAGTTCTTATCAAACTTCCTCTTCTTGAATTTCCCAAATGAAAATCTCAATTTCGAACTACTCTATGGAGGCTTTTGACTCTTATTGACATTCAAGGTGGGTGGATTCATGCTGGTTTTGTATGAATTCCCATGATAGCCAAACTTCATCTCAATCAACTTTGCTCACTTTGAAGCTTCCTGCATAGTCACAGGTTTGAAAGTTCTCACTTCCTCCCCGATCTTGGGCATAAGCTCTTTGATGAAGTGTTGTATCATGGCCTTATCATTTTTTGCCCACCTAAATTTTTTTTAAGCTCATAGAACCTACATTCATAAGATTCCACTATAGAACCAGACTACATAATCTGAAAGAACTCCTCTGCATGGGCCTGATGCCAATATTCAGACATGAACCTCTCCTTGAAATGCTCTACAAAGAGCTCCCAAGTAACTAGAGAGATATCAATGCCAAGTTTCTCCAACTCCTATTCCAACCACAAGGAACCAAATCCCCTCAAATGCATAAACAACCATCTTACTTTCACATTACTCAAGTAACGGTGTAAGATAAAGCACCGCTCAATATTCAGCAGCCAAGCTTCTGCTATTGTACCCTGTTCCATACCATAAAATAATAGCCCTTTCATCTTGGAAAGATCCTTGAGCTGAGCTCTAGCCACTGGATCATCCTCTACATGAAGGTTAATAGCCTGCACAAGAGGTATCCTAACATTCACTCCCCCACCAGGAATCTAGTTGTTCGTCTTAATATTATCGAGACGTTCCAGTATCCATTGAAGTACCATAGCTTGTTCTATCTAGTTATCCTAGTTGTTTCCAACCCCAGCATTCTGATCAAACTGACCATCCCTAGCAATATTTTGGTTCCTAGGACCTCTACCATGGCCCCTACCTCTACCTCTGCCTTTGCCAGCAAAGTTATCCTCAGGGATGCCACGTCCTCAAGCTCCTCTAGTAACAAGAGGCATGATAGCAACCTAAAAATAATTAGCTATTAATAACGCATCAATGACGGGTTAAACCCTATAACCCAAGAGTCCTGGTTATTTTTACTACACTTTGATACCAAATGTAATGCTACACTAAGCATGAGAGAAAAATAATCAAAACAAAAGACAAGAAAAATGTACACAATTTTTTTTATCTTCTTTCAACATAATACATGGATCCAAACACTTCAATGTCTACACTCAATTCGGAAACCTCATAATAATAAAGAATCCTATCCACACACATCTCCATCGAAATACAAAAACATATGGAGTTCAGAATAAGAATGAGATACATTATCATCTCTAAAAGCCTATGTCCACTACGAGAATTCTACAAATAATAATTTCTGATTTAGGTGAACTTCAAAAACACTCTTTAGTAGTTTGATAGTAAATTTGAAGTACTTGTAATCATAAAGAATACAAAAAAACATACAAACAAGAGGGCTCAATAAACATAAATAGAAAGCGTAATCCACCTACAAAATGTTAGATCAACATTTTCATAATCAAAATGCAGATGTCTAATATACTAACCATAGTGCAGTTCTGAAATTAATATGCAAGAAGTAAACATCTACTTTCCAATGCAAAATTAAATTCGCACTAAGAATAACTAGTAAATGAATCATATATATACTAAGGTCTCATCGTTATGGCACTAATATTTTACATCCATGTATGGTATGCTCATAGTCAACACATAACAAAATTCTCTATTATACTTGTCAATGACAAAATAGAGGTTTACCTTGTTCTCTATATGTAACCGTTTAGGTTTAAGTCATAGGTAAGGCCAATTATCTTTAATATGTAATTAACCCACCCAATTTATTTTAAAATTATCACTGAAATAATTAACTAAATAGGATAATCATATTCAACCACCCCGATATATGCTCATTACAACTATTCTTAACATACACATCAAACAAATATACTAAGAAAGTACATGAAACAAATATCAAATTAGTATTCACATGATGATACATTCTTCATCTAATGAATTACTTATCTTCTTCTATCAATATCGAAAGTAACACTTAGGTCATCATAGCAACAAGGTCCAAAACTATAGTATTAAGACCACACAAATATAATTAAGCTATCACAAATCAACTAAACTATATTTATATGCCCTATTACTATATAATTCAATTTTTCTATTATAATCATCTAAATGAATCTTTTGATTTGGCTAAGATATTTAGAGTCAAAAAAGCATATGATATTTCTGTTTTAAATGAGCTTCCATCAACAATATCATACTTCTACTTTATTTTTTTATTTTTTTTGCTAGAAATATACATTCCATCTAAATAATGAACTAAAACACCTTTATAATAAAAGGTTTCTGTTTCAAAATATATATATAATATAACATTTCATAATGGCTACAGAAATGCATCTCGGTAAAATCTCACATAAGTAATAATTGATAATCAAATCATTTTACGATATTAGCATTCTAAATTACATCATATACCACTTGACAGAAATATATAGCTGTAATCTCTTAATTGTTCAAAATTTATTAACAGCCACATTGTTTAGAATCAATTAATAGCCACATTCAAAGTTCAACTCTAATTCTAAATGCTATTGTATCACATCAAACTTAATTGAATGCAAAATTTCCTTTTCTAAATCAAACAAATTTCCTAATGTTTGTTACTATTTAGAAAAATGTTGACTTAAAGACTAAACAGTAACCAACTAAATGATGTTAACTAAAATAAAACTTGCTACCAATGTCGATGTTAAGTCAAAATTATACTATTTAAGTTTCATGACATCTGTTTGACAAAATGGTGATGTCACTATAACCACAGGTCGTCATCTTTTATGCTAGTTCCTCTTTTCAATGTACTACTATAGACGATTTATAAATCAGTCACAACAAAATTTAACCGAGCGATGGTTTAAACATAGTCGCATTTTAGCATTTTTTGCTTGAGTTTAATCCAATAGGAACTTAATCCATATATCATTTTCTAGTCTAAAACATAAGTCCACTCACAAACTATTGAACACCCCACATAAGTATTATTTACTCAGAAAATAAAACTACAAAAACTTTGTTCTCACAGGGTTCAGATTCTACTAGAGACGATACCCACAAAGTATTCTCATTTCCACATTACAGAATAAACCCAGATGCAACACAAATATATAGTGTATTCCAACATCCTCACACCCAATTCTAGGTATAAATAGAACTTAGCAATGAAATCCCAAATTTCGCATACACATAGAGTTAGATGTCAATGTTTAACATTGACATATAGCAACTTACAACAATCATCCATAACCATTTCAAAGTTAATCATAACAACAAAATTAGGATAGGGTTTAAGAGAGGTCCCCTACCTCAATATCATAGAAAATGCAAAATCTCAAAACGATGCCCATCAACCAAGTTTTCTATCCAAACAACCCAAACTACCAATTGGCCAAACTCCTGCAACCTCAAGAGCAACGTCAACTGATAACAAATGATAATAAACAATGACTTTCGAAGAGCACTTATACCATGCCTAGGTACAAAAGAAAACCTCTTCACCCAAGCCATAATGCAGAGACTCCAACAACACCTCACAGGTGTTTACCAGAAAAGAGAAGAATGGTCCTAATTCTGGCCAAGACTTGGCAACTCACACAATGCCCAAAGAACTGGCCGACCATCACTCCAAAATCATAAAACCTCCATTAAATGCATTTAATATCATAGCAACTAACTTAGATCTGTAACCTAGGCTACTTCATTGCCACCGCAAAATGGCTGATAAAACACAATGCCAATTCCTATCCTTACCTCGCAAAACCCAATTGGGTTTAAGTAATATTAATAAAACAACTTCAACACAAATGTTGAAAGCATACTATATGTTTTTAACAGCATACAATATTATATATGCATTGTCAACTGCGGTTAATATCCCCTCAAGATATCAACGAATTTACACATAAGCCGATACCCTTAGGGTATAAAAGTCCCTAATAAACTCAAATGATAATGGCAAAGACACCTTGCATATAAATATATTAATCCCCAAAACTCTATAAAATATCTATGCTCATCTTAAAATAATATAGTTAATTTCTTAACATAAATAAAATTAGAAATACTATGCCAAATTACATATTACTTTAATGCTATAGTCATGCAACTAACATCAAATTAAATTCACTTCCATCTAACTCATACTCCAACATATTAGCAATTATCCAAACTGATTTTTTTTTTTTAAACAAAGATTATAACTGGAAATTCTACAAATAACATTCTGTAACAAAATTCCTTACAACATAGATAGATAAACAAAGGTTAGTATCAGTTTCGAGTTCAAACATGCTCTATGAATCAATGTAAAAAACTAGTTCAAAATAGTCGAATCCTTATTCTAATAAATTGACATAAATAGATAATGATCACTATAACTGTATCTTCACAATACCAAAACTCAACTATCTAAATTTAACAAATTGATAAAAAAAGTTTGATAATATCCTTGCAATGAACTTGAATCACAACAACAAACTGAAGCAAATGAATAGAAACAGGAAGGCGTAAGGTCAGGCATGACAGATCCTACCTCAAGAGGCACCAATATGAAAATATTGAGTGTGGGGAATACTAGGATCTCTCAATAGATATGGAAGGATTAAAGAGATAAGAAAGAATTAAATAAATCGACGTGGAAGATGGTCAAATACATTCATGAGCTATAGAGCCCACATTAAATGCCTTACCGATTGCTACTCATATATAGATGTATATTCCCCTTTGAATAAGGGCTTCCTCAAGTAGGTTAAGAGAGACTGCTCAATTGCCCAAGCATATGGTGAATGGCTGAGCACTATTCACAATCAAGAAACTCGCTATTTTTCCCATTTCACCAATACTAGTGCTAGAGAAGATAAGATGACAACAAACTTGGAGTTAGAAATGAATTCTTGGGACTCTAAGAAGATATGGTGGGATGAATACATCATTTAAATTTTTTGAAGTGCAAGAATATGATTTAGAAAAATTCAGAAATGAAGTCCCTAGGGCCCAGATCAATGTTGATATATTGTTCATTGGTCATGTCAATTTAGATTAGTAAAACTTAGTGATGGAACAAGGGTTAGAGGAGTGTTCTAAGTTTCTTATAGAGGTTGGGTGTCTAAAGGAGATCTTGATTGGTGACATAAAATGTATTGATGTCAAAATAATGGGAAATGAGGACAAAAATGAAAAGCCCTCTAAAGAAGTTGAGACAACATTTTTCTCCAAAATCAAATAGCTAAAGAAATGAGCAAGGTTTCAGTTTGTGATATGACTATCTTTGCCATAATAGACTCAATGATAATCCTTTTTTCTAATCACCTAGAGGTTCAAGATAAAAATATGAATCATATTGGTTGAATCATGAAGATATAGAAGCTCAGGCTAGAACAACTAGGTGTCCCATAACAAAAGGAGCTGGTCAATTTTCTTGTAGTGCACAAGGTTTGGAAAGAATTTGGTGGTAGATGTTCTAACACCAAGGAATCTCGTACCAATACTAATAATATAGCTAGAGCTTGTAGGATAAGTGATGAGTCACTTACATAAATTTTATCTTATTTTAGTTCATTATGTTTTAAAACTCTACATTTGAAAAAGTTTGAACTTCCATATGGGAGTTACTTTTTGATGGAATTTGGAGAGTTATACATGGCTATATATGTAATATTTTAAGTGATCTTAAGGGTCAACTCTTGAGACATAGCATAGTACCTTTTTGTTAGTAAGTAGTTATCTACCTTTCTTAATGAAAATAGTAAAGTTAATGATAATGGATATCGACTGTTTAGTTTTTTCTATTGCATCTATCTGATAATCATGTGGTTATCTTGTTGGTTAGTGAAATTCATATGAGATTCATGCTTGTGTAGATGCTATTTCATTAATTTTGTTGTTACAGTTATCTTTTCATTTGGTTTAGTGAGCTTGATCTTAGTTCTAAAATTCTAGAGTAGTATGTCATGTGGCATATATCTGATACTAATTATTCAGATTTACAACATTCTTTTATAGATATAAATGGATGTTTATATCTTTACTTAAGTTCTTTTTGGTTAAAACAATGACAATTATAATTCTTTCATAATAAGAGTTGTATTGAAAAATCATTTTAGAAGGGAGATGTTTCTTTGAACATAGAGAGTCTTTGTATTTATCAAGATTCATTTTTTGTGGAAGTTAGTTTTTCTTGTGAATTAAACTTAAATACATGGGAAGGATAATTTATTCACTAAAACCCTAAATGTTCTTCTAGGAATTCTAGGAAATTATCAATTGTGATATTATCCATGTGGTATGAGTTTTCATGAGGATAGGCAGGATTCTTAGAGAACTCAAGGATACTTTCTTATTTTTTATTGCAAAAATTAATGACCCTACTAGATTAGAAGAATTTAGAGCAATATGGTCAACTTTAAAAATGTCTTGAAAATGTGTTTTCGGCCTGTTCTTGTGTATTTTTTACTTCAAACATGTAGAAAATGACTTTTTTAAAACCAAAATTTGATGAAATGAAAAGGGTTTCTTAAGAATATTCTTAGCTCTCCAGAAATGTAAGATTTGTCAAATTATGAGTTTAGTAAGTAATTATTACTTATTTTCTAATGGAGTTATGTATAAAGTGTTGATTGACATACTGCTTTGAAAAATAACTATAACTTTCAAATGGTACAACAATTTTGAAATCCAAAAGATGCATCACATTCTATGCTTCTTCTGCTATAAGGAAATGTAAATCAAATTAAATTTTGTAGAGTTTTGAATTAGCTAAGGTGTTCAGACATGAATTTTTTAACTCCAAAAATACCAAAGTAGAGAATTGTTAATTAATAAGTTATTTAGAATAAAAATACACAAAAATATGTGTCACATCCAGGCATGAGTTTGCCTATTCTATCTGGAATATTATTTAAAGATATTATCATTTGATTTTGATTAAGGTGGTCAAACATACATCTGCTTCTTATTTTTGTACTATTGCATTAAAATTCAAAATTTTGACCAATCAATTTTTATTTTTTTCCAGATAAGGTCTAGTAGTTTAGAAACTAAATTCAATTTCCTAGAGATTCTTTTCACTTAAATTTTTGATATAAAGTTTATAACAAGAAGAAAATTGCACATCAAGTTCACATAACCCTGATTTTCTGACTTTTTATTGCCACATAAGAGCATAATTTGGTTGATCATGGTTTTGCACATATCCCTCTTCATAATGGTTCCAAAGTTCCTTGCTAGGAATCTTATGGATTTGGTGGCATGAAATGATATTAAGGAGATTAATCCTACTACGACTACCTCTTGAGATTCTTCAACAATTTTTTGATGATACCTTTCTTTATGAAATATCCTTCATAAGAGAGGTGAAGGTCTAGAAAAGGACTCTAAATTGAAATGTCAAACTATTAGGGAAACATATAAATTATTAACAAAATAAATTATATTTTTACAATAAAGAGATGGCTATTAAGTAAATAATTACAAGGGTTTTGGAATGTCAAGTTGCATCCATCCCTTACATTTATTTGGGTCTCCTCCTCACTATCAAGGAAGTGACCCCAAAATTCTAGAATACAACAGTGGAGAGGATGTAGAGCAAGGTGGCAGGTTAGAAGGGAAAGGTCTTAAGAAATGGTAGTAAGCACCAATTACTCTCAACTTTCTTGCAAGGTATCATAATTTACTTATGTTTATTTAAGATATCCAAAAAATTAAGAGATATTATCAAGAAGATACAATGGAAATTCTTATGGATAGGAGTAGAGGAAAAGAAGAAGTTAAGTCTAGTTAGCTAGGAAAAAGTTTGTAAGCCAAAATCCTAAGGAGGTCTAAATCTCAAAAGAATTGGAGATCTCAATAAAGACCTCATGATGAAGGTTGGATGGAGGTTGGTACCAAATTCTACTCCTTGGTGCCACATTATGAGAAATAATTATTTAATTTCTTCACATTTTTCCCAGACTTTTTCTAGTGAAGTTCTTCCAACTCTTTCAAATATATAGAGTAACACCACAAAGGTAAGAAATGGTTGAAATGGGCATATGATTGACCTTGGTATATCGTAACTAGATCAGATTTTTGAATGATAGATGGATTGGGGAAGGTCTTTTAGAATAAACAAATTTCACCACTTTAATTGGAAGTTGGGAGATTGGGATAGGAGAAATGGTGAAACACTACATCCAAAACAATCAACAAAAGGTATTCAACATAAATAAATTAGATGAGATGAACAAAGTCATAGTTGAAGAGTTTAACATCTACTTGAATGGAAACCACATGTCCTCCTTCCTAGAGGAGGACATAATAATATGAGACAAAATCTCTAAAGGGGAGTTTAGTATGAAATCTTCTTATACTTCCCTAGTTGGTGATATGGGAAATCTAGACTGGAAATATCTAGTAAACTCACTTTCTACTCAAAGTTAATTTCTTCTAGTAGTTGATCTTGCACAATAGAGTTCTTACCATTGATAACCTCAAGGGGTGCAACTTCAAGATGTGTAATAGATGTGTGCTATGCTATAAGGAGAAAGATTCCATCGCACACCTCTTTATTCATTTCCCTTACTCTACCAAAGTTTGGCAAAGTATTTTTTGGCAAATTGGATTATCACAGGTTTTCCACCATTCATTCTCCCAATTTATTCTTGGGTGGTAGTGCCCTCTCCATTACCCCCTAATAAAAATGGCCTATAAGGCTATCCCCCATATGTATGTTGAAACTTATGGAAGGAACAAAATAACCACATATTTAAAGATACTAGTACACTCTAGGGGTGGTCATTCATAAATGTATGGGAGGAATAAGTGAGGCATCCCTACTATGAAAGTAAAAACCTCCTTTGCACCCTATGGCCTATGCTAAGTGGGCTTGGATGAGAGTGTGGCATATTAATCAAATTACTGAGAGAATGAATTTTTTTAAGATAAGCTCTAGAAGATGCAAACTAAATGGCAGCCACCCACCTAAACTGGCTAAAGTTGAATTTTAATGGATCTAAGATAGAGGAGGGAGGAACTGCAAGAGGAATAATCCAAAATTCTATAGATGTTGGTATCAAGGGATACTCTAGGAAATATGGAAGTTTCTAAAGATATGAGGTTGAAGCATTTGGGATTATGTGGGAGGTGGAGTTAGCTAAGAGCATGTGAATTAAAAAAATTATTTCAGAGAGAAACTCTATGATAGTCATTAAAGATGCTAAGAGAGAGAATAAGATGAGATAGAATACCACATAGATCATTAGGGACATAGTATGTATCCTAAATAGTCCTTGTAATGACATCAAGATACAATATCTATATAGGAGAGAGCATTAGGTGGTGGACAACCTAGTGGGTTAAGGACATATTATTAATGATCAATTTTGGTAGTATGAGAAAGATATCCCTATGGTGATCAAATCACTCATTCATAAATATTCATTTCAATAATGATGTATAATTTGGTGTAAACAAGGGTTGTCCTTCTATAATGGGTTTAGTAAAAATTATTAACCATCCTACTATTTTAGTTTGGTGTGCTATGATGTGAATGATTTTAGAAGAGGCCTTTGTTTATGGTGCTACTTCTAGTGAAGAGATAGTAATCATTATGTGTAATGGGAAGAGGAAAGTTGATGCTCCAAATAGAATTTGGGAAGATATTTTGCGTCACTTGAGATGGGTTTCCAAACCATGAGACATGGTAATGAGATGTCCTGGGGATTCAATGATCTAGCCATTTAAGATTAACTTAATTGCTATGATTCCCAAATGGAATTTATTCATTTTTGGGTTTCTTAGCTATAAAAGCTATTGAATGATTTTTAAGGGTTTGTCTCTAGTTTTTGCCAAAAATTAAATCAGTAGTGTGGGGAAAATGGTGGTCAAACTTAATCACAGAGATGAGGAGTTGGTTTTAGATCTAGATGATGATGACGTAATGGAAGGGGAAAATTTGAAACTTGAACCATCAATAATTGAGAAGATTATTAGGGATGACAAAGTGGCATGGTCCTTTCTAAAAAGGGGCAGATTTATTTTGTTTATGGAAAGAATTAGGGGTCATGATGAGATGGTTACCAAGAAATTTGTCAATTCCTCGAAGAACTATTGGGTCATCGTCGATGGGGTTACTATTGAGGTTAGAGAAGAAATGATAGCCAATGTTATTGGCCTCTCATTGAAAGGGAAGTCATGGAGGAAGCAACCTAGAGTTATAGACGAAGTAAGTCGTGAGAGTTTCTTGCACTCTTATGAAGTCTCAATTCTTTTCTAAGGTGGTTTTGCTTGTGGGAAGCTCCTAGAACCATGGAATATGGTCTACTATATTACCATGTGCTATGTCACCATGGAGGATAGAGTAAAGGTTTTCTATTACTACCATTTCCCTATTTCAAACTATTTTGGAAACAAAGAATTCATTTCTTTTCCTTTCCTCCTATTACACTATATGGAGAATTGTACATGGAATATAAGGGGAAAATGTAAGGAGGGTAAAAATTATGCAATCTACCATCAAGTCTTGATATTATGTCTTTTTAAATTTTATAAATGCCTCCACCCTCAAATTCTGAGCATTTCCCCTTCTCTAAAAATTACTACTCAAATCTCATCTCCCCCTATTAATTCCATTCCCAAAGAGGACCCTACAACCATGGTAAGGAAAATAAGGTAAGAGAAACTTGAAGTCCTAGATGTTGAAAAGATTGGAAACATAAATAAGGGAAAAAATCAGTTGAGCAAGAGGCTGAGAGAGAAAATACCCTTAACCAACCTTGCCATACCTAAATAGGATAACTCTAGGATAAAGTTTAGGTTTCATCCCAAATGTAAGGCCACTAGAAGGAACTATGAGAAATAGGAAGAAGAAGAAATAGAAAGTGAGGATAAAATTGAAGATATGGAGGAAGCCAACCATTTTCCCTCTAGGGTTTTAGACATGTTGAAAGTTGTTATTCTAGATTCTAGATAGTTTGAGAATGTCAAGCATGGTACGATCACCCTACTAGTTAGGATGGGCACTTTTGGTAGCCAAGCCAAGGTGAAAAGTAGAAAGGGTGAACATGAGGTTAATGGCATGGCTCAGTGGGGAGTCCACACTCAATAGAAAGAAACTACAGCTAAAAATGAGAACATCAAGAAGGGGAATCTAGTGGTGGACAAATTGGAAAAGTCAATTGTAGAGTTACATAAATGAAATGAGTACCTAGAGGATAAGTCTGATAGGGTTACAAATATCTTGGTGTGCATCATGCACTTCGTGGCCACTACACTCGACCTAATACAAAACAACAAAAACTAGGGGATTGATGATAAGGTGGTGGAGACAAACCATTCCATGTATGGCTTCCTAGATGGTGATTGCATTGGTCTACTACTAGAAAATTAGAGGAACCATTGAGGCTCCCCCTATTGGTGAGATTATGTTTTTGTATATTTTTAAGACTCTCGATGCTTATGGGGTTATCTACTTCACTATTATGGTTATGGGTGGTTTTCTAAAATTTCAAAAGGGAGTGAGGTAATCTTTTGGTAGTAATTACTGACTGATCTATGGACATTTTTTCTTTTTTGTATTAGGAGAACCTCTATTTGGTCTACTTATTAATTTCAAAAACAATTAAATAAAAATTCATTAATAAGTTGCCATAATCATTTTTTTAACTATATTTTAAAGTAATACCTAAAGTGTAATTTTGACACATGAATTTTAATATTTTATTTCTAAAATATAGTTTAAACATAAAAAATGATGCACAATCAATCTTAGAAGTATGCCAAAATGGTCAAGAATTGTACTTGAACTTGTTATCTTTTAATGAAGATAAAAATATTATTGACAAACCAATCTAGAAATATCAAAGAAACTACCAACTACTATTCTTTTTGAATAAAATTTAATTTACATTGACGTTGCTCTAAAAACTATTTTAACAATTTTTTTAACCTCCAATGAAGAAGGAAAATGATAAATTTCATTCATAATAGAGAAGTGGTCAATGACATAAAAGTTCTAAAAAAATTTTGTCCCGAAAAGAATAATCTTGATACCTAATGGAATAAATGACATATAAATAAGAGAAAGGATACAAGGATCATAAGATTAGATGCATTGAACTTCAACATATATGTACAAATAGTGTGTATTATACATTAGATCAAAGTTGGAGAACATATACATTGAACTTGGATCTTCATCCAATGATGAAGGGTTAAATATGCATCATAACATAGCCACAACAAAACATAAATTAATCTTGTTAACACTATTTCATATAACTTATTTAACAATGACCAAAAAAACCATATATATTAATACTAATTAAGGGAAGTTCATTGCATTTACATAGATTCCTCATGATTGGAATAGAGTTGCTAATAATTTGGTGAAATGGGCTTCTGTTCATGCACCTTGCTAGAATATTATGGACAAGGGGCAGCTACCCCTTGATCTATTACAAGAATTTGATAAAAATGTTCATTATTACAAAGTTCCTTGTTGAGCTCTCCTTCTTGTAATCCTTTCTATCTTAATAAATTTTTACACCTCTTTTTCCAAGGAAATTTACATACATATTAGAGCTCAAGCATAGTTAGATAGTTATCCAAATTGTACCACCCAAAAACCCAAGACCTAAAGATATATATATATATATATATATATATATATATATATATATATATATATATATATATAGTTAGAATTCTTTAGAATAACTGAGAGGCGGGGGGGTGAATCAGTTATTCAAGGTCCAAATGCCTAATTAATACCCTTTTTATATGTTCAAACTTAAATCAGTCATATAAAAAAATTACTGTAAATCAACATGCAAAGATAAAACATTCAAGATGAACACATGACACAATGATTTATGTGGAAACCCAATTTGGGAAAAACCACCAGTAACATGCTACTTGATTCTCACTCTTCTGAAGTGACGCCTTGTTAAAAGCCTGCCCTGTTAAAGGCTTACAACACACTGTTAAATGTGACCTTGTTAGAGGATTTCACCAAACTATTAGGAATGAGCCTGGTTAAAGGTCTTTAGAACATCCACTTGGAATGTCACCCTGTTAAAGGATTTATCTAATGGCTATTAAACCAACCTAAGTCCATAGGATTTATCTTACCGTTACAATTGCTAGAAAGTAATGATAATGGTCTTTTGATCTAACATAACTTATAACATACTTTACAGATTTCAGATCACTCTTTGATTTCAATCCTTATGCTTGGCTTCAATCACTTAAGCTCAGACTGCTTGTCTCCCTCTCAAGCTTCGTCTCCTTGAGTCTTCTTACTCATTCTGCCAATGCAATCATGCTTGTGGTCATTTATCTAAATAGAGTTCCTGTATTATCTTCTCCTTAGCACATTCTTCAACATTTCATGATTTTATGCTTGACCATGACTCTCTCTCTCACTATCCCCTCTATTCCACTCTATTTTTCCATTAACTTATATCTTCTTATATACAAGTCTGATTTTCCTTTGCCGCTCAAATATCCCTCTCAAATTTTAGGTTTTCAAAATGGATTAGGTAGGATACAATGTATCTACCCCATATCTTGTTTTCTTCTTGAATATTTGTCAGTTGTATCTTAAAAATGTTCTACATGGTATTCTGTTCCACCAATTCATCATTCTTATCTTCGTTTTAATTCACAGATTTCTAGATAACAACTTTGTCGGCTTAGATCTGATGAATCTTTGATTTTCTAAATAATGTAGCAACTCGACACTATTGAGTTACTGGTGCTTAGCACCTCTATGTTACTTGACACCTATACCTACTCGGCACTTGGTTCTGCTCGACACTTGATTCTGCTCGGCACTTGGTTTTGCTCGGCACTTGGTTTTGCTCGGCACTTGAACTTGCTCGGCACTTAACTAGGAATTTTCTCAGCTCTTACTAGCTTTCTCGGTACCTTCTCTCTAATAAACTTAGTTTGAGCTTTACAAAAGACTTAGCTAAAACCTTAGATCTTTGATATGTTTCAGTGTGCTCATTCTTTGTATCTTTTAGTATGTCATCCAATACACTGTTTCATTAATGGCTTGACTGATCCTTGTACTTCATTACAACATCATAACTTCAACCTTTCTCTAGGTGTTCTAGTTACATCTTATTGATTTCCTCCACCTTGACAATGAACTAATTGATGAACTTGCAATCCAACAAAAAATTTGATTTCTCCAAACATAGACATTTCAAATTCATGTTTCATTTTGTCAGCAAAGCCTTTGCAAAGTACTTCCTTACCACCAAATACTATGTCATCTACAAAAATTTTAGATACAATAATGTATTTACCTTCTTCAGCTTTGATGTACATGTTGCTGTTATCATCAGTTCTTTCAAATCCAATTTGCACTAGATACTTGTGAAGTCTCTCATACCATGATCTAGGTGCTTGTTTCAAACCATAGAGTGCTTTGTGTAACTTACACACCATATCCCTATTGTTTTCATCAACAAATCCTTCTGGTTGTTCAATGTAGACTTCTTCTTCTAGTATACCATTTAAGAAGGCAAATTTTACATCCATCTGATAGACTTTGAAATCTTTTTAGGCATCAAATGCAAGTAAATTTCTTACTCCTTTCGTTCTAGCAACAGGAGTGAATGTTTCTCCATAATCTATTCCTTCTTCTTGAGCATAACCCTTGCATACTAGTATAGCTTTATTTATGGTAATCTCACCATTCTCATCTAGTTTGTTTCTGAATACCCATTTGGTGCCAATCACATTCTTGTTAGTTGGTCTGGGAACCAAACTCTAGGTTTTATTTTTTCTTATTTGATCAATTTCTTCTTCCATAGCTTTATACTAGTCGCCATCTTGTAATGCACCGTATACTATCTTGGGTTTAGATTTTCTGATCAGACATGATTCATGTCTTAGTCTATTCCTCTTCATTGGTCTTGCATCTTTGTCACCAATTATTTGTTCAACAAGGTGATGTCTTTTTACATATCTAGATAATCTTGGCTCTGTCCTTGTTTCCATATTTGATCTTTCAGATTCAGGATCACTATGCTCTTCATTGTTAGGTTGTTCTTCATCATGTATGTTGTCTTTTGAATTGGATTGTGCATTTTCTTCATTCCGTAACTTAGCTTTTGAATGCAACTCGGCATTCATTGGTTGTGAATCGGCTGAAACTTACACTTGTTGTTGACTTTCAATTTGATTGAAATCATCCTCATCAGTAGTCATTCCTTCATAAGAATATACAAAAGTTCTGTATTCTTCCATTTTCTTTGGTTCTCAGCTTGGACTTCTATGTGCTCATCAAAATTTACATTTGCACTTTCCACAATTTTGTTAGTGTTAACATTCAAACACTTATATGCCTTACATCTTGTGGAGTAACCAAGAAATACTACTTCATCACTTTTTGCATCAAATTTTCCATTTCTAATATCTTTAAGGATAAAACATTTGCAACCAAATACTTTGAAATGTTTTACATTTGGTGAGTAACCATACCATAATTCAAAAGGTTTTGTATCTTTACCTTTCTTGACTTGTACTCGGTTCAATGTATGAATAGCTACACTTATAGCTTCTCTCTAGTATTTTAGAGCAACATTCTTTTCCATCATTAATGTTCTGGCACAGTCAATTACAGATCTATTTCTTCTTTCAGCAATTCCATTCTGTGGGGGAGTTCTAGGAGTTGATGTCTATCTTTTGATTCCATTGTCATTACAGAATATCTTGAATTCATTTGATGTAAATTCACCACCTCTATCTGATCTTAGACATTTCAATCTTTTTCCAGTTTCCTTTTCAACTCTGGCCACATACCACTTAAACATTTGAAAAGCATCAGATTTTTGTTTTAAGAACATAACAGTCATCATCCTGGAATAGTCATCAACAAATAACATTATGTATTTATCTCCTCGATAGCTTTCTATTTCCATTGGACCACATAAGTCAGTGTGAACTAACTCAAGTATCTCTTTAGATGTATAGTTTTTTCTTTTGAAACTTGACTTTGTCATCTTTCCTAGCTGACATTGTTTACACATGACATTATCAGGCTTCTCCAATTTTGGTAGACCTCTGACTTTCTTCATTTTACTAATTTTGACTAGATTGTTAAAGTTGACATGACATAATCTTCTATGCCATAACCATTCATCATCAAATTTTGCAAATAGACAAGAAGCATCATCCATATCAAGGTAAAAAAAAATTACTCTTTGTTTAATCTCCTTTTCCTATTAGTTTACCATCATTGTCATAGATTTTTGTAGTTTTTTTTTCAAATTCCACTTTGCAACCTATATTGCCTAATTGTGAGACACTCAGTAAATTGTAGTTTAATCCTTCAACATAGTATGCATTGTCACATGAAATTTGGTCTGTGAGCTTAATGGAACCTTTTCCTTTGATTTGACATGGAGCATCATTACCAAATCTAACACTATTTCCATCATATTGAGTAAAGTTAACAAACTTACTTTTGTCTCCTGTCATGTGATGTGAGCATTCACTATCTATGATCCATCTATCATTCTTGTTTATACATGTCACCAGTGCTATGGCTTCTTCTTCATCAAATTGGTCCTTCATGGCTACATAAACAACTTCATCATCATTGTCATCAGAATTTTTTTCAACAATATAACACTTCTTACCTTTTTCTTTGTAGTCTCTCTTGTCATCATCTCTTTTATTCTTGTATTTTTTGCCTTCCTTCAAATCTTTTTTCCGTGGACATCTTGCAGCAATATGACCTACTTCATTGCAATTGAAACAAATGATAGGCATTTTACCTTTGAATTTTCCTTTGCCCCTGTGAAAACTTCTAGCGAGCAATGCTTCCAATTGTTCCACATCTTCCTCATCAGTGCTACTATCACTAGATACATACTTCATTTTTCTTCCTTTCCTTGATTTCACCTGTTCAGCATCTTTTAGTGATAACTTGGCCTTAAAAGCAGATTCAATATTTTTCAGGTTTGTAGTTGTCAAAGTTAGATAACTCAAATGCAGTGAGTCTACCTATTATACCTTCAAAGCTTAGATTATTTCCTGGTATACATCTTAGCTCTTGTATTGCTAATACTCTAATAGCATAGATAGGGAGCAAGGTTCTTAAGAACTTACTATTAAGAGTATCTTCATCCAGTTGACCATTTAAGCATCTTATTGCACTTACAACTTCCTTTATTCTTGCACCATACTGAGTAGCATTCTCATTTTCTTCCATTTTCATGTCATCAAATTTTCCTCTGAGACTTTCTCTTTTTGCTCTTTGTACATTCTAATCTCCTCCATAGATTTTTGATAGGGATTTCCATATTTTGAATGCAGTGTCACATCCTTGGATATCATCAAATTCAGCATAGCTGAGTGTAGAGGCAATTTCCAGCATTGTCTAGTTGTGTTCTTGTTTTTTTTTCATGTCTTCAATAGTAGGAGCACTTGTTGGATCTATATGTTTAGTGACAATTGAATTTTGGGCATAATCTCCTATGGATCCAAGATGTAGCTTCATCAAATTTTTCCATGCAACAAAGTTGTCTTTGTTGAGCTTGGGAACTTCTCTCTTTGGCATTTTGAACTTTTTTTATAGTAGTCCCTTTAAACTGAATCAGACGTCAGGCTTTGATACCAATTGTTAGAATTCTTTAGAATAATTGAGAGGAGGGGATGGTGAATAAGTTATTCAAGGTACAAATGCCCTATTAATACCCTTTTTATATGTTCAAACTTAAATCAGTCATATAAGCAAATTACTGTAAATCAACATGCAAAGATAAAACATTCAAGATCAACACATGACACAATGATTTACGTGGAAACCCAATTTGGGAAAAACCACTAGTAACATGCTACTTTATTCTCACTCTTCTAAAGTGATGCCCTGTTAAAGGCTTACAACACACTGTTAAATGTGACCTTGTTAGAGGATTTCACCAAACTGTTAGGAATGGGCCTGGTTAAAGGTCTTTAGAACATCCACTTGGAATGTCACCCTGTTAAAGGATTTATCTAATGGCTTTTAAACCAACCTAAGTCCATAGGATTTATCTTACTGTTACAATTGCTAGAAAGTAATGATAATGGTCTTTTGATCTGACATAACTTATAACATACTTTACAGATTTCAGATCACTCTTTCAGTTCAATCCTTATGCTTGGCTTCAATCACTTCAGCTCAAACTGTTTGTCTCCCTCTCAAGCTTCGTCTCCTTGAGTCTTCTTACTCATTCTGCCAATGCAATCATGCTTGTGGTCATTTATCTAAACATAGTTCCTGTGTTATCTTCTCCTTAGCACATTCTTCAGCATTTCATGCTTTTATGCTTGATTACGGCTCTCTCTCTCACTATCCCCTCTATTCCACTCTATTTTTCCATTAACTTATATCTTCTTATATACAAGTCTGATTTTCCTTTGCCGCTCAAATCTCCCTCTCCAATTTTAGGGTTTCAAAATGGATTAGGTAGGATACAATGTATCTACCCCATATCTTGTTTTCTTCTTGAAACTTTGCTAGTTGTATCTTAAAAGTGTTCTACATGGTGTTATGTGCCAAAAATTCATCATTCTTATCTTCCTTTTAATTCACAAATTTCTAGATAACAACTTGGTCGGCTTAGATCTGATTAATCTTTGATTTTCTAAATAATGCAGCAACTCGGCACTATTGAGTTACTGGTGCTTAGCACCTCTGTGTTACTCGGCACCTATACCTGATCGACACTTGGTTCTGCTTGGCAGTTGGTTTTGTTCGGCACTTGGTTTTTCTCGGCACTTGAACTTGCTCGGCACTTGGTTTTGCTCAGCACTTGAACTTGCTTGGCACTTAACTAGGAATTTTCTCGGCTCTTACTAGCTTGCTTGGCACCTTCTCTCTAATAAACTTAGTTTGAGCTTTACACAAGACTTAGCTAAAACATTAGATCTTTGATATGTTTCAGTGTGCTTATTCTTTGTATCTTTTAGTATGTCATCCAATACACTGTTTAATTAATGGCTTGACTGATCCTTGTACTTCATTACAACATCATAACTTCAACCTTCTCTAGGTGTTCTAGTTACATCTTATTGATTGCCTCCACCTTGACAATCAACTAATTGATAGTATTTGGATCACTAAAGCAATTGTCATCCCTGCAAGTAGCAAGTTTGACATCAATAACAAAACAATGATTGAGGACATTCTTTACCAGTTCCATATATTATTCCAACAATTGTTCTTATGATCATTTCAATCATTTCCAACATATGTATGTATGTATGTATGTATGTATGTATATATGTGTGTGTATATATATATATATGTATGTATATATATATATATGTGTGTGTGTGTGTGTGTGTGTGTGTATGTATGTACATAGATACATATATGTATACATATACATATATACACACACACATATATATACATACATACATACATACATACATATATATATATATATGTATGTATGTATGTATGTATGTATGTATGTATGTATGTATGTATGTATGTATGTATGTATGTATGTATGTATGTATGTATGTACATACATACATACATACATACATACATACATACATACATACATATATATATATATATATATATAATATCACTAAAAATGGTATAGATGAATATAACCCAGCCCAATAATCAAACAAAATTGGGATTTGATACCCAAACTAGAAAGCACAACATGAAAAAATATGCAATGTGAGCAGGGGAGTGTAAAATGTGATCATCAACATGGATATCAACTAAAGTCTGTAGAAACCCTGATCATGGTTCAAAAATAAACCCTCTTCATGGTCCAAAAGTGTGAGAATGGAAGAAACACTCAAGTGAACATTGTCAACTATTTCATCCCCGAATGTTAGTAAATATGTATCAATCATAGTTTCCAGGGAAGAGAGTTGTCAGAAAAATTGTGACAATCTATGATGGGAAAATTAGCCTCAGTGAATCAAGGTAAATAATTTCATCACCAATGATGCATTTGATACTTGGGCTATACTAGGGAAAGAGAAATATGTGTACAGGCATATTTTTGGTACTTGACATAACATATTTTTAAAATTGAAAATCAATACAGAATTGTATTACAAATGATGTCTATATAGAAGTTTCCTAGTCAAAATCCCAAATTGTATATGAAATCAAACATGTGAAATGAACTACTAAACTTTTACACATGAGTGAGGAATGAGAGTGGGAGACTAGACAAGCATTAAAAATGTTGCAGAGTTTATTATGGAATGACAGTCCCATGCCAACAAGAATAAGAAGATGGAAAAAATAAGGAAAAGGAATCATTGCATATTGTGATGAGGTTTGCATATGATGGAAAGGAGGAGCAGATCCGAACAACATATTCACAAATATTACTCTCTCTTCTCTTGAAACCAATACCATGGCTGCTAGTAGAAATAACTTGTGTTGTTGCAACTCTATTCCAACAATCCCTTCATTTGCAAGCTTGTAGGTTCTCCAATCATATGTCATAAATGGAGGTAGGAAGTGGTAGGAAATCTAATAAAATAGAAAAGAGAAAATATAAATTAAGTTTGAAGAGAAGAAGAAAAAGTAATAACAACAAAAGTGACTTTTATGCCTTCTGTCTTGTATAGTTGTTGCCTTGTTAAGTAATTTCATTTCATGTAGAAGACATGTTATAACTAGATCTACAATGATCTACAATGATAAAAAGTACACAGAAAAAAACTTAACCATATATTTTTATTAATTATAAGAATAGTTTTAATAAAAATTTAAAAAGGCTACTAGAAAAAATGTAATTAGCCAATACAAATTTTAAAAAAAAAATTAAAATTCAACTTTATAGAACATTTTTTGCCACCCATAGGAGAAACTATGCCTACATATTTCCCAAGATACAAATTATTATTTAGAAACTCAGTATAAAACTATAGTCTCCTCCCTATCAACAAGGATGAATACTCTTTGAAGATTTATTTGATAGTCTTAAGAATGTCTTTACTATTGGATTGAAAATAGAGTAAAATGAGGAAGAATCATTCATATAGAAAATACTTTTATTACACAATGTTGACTCATTACACTTTTGTATACTAATTATAAAAAGACTATAAACTAAATCTTGATATTGATTTTCCCAAGAATCCAAATTAGGTACTAACAACTAAATCACATAGTAAAAGTAAATCAATAAATGTGAGTTCTAATCAAGAAAAATATCTCAACCTAAATAATGACATAGGTTTTAAAGTTAGGACATCCCAAAAAAAGACCAAGACACAAAGGATATCTAAATTATCAAAATATATTGGAATTTTAATATTTTTTTATTAAAAAAAGAATTTATGAAATTATCTTTTATTCTTGACTTGTAACATGTCCAATGTATTGAGTATATTCTATTTATTACACTATTTTCCTTAAAAAGTATACTAAACCATAATACTATTTGGATGTTTAGCTCTACGTCTAATAATACAATTAGAAAATTTAGTGAACATCATCCAATTAATTTTATGTGTATTATATATGACATTCATTTCTATATGAATATCATAGTGAGAATAAACTAATGAATTAATGTATAATCAAGGGAAATGCCACATACTAGTAGGATTAAGCAATATTTTTTATTAAGGATAAAATTAGTTTTTTAGAGGGACTCACATCCCAAGAGTTTTACATAAAGATTTTAAAATAAAAGTCCCAAATTAAATAATGTCTTGACAAAAATACATGCCCAAAACCACAACCAACAAAACCCAACAAAAGCCAACACAAAAACTAGTATCAACTAAAACACTAACTGTCTAACTAGATATAACAAAGACTAAAAAGAGAGAACATACATATGGAAGAAGTTAGGATAATTCTTCCACCTTCTCTTTCAGCTTGTGCTAAAGGTTTTTGATCTTCTTTGTGATCTCTTTGATATCTTTTTTGTTTACCTAGGTCAATTTCTTCCCCTTTTTCTTCGTGTTTGATTAGGTACATTTGTCAGGCCTAATATCCTCCACTTTCTTCACAGCTTCCTCTATATTGAGAAACACCCTATTGATGCACTCTACGGTAGTTTCAAGTAGACCCTTGCATGTGGACAACACATCTCTAGTCACATTTTTTATTTTTAAAATTGTTTATCTCTATTTCATCGATTATCTCCACATTACCCTTCTATTCTAACTCCTTCTCCTTCTTCCCTTTCTCATTTTCTTTATTTTGCATCCTCTTAATTTTCCCTCCAAGAGCTCTACATGTTAAATTAATCATTTTAAAGGAATGGAAAGTTCATTTATCTACTATGAGTGAGTGGAGGGAGACATCTTTTGTAGTTTGTAGTACACCATAAGGAGGGTCAATCACGAAGTCATTGATATCTTCCTTGACAAGTAAGATTGCAATTGAACTCGTCCTCATTAAGCACTTGTAGCATTGGAATCCAAGCCTCTCTTTTCTTTTTTGTCCCAAAAAATATTATCAAAATTTTTATTAAGTTTCTAACTATGAGTCAGACCCTTAGTCTTCTTGCCTTCTACTTTTTATAGAAAAATGGATAAGTTATGTTAAACCAACTCATTTTAGTCAACAAGCCTAAAGGATTCTTGGGGCTTCTCTTCTTCCACATTCTCTTGAATAGCCTAGAAATATTTTTCTTCAATAACTTTCAAAGAACTCATCTCATTATGAACTAGACATGGAGAAGGAGGGTAAACTAGGTCATGCCACCTCCATACAATCTTTTAACAAATTCAAAAATTTCAACTTAATCCACATTTTTGGTGTCCATCTCTTCTTTCCCCTTCCCCTCAGTCACATCTTTCTTTTCTTCGTATTCACTTTCTTCTTTAGATTCTGAGATGAGCTCCACATAATTGATCTTATCCTTCTTCCTTTACAAAGAACCCATGGAATCTATATGTAATTCCCCTAATATGCTTTTTCCTTTTCCCAATTTCTTTCTTGAGCTAGTTGTTATGGCATAATGTTCCAAAATATTCCTTGGAACATAGTTAGAAACAATTTTTTTACATAACTATTTATCATCCTCATAAGACCCTCATGGAAGATAAGTTTATTGGGTTTGGACGTTAATGCATCAATACTATGATATAAAAAACATAGCAAATAGAAGGAAAACAAATCCTTTTTTATATCTAAATTGAATAAGAAGCACAAAGTGATAGGTATGGGGTAAAGGCACAAACTTGTGTCATGCTTTTATAAAAGAAAAGGCTAACAAAAGTATAACTATTCAACTTTAATGACATATAACTAGTATTATTATTTAGAATTTGAAAATGAAGTAAACTAATAAAATGTGTACAAATGGAAGAAATTTAGGATGATTATTTTAAATAAAAATCAATATATTTTCATAATTTTTGAGGAGGATTATTTTGTTGCCAAAAAATGTTTAAAATGACGGCTCTAGTTCCCACCACAAAACTATATGGAAACAAACTTTGTTTCCATTTGCTCCTAGATTATGTTATAGATTGCATTTATAGAAAGATCAATCAAAAATATGAATTGGATTTTTACCTATATTTTCTCTTTCATGAAAAATCAAATTTCAACTTACTTGAAATTGAAATTATGGCTAATAGTGAAAAATGCATGTAAAATCTAGGAAACGATTGAGGTGATTGAGATATAAGGGATAAGGAGAAAGAAATACTAATCAAGCTTACACTTTCAGAGGAGGTTTTTGTAGAAGTTCATTATGGAACAAGTGGAGTCAAATTATGAAAATTTTAGAAAGATCTGTGTCACAAGTAGGTGATGTATAGATTTTATCTCTCACTATTCAGTTATATAATATGGAAATCAAGCTCACAAAAGATTTCCCACATTAAAGAAATTTAAAGGACAAGAAAAATGATCTTGATTCTCTTGGAAAAGATTTAGATGATAAATATTTTGTACAAATTATATTACAAAGTCTTCCAAGATCTTACCAATAATTTATAAGTGAATTATACATAATAGATAAGTTTAAAAAGTATTAAATTTATACAATTATGTGCTAAGTTAGTTGAAGAAGGGAAAATACATGTTATATAAAATTAATCATTTGATGGTGAATCTCAAGCATTTGTAATGAAAAGGAAAATTATATTATATAAGAAGTCACAAGATAATCAATCTAAGAAATAAATTGGAAGCATGAAAATAGAAGTGCTTCATCCATAGATCGCAATAGAAATAAATGGAAATTTAATTATCATGGAAAAATGTCTGATAAGGAAAGTGAATGTTTCATGAAGAAAAGAGAAACAAAGAAGAAGAAGAAGTAGAAGAAGAATTTCCCAAAATTTAGTGATTCTAAAAGAAATGTCTTTTGTGTTGCACATAAAGAAAACAATACTTTCAAAGATTATTTGGGCTATTAATTCTTATGCAGTGCAACACATGTCTCATAATGAAGAACAATTTGAATCAATAATTTAAAATAATATAGAGAAGATATATTAGGGATACAATAATGATTTAGAATTTAAAGAGACTATAAATGCCAGTATGGATAATGGTGTGTTAAAAAATGTGCAACTAGTTCTTGAATTAAAAAAAGAAAATCTATTGTCACTGTCTCAAATTCAAAATCAAGGCTATAAAATAAAATTGTACAATGGTAAGTGCTTAATCAAATTTATAAATGATAATTATAGAGCTACTACAATTGGTAAAATGGAGGATGGATTCTATAAGTTTCAAGAATTTACTTGTAAATGTGGAGATAAACATGTGTATTATTACCCAATATGATGATATCAGAAAGATATGGCATGAGTATTTGGGGCATGTCAATTTTCAAAGCTATAATATTATGGAGAGATTGTAAATGGTGCATGAGCTTCCAAATATATCACTGAGCCCAAAGGTATATGAGAGGTGTGCAATGTAAAATCAACATGTGGAAAGTTTCCCACAAAATAAATCATGGCAAGCAAAAAATCCTCTACATTTAGTTCATAATGATGTAATGGGTCCTTTTAAGACATCTTCAATAGGAGGATCAAGGCATGCTCTCACTTTTATAGATGATTATAGAATAATTAATTTGGGTGTATTTTTAACAAAATAATGATGAAGTCTTTTAAAATTTTAAGGAGTTTAAAGCTTTGACTAACAAAAAAAGTGAAAAATGCTTAAAGATAATAAGAATATTTAGAGGGACTGAATAAATGAATAAGGCCTTTTTAGATTTTTGTAAAGAACATGGGAAAGAAAAAAGAAACAATTGTCTCTTTTTCAACCCCAAAAAATGGTGTTTTAGGAAGAAAACATAGAACTATAATAGAATTAGTTGTATGTATGCGTCACTCTAGAAATCTAGAAGCTAAATTTTGAGCTAAAGAACTTCATACTACCATATATATCTTGAATATAACACCAAATAATAAATTTTTAAACATAACACTAGAAGAGGCATGGAGTAAAACACAACCTATACTATCTCATTTTGGAATTTTTTATTGCAATGCATATGCTCACATTCCTAATGAAAGAAGAAATAAAACATGAAAGGAAGAGTGAGAAGTGCATAATGGTTGTATAAAATAAGAAATCAAAAGGATATAGGTTATAAAATCCTTAAAAATTTAAATTTGATATTAAAATAAATGTATGGTTTGATGAAAATGTTAAGAATAATATGTTAGAATATTTAGTCCACCAATATTAATTGGGGGGGGGGGGGAGGTGGTGAATCTGTTACCCAACTAATATCACAATTATCACCCTTAATAATTATTAACCATGTGAACAACATAAATAGAGACCATAGAAATATACTCAGGCACAATAACACTAGATATGTTAATTAGGGAAACCCTTGATCAAAGAGAAAATCCTAGTGAGGATCATACCCACAAGATGATGTACTTTTATAAAAGTTCCTTATTAGAGGATGGACCCTGTTAGGAGTCTATAAATACATTAAGTACATAAAAGTCTTTGTTAGGAGACCTTGAATCCCTATTAGGAGATTCCAACCTTGTTAGGAGTTGTGGAAGACAACTGGACTCACTACCCAAATAGCTTCAGGGAAAGACCAATGAACACACTATCCAAATGATCTTTGTATTATTCCTTGTAGCATAATAGATGTGAAATGTACTTCCTTCCTATATCTCTATCCTATCAACCAGACCTCTACAACTTCCGATTGTGTAACTAGATCACATAACTCACATCCAAAAATCCCTTGGATCACTTAAACACATTCACTAAGCAATCTACCCCTTCTTTCTCATAGCACTTGATACTAAGTAAAATATATTCAATACATATTACAAACAAGGAAAACATCTTTCCTTTATACCATATCTTCAAGATAATTCCTTGGATTATCCTTGAGGATTTTCAAATTAATTATAATATGATAATTAATTAATTTACAATTACAATAGTACTGTTGGCTCACAATAGATACAAAACTTTACAAGTGTGACTTTAAGGCTTGCACTCTCTATGACTTCACCAAAAAACTATCCTCTATCCCTGGTTGACTGTGCAACTCTTCATTGGATCTCAAATGTAAGATAAAAAATAAACATTAGGAATCACTTTTCTAATGGTCCATTTCTGTATTCCTTTGCATAAATTCGGTATAACTTTTGTACACTGTTGACTTATGTTACACATACTTAACCATGTCATTAGGACACACTATAGAACATACTTCTAATTGTACCTCACTAGACTAGGAAACCCTTGTCCATACAAACAAGGTCTCTATCTACTACTCTACTAGTCTTCACAAACTTATTGCTATGTTGACATCAATGACAAACACAATCATGAATGCAACATTCAATACTCTCCAATGCTTAGGATACTCCCTATAATTAGTATAATTAGTATTCATGCTAAGAATCTCCCCCTTTGGCATTGATGATAACATAGATGAAAAATATCTAAGTTCTAGGAATACCATTGTTGTTGTTGTTGCTTCTCTCATCTTCTCTAGGATCGAAAATAGTTGTTCACACCAAACAACTCACAATACCTTAGAACTCTTCTTCCTAGATATCTCCCCCATAGAGATATTCCTCCTTTGTATAAATGTTAATCTTTATAAATATCCCTAACAAGGTAGAGATTTTCATGCACACTTCTCCCCCATTCAATGTTACTTCTCCCCATACAAAGTGAGGAATGGTTTTTTTATTTATACTTCTCCCCCCATTGACATCAATGAAAAACTCCTCATTATGTCAATCTAGTCCTCTAATTCCTTAACCAGCTCAAGTACTGAAAGACACTATCAAATACCAAATAACAAGAGTCCTCAATGACTCAGCACATCACAAACACTCCACCATATAGGAAGGATCAGCATTCAGTCTAGTCTAATAATAATGCTCTATACCATTGGACTAATGCACTCTCTACATGATCTACTGTGAAGTAGGTAGGGGCATATCTCAAAGCATACCTCTTAGATACTTGAATGTATCTTTAGGTAAAGGCTTTGTGAAGATTCCACAATTTTATGTTTACTACTCACATACTCCAATAGGATTTCCTTCTCTATTTCTTTTTGTTTCAAAACATGATACTTAATAGATATATGCATATTCTTAGAATGCAATACAAGAATATTAGACATACTCACTATAGCTTTTTTATCACAACATATGATAACAAGTTATATAAACTCAATTCCAATATCTTTCAACATTTTCTTCATTCACATAACTTGGTTAAAGTTATTTGTTTCTGCAATATACTCTACCTAATCTATGCTCTAAGAAATGCAATCTTGTTTCCTGCTTAACAAAGAATCCAATATTCCTTAAAGAAAGAATGCTCCACCATTGGTGCTCTTTCTATCATCCATACTACCTACCCAATCCACATCAATATAGGGACATAAAGTGAAATCACTTGACCTATCATACCATATACCATAGTTAGACATTCCCTTCAAATATTTGAATATCCTCTTTACTGCTCCATAGTGATACTCCTTAGTATCATCCTGAAATCTAGCTACAATCCCTACTATATTTTCTTTATCTAGTCTAGTGTGAGTTAGATATTACAATCCCCCAATCATGGATATGTACTTCTTATACTCAAGTATAGGTGTCTCATCTTTGCTAGATAACTTGTGGCCAGTTATAATAAGTGTACCAATAGGCTTGCAACTTTCCAATCAAAACCTTTTTAACAAGTCTTTCAAATACTTAGCTTGTGAAATAAAAAATACCATCACTATTCTACACAATCTACAATCTTAGGAAAACTTTCATTTCTCCTATCATGCTCATTTCAAATTCATTCTTCATCTCATCAACAAATTTAACACTTGCTTCATTATTACCTCCAAATATTATGTCATCAAAAAATATTACTATGGTCAACAAAGTCATTTTCAATTTCTCTTAAATACAAATTACCATCTATCATACCTTTAACAAATCTAAGTGTTACCAAATACTTGTCCAATCTTTCATACTAGGTTCTAGGTCCTTCCTTCAGACCATATAGGGTTTTTTTTAGTCTACATGCTATATCCTTCTCTTCTATTAGAGGAAATCCTTCAAGTTGCTCAATATATACTTCTTCTAGTTCTCCATTAAGGAAGGCTGATTTGACATCCATATGATATACTTTGAACTTATTATTGGCTGCATATCTAGAAGTTGATGAAATCCAACTCTTCGTCTCACCAAGATCACTTACATGCAAATAACCTATCGAAGGGAAACCAAAGAAGGAAGCAGTGGAGCTTGGAAAAACCCTAAATGGACATGAGAAATAACATATTGCAAATAAGAAAATGTATTTACAATGATAGAGCCTAAATATAAAGGCCCCATGGAAGCTTTTAGAACAAGCTAAAAAGTGGTAGAAGATAAGGTTGACAACTAAGTACTCTTCCACAAAAAAGGTGGAACATGCTAGAATGAAAAAAACTGCTATGTTGTCAACCACTCATCATTACAACCATTAAATACTGAATATTAAATAAATACATTAACCTAAGTAAGCTTAAGTAAATAGAATAAATCATCAATAATTAATTAAATATTTACTCTAACACCCCCCCTTAAGTGTAACTTAGGGGAATGCCTCAAGCTCACAAAAATAAGACAAAATGTAGGATGGGTCCCAAAAATGAGGCCATGTTAGGTACCCATGTATAATGCAAAGAAAATGCAACCTCTATAAATAGAGAAAGAGAGAAAACTACATAGAAAAATCCCTCCCCCAAAATGAGGTAACCTAGTGAAGGACTGAAGAAGCCTCCAACTAGAGGAATGCCCCATAAAATAGGAATAAGAAGTTATCATGAAGAGCATCACTAAATCATGAAGAAGCCACAAATTATGCCATCAAAAAGAAACTGCTAATCTGAAGAACCTCCATGGAAGAAGAGGGCACAAACCAAGTCTGTCTATATGGTAGATGATCCATCCCACCAAAATGCATAGGTAGCCAGCCAATGCAATTATCTTGTATATAGGATCAACCACTAAATACATAGCTCACACTATTGGACCATTGAGCCATGAATGTATTAGAACAACAGAATAACCCCCCTTTAATGTAGACGGGGTGAGATGATAGGCAACTAAGAAGGTGGGTCAATATGCTCTATAGACATAACCAAGAATGACGATAGAGGGAAGAGGTATAAACACCTATAAAGACATGGTCACACCAACATTGTATGGGAAAAAAAGAAGAAGAAGGCCTAAAACATCAAACAACTATCCCTCCCATGGTGCTTTATAAAAATAGTGCTAGTAAAATGTTTATGAACTTGAAATTCAAGAGTGACACTTTATCTTAGTGTGTATACATGAAAATGCTTACAAATAATGTCAACAATAATCAGAAAAGGAAAAAAGTTGACACAAAAGATAGAACAGCCAAAAACAAAAGATTTCATGCCAGGAAAATGATCCTCAGAGCTGAAACGCCCAAGATATACACCATAGAGAAAAAATGTCAAAAGCATGATAGAAAGAGCATGGGCTAGAATCTAATAAAAAAGAAAACATTTCTGAAAAGATGACAAAACTAAATTTTCAAAAAATAACATTTTCAAACAATGAACATGGGATGCAAAAGATATGCATGTCAAAGTCAAAAACAAAACTTTAGACTTCAATTGCAAAAACAAGCAACTAAAGTACATCAAAACCAAAAAATACCTATACCAATGTCTCCGTCTTGGAACTAGCTATTCGACACTTCTTTCAAATTGGAAAAATACCTTTGTATGCTCAATATATAGCCAAAAAACCATAAGTAGGTCAAAATGACCCTAGAGAGCCTGGCAGGGCTGTTGATGCAATATGACATCATGCTAATGTCAGTAGTCACCTAGGTTAAATTTGACAGCTTTGCAATCATCACAACAAAAAAATGCCATGTGGCATGCCACATGGCATGTCCACATGGCAGCCACATGGCACATGTTGACATGGAAGGGGTGACATGATAGGGTCCATGTGGCACCAATGCCATGCATCACCCTCGCACTACTGCTAAGTGGCTACAAAAATCCATGTGGGATGAACAGGCTTGCCAACTATGTAAAGTGAAACTGGGGTAGAGATCAACTGTTGGAGTGGCAGACTGGGGAGGCACCATGGTGAAGAATTGAGGGGCGCTGCCAGAAAGGTGGCAGTAGAGGCTAGGTTAGGATTCAACGAAGGAAGGGTGGCTTTGCTGACATCAAAAGGGTGTAGGTAGAGTGAGGATGGCCCCACAGTGGCTACTGGGTAGTGCCATGGTGGCATGCTCTACAATGAATTTTTAAAAAAATTTTACGCCAAATCGTCCATAAGACCATATGACAGGGTTGCAAGAATTTTTTTTTTGCCTCCTAGAGCTTTGTCTCTAAAATTAGAAAGTTTTATATTAATACTAACTAGAAATAGCCTTCTAGATCCAATGGCAGCATCCATTTGGGCCCATAGTGCTCCAAAAAAATGCTCTTTCTATAGATTGAAGAATAATGCATAAACAATCTAGGGTTTGTGTCTTTGAATCACAACTTCAAAAAACCATCAATGAAGTAGCAACAGGGAGGCTTTGATACCATGTAGGAGTTCATGAAATCCAACTCTTCAGCTCACCAAGATTACCTGCATGCAAATAACATGTCGAAGGGAAACCAAAGAAGGAAGAGGTGGAGCTTGGAAAAACCCTAAATGGACATGAGAGAGAGAACATATTGCAAACAAGAAAATATATTTACAATGAAAATGTAATATGTGTGATACAATGAGAGAGCCCAAATATAAAGGCCTCATGGAAGCTTATAGAACAAGCTAGGAAGTGGTAGAAGGTTGACAACTAAGCACTTCTCCACAAAAAAGGTGGAACATGCTAGAAGGGAACAAACTCCCATGTTGTCAACAACTCATCAATACAACCATTAAATTCTAAATATTAAATAAATGAATTAACCTAAGTAAGCTTAAGTAAATAGAAAAAATAATTATTTACGCTAATAGCATATGCCAATAACATTCATACTACCTCCTCCTTGTTGTTAATATTTTTTACACACAAGTTTTTCCTTGTTTCTTACAAATTCACCTTGTTCATTTATCTTGTTTTTGAATGCCCATTTGTTTCCTTTAACATTCTTGTCTTTTGGTCAAGGAACTACTTCCCATGTATCATTCTTGACAATCTAATCTAGTCATTCCTTCATTTCTTGAATTCAATGATGATCTTTACATGCTTCAACTGTGCTCTTAGGTTTAACTTGAAAAATTAAACATAATTCTTCATTATCTCTATTTGTTGTCATCACACCTCTATCTTTACTTCCAATTATTTGCTCTAGTGGGTGATTCTTTGTTATGTTTCTATTGGATGTAGGAGTGGCCAATTCAACACTTATCTCTTCTATTGTTTCTAAACTATGTTCTCCTCTTTGTTCAACAATTTGTATATCATTCTACAAATCATCATTAGTTTCAAATATAGTTTCAATATTCCTTCTAAAACTTTAATATTATCCTCTTCTCCATTAGAAGTATAATCCATCATCTTTTTTTTAGTTCCAAACTTTTTATCAATCCCTACTCTTGCACATTCAACTAATATTTTGGCTCTATGATTAAAATATCTATATGCCTTTATCTTCAATGAATAACCAAGAAACATACCTTCATCACTTCTAGGATAAAACTTACCAACATCATCATCTCTCTTAATGTAACTCTTGCTTCCAAATATTTTGAAATACTTAATGGATGGTGAATGACCAAACCATAATTCATAGGGTGTTTTATTCATACCTTATTTTGATTTGTACTATATTCAAGGTGTATACTATTGTATTTATTTATTCTCTCCAAAATGTCTTAGCAACATCATTTTCAAACAACATTTATCTTGCTACCTCTGCTACTAATCTATTTCTTCTTTTTGTAATCCCATTCTATTTAGGCATTCTAGGTGAAGATAGTTGGCTTTTGATTTCATTATCTTCACAAAACAAGTTAAACTATCTAGAGGTAAATTCTCCTCCTTTATCTAATCTCAAACACTTTATCTTAACACCAAATTCATTCTCAACTCTATTCTTAAATATCTTAAACATCTCAAATCCCTTAAACTTGTCTTGAAAAAATGCTACCTACACCATTCGAGTGAAATAATCAACAAAAATCATAAAATACCTTTTACCATAGAATCCTCTTATTCTTGAGGGACCACTCAGATCCCTGTGAACAATTTCCAGCTTCTCTATGGTTATAAAATTCTTGCTGGGAAATGATGTTTTCTTCTTTGTAGCCAAAATACATTCTTTGCAAACAACATTAGTATGCTTTGTTATCTTAGTAAAATCTCTTACTACAAATGTGGTACTAAATTTCACAATCTTATCAAAGTTTATATGATATAATATTCTATGACAGAAGCAGCTATTGTCAAGTTTAGCTACCAAACATATCATTTCAATAGGATTCAATTGAAATAAATTAACTCTGGATACAGTTCTAGTTTCAATTAGCTTACCATTTCTATATTTGATAATGCAACTCTTCTCTATGAATTACAACTAATATCCTTTGTCTACCAACTATCCAACACTCAATAAGTTATGCTTTAATCCATCAACAAAGTAAACATCATTAGTTTTAGTTTTAACATCAAGAGTAATAGGTGCAATCCTTGTTATATGATAGGCTACATTAGTACCAAATCTAACAATTCTTCCATCACAATTTCTAAACTTAAAAAACTTATTCATATCACCATTCATGTGATGTGAACATCCACTATCAATTATCCAATCAAATTTCTTCTTGACTTGGGTAATTAGAGCTCTTTCTTCTATAATTTCTCTATCAAGGTCATCTTCCTTGATAGCTACAAATCCTAATTCACTTTCACTTTCACTCTGACCTCATTCATTAGATTCCTCATCTTCATTATCATACAAACAATCTCTAGGTTTCCTAGACTTGCACTTTCCTTTATACTTTTTCTCTCTTTTGGGATATTTAGATGCATAATAACCAGATGCATTACAAGTCCAACATTTAAAGATATTCTTACCATCTTTTTCTCTTCTCACAAGAAAGGCTATACCTTCCTTAATCTTCTTGTCTTCATAAGATCTTCTTCTACCAGCAAAATCTACATGTGTGCTTGTACTCCTTGATAGACTTGGTCAAACATTAAGTGCACTAAAATTCATCTCTACTCTTGTTAGATCTCTAGATTGTCTCAAATCTACTTTTTTTTCTTCCAATCTTCCAAGCAACATGTCTTTGGTGAAATCCTTGGTGTAGGGTATAAGTAGCTAAATCATCTAAGCAACTTGCTTGAATGGTGGTGTCAAATTTTTTAAAATCTTCCACACAACCTCATCTTTTCTTACATCCACTATGAGTCTTGATTCTTCCAACAATATCCAATATCCTACAAATATAGTTTCATACAGATTCATCTTCCATAATTTTAGCATCTTGAAATGCACATATTTTATTATGCAATCTTACTCTCTTTGCATGTTTATCGACTTCAAAAGTAGCTTCTAATGATTTCCAAATTTCATGAGATGTTTGAGGTGTCTTTACCTAACTATATTTGTTCTCAGGAAGAGGTGATAATAAAGCTTATCTCACTATCATGTTACACATGAACATATCTCTTTCTACCTCACTACATTCTTCAAGCTTTTCATCTTTTACAATCATCTTGTTATCTTTTGTCAAAAGCCAATATCCTGGACCCATGCATAGCATATGAGTTTTTATCTTTTGCTTCCAATTTTCATAGTTGGCCCCATCAAATCTAGGAGAATCCTTTCTGAAAGAATCACCATTGATCTACCAAAGTTGTTAAGAATTCTCTTCAAGGACCTAATGCTCTAATACCAATTTTTATGAATTATAGTTCACCAATATAAGAGAGGGGGTGAATGAATTATCCAACTAATATCAAAATTATCAACCTTAATAACTCTTAACCTAGTAAGAAACATAAACATAAACCATAGCAATATACTCATTCACAATAACACTAGATATGTTACCCATGATTAGAGGGAAAATACCAGTGGGGATGGTACACACAAGATGTTGTACTAATATAAAAGTTCCTTTAGAGGATGGACCTTGTTAGGAAATTATAAATAAATTTACTAATATGAGTCCCTATTAGGAGACTTTGAATCCCTGTTAGGAGATTCCAACCCTGTCAGGAGTTATGGAAGGCAGTTCGACCAACTGCCCAAATAGTTTTAGGGCAAGACCAAATAATCTCTCTATGATTCCTTGGAGAATATTAGATGTGAAATTTACTTCCTTCCTCTATCTTTGTCCTATCAAAAAAACCTCTAATCCTTCTAATCTTGTAACCAAATCATACAACTCACATCCAATAATCCCATGAAATCGCTTACACACATTCACCAAACACTCTATACCTTCTCATGCTTCACACTTGATACTCAATATAATATATTCGATACATATTACAAACAAATAAAACATCTTTCCTTTATACCATATCTTCACGATAATTCCTTGAGTTGGCCTTGAGGCTTTCCTAATAAATTATAATAAGATAATTAATTAATTTCAATCATAATAGCACTATTAGCTCACAATCTACACAAAACTTTACATGTGCAACTTTAGGGCTTATATACTTGCTGACATCACTAGCAAATTGTCCTCTATCATTGGTTGATTATGCAACTCTTCATTGCATCTCATATGTAAGATAGAAAACAAACATCAAGAACTGCTTTCCTAATCCTCTATTTTTGTACTATTTTTTTTACAAAGATTGACTTACATCATGTGCACTTAACCATGTCATCAAGACACACTATAAAAAATTCTTCTAACTATTCATCACTAGACAAAAAACCCATTATCTAGTCAAACAAGATCTATGTCTACTACTCTATTAGTCTTCATAGCCCTATTGTTATGTTGACATCAATGACAAACATAGTCATGCATGCAACCTGTCAATACTCTCCAATGCTTAGGATACTCCCCCAAAGCATCATCATCAAAATTCATGCTAACATGATGATGACGGGCCACACCACCCGTACCAACTCACAACCAAAAATGCAACAAGATGGAGATAGAGAGATGACAAAAAAATGCTTCATAAAGAATCCATTAATACTTGAAATCCACTAGAAGAGATTACATTTGAAGAGCTTACAATTCAAGAACTTCTATTTCTCGAACTTCCATTAGAAGAGCTTCCATTTATCCAACTTTTTTTACAAATGATAATAGGCCTTTCTTAAATAGGCACTTACCACCCAAGGCATGATTTATCCACAACATTCTAGAATCTCCACAACCTTCTACAATATCTACAACCTTCTAGAATTTCCACCTAAATACAACTAAGCACCACTATGTGGCCCAATTAGAAAATTACATTTCTTTTGTGGATCACAACAAATATTAAATGCATAATGCCACCTACACACCTCAATTAATGGAATAACAACTATTTTTATTATTTTTCTATGCATGATGCCACCTACACACCTCAATTAATGGAATAACAACTATTTTTATTATTTTTCTATGCATGATGCCACCCATGCACCTTGAAAATAGAGATTCCTCTTTTCTCCACTTTTCCTATTTTCTATTTTTAATTATTTTCCTTCCATTTTCGTCACTTTCTCTCTCTTCCATAAATTTTTTTTTTTTTTTTTTTCCCCTTTTTTTTTCTCTTTTTTTTTTTTCTAATAATTGAATTTTTCCATGCAAGATGCTCCTGCATCAGACTCCCTTGGTAGATAGAAAAGTGTGTCTCACACTTTGATGTCAAAAGAGAGATATAGAACCATCTTCATCTTCACCACAAGCTTCCACCTCAATAAGGACAAGAAAACCAACATACAAATCTTCCACATTATTTTTTTGCTGATGCATGATGCTCCTGCATCCGACTCCCATGGTAGGAAAAATTTTGTGAATATGGATTGACAAAATGAAGTAGCCACTGTTGACAGATTTTTTTTTCCTCTTCCTCCAACACATAGCTGGAACAAGTATCCGATGTCGATATATTTCCTTCTTTCTTCTTTTCCAACACCTAGTCGGAACAACTGTTTGCTGCTGAAAATACTCCTTCGCGATGAACTCTATCTAAGTATAACTCTCATCCTCATCCAATCTTATTGAACTAATTACACCTGTAATAAAACCAACAACACCATACCAATCTTTCTTTGCATACCACACATAACTAACAAGATTCTCATGCAAACCATCATCAATATCTTTTAAACTCATATCAAAGACAACATCCCATGATTCATAAGAATTTACCTCATTGACATCTTCATCCTCGCTTGCCTCTTTCATGTCATCAACAATGCATGTATCTACTTTACTTGCTTGATCTCCAACGAAAGCATTATACTTTTTCTCCATTGCTGCAATCTTCAAATCATCTTCATATTCTTCTGGCATACAAATCTGGTTATCTTCATGCTCTTCCTCTTCTCGTTCATCTTCTTCAACTTTAGGTTCGCAAATGATTTCCTCTTCATCCGCTTGCTCTTCCACTGGATCATCTTTCTTTTCCACATCCAAGGAATTATCAACATCTCTTTTCTGGTGACATGCTCTTTGTTTCCGCAACTCAACTTCTAATTCATTCACTTGCTTCTGCAAATCAACTAGTAATGATTGTTGATTTCTTGCTCTAAATTTCTCAAGTCGAGGAATCCTCAAAATCCATCCAATCACAAAAGTCATCTTCTTCTTTCTCTTCTCCATAAACAAGTCTTCAGAAGACAAATCTCATCCAAAACAAGAACCCCGTGCAAACTACCTCACAGTTGGTGCTCTGTCTACATAATCAAGAACTTCTTCACAAACTTCACCCAACTCAAGGTCCTGGTGCAAACTGCCTCACGTTCAGCGATCTGTCCGCACTCTCAGGAACTCCTACTCTGATACCACTGATGACGGGCCACACCACCCATACCAACTCACAACCAAAAATGCAACAAGATGGAGATAGAGAGATGACAAAAAAATGCTTCATAAAGAATCCATTAATACTTGAAATCCACTAGAAGAGATTACATTTGAAGAGCTTACAATTCAAGAACTTCTATTTCTCGAACTTCCATTAGAAGAGCTTCCATTTATCCAACTTTTTTTACAAATGATAATAGGCCTTTCTTAAATAGGCACTTACCACCCAAGGCATGATTTATCCACAACATTCTAGAATCTCCACAACCTTCTACAATATCTACAACCTTCTAGAATTTCCACCTAAATACAACTAAGCACCACTATGTGGCCCAATTAGAAAATTACATTTCTTTTGTGGATCACAACAAATATTAAATGCATAATGCCACCTACACACCTCAATTAATGGAATAACAACTATTTTTATTATTTTTCTATGCATGATGCCACCCATGCACCTTGAAAATAGAGATTCCTCTTTTCTCCACTTTTCCTATTTCCTATTTTTAATTATTTTCCTTCCATTTTCGTCACTTTCTCTCTCCTCCACAATTTTTTTTATTTATTTATTTTTTTCCCCTTTTTTTTTCTCTTTTTTTTTTTTTTCTAATAATTTAATTTTTCCATGCAAGATGCTCCTGCATCAGATTAGGTTCGCAAATAATATCCTCTACATCCTCTTGCTCTTCTTTTGTACCACATGTCTCATACTCCACTGGATCCTCTATCATGCATCACATGATAACTCCACAAAATTATCTTTCTTTTTTATTTTGATTGATGAAGAAAATTCAACTTCTACCAATGGTCAAAGTAAAGGTGTACAATCCTCTATAGGAGAAGAGGCACAAGTTAATGAAATAATTGAAAGTGATAACAAAAATCCACAAAATACTAGAAGTATCCATGAAATTTATCAAGAAGATCTTATAAATAGTTTTTCTGAGTATTCTTTTATGGCTAAACTAATAAAGGTTGGCACCCCAAATACATATGAAGAAGCAAAAGGAAAATATGAATGGGAAGAAGTCATACAAGAAGAATACAACTCTTTGATAAAAAATACATCCTAGAAATCAACAACACTTCTAAAAGGACAAAATTGAGCTACTTGTAATTAGACCTATAGAACCAAGTTCAAAGAAAATGGAACTATTGAAAAATAAAAAAGTAAGGTTAGTGACTAAAGATTTCTTGTACAAAGAAGGTATATATTATCCTAAAATCTTTGCTCACTTGCTAATATGACATCCATTTTTACAATAATTGCTTTAGCTACAAAATTTGGTTGGAAAATTTCTCAAATGGATGTAAAAATCCCATTCTTTCATGGTGATTTAAAATAAGAAATTTGCATGCAGCCACCAACAAGATTTATCAAATATGGTGAAGAAAATTTAGTGTGTAGATTAAGAAAATCACTCTATGGTCTTAAGCAAGCACCAAGGGCATAGTACTCAAAAATCAACAAGAACTTTATAGATGATGGATTTAAAACAAGTAAAGGTAATCTAGATGTGTATGCTGAAAATAATTATTTAATTGTGCATTGTCATTGATGCTTATAAAAATCTAGTATAAACTGAGCAATGTAGAGTTTGCAGTATTAACCTTATATATCTTAGTATTAACCAAGTAGTCAGGTAAATAAGAATTTCTAATATTAATTTAGAAAGTTGGTCAATAAAAGAATTCATTCTTGTAGTGTTGACCAAGTGGTTGAGCATCAAAGGATTGTAGCATTGATTGATTTGTCAGGCATCAAAGGAGTCACAGTATCAACCAAGCATTCAATCCTAGTATTGACCAAGTGACAATAGAATGTAATAGTAAAATATTTAATTAATTGAGGCTGAATATTTTGGTATTTTTTGATGTTTTAGAAGGGTATTCAATCTTACTTCTCCTAGATTATGATATATAAGAAATATCAAGTTGTGTGGACAAAGCATAACAAGTGGAATATGGAAAATATGGATATGTGAGAGAAGGCAAAAGAAAAAGCAGGAAAGTGTGAAAGATAAGTTGTAAAGAAATATCTAATCATGGAGGATCCAAAGTTTAAGTTTGAAGAAAGATCTAAATCTAAAAAGAAATTTTCTTTATAGATTAGGTTAAATTATTGTTGCTTTCTGACCATTGTAGCAATAAAGAAATCTCTTAACGAAGTTGACTTAACAATCATTTTGTGAATCCTTTAACAAGGTGAAATTTCAAGATTGAAGTGTTTGAAGGCCTCTAATAAGGTCATTCTTAACAATATTTTTTGTAACCTTTAATAGGGTTGGCTCTTAACATGACTCGCTTCAAAATAGTAAAAATTATCGTGACTAATTGCAAGGTAGGTTTTCCCAAATTGGATTTCCACATTAATTCTTTTTGTCATTTGTGTTCATGTTATTTTATTATGCTTTATGTTTTTTTAACTAAGTTACTAAAGATTAAAATAGATTAAAAATCTTAATTTTACTTTGTTAACTAAGCATTAGTAATATTATAGTGTTAGCCAAGCTAGTTAGTATTGTATGATTAGTGGAAGTTTGTATTGATGTCTAAGGGACAAGGATTTACTTTTGTGGTAACTAATTCACCCCTCTGCTCTCATTTATTCTCTTACATTTCTAATAATTGGCATCAAAGTAGTTGATGCTTGTAGGAAAGGGTTTTAAGGACCTAAGATAACAATAATGATGTCTTACAGAAGTGAGATCCCTAAGCTAAATAAAGAATTGATTTTAGCATGGCAAGAGTTGATGGATCTACATATATCAAGAATCAATAATGTTGGTGTGTTCTACTTGGAGAAAAAATATGTTTCACCATCCAAGTCTATGACTATGGAGAAAATAAAATAAGCTAAGGATCACAATATTGTGATGATTGATATTGCATCATCTTTGAAGTATTCTAGATTTGATGAAGCCAAAGATTGTGCTACTATATTTGACATGTCAAAATATTTGAAGAAAGTCTTTGGAGGTGAGAAAAATGTGCAAAGAGACAAAGAAGAAATTTTAAGAGTTAAGTTTGATCAATTGAAAATGAAAGAAGGTGAGAATATTACCCAATAGAGTGAAATGATCAAAGAAAGTGTAAGTTCAATAAAAGTTGAGTGAGGTAAAATTGATAATGATACAATAATTAGAAAGGTACAAGTAACTCATCTTCCAAATTTATTCAACCAAAGTTTCAGCTATAGAAGAGATGAGATGCAATCCATCACATGATTTAACCCTAGATACTCTTGTGGAAATATTGACTACTCCTGAGTTGGCTAAGTTTGATATCTATGCCCCTTCTTCTAACAATCTTGAATCTGCATTCAAAGAATAAATAACTCTTGGTAGAAAAGGAGGGAAATAAAAAAGAAAAAAAGTTGATAGTGAGGAAGTAGATGATTCAGATGAAGATCTTGAAGTCATTGAAGCTCTTCTAGCAAAAAGAGAAGCAAAAGGAAAATAAAATTCAAAGGTAAAATTCTATTGATTTGTTTCTCATGTGAAGAAGTTGGTCACATTGCTACAAGGTTTCTAAACAAGGAAGATAAAGATGAAAAAAGGTCCAAAATTCTCAAAGGAAAGAAAACCTTCAAAAGCTATGAGGACTACAAAGGAAAATGTAAGAAATCATGTTACATTGCAAAAGATTCTAACAGTGATAATGATGAAGATGAAGTAGTTTATATTGTTGTTAAAGATGAATTTGATGATTATGATAATGAAAAGATTGCACTTATCTTTCATGTTAGAAAAAAAATGATACATGGATCATTGATAGTGGTTGTTGTCATCACAAGACTGGTGATAAAACTAAATTTGAACATTTTGAACACTATGATGGCTGTGGAAGTGTTAGATTTGGAAATAATGAGCCATATTATATAAAGACAACGTAAATCATAGCATTAACTTATGTAATCAAATATGAGAATTCATTTTGGGTTGAAGTATCAAGACATAATATATTGAGTATAGCACAATTGAACAATATAGAATACCAAGTTGAATTCATGAATGGTAAAGCTAAACTATTGGATGGTAATGGCAAAGTCATTGGAACTCGAAATTAGACAAAATAAAATTTGTTTTACCTAGACCTCAGAAAAAATTCATTCTTATTAGCTCACATTGAAGAAATTTGGAGCATAGGTAAAAGCACAAACCTATGTCACCATTTTGTAAATGAAAATGCTAGCAAAACTATAACTGTTCACCTTCAATAACATAAAATTGGTTTTATTATTTAGAATTCAAAAATGAAGTAAACTAATAAAATATATAGAAATGGATGAATTTTAGGATTATAATTATTAATCATTATTGGGAAAAGAAATTTCTATATTTTCCTAGTTTTTTAGTTGCTGAAAATTTTTGAAAATTAGGGGTCTAGTTCCCACCACAAAACTATATGGAAATAAATTAATTTCCCTTTTATCTAAGACTATGTTATAGATAATATATATAGCTACAACAACAAAAAATTTCAAAAAATTGCATTAGACCTATATTTTCTCTTTTATAACGATTCAAATTTCAACTCATCTCAAATCGATAGTTTTCATCTCCCACCACATTTTTCAAAATAAATCTATTCTAACTAGAATAAATATTATACATTTTGGAAGAAGGCTCTCTCCTCTAGAACATCATATAATTTTTTTAAAAAAATAATATGATTTAATATTTTTTTCTTTCTCAAAGTGGACATCTTTTCAAGTGTTAAAATGCGTGCTTATAAGTTTTTTAAATTATAATATACTATATCTAATTAAAACACTCTAAACACTATATGAGATCATTCTTGACTTTGAGCTTTATAAAATGGTGTTTATATATTATAAAAAAGATATTATAGAAAAATAGTAATAGTTATAGAAATATCATTTTTCTAAAATAATTTTATTTCTTTGGTAATTGGATACAAACTAGTATAAAAAATTCATTTAATAGACATTTCTAATTGGAAAAGTGTGAGACCATATATAACTTAGCTAGAATGAATTTATCTAAATCATATGTTTGAAAAAAACTGATTTTTAGATAAAAATAATCAAATTTAGTCATTTTCATAAGTTAGCCTAAAAGGTGACTAAACTTTGTACTTTACCTAGCTATGGCATAAACTAATGTGTCATGTTAACTTTGATAACCTGATCACTATAAGAAAGAACAAAATATTAAGAGGCATACATATTTTGATGAAACCTAAGATGAGCATGTACAAACAATGTGAAACTAGTAAAATGAGTAAAATAAGTTTTGAAAGTAAGTCCTACAATTCTGAAGAAATTTTGGAACTAGTTCATACATATATTTGTGAGCAAATTGGTGTGGAAAGATATTGTGGAGATGTGCATGTCATTCACTTTTTTGATGATTATTCTAGGATGATGACTATAATGGTTTTGAAGGATACGTTTGATGCTTTTCAAAAGTGTAAATGGTATTTAGCTAGAGTTTAGAAAGAAACTAAGAATAATCTAAAATGTCTAAGATTATATAGAGGAGGAGAATTCCTCTCAAATGAGTTCAATGAGTTTTGCAATGAATGATGAATCAAAAGATAGATATCAACACCTAGAACTCTAGACAATAATGGAATAGAAGAAAGAAGAAATAGATCCATCATGAAGTGTGCAAGAACACTAATGACAAAGGAGAACATGTTGCACCAAAATACTAGAGAGAAGAAATCAGCATAGTAGTTCATATAGAAAACCAAGTTCAATTAAAGAAAGGTACAAAAAAACACCTTATAAATTATGATATGGTTACAAATCCAATGTTTATTATCTTAGAATATTTGAAAGAAAATGTTACATCTTAAGAAATATAAGGAAATGAAATCTTGATGCAAAAAGTGATGAAGGGATGTTCCTAGGGTACTTTGATAGAAGATAGGTATACAAATGTTTGAATCTTACTACTCATAAAGTCATAGAAAGTACCCATGTAAATATTAAGGAGTTTATAGAAAGAGGTGAAGAATAGAGCAGGTCAGAGAATGAAGATTACAAATTTTTTATCTATTATGACAAAGAACCCAAGACTTTACCTCAAAAGGTTGAAACCAATTAGAAACCAAGTGTATCTAATAATTCACAAGAAACTTAGTCAAGTAATAGAAAAAGGTACCCGAGTTGTAGGTAGTGTAACTCAAGTTACATCCCTAGGCAATGCAACCTAAGTTACATCTAGAGGAGCCCAAGAAAAAGGAAAAATATCTTGGAGAACTAAATGAACCAAGTTTAGAATCAAGAAATAAAGATCCAAGACTTGCCAAATATATATGAAGGCATCATGCACCTGATCAAATAGTTGGAAGAGAGAAAAAAGGTATACTAACAAGGAATAAATTAAAAGGTATATATTTTCCTAGTGAATTTGAGCCTAGATCTGCAAAAGATGCTTTAGAAAATAAAATTTGGATAGAAGCTATGAATGAAGAGTTTGAGCAAATAGAGAAGAACAAAACCTAATCGCTTGTTCCTAGACAAAAAGGATAAGAATGTGATTGGTACAAATTAGATATTCAAAAACAAGTTGAATGAGAAAGGAGAAGTAACAAGAAACAAGGAAAGACTTGTATGAAAAGGTTATGCTCAAGAAGAGTGTATTGATTATGGCGAAACATTTTCCCCTTTTGCAAGAGATTAAGGAGCAAGAATACTTCTAGCATATGAAACATAAAAAGAATTCAAAGTATATTATATGGATGTGAAATCAACTTTCTTGAATGGAGTCTTAGAGGGAGAAATCTACATTGAATAACCTAAAGGTTTCATTGATCTGAGCCAAAGAAAAATGGTATATAAACTTCATAAATCTTTATATGAATTAAAGCAAGCTCCTAGAGCATGCTATGAAAGACCACATGGATATCTAGAAAAAAATGGTTTTGAATTTAGACAAATGATAATAGTAGTTTGTGCATTAAGGAAGGACCACAGGATAAGATATTACTTGGAAAATATTTGTGGATGATATCAAATTTGGTGGACATGAGATGGTATGAAAGTCATTTGCTAAAGAAATGAAAAAAGAATTTTAAATGTCTATGTTTCTAGAGATTAAATTCTTTTTGGGTCTAGAAGTTCATCAAATAAAGGATGGCATATACATCAATCAATCAAAATATGCAATGGAAACATTAAATATATTTGGAATGGAAGATTCCAAACTAGTTTGAACACCTATTTCTACTAGAGACATAAGCTCTCAAAGAATGATGAGGAGGTAAATAAGACTACTTATAGATCAATGATTAAGAAACTTCAATATGTGGCTCACACCAAACCTAATATTGCATTGGTAGTTGGCCTAGTTGCAAGATTTTCTACTAATCCTAAAGAAAATCACTTGATGGTAGTCAAAATATTTTAGAGATATCTAAAAGGAATTGAAGATTATGGGTTATGGTACAAGAAAGAAGGAGATGTTGAGTTAAGAGCCTTCACTAATGCAGATTGGATAGGAAGCATTGATGATAGGAAAAATACTAGTGGAGGAGAATTCTTTCTTTGAGAGGGACTAGTGTCCTAGACAAGCAAGAAGCAGAATTGTATTTCTCAATCAACAATAGAAGTAGAGTATGTTGTTGCAATAGTTAATTGTTCTAACATAATATGGATCAAGCAATTTATGTTAGGAATGAAGGATTATATCAAGGATCTAGTGGTTATCTATTGTGATAATACAAGCACAATCAATATATCTAAAACCAAGTGATCCATACAAAGACGAAACATGTTTTATTCAAATATCATTTCCTAAGGGAATTGGCTCAAGACAAAAGGGTGAGATTGGAATATGTGAACACCAAGGAGTAGATAGGAAATATATTTACTAAAGATTTACCTAAGGGTGCATTTATGTATCAAGAGGTAAACTAGGGGTTATTCCCCTATCTGATGCTCACTAAAGAAAAAGGTAATGTGGCATCAACCAAGCTCCATAGAAGAACAATCAAGTTGATGTAGTATAAGGTAGAGAAAATTGCATATGAACCAATATAGAAAGTTACATTATAACTTCAAAGTTTATATCCTTTGGCAATTGATGCCAAAGAGGGAGATTTGGTGTCAACATAGAAGATTGAGGGAAGGTCATAATCAATAAGAAAGACAAAGAGTCTTGATACTCACATAGTAGAATGTACAACTAAGACAAAGGAAATGATAGCAGAGTACTGACATGAAAACAAGAAAGATAAATCAAGTAGAATCTCAGAGGGAGTTAATATGGATGATAATTAGAATGAAACTAAGGATATTATCTTATTTCTCATACTTCTATTAGTTTATGCTGACATGTTGTGTTTCCATCAAACCAAAGAGAGAGTTTGTTGAAAAAAATTATTTACTTATAGATCATCATTAATATTTAAGAAAATGTCAATATTAACCAAGAAATGTAGAGTTTATAGTATTAACCTTGTATATCTTAGTATTAACTGAGCATTCCAATAAAGAAGACCTTCTAATATGAACCAAGAAAGTTGGTTAATAAAAGGATTCCTTCTTGTAGTATTGACTAAGTTGTCTATCATCAAAGGAATACAAGTATTGACTGGGTTCTTGAGCATTGAAGAAGTCACAGTGCCAATTGAGGGTTTGATCCTAGTATTAGCCAAGTGATGCTAGAATGTAATCATAAGATACTTTATTAATTGAGGCTGACTATTTGGGTATTTATTGACATTTTAGAAAGGTATTCAATCTAAGTTGTCCTAGCTTATGATATATAAGAAAGTTTAAGTTTTGAGGACAAAGTGTAACAAGTGGAATATGAAAAAGATGTACATGTGAGTGAAGGAAAGAGGCAATGTAGGAAAGTATGATTTAAGATAAGCTACAAAGAAATATCTAATCAGGGAGGATCCAAAGGCCAAGCTAGAAGAGAGATTTGAATCTACAAAGGAAGCTGCTTTATAAATTAGGTCAAATTGTTATTGCTTTCTAGCCATTATAGCAATAAAGAAACCACTTAATACAATTGAATTAACAACCATTTTTTCCTCTAACAAAGTGACATTTCAAGATTGAAGTGTTTGAAGACCTCTAACCAGGCAACTCCTAAAAGGGTGATCCAAATCCTCTAACATGGTCATACTTATTAGTATGTTTTTTAGCCTTTAACAAGGTTGGCTCCTAACATTTCTCACTTCAGAAGAGTGAAAATTATTGTGACTAGTTGCACGGTGGCTTTACCCAAATTGGGTTTTGACTTTAAATCTTAGTATCATATGTGTTTATGTTATTTTCTTATGCTTTATGTTTCTAAAACTAAGTTAATAAATGTTAAAATAGATTAATAATATTAAGATTGTTTTGTTAATCGAGCTTTGGTAATATTATAGTATTATACGAGTTGGTCAGTATTGCATGATTAGTGAAAGTTTGTATTGACATCTAAGGGACAATGAGTTTTTTTTTGTGATAACTAATTCACCTCTCCCCTCTTAGTTACTCTCTTACATTTCTAATAGTATATGTTAAAAAAAAGTGATGTAAAATTTGTTATTATTGTGTTATATGTGAATCAATTTATTACTAAATGGGATCACACACATAACATTGAGATAACTAAGGATCAACACAAACAAGTTTTTGAAACAATTGATTTATGGCTAATGCACTATTTTTTTGGGCATGCACGTATGGAAAGAAGAAGGAAGGATCTTACTTTGCCAAAACAAATATGCTCTTGTTCCATTTCATAAATTTAATACAAGTTATTGTAAACCATCTAATACACCATGTGAAGTAGGATTAAAATTTAATGCTATCTCTACTTAAAAGAAGGTGGATGAAAATTTGTATAAGCAACTTGTTGGGAATCTTTTGTATCGTACTCTAACTAGACTAGATATTGCATATGCAATTAGTGTTGTATCTAGGTACATGGAAGATCCACCCATTTAACATTGGAAAGTAGGAAAAAGAATCACAAGATACATTAAGGGTAGTTACCATCTTTTCATTGAACACAAATATGGGGGAGAGCCTACTATAGTTCAATATTCAAGTTTTGATTAGGCACATGACACTAATGATAGAAAATCATCTTTTTGGTACATCATTCATCTTGGATCAAGACCAATCTCTTAAAGAAACAATAAGCAATCAACAATGTCACTCTCATCTACAGAAGCTAAATATATTGGCCCATTAAAGTAATCTTAAGAAGCAATGTGGCTTAGACAATTACTTGAAGAAATACATCATCCACAAGAATCTCCAACTACAATATTTTGTTACAATCAAAGTGCTATTAAGCTTGCAAAAAATCCAATATATTATGACAAGTATAAACATATAGAAGTGCATCATCATTTTGTTCAAGATCTAATTGTAAGTCACACATTAGAACTACAAATTTGTTTAATAGAATACCAAATTGTTGTTGTATTTACAAAATCATTGTCTATTGACAAATTTACCAAACTTAGAGATATATTAAAACTAAAGGATGTTCCTGTAGGTACGCATTTAACGTATGCTCCATAACTTTCCACTTACCTCATGAAACTTCTTTCTTTGTAGAATATAAAACATAATAAATATAAAGAACTCTCTAGAATGCTTCCTTCTTCATCTTCTCAAAAAATCTTTAGAAATCTGTAGAAGCTCTATAAATAGAACATTCCTCTCATCTATAAATTATCAACAAAAAATTATACTACTTTGTTAAAAAAGTATGGATCTTTGATACATTCAATCTTATTTTTCACTACTACACTCTTCTCTAATTTATTTTTTTAACAACCCATTAATTTTTAACAATGTTGGCCTATCAATTCAATGGTTTTGCAATTTGCTAAAAGTATGAAGAAGACAAAGAATTATTTGGCTAAGAAAAAGAGTTTCAGAACATTTTGGGTACCCCTTTTAGCTAGTCCCAGTACTCATATAAGCAGAAAAAGGTGCAAATTCCAAGAAAAACTACAACTTACCATACATTTTCTTAATAATAAGGAATCTAATAGACACATAGAGAAGGTTTCAGCATGTACATAGATTTTTGGAAAGAATCAATTCCTTTTGCAAGTGAACACACGCAAAGTCATTGACAACCAATCGTTATCACAACCCAAGAAATGCACAAATCCATTTTAAAGGAAAATCTACAATGATCAGCAAGAATCTCAATTGCATATAGTATTGAATTGAAATAAGGACATGAAGTCTGCACAAGGTAAAGAGAAGGAACCTATTATTGACCGATACTTGCCAATTAGCTTGATTCCTCTACTTCTTCCAACTTCTCCACAATCCTTCTAGCCTTGTGCACCCTCTTGTGCTTATTGTGTGTTTTGTCAAGAATCCCCAATTCATTTTAACTATATTCTTTTTCCATTCATAACTGATCCAAAATTTGAACATATAACTGAGAAACCATTTCCTTATTTTTGTAGAATCAATATTACTAGAGCTTCTGATTTTATTGATAAGGTCCATATACCATTTGATTACACTAAAACACTTATGTATTATTCATTTCGTGTATACAATAAAAATATTTACATTTAATTAAATACCAAACTAATAAGCATGCGATCATTATCATTAAATAACACGTTTTATTTTTTTTGGATTGTCTAGCTTTTTTTTTTTTTGAATCATTATTTGTGTTAAATAATGAGTATATAATAATATGACATAACACCCCATTTAAGGCCCAAAACAAAATGCATAATTAAGTTTCAATTATTTCTTAACCAATGTCTTAAATAGTTTGACCCGTCAAAACTAGAAAACTAGAAGTATCAAAGACTAGACGTGACACTATAATTATTGGTGTCTTTCATTTTTTTTTTTTTAAAAAATTCTTTTTTATATATTTAAATTTATTTATTTATATTATATTTCTCTACCAGCTTTGAATCAACAATTGTGGATGAGTTAGAAAGCTCTTGTCATCTTTCTTGTGTCATTGCACAAAAACACATAATGCCTCTTTTAAAAACACTTTGTTTGAAGTTGATCTCCCTATAATTGATATCTCCCAATTTCTGTAGGACTACCAACATCGAGTCACCCTACCCTTCCCATATAGATCATGGTTTGCTCACAATTCTTTACAATGGTGATTTTGGAGGGCTTCCTATTCAGGGCAGCTTAAACATCACACACTAAGCTTCATTCCAACACTCAAAGTGTTAAATAGTCAAAGTTGACTTATTTTTCCAAGCGTAATTTTCTTCAAGGATGACCTTGTCAATTTTGAGGACTTTTTTTAATGTATGCCATTTTTATGGATATAATTTTAATAATTTCTTTAATATTGTTGGTAAACAGATTTGTCACTGTAAAAATGGTCCAATGGAGAGTATGTGGAAAATCATTTAGAATAGTTGGATAGGCCCTTGGTATGTGGCCTTCCTCTACATTTAGAGGGCTAGCTCCCTTGTATAATATAGTTTTGAAGTTTTTCGAATAGAGATGAAATCAAACTTTAAAAGATGAGAAAGCTCATGATAATGAATGCACCACATGACTTCACAACTTTCTTGAATTAACATAAACTGCTGATAGCAACAATCAAGATCTACATTTGAAGGCTACTATTAGCACAATGTTGATTTGAGAATTTATGAACATTTGCACAATACTGTGAAAACACCTATTACCCAAAAAGAATCAACATTTCAACTTTCAAATATGTAGAAAGAGAACTCAAAATGTATTTCCTTTTTTATTTATTTGCACCAAGAACATAAAAGAAATTTTTGATCATAGGAACAAGATCTATACACACTTTCCAAAAATTGTCTTGCTACCAAAACTTCAACATAGTGTCCTCTTATTTTCAAATCCAAAAGTCTCCCAGAAAGCCAAAAATGACTCCTTATATAGACATGGAGATTAAGAACTACTTTTTCATGGTTAATAACTACCTCCAAAAAATGTAATCTTGGAGAGGTTAATTCACCTCTACAAAATTAACTACAATGACTTGAGATTTTGAAAAGAATGTTGATTGATTGACCTTGAAGATAGCTATTGGGTCTTCTCCTTATTTAAAATTGATGGCACTGATTCTTTCTACTTTGACATTTGTCAAAGTCTATGCTTTCACATAATGACACCATGACTTATAACTCATTGATCAATTCCTTGAATGCATCAGCATACACATACTATAGTTATTGACTTTCATGAGTAACACTTTGGTGTAGCTTTATGCTCGCCATCTTCATTTGGGAATTCCAAATATTTTTCTATGATAATTCCATATAATCATGAGTTTCCAAGTCATTCAATTCCAATGTACTCAATTTATGTTGCATTATCTCATCTACTTCCGCATGTTTTTTTGAAATTAACAAATGTTGCACATCTGCTAATAAATGTTGTATTTGCTCAATACAAAGCCTCCTTATTTGAATTGATGTAGATTTCTTTGGCCACCTCAGCTTCTCTTGCAACTCAAAAGACATTATCTCTATACCTAGAGATGTAGTAAATAGTCCCTACATAGCAAGAAATTTCAATATCTCCTTTTGAAGGGGAAATTTTATGGCAAGTTCAAGAGAAGCATTTTTTATTTTTTTGAAAGATGATAAATGCAATCCACTATCCATGACCTGAGAACATCATTTGAGCCAATTGCTTCTCCCAATGAACTTTCATCATCCTTATCCATGTTCTTGACCCCTAAGTTTGATGCCTCATCTTCTTTCACTACATGAATTTTATCGGGATAACTTCTTTTATCTATATTAGGGTGGCATTGTTCCAAAAATATGCCAGTCAACTTCTGCATAAACAATAAGAATCCTCATGTTGTGTCAAATTTACTAACCAATTTTCTTACTATTTGTGTTCTAGAAATATTATCAAATTTCCCATAACTATTTACTTGCAAAGCTATAACCACTACTACTTGGCACTCATCATTGTCAATAGACAAATTTATCACTTTCTCCAAGCAATGCCAAGCAAATTTTTAAAGATGACTATCCTTGACTTATAAAATGTCCTCTAAACACTATACAAACTTGTTGGACAAAAATATTAGAACAAATGATGCAAGTATTCGTGGAAGTATCAGAAAGAAAATATAAATAGCTAAATGCTTTTGATCATGAGATGATTGTAGAAGTGTTCCTTCAACCACAACTTCTCAAAAACAAGCAAGTTTCCAATATTCCATAGTCAGTGCATGCCGATGTCCTTATGTTTCCAACTATCCAATTGTTGAATATTGAAGACCAACAGACACATGTGTTCTCCCTCCTTTTTATTTTGTCTCTTCAGCTGATCATTTGTGATCTGTAAATGCTAATGTCATGTATTGTAAACTTATTCATTTTCTCATTAATATAATTCCTCTACTCTCAGTGTGCATGTAGCCACAATTTGTGGTGAACCATGATAAACTATTGTGTTTATGTGTTTTACTATTTTGTATTTTCTTTTGCATTCTTAGTTCATTTACAATTGGTATCAGAGACAACAATACAATTGGTATAAAAGACAACAATCAATTTTCAATGATCAAATTCTAAAGTCATGGAGGAAACAAGAGTGTAGAAATTCTTAAGGAACAATTTTAGTTTGTGGAAGGTACAGATGTGATCACTTTTGGTTAAGCATGATCTTGTGATAGCAATTGAAGGTAAAGCAAATAAGCCTATTACCATGTCTGATGAAGATTGGACTAAAATTGATGAGAAGGCAATGGAAGAGATTTTTCTTTCACCATTTCTGAATGTGTTGTTCAATGGAACAATGAAGCATCAACAAAGGATGTATGGGACAAACTTCATAGTATGTATCAAATGGAATCTGTTGCAAACAAAATTTTCATCATGAAGAAGCTTTACAAATTGAAGATGAAGGATGGAACAGCGATGTTGAATCACATAAATGAGTTGAATACTCTTTTATGTCAAGCACACTCCATTGGTATGCCTCAAGGTGACAAAAACAAGGTAGTCATCTTATTATGTTCCTTACCAGACAACTGGGATGGTGTGGTAATAGCAATTAGCACTTTCATAATTGGCAAAAACAAGCTAGTCTATGATGAGGTGGCTTCTACATTGCTTAGTGAAGATATGAGGAGAACTAATAAAGAGTCTTCATCCGACAATGCACTAACAATGGTTAGTATAGAAAATAGAGGAAGAACTCAACATAGAGGTAAAAATAATAAAAACAACCAAATGTCACAATCAACTAGAAGATTGCAATCCTAAGGTAGACAAAATGGTTGTTGGTTTTGTGGAAGGGCTGATCATGTTAAAAGGGATTGCAAAAATATAAAAGAACTAAAGAAAAAAATTTGGATAGTAGAGAAAACATCATTCATGATCTTGGTGATGGTGTTTTGGTTCTTACAACAAGTGACACAACTTTAAATTCATGGGTAACTAACTTTGGGGCTTCATTTCATGCATCTTCTTGTAGCAAAGCTTTCACAAACTATAAGGAAGTTAAATTTGGGAATGTTTATTTGGGTGATAACAAGGCTTTTGAAATCATAGGAAAGGGGGATATTTTGTTATCAATTAAAGGAGGTGCTCAATTATTGCTTCAAGATGTTAGGCATGTTCCCAAATTAAAAGGAAATTTGATTTCTATCAATTAGTTATATGCTCAAAGTTTTATTTCACTCCTCATGGACACATGGAAAATTATGAAGGATTCCATGATTATTGCCAAAGGGGATAAAGTTGGCAATCAATATGTTGTAGAAACTAATTATGAGGTGGGAGCTGCGATGACTACTGTAGACAGTGATGTTGCACTTTTTCATCAAGGATTACGCCACATGAACAAGAAGGGGTTGGAAGTTATGCTTGATCAAGAGCAACTTCTAGGTCTCCAATTAGTAGATTTAGAATTTTGTGAGAATTTTCTTCATGGGAAACAAAAATGTCTTAGTTTTTTGAAGCATGGTCATGACAAGAAGACAACACCATTGGAGTTGGTGCACTCAGATGTCTTCAGTCCAATAGAGGTATCCTCTCATGGAGGTACAAATTTCTTTGTTTCTTTTCTTAATGATTGTACTAGAAAGGTTTGGGTTTATATGATGTCTAGAAAGTCGAAAGTTTTCTCAAAATTTAAAATTTTTAAAGCTCTTGTTGAAAATCAAAGTGGGTACAAAATCAAATGTTTCAAATTAGATAATAGAGGTGAATTTTGTTCCTTGAAGTTTGATAACTTTTGTGTAGATCATGGTATTCGATGGGTGAAAGTTGTGCCATTCACCCTTTAAGAAAATGAGGTAGTGGAAAGACTAAATCAAACTATACATGAGAAAGTTTGATGTATGCAATCTAATGTCAGTTTAGGCAAATAATTCTGGATGGAGGCCTACAATATAGTAGTATACTTGATTAATCAAAGTCCTTCATCTTATTTCGACTTTGGAATTCTAGAGGAGGAATGGCTGGGTAGAAGGATTTCCTACTCACACTTTTGAGTGTACAGGTGTCAAGCATTTGTTCATGTTCCTAAGGAAGAAATGAGCAAGCTAGATTCAAAGTCACAAGAATGTATCCTCATGGGCTATGGTGAAGATCAGTATGGATTTTAATTATGGGATCCTATTGCAAAGAAGATTGTATGGAGTAGAGATGTGTTATTTAATGACACAAATTTTTTGGCTCTTCAATCAATGCCACAGGAAAGAGTAGTTGAAGATTTTATTCCTATGTCCTTATTTAATGAGAATAATTCTTTAGTAAACCCATAGCCTTAGCCTATTCTTTCCACTCCTACCTCTATTTTAGTTCCAAATCCTGCTATGTCTACATCCCCTGTTTCTAGTATGGATTTTTATCAACAAACTAAAGAATTATTTGAACAAAGCCCATTGCCTTCGAATAACACTCCCCTTTCTCATAGAGAGCAATATTTTCAAATACATCACAATAGCATTTCATGGCATGAAGATCATGGCAATAGGGAAGACCATCTATTTCAAGATAATCAGCCTATTGATTGTGGCACCTCACTGGATACCAGTCACGATATCCCTTCAAATTATAGTCAAGATTCACATAGGACTTGTGAGCATTAGAGGTCATGAAAAAGTGTTAAGAATCCTATGCTCAAAGAAGTAACTATAGACTGTAGCCTGGTGCATTCCAAACTTTATAATAGTGATATGTAGGGCATCACCTTAAGTCATAACCAGACCAAACTCGATAGGCAGATGTTCAATGATGGTTTTGAAAACTAGCATGATGCACAAGCTACTCAACATATTGGACATTCATCTTATACTGCTAAAGATTGTCATGCCTAGTATGGAAACCTTGGTGAATAGTCTTATCATCTAGTCTCCTCCACATAGCAAGTTGATGCGTCTGTGGTATCAAAGGATCTTGCTAACAGATCAAACAATACAAATCATGGAAAGTAGCATATGTTGTGGGCTTTTCACACCAACGTCCCATTGCAAATGGGGGGCCCCCTTTTGTCTCTTGGTCTTTTCCTTTTGGCTTTAGTTCTTGGTAGTATTGGGCTCCATCTTCTAAAGTTCCCTCTTTCAAATGAGAATTGGTAAAATTGGCTAGATCTGGAAAATGTTGTCCATGTGGCTCTGAAAATGGAAATTGTTTGCTTGTTTGAGAATTGATTGTCTTGACTTACTATTTTTAGAAAGTCTATTTTTAGTAAGTCTATTTTTTGTAAATGTCACTACCTCTCAAATTGACCTTATTTTTCCTTTGGGACAACTTAGTATTTTTAGAAAGTCTATTTTTAGTAAATTTCACCGTCTCTCAGATTGGCCTTATTTTGAATTTGGGACAACTTACTATTTTTAGAATGTCTATGTTTGGTAGGTCTATTTCTAAAACAAGTGAGCTATGGTTGATAAAGAGCCAAAAGGGTACATGTGCATATATCCAAAAGAATGAGCAAGCATGACAGTCAATCAAGAAAAAATGGTTAAGTCTAGAATCACCCATGAAATATCCAAAAGTAGAAAGGCATGAAAATAATAGGAAAAATGGTTGTTGCAGAATTCTTCCATAATGGAAAAAATCCAAGATCACTCAAAAATCCAACCTTGGAGAAAAATGGTTTTTTTGGAATTCTTCCATCATGGACAAAATCCATGATCTCTCATAAAGTCTCACCTTGAAGAAAAATGATTGTTGCAAAATTCTTCCATCATGGACAAAATCCAAGATCACTCAAAAAACCAGCCTTGGAGAAAAATGGTTGTTGCAAAATTCTTCCATCATGGAAAAAATCTCTGATCTCTCAAAAAATCCCGCCTTGGAGAAAAATGGTTATTGCAGAATTCTTCCATCATGGACAAAATCCATGATCACTCAAAAAATCCTGCCTTGCAGATTCTGTCATGGACAAAATCCATGACCACTCAAAATTTCAATGAGCAAGAGAATTAGAAATCATGGAAGCAAAAATGGCTAAGTGTTGGAAATTTTTGCTTCATGGAAGCAAAAATGGCTAAGTGTTCGAGATTTGTCCTTCATAGAAGCAAAAATTGTGAAGTGTTAGAAATTCTTCCTTCATGGAAGAAAAATGCTAGTGTTAGAAATTTCTCCTTCATGGAGGCAAAAATGCCAAGTGCTAGAGATTTTTCCTTCATAGAAGAAAAAATGGTGAAGTGTTAGAAATTCCTCCTTCATGGAAGAAAAAATGTTGGTGTTGAAAAATTTCTCCTTCATGGAAGAATAAATGGCTAAGTGTTGAAAAATTTCTCCTTCATCGAAAAATGAAAAAGGATTAAGTGCTGGAAATTTCTCCTCCAGATCTTGAATTTCACCCTCTTGAAGTGTGTACCCAAGACTGGAAAAATGATTGATGATTATTAAAAAAGGGGGAATTCTTCAAAATGTAAGAAAAGGCATAACAATGAATTGAAAGCATTTGAAGAAAAAGGAGGAGAAAGCTCTTGTTCTAGAAATTCAAGAAAGATGCTCAAATCCAAAATTCTAGTACCAAGATCAAAGTACTAAGTGATCTGGTCCCAAATATTCAACGTTCAAAGATCAAAGTTCAAATCAAAAAATCCAAGAACATGGTGAAGGAAGTTCAATATGAAGAAATTCTATAGTAACATAATCATCAGCAAGGGATTCCAATCCATTTTAGGGAGATAAATTTCCAAGCAAGTACATGGAAGACGAGAATGTTCAAAGAGAGATTGTCAAAAAAGTCAATCAAAGTTGGATCTTAGTTAAAATGATGCAGTTGGAAAAGACTCGAGCTTAGATGGCCTCCATCATCATTTCATGGCATTCAATTGTCTTTGATGAAGAACTGAGGTCTCCAAGTCAAACTTCTATGCATTCAAAGAATGGAATCAAGAATAATTTATTCAAGGAAGACTGAGCATTTATTGAGTAATGGACATGCATGGTGGATATTTATTGCACCCCACTCCTTCCTAGATGAGCATGGATAGTGGGCATTTATTACCCGCTATAGTAATGGATTCCTTGTTGCATTAATGTAGATTCCTTTCCTTTGCCCTAAGCCTAATTAGGGCTGATGTGGCACAATCTTGGCCATCGGTTATTTTGATCATCTGGGCCACCTATTGTAATTGAGGACCTATATAAAGGCCTCATTTCTCATTTGTAAAGGGAGATTTTTATGAGATTTTTTCTATGAGCTACTGAGATAATAAAGTTTTCGTTGGAGTTTGGTGAATACTTGATGTGTCTTAGTGCTTGCTTGTTCTCCTAAATTTCTTCAATTAGATTAAGTTTAGCATAGTCAATGTGTGGTGATTATAATGAAGAATATGATGGTGTATTGATGAGTTCCTTTGGGTCATACTTTTGACATTTTAGCGATTCTAACTCGTTGTGTAAAGTTAGCCTAAACCCCTTTCATGCATATGCTCATCTTCTATCATTCATATGCATTGTTCTTTATGATTGTGTATGTGGTGATATGAAAATCTCTTGCATAACCCTTGAAGATTGCACCGATTCACGCATAGTTGTAGTATAAATTGGCGAAGCAAAATTTGGTAAATTGAGGAATTTGTCCACTAGAGTACTATTCATTGTTATCACTACCCTTAGGATTAGAATAGAATTCATGAAACCTTTCTAATTGAATTTTTGCATATTTTATGAAAACTCCAAAAAGTACTTCATTGCAAAACCTTAAGATAGCTCCCACATCCAGTATGGCTTGAAATAAATCTATATAAATATGTAAGGCCCCTTGTGATCATCAGAAAATCACATCAGCCATTGATCTCATCCACAATCAAGACTTGGCATTAAAGGAACCTTGAAGTCATTGTATGATCTTCTAGCAATCTTAGTATACACAAGACTTTATTCAAGAGAGCATAAGATATTTTGGTATTTTGTTCTACTATTTGGTGAGTCATAAAACACACATCAATAGCATACAAAGAATATTATTAGAACTATCAAATATAACAATTTCTGCTTGGAGGGTAACATAAAGTGTGGACATTATAATGAGCTTGTTATGTATCCTCATAACATTGGTTTGACCACATCCAATCAAAGACTGACTCATGACATCCAACATAGGTTTGGTGTTGAAAATGTTTCATGTCCGGTAGAGCATAGTATAAACTATGACATGTGATCTATCACTCCTCATGCCAATGTCAATTGGGCCTCACAACTTTAGCATATGCCAGACATAGATCACTCACTTTGGTCAAATACCAATGTGCCTAGAGTCACTCAAAAAAATCAAAATGTGAAGGAAGTTAATCCATCGAAGAAGAATTAATGCATTTTCTCCAAAGGAAGTGCACATGAATTATAGAATGCGAGTAAGGCCATGAATGTATCTAATCAAATTCAACTAGATGCAACCTCAAAAGGGACTGATATTAACAAATCAGGAGGATAAGAGGTTAATATTCAAGGATTAAGGAGGTCTACTAGGGAAAGAAATCTTCCTATAAAATATTCTAATTATGAATTACTCTATTCAGAGGAGGTAGAACCTAAGATTTTAATCTCTGGCCAAGTAGAGCCAGTTAATTTTCAAGATTCTTGCAGAAGTACTGATAAAAATTAGTGGATGATTGTGATGGAAGAAGAGATAAACTCTCTTAAAACCAATAAAACATGGAACTTAGTTCTGCTTCCACCCAACCAGAAAGCTCTAAATTTTTTTTGGGTATATAAGGTGAAAGAGGAAGATTGTGGTAGAAAGAGGTACCGTGCTCGACTAGTTGTCAAAGGAAATGCTCAAAAAAAGGGCCTAGATTTTGAAGAGATTTTCTCACCTATTGTATGGATGACTACAATTTGAGAAATTTTGTGATTGGTAGCCATTTGGGATCTTGAGCTTGAATAGCTTGATGTCAAGATAGATTTTCTACATGGCAACATCAATGAGGAACTATAAATGAAACAACTTGAAGGCTTTGTTCAAAAGGGGAAAGAACATCTCTATTGTTGGCTGAAGTAGAATTTATATGGGCTCAAGCAAGCTCCAAGGTAGTGGTGCATTAAATTTGATCAGTTCATGGTACATTAAGCTCAAAGAATGTTATTTACACGAATAACATTCTATAAAATAGTTACATGCCATTTTCCTCTACTGTATCCTCCACATTTTGAATACTTGGGTTGCAAACAATGTTTTATGAATCCCATGGCTTGTCTATGTCAAAAAAATGAGGCAAAATGTCTTCTTTTGATCACAGTAGTAATAAAATAGTTACATGACATTTTCCTCTACTGTATCCTTCATGTTTTGAATACTTGGGTTGCAAACAATGTTTCATGAATCCCATGGCTTGTCTATGTCAAAACAATGAGGCAAAATGTCTTCTTTTGATCACAATAGTAATAAAATGCCCTTGTTTATTGCTCATCAGAAGATGGTCCTTCAGTGTGTGGACAAAATGAAAAGAATGGTATCCATGAGTTGATCTGTATGATTTTACACCTCTGTCATTTGAAGAGTTAAAGACAACTCTCAATAATTTGGATAAGCTTTGGTCTTTCCCAAAACTTTAAAGTCTTGCTCATATTGGCACCTTTCAATTTTTAACTATTATTAACTTAGGTAGAGAGGTTAATAACCAAACCAAATCACATGTTTTGGATTCCAATATTAACCCCATTTTTAAGAGGTTAAGGTTAAAGGTACAAAATGCATTTTTGGAAAGGTTATCTTAACTCATTTCCAAATGTGAGGTTAAGATTTTGGCTCAAAACATGTATTTTGAACCCTAAACCTTAACCTTTTAAAAGTTTGACTTCACAAACTTATCTTAACCCTTTGATGGAGTGGTTAATATTTCAACATGAAATAGGAAATTTATCTTAACCTCTTTAAACGTTAATGGTTAAGATTTTGATTTAAAATATGTATTTTGGTTACTTCCATTAATCTACAACAAGTTTTGACTCAAAAGTTAGATTTTGAAAATTTGAAGTGCTAGACAGAGTTGGGAACGAGCCATGGATTTTGAAAATTTGAAGTGCTAGATGGAGCTGGGAATGAGCTGGAGATATTTGAAGGGTGAAATTTCTCGAAAAATTTGAGAGTAAGTGACCATTTTAATTCTTAAAATGAGGCATATTATTAGAATAATCATAGCTCAAAATGGTAGGAAATGAGACAATTTTGATATCTGAGCAACAAATATTAAGTAAAATAATAAATTTAAAAAGAATAGATCATTCATTGTTATTTAAAATACCTCCAGCTTCTAAATTAACTCTTAGTACATGATATTTAAATGATATGATTCCAGTTTGATAAGAATTAGTAATAAATGAATGTTAGTTCTTTTATTTTACATAAAAATGTGCTTCAATCTACATTTATTTTTATACTTTAGTTTTATTCATGTTTTTTATTTTATCCACTTGTTAATAAAACATGTTTGCAATGGAATAAAATTTAGAATTTCATATGTGGAACCTATAATTTGAAAATAGATAACACACTCATAATTTTTATCTTACAAAACACTACAACCTATTGTAAGTCAAATACACACACATCTTCCTAGAACTAATTTCATCTCAAGCTACAAATTAACATAGAATCAATGATGAAATATCAATCTAAAGATTAATCATTTTTTAGTACTTGCCTAAGTACTATTGTGTAATTTTTTGAATTATTAACTTTAATTATTCAACCAATTAAAATTAGTTACATTTTGTTTATTTGTAAAAAATACATGCAAAAATTATAACATTTTCTAACTTTTATTTGGATAAATGAATTAGAGTCTCATATGGAGATTTGTGAGTTTGTGAGATATGATTTTTTTGTAAAATATTTGAATTGATTTTTCAACATTTCTTAGCACATTTGTCATCTTTGGTTTAACACTTTAATTATTGTACATGAATATCTACAATAGAAACATATTTAGTATAATATTAAAATTAATAATTTGACATGTCTTAGGCTTTTACAACTATCATTAAAAAAAATTAGTTATTAAAAAATATTGAAATAAATAACATTTTTTCATATTTTAAGTATGTAATGTAATTCTTTATTTTACATATATATATATATATATATATATATATATATATATATATATATATATATATATATATATATATATATATATATATATATATATATATATATATATATATATATATATATATATGTTCACAAAAATGCCAAAAGGGCAGGGCGAGAATAATAAATAATAGAACAAAAAAACATAAAAAGAAATCTATAGTCATTTCGAGAATTGGCACAATCTTTTGCCAATGTATTTTTTGTGATTTAAAAATCCTCTAAGGTTGGTGATGTCTCATTGACTATTAAATTGATCTCATCATATGCCAAGTTGGAAAACACATCGGCCAATGAGTTTCCTTAATGATATGTGTGGACAATATAAGAATTTTCAAATTTTAGTAATATCTTCCACAACTGCATCACAATGTAGTGAAGTCTCTTGTTTGTGGATTTCTTGGATTTCCTTACTTTGATGATAGTTGTTAAATCTCCTTCAATGAATACCTTCAGTATGCCATGGGATAAAACTACTTGAAGACTATATAATAGGGCAATTGCTTTTATTGTATTATTTTTTATGGGAAGAAGAAGAATTGTAGAGCCCTAAATTAGGGAGCCATTATGATCCTTGATTGCAAATCCTACACCTGACTCTCCTAGGTTGCCACGTGATGCACCGTCAAAATTTAACTTGTGGTAGGGGGCATGGGGGGTATGCCAACAAATTTCCTTTCTATTGGTTTTCTGCTGAGGGAAAATGGTAAAGGCTCTAGGAGAAGGAAGACTAGTATATTTCTAGTTCTTAATCACCTTTGCATCCCATAGTGAGAAGATGGACAAGGAATTTTTCTTTGACACTTGTGCATTCATGGATTTTAAAATATCTATTCTAATATTTCAAGGAATATCAAGTTAGTGGATACCTTTTGTTAGAAGATCCTTCAATTCTACTTCCACCATAGTGCCCAAACAACTATAGCTACAATTACAGTCCACACAGAATAAAAAAAATGGAAGATTGGTACAACAAGGACCAAGATTGTAGGATGTCCCAAAGATTCTTTGGAAGGGGAAAACTCAAGTTTAGCTTTACATGAAAACAACTCAAACAATCTTGAGCGAAATTATAATTAAGGAATATGTGGTTTGACTCCACATTTTTTTTGTTGAAAACAAAAAGAAATGGATTAGAGATATTAAGTATGGCAAGGCCATCACTTGTCAATGCTCTCTTCTGCAAATCCAACCATGAGAAGCATCGAGCTCTAGGTGGAATGAGTTATTCCAACTAAAAATGAATGGTCTACAACTAGCTATATCATTTTGGATTGCAGATAATGCTACATATCCTTGCTTGATTGAATATTGCCTTTTATTTGATGAGGCCCATTTTAATTTAATCTTGGATGTTTGAGAGGAAAATGTGTCTACTTTGTAGAATATCATACAATAAATGTGTAATGTAAAACTTTATTAGAGTGCTTAGGTAAGTTTTATTCCATTCAATTTTCATTAATTAGTGCTTAAAATTTTGTTGAAATGAATAATAATACTTTTAGTTTTATTTAAAACAATAATTTAATATCAAAAATATTTATTTTTTATTCCGTTCAACTAATACTAATATAAAATTAATTTATTAAATAGTTCTTTTCATTTTCTTTATTTACATTTTAATATTATATTGTAAAATTCTGAACATGAAATATTATAAAACTAAATTGAATACATAAATTTTTTCTCATTGTTGTAAACAATCATTATTGTTTCAATTGTTAGATTTATTACTAAAATGATTATTTATTTTTAATCTAAAAGATAACTACTATAAGAAGTCCATAATATGTGAATCTTTTGTGAGTTAATATGTTGATTACATAAATAGCTTCCTAATTTGAACCATTTAGACACAACTACATCATTGTATAAACTGAACTATATATAAAATATGTTTGAAAAACACTAAATATAATTATTCAAAACTGTAAAAATAAACATTAAAATATTTCACAAATATAATAGATATATGGTAAAATTATAACTAAATTTACATATAAAATGAAACTTAATATTACTAAATTCAACACAAGATTAGTGTTATTTTATAAATTCATTGGGACGATAAATTATGGAGTAACAAGGTTTATTTAAAATAACTTGAAGATTTATTTTAGAATATGACTATGAAATGAGGACGAAATCATATGTCTAACTTGTGGAAAATATTTCTTTAGTTGTCTTTAATGGTTAACTCATGATAAGGATTTGTTCTAACATATTTGTTTAATGTAACTATCCTTACTCTATTTTTCTTCATTTGTACAATTTTAATCTAACCGACTACCCATCCCTCATACATGCCTTCAACGAAAAAGTACCTTGTATAAACATTACTATATGTTGAGCAGTTGTATATTCAGAATCCATGTCTTAAATAGGCAATGGCATGATTGTGAAAAATCTAACTATTACAGTCACTGATTATTAACCTCCTATCATAAACAATTATTAAACTGCAGAAAATAAATTCCTAGCTAATATTGAAAAATAACACGAGTGCAACTTCACTTATAAAATACGGAAAGAAATGCGCAACACAATGAACACAATATTTTCGGACAAATTGTCCCTTGAAAAACCCCTAAGGGAAAACCAGTTCTACAAATGAGGAATTATAGTAAACTTCAGCAAATCAAGAGATATAAAATTCCTTGCCTCTCACTAGCAGAACTCCGACAACCTCCTAATTTCTGCCACTGATATTCCCCACTGCTATCTCCATGCTAACACTATGCCCTTGCTAACATTGCAAGACTGTTTGCTAACACTGCAAAAGTTTCTCCAAAACTTCTCATCCAAATGATCCAATGACCCCTTTTTATACTACTCCTATTGTTAAACCAACGACCGAGATTAAATCAAACCAACGGCTGAGATTAAGACAACTCGACAGCCAATAATAGAATTGGTTGCAAGGTGTCCAAAAGGGAATCTCTAAAATTAGTAAATAATAACCATTTACTAATTCTTGGCAAGTGGACAAACAGCTATCCAAACCACCCATAAATATTACTGCTATTCATAGATAAGGACGAACAGCTGTCCAAGCTACCCATAAATACAATTGCTTCTTCCGGGTCAGAAATAACAACTGTCCAACTAACAATAATTAACACTCCCTCTTAGTGAGGAAGCTGTTCTGAAAGACAACCATCTTATCTCTGAAGAAGACAAATTTGGCCTTTCCCAAAGCCTTCGTCAGAATGTCTGCTACCTGCTCATCTATAGGTATGTGTTGTAGTCGAACAACTCCCCTTTGTACACAATCTCTGATGAAGTGATATCTAATATCTATATTTTTAGACCTATCATGAAACACTGGATTCTCAGACAACTTGGTGCAACTCTGATTGTCACAATGTATCACAGTAGTCTCAACCTTTTGACCAAACAAGGCTACTAACAACTTCCGAAGCCAGATAGCTTCACATGTCGCCATGCTAGCTACTATGTATTCTGCTTCAGTTGAACTTAGAGCCACAGACTTCTGCTTCCTACTGAACCAAGATACAACTCTTGATCCCAAGCTGAAACAACACCCTGAAGTGCTCCTTTTGTCTATTGTACTTCCTGCCCAATCTACGTCAGTATAGCCTATCAACCTGATACCTTCACCTTGAACATATCTGATCCCATACTCGATTGTACCATGCAAGTAACGTAGCACATGCTTAGCCGCTATCCAATGCATTCTCTTTGGTTCAACCATGAACTGACTAAGAGAGTTTACTGCAAATGCTATATCTGGCCTAGTGTTAACCAAATACATAAGTGAACCAATCAATTGTCTATATAAAGTGGGATCTACATCTTTCTCCTTAGATGTATCTACCTTCCTCCAATTTGTGATCATGGGTGTAGACATGGCTTTGCAATCCGCCATCCTAAATTTCTTCAAGATTTCAATGCAATATTTCCCTTGACCAAGGAAAATCTCCCCATCTGTCTACCACACTTCCATGCCTAGAAAGTAGTGCATAAGTCCTAAATCCTTCATCTCGAACTCTTCTGCAAGGTTCCTCTTGCAATCCACTATGAGACCTAGTGAACCTAAAATAAATAGATCATCCACATAAAGAACAAGAATGAGAATCTCACCCCCAACCATCACGTAGTAGAGGTTAGCATCTGCTTCACTCTTCACAAAGTCCATTTTCTGCAAGTATGTATCAATGTGCTCATACCATGCTCTAGGAGCCTGCTTGAGTCCGTACAATGCTTTCTTCAATCTGCACACATGGGTCTCTTTGTTGTGTGCTACAAAGCCTTCTGGTTGTTCTATGTTTACCTCCTCTTTCAACTCACCATTGAGGAATGCTGTCTTGACATCCATTTGATGGATTTTCCATCCCATCTATGCTGCAAGTGAGATTATAGCTCGTATAGAAGTATACCTGGCAACTGGAGCAAATGTCTCCTCATAGTCTATTCCCTCCTTCTGAGAGAACCCCTTTGCCACGAACCTAGCCTTGTATTTCTCGATGCTACCATCTGCATTGTGCTTGATCTTATAGATCTAGCATGATCCAACTATAGCCCTATCTGTTGGTCTAGGTACTACCTCCCACACATCATTCTGCATTATTGAAGAATATTCCTCAACCATAGCATCTCGCCATACCTGATGTTTTGCAACTTCTTGATAGCTAGAAGGCTCACTATCTACCAACTGACTAACTAATGCCACATAGTCATTGAACTTGGCTGGTTGTCTTCACTGTCTAGTACTCTTCCTAGGAGCTCCCACAAACTCCTGAGTATCCCTTTGTGTATCTGGAACCACATGGTTCCTCCTGCCAACTGTAGAGGATGAAATATCAACCTCTAATTCTTCTAGATGCTTTTCCTGTTGCACTCGTTGCTCCATACTCTGTGAATCTTCACTAACTAAGTCTACACTCGTACTGGTAACTGTACTTGAGGTTTGCTACCCTTGACTTGGTCTTGGAGCTTCTGTTGGCTGCTCACTTTGATCATCTGCTGGAAAATCTCTGGATATCCTAAATGCCTTGTCCTCCATGAACTTGACATCCTGTCTGACAATAACTCTTTTAGCACCCAGAATGAAAATACTATATGCCATTGAGGTCTCACTGTACCCAAAAAAGTACCCCCTCTTTGTAGTCTGATCTAACTTTATACATGTATCTCCAAGAATATGAAAATATGCCAAACTCCCGAATATCCTGAAGTGACTAACATCTGGCTTCTTCCCTGTGAAAGCCTCCTCTAGTGTCATCTTCCCTAGCACCTTGTGTGGAACTCTATTATGAATGTAGACTGTTGTATTACATGCCTCTGCCCATAAGTAATGGGGCATGTCCTAGTCATGTAGCATAGCTCTTGCTGCCTCTGATATAGAATGGTTCTTCCTCTTAGCAACTCCATTCTACTATGGATTGTAAGGAACAGTCCATTCTCTCTTGATTCCTTCTTTGGTGCAGAACTCATGGAAGACATCTCCTTTGTACTCGCCTCCATTGTCTGACCGAAAAACCTTTATCTTCTTTCCTGTCGAGTTCTCCAGAAGAGCCTTGAACTCTTGGAATCGACTGAGAACTTCATCCTTAGTCTTCAAGAAGTATATCCAGGTCTTTCTAGAGAAATCATCAATAAAAGTAACATAGTACTCATATCCTCTGAGAGATTTCATCGACATTGGTCCACAAACATCTGAATGTACTAGATCAAGAACACCCTTAGATCTGGTGTCACTCCTTGGAAAAGATGCTTTCACAAACTTCCCCAACACACATTCCTTACATACATCGTCATGCTCTGTGCTCACCTCTAGAACACCTGTCATAGTCTCATGAAGCATTCTGAGTGCTCCATGATGAATATGGCCCATCCTTCTATGCCATAGCTCTCCAAGATCTCTAGGATTATTGTTGCTCATAAGTGCCTTAGGAGTATCAAACTGCAATCTATAAAGGCGACCACTCCTAACTCCAATAGATATGGGTGATTTCCAATCCTTGTGTTTAATTAACACATGTGTCCCTCTAAAGAGTACATTATACCCCCTATCCTGAAGAACAGATACAGAAATCAAATTCATACCTAAGTCTGGCACATATAACACATCATGAAGTGGAATTATCTTTCCATTCTCCCTCTGAAACTGAACAATCCCTTTCCCAATAGGGTTGAGTTTGGACAAGTTTCCCATAGAAATCTGGATGTTGGTGTCCTCCTCCTTGTAATTGGAGAAGTACTCTCTAACTCCTGCCATATGAAATGACGCCCCACTATCTATATACCAAACACACTGTGAGGTTGAGATAACCATACAAGCTATGAGTGCAAACTCATCTTCCATTCTACTGGAGAGTTCTTCTTCACTTGCTGAAGCTGCCACCTGCTTCTTACCCTTCTTCCTCTCTAGGCAATCACTAACATAGTGGCCAAACTCGTGACATCCAAAGCACTTGACCTTAGAAAGGTCCTTCTTCTTCTTTTCAATTTGTGAATTTGATCCTTTGCTAGATCCCTTCTTTTCTTTCCCTTTACCCGCTAGGGCAACGTTCTCTTGTTCCACCTCATTTTTCTGACTCTTGTTGGCCCTATTGACAAGACTTAGTCTAAACTCCTCCTGAGTGAAATTAGTCCATAGTCAATCCCAACTCGGTAAAGTATCTCGTCCACTGACAACTTGAACAAAGACACTCCATTGTTTAGTAAACCCATTTAGAGCTATTCTCACTAGCTCATCATTAGTAGGGCTATCTCCAACAGCTGCTAACTCATCCTTGACAAGTCTGAGCCTAGTGAGGTAGCTTGTGACATCTTCTCCTTGATTCATCTGGGTATTCTTTAGCTTCTCTCTGAGAATCAACTTCCTGTTGGTGGTAGCATTCTGGTATAGATTTAGAATGGCGTCCCACATCTTCTTTGTTGTATCTAGCTTCGAGATATGTGGAACAATATGATCCTTGACACCATCAAGGATAATCCTCCTCGCTTTGGCATCGTCCTTCTTATATGCTGCAAGCTGTGTTGCATCCATTGGTACAGGTACACCATTGGTAGCATAATCCTTGATACCATTCTCTTCCAACAATAAAGAAATTCTGGCCTTCCAGACACTAAAATTTGAGGCACCATTCAACCTATCCTGATCTCTCAAACCAGCTGAAGCCATCTCAAGGGTTTAAAGCAATAATAAATCTAAAGAGATCAAAATTTCTTTCCTAGGGAAAAACTCTTCTACCCTTAACAATGCTTTGATACCATGTGAAAAATCAACCTATTGCAGTCACTGATTATTAATCTCCTATCATAAATGATTATTAAACTGCTAAAAATAAATTCCCAGCTAATATTAAAAAATAACACAACTGCAACTTCACTTATAAAATATGGAAAGAAATGCGCAACACAATGAACACAATATTTTCAGACAAATTGTCCCTTGAAAAAACCCTAAGAGAAAACCAGTTTTACAGATGAGGAATTATATTAAACTTCAGCAAATCAAGAGATACAAAATTCCTTGCCTCTCACTAGTAGAACTCCAACAACCTCCTAATTTCTCCCGCTGATATTCCCCACAACTATCTCCACGCTAACACTGCACCCTTGCTAACACTGCAAGACTGTTTGCTAACATTGCAAACGTTTCTCCAAAACTTCTCATCCAAATGACCCAATGACCCCTTTTTATACTACTCCTGTTGGTAAACCAACGACTGAGATTAAATCAAATCAACGGCTGAGATTAAGACAACTTGACAGCCAATAATAGAATTGGTTGCAAGGTGTCCAAAAGGGAATCTCTAAAATTAGTAAATAATAACCATTTACTAATTCTTGGCAAGTGGACAAACAGCTGTCGAAACCACCCATAAATACTACTGCTATTCATAGATAAGGACGAACAACTGTCCAAGCTCCCCATAAATACAACTGCTATTTCCGGGTCAGAAATAACAGCTGTCCAACTAACAATAATTAACAATGATGACTACCAATACCCGAAAATAGACCATTTCTAATTAACAATGATGACTACCAATACCCGAAAATAGACCATTTCCTTTTCGAGATCGAGAGCAGGATCTATGTTTAGTAGTCACAGCATCTTCTATATAAGAGTTATTCCTATACTTGAAGTGGCATACATTAATGACTGAAGCTTGTAGTGGACTGACATAATTAAAACTGATTACTGTGTACTGTTGAACCACATGTTTTCTGCCATGGCCCTTTTGTGGTGGCATGGTATTGTTCAATTCTTCAAATGACAAAATATTGCCACCAAGTTGAGAGGCCACTTAGAATCGTACATTGTTATTTGTTGACATTCACGGGTGAAATGCATTTTAGCATTCAGAATTAACACTAGTACACATAAGGACTGAAGCTTGTAGTGGACTGACATAATTATAACCGATTACTGTGTACTGTTGAACCACATGTTTTCTGCCATGGCCCTTTTGTGGTGGCATGGTATTGTTCAATTCTTCAAATGACAAAATATCGCCACCAAGTTGAGAGGCCACTTAGAATCGTACATTGTTATTTGGTGACATTCACGGGTGAAATGCATTTTAGCATTCAGAATTAACACTAGTACACATAAGCTTTGGTAGTCATTTTGAATCACAGTCGAAATGGGCGGCTCTGGGAAAACAATCAGGTAAATCTTCTAACATAAATAAGAAAGATACTGAGATTTTTCTTTGAAGGCAGTTTTCAATTTTTTCTTTTCAGTCACTTCTCAATTGATACGAACGTTTCAATTCCCTTTACTGTTGACCAGTTTCCTTTGAAGGCGAGCCTGTGGAAAGAATTATAGCATGCAACCCTGTGGAAACAGTTGTCAGAGATCTCTCATTGTTCTTAAATGATAGAGATTGTTCACCCTTACATAGTGTGTTTTCAATTACTATCCCATGTTCTTTGTTAAGTTTTGGCCTGTCGAAACTTCTGTTCAAATTGCCATGGTAAAACATAACAGAGAACATGGGATAATAATAGGAGACATATTATGTAAGGGTGAACAAGAGCAATATCATCTAATAACAACAAGAGATATTGGACAACTTTTAATAAATTTGTTTTTTTGGGTGACTGGTGCCTCCAGAAAGGATGAGATGGCTTCCCTGTCCAACGGCTACATCATGAATAGTGATAAGTTTCCCTGATTATTTCTATTATATTATATACAATATTTCTTGCTTTCTCTGTATTCTCATTTCTACACAATTGGTTTAGAGCATTTCTTTATCTTTGTTTTATTTATAAAGAGGATGATATTTTTTATTGTAAATACATTTAGATAATCTTATGTAGTGGTTCCCTCACTGGAAAGGCAGTTAATGTTGATGGTCATTTTGGATCACAGTTGAAATGGGCAGATCTGTTAAAAGGAACAGGTAAATGTAATAAAACTAATAACAAGAATGTAGAGATGTTCCATTGAAGGCTGTTTTTCATGTTTTTCATTTTTCATATTTACTTCAGAATTTATAAGACAGTTTCAAATTTATATTATTATTATTATTTTATAATTAAACAAGAAACTAACAAATTAAGTGATATTTGTATCTGTTTTTTAATTCTATCTGGGCTAGAGGATAGAGTGATACACACCTCACCACCAACATGGATCCATTGGCCACAGTTTAATGCTGGGTGCAATGCAAATATCAATGTAACAAATTGGTGGAAATATTGATCTTCTTTTTGAGACTTTGCCCAAGTGTGCAAGCGCTTTTTGTTGTCTTTATAGATTTTCAGAAATGATGCTACCCATAAATCAATGATGACTTATTTTGTCTAATGCGCGCCTTTTCTATTAACATAGTAATTGAACTCTTATTTTATGCGTTATAACATTCTCCCTCTAATGGGGAAGCTGAAGTCAAATTAAAATCACATCTCTATTTCATGCACACAAGGGGTTGTTCCTTCCTATGAAGCTCATCACTTGAAGAAAAAAGCAATGTTTGTTGAATCCTACTATGTTCATAATGAGTTCATAACATTTCATTATTCAAGAAATTAATTAAATGATGTATAAATGTACAGATTGAGTAGAAGTTTAGGAATCTCGAAAGTAGTAGATGTTGATGTTGCAGCAGTGGTTTGGCACTGTTTTGAGGCCCGGCAAATGTAATGTTTGAAGTTGTTAATAAGGAACCTAATTTGATTATGGGGTTGATTCACACTGTTATAAGTCTTTCAAATTTGTTTGATCAATGTGTATGGTCAAATGACAACAACAAGAAAGAAAATCTTTCACATCACATCAATTATTTCTGCAATTTGCACACAAAATTTGCGAGGGGATTTCAATGCCAAATCTGATATCAATGAGAAAAGGGGAATAATTTAGAATGAATATTAATAATTTAAGGACTTCACAGAATGGATCTTTAATAACAATATGATGGATGGAAAATTAATAATGACATAATTGTTGGGTGATGCGACGCGCTCCCCTGCCCACAGGTGGTTAATTATGTGGTGTTCCATGTTCACTAACAGTCATGGCTTTTGGTGCAACGGCAAATGGGCCCCACAATTGGTATCAGAGCCTGGTTTTGGCTTGGTCATGGGTTCAAATCTCCCCGGTGCCTTCCCGACTCGCGTAAGCACCTGGTATGCGCGTCGAGGGGGAGATTGTTGGGTGATGCGACGCGCTCCCCTGCCCACAGGTGGTTAATTATGTGGTGTTCCATGTTCACTAACAGTCATGGCTTTTGGTGCAACGGCAAATGGGCCCTACAATAATAACATGGAATAATAGAAGAGATGGAACATGCAACATATTTGAGAGGCTTGATAGATGTATCTACCTTTATCTCCAACATTCGTAACTTATTAATTTTTCTTCTTGCAATCTAGAGCTGGAAATAAAGCTACTTAGTACTTTAAGCCTATTGTGGAAGATACATTGTTCTTACACTTTTTCGACAATATATTTCCCACTAATGCAATAGGAAAAATTAGGTTGAGTATTTGACAAGGGAGACATCAAGATTAAGGGGTCCAATAGCAGAAGATGGTCTTGGGAGAAGGACAGACCAAAGAGGAGGGGAAACTATGCACCAAATGGGAATAGAATTATCAGGGGTTCACCTAGACGTAGTAGACCAAGAGGAAGTTGAGTCTTCCAACACATTGGCTGGTCCTCAAAAACAACATTTCATTTTTAGCTTTGCTAGTCAGATTAACTTGAGTTGATCTCATGGAGACGGGGATGTCTTGGCTTTCCAAGAGGGAAACAACATTTCTTTTAGAATTGCATGAAATGGGGACGAAATTGGGATTGTTAAGCTTGATGGATAGAGTTTGGATGAGACATAACTATGGGGTCAAATTAATATGAGGAAACAAAATTTAATATCCTTCCTAAAATCATTTAAATTTTAGAACATATATAAAAAAACATTTTATGTTTTCCTTCCAATGTCATAAGCATAATGATCGCCTTATGCTCCCTTGGGAGCTTCTATCCATTGAGCCCACTCTATAATCTTAGAATCTTGTTTCCAAGGTCCAACAAACAGTGAAGGTCCTCTTTGTAAGATGCCTTACAATTCCTAGGCAATTAGGTACCTTGTATAGCTAATTTAATGATTTTTTCAATAGCTTCTAGCATCACCAAGAAGGAAAATATGTCAATACTTACCTTCTCACCATCCAACGAGTCTATGAAGTTGTGAGATAAACTAGGACAAAAGCCCACCATTCCTTCCACATAATTATCCATACAAATGGAACAAGGAACTCTTGATGCCCTTTCTATATTCTTATAATCATCACATATATCAGGTTCATAGTATGCAACTCTCCCTAATAATGATACTATAGATAACTAAAATGGTCAAATATGCCCTATATTTAGGCATCCAAAAATTGAGAAAAATGTTGAAGGACAAGATAATCTAGTTTAGAAGGAAACTTTTACAGTATTAGAAATACTTGCATATATAAGATTTAGATGAAGAGAAAATACTTGGCAAGGATTTAAGGGAAACTAACTATCATAATAAAATAATAACAACCTATAAATCTTGTCAGTTATTTCTCAAGAAGGAATTGACCTACTTGATTACTGCATGAACCATCCAAGGGATTAAGTTATACTCTTTTCAAAATTTAAACTTTCTATGAATGAGCTTTTGCTGGTGCAAATCCTAGAAAGTACATATTAAAGCTTGATTTCTAAGCTAAGATTTTTAAATACTAAAAGGTTGACCTTTTTTTCTAAGCTTAATTTTCTTACATGTGTTTGACATTTAAGGGTGACCATCCACCACCAGACTTTTAGTGATATGATTTCCTTCTCTTAGGATGTAACTACACATAAAGACTTCCATCCTGGTGCGATGAATTTTCACCATAATTATGACATGCTCCATCTCCTATCCTATATTCTCCTTATTATTCAAGATATGTATTACATCTTTGCATCTCCTTTAGTGATGACCTTATGAAATCCTTTTTTCCTTTCCATCTCAACACCATGGTACAATGCTAGTTCACCTCTTCCATACAAGGAGATTGAGTAGCTATGTTGATGACTTAGTCAAGTAACCCAATCCATTTCATGTCCCTCAACCATAGATACATAGATATAGCCCATCATAAAATTTATTTGGAAATGGTAACTTTTCACCACCCTAGACCACTCCTATTAATTAAAAACCCAATGATTTTTTGTATGCTCTTCCATTATTTTATCCTTTTTTAATATGGCACCTAAAACAACATAGAAGCCAGACTATTACCCAAAAAAGCTTAGAAATTGTATAAGGATTTTCAGGAAGATAGTTTCATTTTTTGATGTAAGATGACTCAAAAACTAAATATTCCTAGAGATTGACATGTCAGAAGTTAATATTTTTTACTTTTATGCAAGATATGTGAAAAGTGAAATCACATTATTTGATGAAGAAAATCAACAACCATTTCTTGCTCTCCTAAGTGAAATACTATTATTTTCATAATTATTTATTTTAAAACATTAAATTCATGGATGTTGTTTGAAAACTTTAAACTATCTAGCGTACTCCAATAGTGTGTGATTTTTTTATACCAGGAACTAGATAAATTGCAGTTAAATATTTAAAGATGTCTTATCTATTTACTTTTAGGTCATTCTCTAGTTTTAATTTAGGTAAAATGAGATAGGGCACATACCCATATAGCAAAGGAAATAATAATATCATTGAAGTAATATGGACTCAAAATGATAGGAAGAAAGAAATTTACAAGAGGTGATTTCAAAAGGCTTTTCAAAGGAGACACAAAAAAGGGGACCTAAAAAAAGGAAAATCTAAGAAACCAAAACCAAAACAACAAGATGCTAGAGTATTGAAAGAAGGAGCCAATACAAACCAAAAATAAATTCTTTGGAAGACAAGGTAACCAACAATCTCAAACAAGAACATATGATAACCATTGAAGAAATGAACACATAACATGAGATGGGAGAAGTACTTGAAAAGATAGAAAAATAGTATCAAGAACATCCTCTCACCAAGAAGGGGAAGGAACTAGAGTGTCAAAATGGCTAGAAAAAAACCACCAAAAAGAGTTGTAGAATTCATAAAATCTAAAGCACAAAAATCAAGAGAACAACAAAAAAAATTATCTCTAAATTCCTCACACACAAATTCAAGGAGAAGAAGGAACTAAGAAGCTAGAAATAGGATAACAAAGGAGAACATGATCCACCAAACATGAATGGAAAAAATTGGGAGAAGATAGAGAAACTAATACGATTCAAACATCATAGTTGAATGAAAAAAGCATGAATATTTCCAAAAACAAGAGAGTTGGAACACCCCAACATGCAAAAATGCATGCAACTAGAGAGGGAAACAAAACTAGAAGAGGAGCTAGCACAAGGCTACAACCCAAAATAGTGACACACCAATTAACATAACTAAACTAGGCCAGCCAATGAAAAGAGAAAGCTAATCGGGCCCTCCAAAACACCAACTTAAGAGGAAAATGATAGCCTTCCTCCAACTATTAACAACACGTTACATTTAGTAGTGAACTATCTCCAAAAAAAAAATCCTCCACCTCAAAAAGGACATCTACATCAACAAGAAGTAGGGATGATGTAAAGAGGGCATAAAAAACCTCGTCTACCACTAAGGCATGAAGAGAAAACCCCACATCAAAAGGGGTAGCTAGACCAAAGAAAACACCACACACCACCACTAGAAATAGAAGAAAATATAGAAAGAACAAGAAGAGATATCTACCACATAGAAGAAACATTAAAAAGTCAAAAATAATAATAGCAAAAGGGAGAGAAGAGGGTCCACTGACCACACACTCCACAACAACCATAATGGGACACAAAGAAATGAACTAGAAGCTTGGAACTATAAACCAAAGAGAATGTCTCAAAATCTAGAAGGAAATAAAAGAATGCTCTCATTAATCACAAGAAAAGGATACCCAAAAATGTCTACCAACCCCCAACAAAGAAAATCACCACTACAGCTTAAAGATAAGGATGATAAGAACAACTTGTTTTGCTAATGTACATTTTATGACCAAAAAAATAGTAGAAAAAAGTACCAAAATATCTTATCCTCTCTTGAATAAAGTCTCTTGTATGCTACGGTTGCTAGAAGATCATATGATGACTTTAAGGTTCCTTCAATGCCAAGTCTTGATTATTGATAAGCTTAGTGGTTGATGTGATTTGTTGATGACCACAAGGAACCTCAAGTGTGTTTTCTTAGATTCATTTAAGTCCATAACAGATTGGGAACTATATAAAGTTTTTTCAATTAAATAATTCTTGGATATTCATGAAGTATGCAAAAAACATTGGATAGGGTTTACAGATTCTAATCTATTACTAAGGGTAGCGATGACAATTGATGGTACTTGTTGGAAATATAAGAGGAGTAACTAAGAGGAGAGGTGTGAATCACTTACCACAAAAATAAATTGAAGATCCCTTAAGATGTTAGTACAATACAAAACCTAAATTTTGGTGAAGCTCGATTAACACTAATATTCTATTGTAGCTCAGTTAACACTAAGAATTACTGTCACTTTGTAAACACTTGGTTGACACTAAAATAATTATTTCTCAAGATGTTTAATGCGATTAACCTAATTTGACTTAGTTGTAGGAACATAAAGAAAATAACATGAATACAAGAGACACAAGGATTTATCATGGAAAAGTAATTTGTGAAAACCACCGATTTCAACTACTTACTATTTTTCACTCTTTTAAAGTGAACCCTTTTAGGATCCAACCCTATTATAGGTTACAAAACACACTAGTACATGTGACTTTTTTACAGGATTTAATTCACCCTATTAGTAGTGGCCTTGTTAGAGGTTTTCAAATTCTTCAAACTAGAAATGCAACCTTGTTATAGGATTTACAAAGTAGCTATTACGCTAATTTTGTTACGAGATTTGATTCACTACTACAATTATTAGAGAGTAACAATGACTTGACTTGATTAATGATGCAACCAATTTTTCTGATTTAGATCTTAGTTCTTTCTTGATTACTTGATCCTCCTTGATCAAACTATTCTTTGTAGCCTAGGTAACTCAGATACTCTGTTATCCTTCTAAACCAGTTCCTTTATTCATCTTCTTCTCTTCCATAAGGTCAATTTTTCAATCCTCAACTTGACCTTATACTTATGTGATTTATGTTTTCAAGTCAGCTCGAATACACTTTTAATCAATCAATTTGCATCTCTTAAGCTAGAGAGAATTGTCAAAAAATTCTATTAGACTCAATATGCTTTTAGTCGGCTATCATTGAATTGAGTACTTAGTCGAGACAAGAAAATCCTTTGTCAACCAACCTAACTCCAATAATACTAACTTTGAGCTGATTTTCCTTTGGTAAATAAGTGAACTTGATTAACAATAGAACCATGATAACTTTCCTTTTTTGATTGATTGAACTCACTCAATACAAGATCTACCTTCAATGCTTGAGTGAACTCTGTGGATACTAAATCTGAAGTTGGTTATAACTAGAATGCTTGGTATACATAGAAAACCTTGACAGACACAAAAAACTAACTTTGATGCCCAAGTGAGCTCATATGATATTTATTTCTCAATAAAGGCTTGACATTTTGTGTAACATCAAACACAATATACAATTGAATAATTGTTTCCAACGATCTCCCTCTATGACATTGATGGAAACACAACATGTCATAATACAATGAAATTTTAGAGAAAAATTGAAGTAAGGATAATATCCTTAGTCTCATTATGATTCTCATCCATGAGAACTCCCTCTACTAGTGTGAACTCCCCCAACATCAATCTCTCCCTTTGGAATGGTTCTCTAAATTCTCTAACTATAATTTCTTTGATTTCACAACATAGAATCTCTCTTTTCCACATCACAATCATTGAAAAAATTTCTTTGATATAATAGCATAAACTCTCCCTCTTTTCCATCTCATGCCAAAGACAACATTCAATTAATTTCTATGTACCTGATGTATTGATTCAAATTCAATCTTCTCTTATAATACTACATCAATTTGTCTGATCTTTAAAATACTTGGTTGATGCATCACTAAATTCTATTTAGTGGGCTTCAAATAGGGAAAAGATCCCTATCTTACATCTTGGATACAAAAATTCATCCTCAGGTAATGGTGTTGTAAATATGTGCATAATTTGTTCTTTTGTATTCACGTATTCCAATCTCACCTCTTTGTCTTGCACCCATTGTCTTGAAAAATGATATTTTATTGCAATGTTTTTTTGTCTTTGCATGCATCACTAGATTATTGGATATGTTAATTTCACTGGTGTTATCATAGAAGATAATTGATAGATTCTCGATTTCTTCCTTCAAGGTATGTGCAAGATCATGGTGTGCCAAAACCTGGTGATCTAAAAAACATGTAGTTTTGAAATGCCTCAAAGCATTTCAAAATCCATTCCAATTTTTTTCCCACCCATCATGATACTAAATGAAATCAATTAATACCTTTATAAGGCTTACCATATCTTTTGATACCAACCATATATGGTCAAGTTTAAATATGTCCAGAAAATGTGTTTTTGGACTGTTCTTGTTTGGTTTTTACTTTAAACATGTAGCTAACAACCTTTTATTCACCAAAATTTGATGAAATGAAATGAGTTTCTTAGGAATGTTCTTAGCTTTCCACAAATGTAGGTTTTTTGAAATTACAAGTTTAGTAACTAATTTTATTACTTATTTTCCAATGGAGTTATGTATAAAGTGGTGACTGACACACTACTTGAAAAATAACTATAACTTTCATATCGTACACCATTTTTGAAATCTGAAAGATGCATCACATTCTATGTTTCTTCTACTATAAGGAAAAAGAATAAAAATTAAATTTTTTCAATTTTTAAATTAGTTAAGGTTGTCAGACATGAGATTTTTTTATTTCAAAAATACTAAAGTAGAAAAATAATAATAAATTATTTATTTAGAATAAAAATACCCAAAATATGTGTCACATCTAGGCATGATTCTACTTCTTATATCTAGAATATTATTAAAAAATATTACCTATTATTTTTTATTAAGGTGGCCAAACATAAATCTACTTCTTATTTTTGTCCTAAATTTTTTGTACTATTGCAATAAAATTCAAAATTTTGACCAATCAGCTTTTAATTTTTTCAGATAAGGCCTAGTAGTTTAGAAAATAAATTCAATTTACTAGAGATTCTTTATTCTCAACTTTTTGATATAAATTTTATTACAAGTAGAATTTGGATGTCAAGTTGTTATAACCCTAATTTGCTAAATTTTTATTGCCACTTAAGAACATAATTTTTTTGACCATGATCCACTTACCCTTCATACGTGTCAATAGTTATTTAAACCAAACAATATTGTAACTATTGACTACTACTACAATATATTCTTCTTCTGTTGTAGACTAAGAGATGCAATTCTTCTTCTTGCTTCTCCAAGATACTAGCCTCCTTTGAAGAAATAATGTTCCACCACTAGTGCTCTTGTTATCATCAATACTTCCTACCCAATTAGTATTAGTGAAGGATTTCAATTCAAAGTTGCCTCCTATCTTATACCAAAATCCATAATCTTTAGTACTTTTTAGATACCTCATAATTCTCTTTATTGCCATCATATGATTTTCTTTAGGATTAGTAGAAAATCTTGCCACCATACCAACTTCTAGTGCAATATCAGGTCTTATGTGTACTACATACTAAAGATTTTCTATCATTAATCTATATGTAGTCTAATCTACCTTAATGGAATCATCAGTTTTGGAAAGCGTATATCCAATAGACATAGATGTTCCAACTAGTCTAGAATCTTCCATTCCAAATTTCTTCAATATCTCCTTGATGTATTTTGATTGAGTAATGTAGATGCCATCCTTCTTCTATTAAATTTGTAGCCCAACAAATAATTTAATCTCTCCAAACATTGACATTTAAAACTCCATACTAATTTGTTTAGAAAATGATTTGCATATGTCATCATATCCAGTGAATAATATATCATTCACAAATATTTCTACCAATAATATCTTGTTTCCTAGTTCTTCATTGATGTATTGAAAATTGTTGTTATTTGTCCTTTGAAAGCCAATTCTCACTAGATAAGTATGCAATCTTTCATACCATGCTCTCGGGGATTTTTTTGAGACCATATAAAGCTTTATGTGATTTTCAAACTATATCCCTTTTGTTAGGATCTATGAAACGTTCAGGTTTCTCAATGTAGACTTCTTCTTCTAGGATTGCATTCAAGAAAGCTAATTTTACATCCATCTGATATACTTTGAATCCTTTATGTGCAACATAAGAAAGTAGTGTCATAACACCTTCTTGTCTTACAATAGGAGAAAAAGATTGTCCATAATCAATACCTTCTTCTTGAGAACAACCTTTGCAAACTAACCTTGATTTTTTTCTTGACACTTCTCCATCTTCATTCAACTTATTTTGAAATACCCATCTTTTTCCAATTACATTTCTATCCTTGGGTCTAGGAACAACAGTCCAAGTTTTGTTCCTCTCAATTTGTTCAATCTCTTCATTCATTGCCACAACACAAATTTCATTGTATAATGCATCTTTAATGGTTTCTTGTTCAAACTTAGTAAGAAAACATGTAAGTTTTAATTTTTTCCTTGTCATTGTGCCTTTTGAATGATCTCCAATTTTTTTTTTTAAGTGCATGATCAATGCCTTCTGACATACCTAGCAAATATAGTTTACCTTGTATTTACAACTTATTTCACTTGGTTTACCATGGTCTCAATAATCTTCTGAATTATGCTTGGGTCCTACTATTTGTAACTCGGGTCCTTCATAATGTTACTCAGTTTGCATTGGTTGCATCTGAAGTCCTTGTAATTGTAACTTGGGTTGCACTGGCTGGAACTCGGGTTGAACTAGAAATCTAGGGGACTTAGGAGGTGAAGCTTTCTAATTTCCAATTGTGTTGTCTTAAACATTAGGTAAAGTATCAAGTTCAAAGTAGACAAAGCTTCTATAGTTTTTAGGTTCTTTGCTACTTTGTTCTTCACTACTTTTTGTAAACCCATCAATATTTACATGTGCACTTTCTATAGCCTTGTGATTAGTTAGATCTAAACATTTATATAATTTTCTTTTCCTAGACTATCCTAGGAATATGACTTCTTCACTTCTTACATTAAATTTTCCTTTCCTTGTTTCTTTTAAGATACAACAATTTCCTCCAAATACTTTAAAATAATTGACATTAGGTTTATAGCCATGCCATAGTTCATAAGAAGTCTAATTTGTGTCTTTCTTCAGCTAAACTTTGTTCAAGGTATGAATAGTTGTATTGATTGCTTTGTTCCAGTATTTGATTACAAAAATTTTCCTCTATCATTAGTGTCCTTGCACAATTCATGATAGATTTATTTATTCTTTCTGCTATGTCATTTTGTTGAGGTATACCAGATGTAGATACCTATCTTTTGATTCATCTTTTATTACAGAGTTCATTAAATTTATTTGAGATTAATTTACCTCTATTGACCTTAGACACTTTAGTTTTTCCTATTTCTTCCCCAAATCTAGCCAGATAGCATTTGAACTTTTGAAAAGGTTCAGACTTATCTTTCCATTAAATTACTATCATCATCCTAGAATATTCATCAACAAATAAAATGAAATACTTATCTCCACTATAGCTCTCTTTTCCGATGGGTCCACACAGGTCTATATGAACTAGCTCCAAGACTTCTTCAGAATGTTAGTTCCTACGTTTGAATCTTGTCTTTTCCATGTCTCAAATTTGACAATTTTGGCACATGCCCATATTAGGTTTCCATTAGATTTGGAATAGCTCTATTTTATTCTTTCTTATGTTGACTAGGTTTTCAATTCACATGAGACAATGCTTTATTCCATAACAAACTTTTCTCTACTTGAGCCATGAAACATGAACTTTTAGTTAGATGTAGGTAGAATAGGTTACCTCTTGTTTGATTATCAATCCCAACTAGATTTCCTTTACCATCCAGAAACTTGGCCTTCCCATTCATGATTTCTACCTTGAATCTAATGTTGTTCAACTATGCCACACAAAGTAGATTGTGTTTCAGTCCTTCAAACCAATAAGAATTATCACACCTGAGTATATTAGTCAATGCAATGCAACCTTTTCCTTTTACATAATAAGTTTCATCATTTCCAAATCTGACATTCCCACCATAATAGTATTCCAACTACATAAATTTTGTTTTGTCACCAGTCACATAACACCCACTATCCATGATCCATGTGTCATTCTTGCTGATATGAGAAATGATGGACATCTTTTCATTTTCATTATCTAATTCATCTTTAATAGAAATTTACACCATTTCATCATCATCACTAGTATCATAATCTTTAGTCATGTAATAGGATTTCTTATCTTTTTCCTTGTAGTATTTGTAGCTTTTGAAATCATTCCTAACTTTGAACTTGTTGTTCAGATTATTTTCTTCTTTTCCTTCTTTGTTTGGTCACCTTGCAACAACACGACCATCTTCTTCACAAGAAAAATAGATTAGGGGTAGTTTTCTTTTACCTTCAGGAAATCTTTTTTCAAGTAGGGATTCAATTGTTTCAAGATCATCATCATAATAATCTTCTTCCTCACTTTTAGAATGTCTATCTTTAGATTCTCCACCTTTCCTTTTGAGTGAAAGATAGCTTGAAATGCAAACTCAACGTTACTAGAGTTAGGGACATAGTTATGAATATTATCTAACTCAAAGGTTATCGACCTTCCCACTAGTGCATCCAAAACTTATGTTATTCTTGGGATCACATCTCATTTTTTTAATAGTTGAAACACTAATTGTATAAATAGGAAGAAGTGTTCTAAGTACCTTACTAACTACTACAACATCATCTATTTTCTCTCTTGAGGCTCTGATTGCACTCACACTTTCTTTGATCCTTTCACTATATTTTTCAATATTTTAATCTTCTCTCATCTTTATCTAAATAAACTGACCTCTTAGAATTTATTCCTTATCTCTCCTCACATTATCATCTCCTCCATAGATATCTTTCATATTGACCCACATTTCATGAGAAGTAGGGTAATCTTTGACTTTGTGAAATTAAACATAATTGAGAGTAGAGGAAATATCAATCATCATTATCTTATGATTCTTCTATTCTATAATTTGTTCCATAGTCAAAGAATGAGTAGGTGCAACATACTTGCTATTTAGATATTTCAGGTTAGAGTCTCTAGTGGTTGCAAAAAATAGCTTCATGAGTTCCTACCAAGCCTGAAAGTTATATCTATTTAGCTTGGGAATCTCTCTTCTATAAGACATGTTGATCTCTAGCTTAGGTCCTTGAAAACCTTATCTACAACCACAAATAGCTCTAATACCAATTGTTGGAAATATAAGAGGAGTAACTTATAGGGAAGGAGTGACTAAATTACCACAAAAATAAATCCAAGATCCATTAAAATGTCAATACAATACAAAATCAAAATTTTGTTGAAGCTCAATTAACACTAATATTCTACACTAGCTCATTTAACACTAAGAATTACTATCACTCAGTAAACACTTGGTTAACATTGAAATAATTATTTCTCAAGATTTTTGATGTGATTATCCTTATTTAACATAGTTGTAGAAACATAAAACAAATTACTTGAACACAAGACACAATATGTTTTAACATAGAAACCTTATTGGGAAAACCACCAATTGTAACTAGTTAATATTTTTCACTCTTCTTAAGTGAGCCCTATTAGGAGACAACCCTATTAAAGGTTTTAAAAAAACACTATAAGGAGTGACCTTATGAAATGATTTAATTCACCCTATTTGGAGTGGCCTTGATCGAGGTCTTCAAACACTTCAATCTAGAAATACCACCTTGTTAAAGGATTTACAAAATAGCTATTAGGTTAACTCTGTTAGAAGATTTGATTCATTGCTACAATTATTAGTTAGTAATGATCACTTGACCAAATTGTTGATGCAGCTAACTTTGCTAATTCAAATCCCAGTTCCAGCTACTTGATCCTCCTTGATCAGATTGTTCTTTGCAACTCTATTTTGGATACTATGCTATCTTTATAATTCACTTTCTTTATTCATCTTTTTGTCTTCCTCATGTTCACTTTTTCAATCCTCAGCTTAACCTTATTATTATATGATTTAATTTGTAATGTCAACTTGAATACACTATTAATCAATCAATTTTCATCTCTTAAATCGACTGGAATTGACTAATAATTCTATCAAATTCAATCCATTTTTAGTTAGCTAACACTGAATTGAATACTCGGCCAACACAAGAAGATCCTTTTTTAGTTGACCTAACTTAGTTAAAACTAACTTTGAGTTGATTTTCCTTTGGTAACCAAGTTAACCTAGTAAACATTGGAACCATGCTAACTTTTCTTTGGTAATCGAGTGAAGTTGGTTAACATAGAATCTGCCTTTGATGCCCAAGGGAGCTTGTTAGATACTAACTATGAACTTGGTTATGATTGTAAAGCTTGACATACATAGGAAAGCTCAGTAGACACAAAAAAATACCTTTGATGCCTAAGGGAGCTCAGTTGACACTAATTTCTCGACAAAGGCTTGATATTTTGCGTAACATCAAAGATAATATGATAATATACAATTGAATAATTATTTTCAATACTACTTTGGTGGAAAAATTCTTCAATTTTCCAAGTTTAGCTTCACCAACTTGTACTACAACTAATCACAAACTAGTGCAATCTTCAAGGGTTATGTGAAATATTTTTATATTACCAATACCACATCATAAAGAACACTATCTATGAAAATGATAGGAGTTAAGAATATGTATGAAAGTGTTTGAAACTAACTTTGCACAATGATTTAGAATCACTAAAAAGTCAAAAGTATGAAGCAAAATAATTCATCTATACAATATCACATTCTATATTGCAATCATATCACTTTAAGTAAACTAAACTTAGTATAAATGACACAATTTAAGAGAACAAGAAAGTATCAAGATACATCAAGTATTCACAAGCTTCAATAAAAACTCTATTATCTCAATACCACATAGAAATAATCTCATAAAATCCTCTCTTTACAAATGAGAAGGGAGGCTATTATGTAGGTCCTCCATTACAATGGGTGGGTGAGATTATAAAACAATATCTGATGAACTAGATTGAGCCACATTAGCCATAATTAGAGTTAGGCAAAAGAAGAGGAATCTACATTAATGAAATAATGAATCATCTACTATAGTGGGTAATAAATTCCCACTATGCCTACTCATTTAGAAAGGCAATAGGGTGCAATAAATGACCACTAAGAACACCCAGTATGCATTAAATACATATATCCTTTATTTCCCCACTTGAAGGCATGGGATTGATCCAACACCATTTCCAACTCTTATATATTGTTTCTTGGTATCTATTATTGCTTGAATTATAGCGTTGCAAATACTCTCTTGCCTTTCTCAAGCTTTCCTCCCAATATGGTATAAAGTACTGAGTGGTGTGCATTCTATTAGAGACGATGGAAAAGATCTCAACATCATCTCTCTAAAAAATCATCTCCTTCACTGATAATTCCATCACTAATCAATGCTTTCTTTGGTGTTTCCATAATATTTTTATATCAAAATTCATTTCATATTGATAACTATGATCATATTCCCATGATTTCTTTATGCACTAGATCTTAGAAAGTACAACTAATGCCTCTGTATGCACTTGCACCAATTCTTCCACATGATTGAATGCTTCTTCCTAAATTCTTCCTATCTAAACCTTTGTACGTTGATTAGTGTTGACACAAAAGTCGACACCATTGTTTTAGGTATAACCCTTAAGTGACCTTGTGTAACATGGAAGCAACCTCCAAGCATGAGAGTTGCACTTTGAGGTTAAATCTTTGGAAAAGGTTGGTTTCCTTACTATTAGGATGCACCTAAACTACCACTTGAGATGAAAAGGGAGAAGGAATGCATAAAATTAAATTTCTAAATGGAAAGGGGATGATGTTTCAAGATAGAATAAACTAATCTTAACTCCAATATATCTCCCAAAATGACATGAAGGTTTGGCACTAATTGTAGTGTTGAAAGGAAAAAGAATTTCACTATGCAACAATTGTTAGAAGATTTGACACAACATATGAATCAAGAAAATATAAAAGAAAATATTCACCATAACGCAATAGACATGCACAAATAAGGAATAGAAAGAAGAAGTAAGAAATAGAGCTTTCATTAATGGAAGAAAAAAGTTATAGTAGAGCATAATGCTACTGAAAAATAGAAATAGAGGAAAACCCCAAAAGCATACATACAATTGCCTTTTTATAGAGTTCAAGAGTAACTTTGATGTTTACATTGACTTCAAACTCCAACCACCATGGAGTTATAGTGTAGAGGAGAGCAATAACTGAGAATTAGAAGAAATATTATCATGAAGTGAAATTTTCTATAGGAAATAACATGATGAGACAAAATAAGTGTGCCCAACTGGAAGAGATAAAATCATTAAAATTTGATCATTTCATGCATTGAAGTGGTGCGGAGTGCAATGACATTGTACCAATCAAGTCATGAGAAGTCACTGGGCATTGAAGAATAGGTCCTTGTCGTGTTCCATAGGCAAAAAAAACTATTGGGAAGGATTACATGTAGAGTTGACCGTTTTGGGGGGTGGTGGGCGAGTGGGGAGATCTAATTTTACAAAAAAATGAGCAATGGTCATAAATGAAGGTTTTTTCTTTGAAACAAATGACCCAAATGTAATGTGACTGTTCATAATGAACAGTTAAGTCATAGTCATCGATGAGATTTTTGTCTATAAAAGGGATGACTAAGATGTTGTGAGGAAACCCCAAGATGTGCCAGATGCAATGTATTAGATGCAATTCTAGGCCTTATAGCCTCATGGAGACTCGACAACATGAAGAAGTGCCATAATGCATGGTATCATGATGTTAGATGATGTGTTGAACCAAAAACCCATGCAAAAAGCATACACACAACATAGATAACATGGGAAGTGGGACCCTCCACCATGAGGTATAATTTTTGACTTTAGATCATTGAGGAAGCATTACAGGATAAGGTAATGCCAGAATGGTGATGCATGGAAACATATCATGCTTTTGAGGAGATCAAAAGATAGCTCGAGAGAACATGAGAACCATCAAATCTCATAGCAAATAATCAAGCCCACTAAAGATCTCTTAGATTAGTTATCAATGTCAGGCTAAATTGGGGGCAAAAATTGCCAACAAGTAGTTCTCTTTATCTTGTTTATATCATATATTGCTTCAATTGATACTTATTAGAGATAAAAATGATTAACCTTCCTCTCTTACTAGACAAGGTCATCATTGATTTACTAATACAAGGCTTTGAAATGATTCTCTTCTCTATTTCTAGTATCCTTCTTTCAACTTCTCTCGTCTATCTTTCAAATCTTTAGAGGAATCATCAAATTCATCTATGATTTTCTTATAGGTGGTCTAACTAAGATTGATTTCTATCACATGATACTCATCTTGAGCAATCTGATTTTTACTCTTGTCAACTATAGGAGTTATAATCTACAAAATCCTAGACCCTAGTTCTCCTCTAACAACTATAGTAATTATTATTTTTTCCCTTGTTCTTTGAATTGGTTTCCTCAATCAAAAACTTCTAGTAATTTAGTTTTTTGATCAACCTCCTTTAATTGACTCATTTCAATTCATTGCCTCAACCATTCTAGAATGTGCATACTTTGGTCAAGTTTCCTTTGGACCACTTCAAAGTTTATAACCTCTTCCCCTCTTAGACTATCCATCATCATATCAAGATAAATAAATTCTAAAGTTGGAACATGTGTCACTCTTGCAGGATCTTTTTCTTCTAGATAGGCACATTTCTACATTATTTCTCACTCTAAGATTAAGGTGGGACTTCTCTCCATAGCTCTATCTTGATCTCTTCCTCTCCATTGCACAGATTTTCTAGGTACTTATACTCAAATGTTCTTGTATTGGCCTATCCAAATTTTCTTCTTTCTCAAATTTTCTTATGCTTTTCCATATTTTTTACATTTCAATTGTTTCTATCTCCTAAACACTGGAAGTTTGACTTGGAGAAGATTAAACATCTATAGATTTCTTCTTCTTTTGTTGAAGCTCTTGGACATCTTTCTCTCTCCTATGATGATTTTCTTAAAATACCGCTTTCCTTTTCCTTATTTATACACCTTCTAATAGAATTTCTCTTCCTTTTACACACCCTTTAGATATTTTCCTTGGTTATTCATCCCTAAGTGGTTAATGAACAATCAATTGACCAGTGAATCTATTTATATGCACAACTAGTTTTTCAAGCTAATGCTCAATCCACCACATTGTAAAATCCAAAATGGCTTTGAAAGAGCTTCCAAATTTGTAACGTCTTTATTTTCCAATCATATATTTGAACTATCATTTTTTGATTAAATCCCTTGCATATAATGTTGGGATCCTTCTCCATGTGATCAAGATTCTAGAATATGGTGCATGCTCTTATAATGTTCAATGACAGTCTTGAATGCATCTTCTTTCACTACAACATTTGAGGTCAAATTGTGATTGCAATTTGTGACAGTAAGGTAATTTGTGGGTGGTTTTCAATTTTTTTTTGAAATTATCCATGACATAGTCAAAATATTAATGTTGGCATCCTAATTGCAATACCCACATGCATATAAACCAAAAAAACACAACATAAATCAATTCCCTTTTCTTTTTGATTGATTGTGGAGAGTTGCACACAAAAGAGGGTGGAGATATCTAAATGAGGATGGAGAGACCTAAAAATTAGTGGAGAGCTCTAAGCTAATAAACATTTGCAAAGATTTTATCTCCATTCCCTTATGATCACTAAATTTAACTGTCATTCAATTTTGATCTCTACACTTCAATTTCCTACACTTGTAGAGCTCAATGGAGATCTAGGATTTAATTTTTTTTCCCTTGTGATTGTTTCATTTCATTTTTGTACACTTTCTTATGATCTATGCATTTCATTATTGTACCCTCATGATATTTTCTTCCTTGTTCTATGATTTTGGTGTCATGTTGTGCCCTTGCTCTACAATTTTCTTCAAGGGGAGAGAGGTACCTATGTGAATGTTCCTTTTTTTCCTTCTAAACATGTATCTCTTTATATTTTACCTAGTAGGTGATTAGAGAAGCTTCTCTTTATGTATATGTATGTGTACATATACATACATACACACACATATGTGTTTTTATATATATGTATGTATGTATATATAGACAAGCTTCCCTATATATATGTATATGTATATATACATACATACATATATGTGTGTGTCTATGTATGTATGTATGTATATATGCAAAGAGATATTTTTTAAGGTTCTTATAACATCTTAGCAAATAGAAAAATTAATCCTGGTATATACATATTCCATAATCCAAATAATAAAATAATAAAACTCACTCAACCTGTAATAAGTGACCTACCTCAAAATCCTACACATAAATAAAGCAGACATGAAAAAATGGGCAAAGTTAGCAAGAAATTTTATAAAAACATATCATAGAAGATATTTTTAGAAAGATGCAAGTCGTTACCTAGTTAAATTGGTTTAGCTTTTGATTCGCTAGATAGAGTACAAATTAGTGTAGAACTATCATTATATTAGGTACAATAGCTCAAACAATTAGTTGTTCCTAGCTAGCAAGATCAAATACAATTTTCAAAGGTGATAAAATTACATATGAAGATGCACCACTTGCATGTCAGGATTGAAGTACATTCCCCAACTTATAATGAATGGTTGGATATAAAGACTCCATATGCTGGCCCAAAAATGGAAGCCAAGGATGTAACCATGCATGTATTTGCACAGCCTTTCTACAAGGATCCCTAGTATCTACTACTACTACTAATTTGGGTATCATTATATGATCTAGAGTGTTATATCAAGTATCAATATTAGTAGTAACTTCTCCCATGTCCTCATAAAATGTAGCATAGGTTTAGGGTCCCTTGGTTTCTAGGAATTTGTAGAAGCTATTCTCACTGCTAGAAGAATAACCTCAATGAAGAGTTGAGTGTAAGGAGTTGAAGAAGCAAGTTCTACATCTTTTTAAATTCCATAATCATGAGGCTCTATCACTTAAAAAAGCCTCTACCACAATGAAATTACCTCTAAACTTTGCAAAGGATTTCTTAGTGGTTCCCAACCTTGAAACACTCTTATAAGAAATGGCCAAGAAAATGTAGATCCAATACATGACAAATTGCACAACTTGTATTCCTCTTGATATTTGGACTATAAATTCTCAAAGACACTTGAAAGTGATTGTAATGTAATAGTACCTACCACAATAATTTCCTAGATTCTATCAAGTGCTCACATAATATCATCTATGTTATCTAGTTGTTGTTTCTATCCTGTAATCTCATTTTAATGGTGTTCCTTCTCCTTTTGGCATATTGCCACAACCTCTCTTGTACTTTAAATTTTGATCACACTTCTTAATATATTCCTCTACCATATCTAAACTCAACTTAACATTGTATTGTAACTCTAGCATGGGTGTTTTATGCTCGATAAATTTCTTTTCAGCATTTCAACACTCAATTTTTTGAGTTTTCTCTTCATTATATGTTTGGTTCAACAATGATTTTCTCCAGTTCGATTATGGTGCATCTCAACTAGCATCTCTAATGATGCAATCACCCATCTATCCCTAGATTATGAAATGAATACTTATTTTATAGATACTAAATAGGTAATAATAGCTCCAAAGCCATAGACATGAAGACGATAATGTGTGAATCCCACTTTAGGAAAAAAAATTGATGTTATGTTCTTGTGCATATGTTTTAATTGCATCCTTAAGAATTAACTAAGGTGCACCCATGGAATTGTTCAAGTGAATCCCACTAGCCATGGAAGTTGAGGCTTGTTATTGAGCATATGTTGCTACTATTTTTTGCTATTGAAGTACCTCAAATTGGTGTTGCTCTATCAACCCAAGATAGCTTACATTCTCTATATCTCCAAGTTGTTCCACAATTGTATTCTTTACTAGTTGATTCATCATTTCAAGGGATACATTTAGTTGACTTCCTATCCCCTAATTAGCAAGAAGCTCAAGGTGAAATAGTCCTTTCCATTGTGAAAACCACTATGTTACTTCATTAAAATTAGGACTTGAACAAAGCCAATGATACAAAACCTATTATCACTTTGGAAAAATGTTGCTTCCAACATTGAGACCATATGATAAATGGTAGTAGCACATTCCCAAGCCATAAACCAACTAAATTGGTCTATATTTTGATTAGTTGGATTGATTACAAATTCATGTAGAACTGTCATTAGATTCGGTATGATAAAACAAAAAATCAATTGTTCCTAGCTAGTAAGATCAAATACAATTTTCCAAGTTAAATAAAAATGTATATGCAGATGCACCAATTGCATGCAAGATAAGAAGTGAATTCCCCAACTTATATCAAATAGTTTGATATAAAGGCTCCATAGTCAAGCCCAACAATAGAAGCCAAGAATGTAACCATGCATTTATTAGCAAGGTCTATTTGTGAGGATTCCAATTATCTAACTGATGTTGTTAATTTGGAATCACTATATGATCTAGAGTTTTATGAAGTAATGAAGCCTATAATAACTTCTCCCATGTCTCTAAAAATTGTAGCATAGGTTTGAGGTCCCTTGGCTCCAAGGAATTTTAGTAGTTATTCTGACTGCTGGAAGAATAGCTTTAATGAAGAGTTGAGTGTAAGGAGTTGAAGAAGAAAGTTCTACTTTTGTGTACGTACCATACTCATGAGGAGTATTTCGTTGCTAAAGCCTTTGCCACAATGAAATTATTTGTAAACCATGCAAAGGACGTTGAACTAGTTCCCACCCTTGAAACAATCTTATAAGCAATAGTAAAGAAAATGTAGATGCAATACATGAAAAATTGCATGACTTCTAGACCTCCTAATATTTGGACTATAAATTCTCAAAGACACTTGCAAGTGAATCCAATGTCATAGTACTTAATGCAAAACTTTCCTAAATTCTATCCAATGATCCCATAATATGATCTATGTTGTCTAGTTTCTTTTTCTATAGTGTAGTCTCTTTCTAAAGTTGCTCCTCCTTCTAGTATGTTGCCACAAACTCTCTCTCATGCCTTAAATTTTGATCAAAATTATGAATATCTTCCTCTACCATATCTAAAAGATACTTCAAATTGTGTTGTAACTCTAGCATAGCTATTTCATCCTTGATAGCTTTCATTTCATCATTCAATTTTTAAAGATTGGTCTAGATCCTACACAAAAATAATGTAGATTAGGAGAAATGGGAAGTGTTCACAAGAAATTTTACAAAAAGCATACCATAGAAGAAATTTTTAGAAAGAAATAACCCATAAAAAAGTTAAATTAGTCTAGTTTTTGATTAGCTAGGTTGGTTACAATTTCTTGTAGAACTATCATTAGATTGGGTACAATAGAATGTACAATTAGTCATTCCTAGCTAGCAAGATCAAATACAGTTTTCCAAGGTTATAAAATTGCATATGAAAATTTATGTATGTATGTATGCATGTATGTGGATATATGTATGTATGTATTTATGTATATATGTATGTGTCAAAGTGGCTAGAAAAAAACCATAAAAAAGAGTCATAGAATTCATAAAACATAAAGCACAAAAATCAAGAGAACAACAAAAGAAATTATCTCTAAATTCCTCAAAAAAAGACAAGGGGAAGAAGGAAATAAGAAGCTAGAAATAGGATAAAAAAGGAGAACATGATCCACCAAACATGAAAGGACAAAATTAGGGAGAAGAGTAGAGAAACTAAGAGGACACGAGCACCATAGTTGAATGAAAAAAGCGCAAATATTTCCAACAAGAAGAGAGTTGGAACACCCCAACATGTAAAAATGCATGCAACTAGAGAGGAAAACAACCCTAGAAGAGAAGTTAGTGCAATGCTAAAACACAAAAGAGTGACAAACCAATTAACATAGCTAAACCAGGCCAACTGATGAAAAAAGAAACCTAATCCAACCCTTCAAAACAACATCTTAAGAGGAAAATGATATCCTTTCCCCAACTATGAACAACACCTTACCTCTAGTAGCACACTATCTCCATGAGACAATCCTCCACCTCAAAAATAAATTCTACGTCAACAACAAGAAGGGATGATGTAAAGAGGGCATAAAAAACCTCATCCACCACTAAGGCATGAAGAGAAAACTCCACATAAAAAAGGGTAGCTAGACCAAAGAAAACACCACACACCACCACTGGAAATTGAAGAAAATCTAGAAAGAACAAGAAGATACATCTATCACATAAAAAGAAACATTAAAAAGTCCAAAAAAATAATGGCTAAATGGGGAGAAGAGGGTCCACTGACCACACACTCCACAATAACCATATTGGGACACAAAGAAAGGACCTAGAAGCTTGGGACCATAAACCAAAGAGAATCTACCAAATTCTAGAAGGAAATAAAAGAATACTCTCACGAATCACAAGAAAAGGACACCCAAAAATGTCTACAAACCCCCAACAAAGAAAATCACAACTACACCTAAAAGATAAGGATGAGAAGAAAAACTTGTTTTGTTGATGTGTGTTTTATGACCAACCAAATAGTAGAAAAAAGTACCAAAATATCTTATCCTCTCTTGAATAAAGTCTCATGTATGCTAAGGTTGGTAGAAAATCATATGATGACTTTAAGGTTCCTTCAATGTCAAGTTTTAAATGTGGATAACCTTAGTGGTTGATGTGGTTTGTTGATGATCACAAGGGAACTTAAATGTGTTTCCTTACATTCATTTAAGTCCATAATAGATGTGGGAGCTATTTCAATTTTTTTCAATTAGTAATTTTTGGATATTCATGAAGTACGCAAAAAAATTGGATAGGGTTTAGAGATTCTAATCTATTACTAAGGGTAGCAATGAAAATAGATGGTACTTGTTTGAAATATAAGAGGAGTAACTAAGAGGAGAGGGGTGAATCAGTTACCACAAAAATCAATCCAAGATCCCTTAAGATGTCAGTACAATACAACACCTAAAACTTGGTGAAGCTCGATTAACACTAGTATTCTATTGTAGTTCGGTTAATGCTAAGAATTACTATCACTTAGTAGACACTCAGTTAACACTAAAATAATAATTTCTCAAGATGTTTAATGTGATCAACCTGATTTGAATTAGTTATAGAAACATGACAAAAATAACATGAATACAAGAGACACGATGATTTATCATGGAAAACTAATTTGGGAAAACTACCAATTGCAACTACTTACTATTTTTCACTTTTCTAAAGTGAGCCCTATTAGGAGCCAACCCTATTATAGGTTACAAAACACACTATTATGTGTGACTCTATTAGAGGATTTAATTCACCCTATGATTAGTGGCCTTGTTAGAGGTCTTCATATACTTTAATCTAGAATTGTAACCTTGTTAGAGGATTTACAAAGTAGCTATTACGCTAACTCTATTTAATATTTGATTCACTGCAACAGAGAGTAACAATGACTTGACCTGATTAATGATGCAACCAATTTTTTAGATCTTAGTTCTTGCTTGATTACTTAATCCTTCTTGATCAGATTGTTCTTTGTAGCTTGGGTAACTTAGATACCCTATTATCCTTCTAATCCACTTCCTTTATACATCTTCTTCTCTTCCACATGGTCACTTTTTCAATCCTCAACTTTACCTCATACTTATATGATTTAATTTTTCAAGTCAGCTTAAATACACTCTTAATCAATCAATTTCCATCTCTTAAGTCAGATATAATTGTCAAATAATTCTATCAGACTCAATATGCTTTTAGTCAACTATCATTGACTTGAGTACTTGGTCATTACAATAAAATCCTTTGTCAACTGACCCAACTCCATTAATGCTAACTTTGAGCTGATTTTCCTTTGGTAACTGAGTGAACTTGATTAACATTGGAACCATGGTAACTTTCCTTTTTTAATTGAGTGAACTTAGTCAATACAAGATTTACCTTCAATGCTCTAGTGAACTCTATAGATACTAAATCTGAACTTGGTTATAACTAGAATGCTCGACATATATAGGAAAGCTTAACAGATACAAAAAACTACCTTTGATGCCCAAGTGAGCTAAGATATATTTATTTCTCAGTAAAGGCTTGACATTTTGTGTAACATCAAATACAATATACAATTGAATAATTATTTTCAACAATCTTCCTCTATGGCATTGATGGAAACACAACATGTCATAATACACTGAAATTTTAGAGAAAAATTGAAGTAAGGATAATATCCTTAGTCTCATTATAATTCTCATCCATGACAATTGACTCTATTAGTGTGAACTCCCTCTAACATGAATCTCTCCCTATGGAATGATTCTCTAAATTCTCTAAGCATAATTTATCTAATTTCACAACATAGAATCTCTATTTTTCACATCAAAATTATTCATAAAATTTCTTTGATATGATAGCATAAACTTGCCCTCTTTGACATCTCATGCCAAAGACAACATTCAATTAATTTACATGAACCTGATGTATAGATTCATATACAATCTTCTCTTATAATACTACATCAACTTGTCTAATCCTTAAAATGCTTCCTTGATGCATCACTAAATTCTATTTAGTGAGCTTCAGATAGGGGAATGAGCCCTATCTTACCTCTTAGATACAAAAATTCACCCTCAGGTAATGGACCTATGAATATGTCTGTAATTTGTTTTTTTGTATTCACCTATTCCAATCCCATCTCTTTGTCTTGCACCCATTCTCTTTAAAAATGATATTTTATTGCAATTTTTTTTGTCTCAGTATGCATCACTAGATTCTAGGATATGTTAATTACACTAGTGTTATCACATAAGATAACTACTAGATCCTCAAATTCTTCCTTCATGGTATGTGCAAGATCATGGTGTGCTAAAAAGTGGTGATCTAAAAATTATGTAGTTCTGAAATGCCTCAAAGCATTTCAAAATCCATCCCAACCTTTTCTCCCACCCATCCTAATACTAAATCAAAAAAAAAACTAATACCTTTATAAGACTTACCATATATTTTGATACCAACCATATATGGTTAAGTTTAAAAGTGTCCCAAAAATGTGTTTTTGGCCTATTTTTGTTTGGTTTTTACTATAAACATGTAGCTGACAACCTTTTTGCCACTAAAATTTGATAAACTGAAAAGAGTTTCTTAAGAATGTTCTTAGCTTTCCATAAATGTAAGGTTTTTGAAATTACAAATTTAGTAAGTAATTTTATTACTTATTTTCTAATGGAGTTATGTATAAAGTGTTGACTGACACACTAGTTGAAAAATAACTATAACTTTCAAATGGTACAACATTTTTGAAATCTAAAAGATGCATCACATTGTACGTTTCTTCTACTATAAGGAAAAGAAAAGAAAATTAAATTTTGTGAATTCTTGAATTAGTTAAAAGTTGTCAGACACAAGAGTTCTTTTTTAAAAAAATAGTAAAGTAGAAAAATAATAATAAATTATTTATTTAGAATAAAAGTACCCAAAAATATGTGTCACATCCAAGCATGATTCTACTTCTTATAGCTAGAATATTTTTTAAAAGTATTGCCAATTATTTTTTATTAGGGTGGCCGAACATACATTTACTTATTTTTGTCCTAAATTTTTTGTACTACTGTAATTAAATTCAAAATTTTTGACAAATTAGTTTTTAATTTTTTCAGATAAGGCCTAGTAGGTTACAAAATAAATTCAATTTACTAGAGATTCCTTTTTCTCAACTTTTTGATATAAATTTTATAACAAATAGAAAATTGTATGTCAAGTTGACATAATCGTAATTTGTTGAACTTTTATTGCCACCTAAGAGCATAGTTTGTTTGACCATGATCCTACACATACCCTTCATAGTTGTCAATAATTATTTGAACCAAACATTATTGGAACAATTGACTACTGCTGCAACATATTCTTCTTCTATTGTAGGCCGAGAGAAGCAATTCTTCTTCTTGCTTCTCCAAGATACTAGCCTCTTTCGATGAAAGAATATTCCACCACTAGTGCTCTTCCTATCATCAATGCTACCTACCCAATCAACATCAGTGAAGGATTTCAATTCAAATTTGCATCCTTTCTTATACCAAAATCCATAATCTTTAGTACTTTTTAGATACCTCATAAGTCTCTTTATTTCCATCATTGGATTTTATTTAGGATTAGTAGAAAATCTTGCCACCATACCAACTTCTAGTGAAATATTAGGTGTTATGTGTATTACATACTAAATATTTTCAATCATTGATCTATATGTAGTTTGATCCACCTCTATGGAATTTTCATTTTTGGAAAGCTTATGTCCAATAGACATAGGTGTTCAACCTAGTCTACAATCTTCCATTCCAAATTTCTTCAATATCTCCTTGATGTATTTTGATTGAGTAATGTAGATGCCATCCTTCTTCTATTAAATTTGCAGCCCAACAAATAATTTAATCTCTCCAAACACTAACATTTAAAATTCCTTACTCATTTCCTCAAAAAATGATTTTCATAAATCATCATATCTAGTGAATAATATATCATCCACAAATATTTTTGCCAATAATATCTTCTTTCCTAGTCCTTACTTGATGTATAAACTATTTTCATTTGTCCTTTGAAAGCCAATTCTCACTAGATAACTATGCAATCTTTCATACCATGTTCTGGGGGCTTTTTTGAGACCTTCATAACACCATGCAAGTAGTTTCATAACACCTTCTAGTCTTGCAATAAGAGAAAAAGATTCTCCATAATCAATACCTTCTTCTTGAGAATAACCTTTTCAAACTAACCTTCATTTGTTTCTTGACACTTCTCCAACTTCATTCAACTTATTTTTGAATACCCATTTTTCCCACTTACATTTTATCCTTGGGTCTAGGAACAAGAGTCCAAGTATTGTTCCTCTCAATTTGTTCAATCTCTTCATTCATTGCCACAACCCAAAATTTATTTTCTAATGCATATTTAATGGTTTTAGGTTCAAATTTAGTAAGAAAAAATGTACCTTTTAATTTTTTCCTTGTCATTGTGCCTTTTGAATAATCTCCAAATATTTTCTCAGGTGCATGATGCCTTCTAACATATCTAGCACGTATACATAGCTTTTATTTACAACTTATTTCACTTGCTTTACCTTGCTCAAAATAACCTTTTGAATTATGCTTGGGTTCCACTATTTGTAATGCAGGTCCTTCATAATGTTACTTAGTTTGCACTGGTTGCATCTCAGGTCCTTCTAACTGTAACATGGGTTGCACTACCTACAACTTGGCTTGAACTAGAGATTTAGGGGTCTTAGGACGCGAATCTTTCTAATTTCCAATTGTGTTGGTTTAAACATTAGGTAAAGTATTAGGTTCAAAGTAGACAAAGCTTCTATAGCTTTTAGGTGCTTTGCTACTTTTTTCTTCATTTCTTTACGAAAACTCATCAATAATTACATTTTCACTTTCTCTAGCCTTGTGATTTGTTAGATCTAGACATCTATATGCTTTTCTTTTGCTAGAGTATCCTAGGAATACAACTTCATCACTTTTTACATTAAATTTTCCATTCCTTGTTTCCTTTAAGATACAATATTTTCTTCCAAATACTTTGAAATAACTGACATTAGGTTTATAGTCATCCCATAGTTCATAAGAAGTTTGATTTATGTCTCTCTTCAGCTAAACTTTGTTCAACTGATGAACTATTGTATTGATTGCTTTGTTCCAGTATTTGATTGTAACATTTTTTTCTATCATTAGTGTTCTTGCACAATCGATGATAGATTTATTTCTTCTTTCTAATATGCCATTTTGGTGAGGTGTACCTCCTCTATATGATGTTAGATACTTTAGTTTTTCCTATTTCTTTCTCAAATCTAGCTAGATACCATTTGAACTTTTGAAAAGGTTCATACAGTTTATGTTCCCATTGAATTACTGTCATCATCCAAGAATAGTCATCAAAAAATAAAATGAAATATTTATCTCCACTATAACTCTCTTTTCCAATGGGTCCACACAGGTCTATATGAACTAGCTCCAAGAGTTCTTCAAAATGTTAGTTCTTGCTTTTGAATCTTGTCTTTCCCATGTTTCAAATTTGAAAATTTTCACACATGCCCATATTAGGCTTCCATTAGTCTTGGAATAGCTCTCTTTTATTCTTTCTTATGTTGACTTGGATATCAATTCACATGAGACAATGTTTTAGTCCATAACAAACTTTCCCCTACTTGAGCCATGAAACATGAACTTTTAGTTAGATGTAGGTAGAATAGGTTACCTCTTGTTTGATTATCAATCCCAACTAGATTTCATTTCCCATCAAGTAACCTATCCTTCCCATTCATGAACTCTACCTTGAATCTAATGTTGTTCAACTGTGCCACACAAAGTAGATTGTGTTTTAGTCCTTTAACCCAATAAGAATTATCACACCTAAGTTTATCAGTCAATGCAATCCAACCTTTTCATTTTATATAATAAGGTTCATCATTTCCAAATTTAACACTCCCACCATCATAGTATTCCAACTACTTAAATTTTGTTTTGTCATTAGTAATTTGGTGAGAACAACCCCTATCTATGATCCATGTGTCATTCTTACAGATCTGAGAAATGAGGGATATGTTTTCATTTTCATCATCTAATTCATCTTTGATGGCAATATACACCATTTCATCATCATCACTATTATCATAATCTTTAGTCGTGTAATAGGATTTCTTATCGTTTTCCTTGTATTTGTAGCTTTTGAAATCATTCTTGACTTTGAACTTGTTGTTTAGATCCTTTTCTTGTTTGCCTTAGATTCTTTTGGAAACAGGTTTTTCTATAAAATTGCCTTAACAAGTCACTTCTGAGTGCTCTCTACTTCGGATGTAATTGCAATGAAGTGGTAATCAAGTTTCTACTCCATTTTATTCCTTCAACTTGAACTTGCATTAATTGTATACTTTGCAAACACAATTAAAAAAATGTCAATTACATTTTGTAATCAAATATTTGCTCAAGATCTTCTATCTGGTCTTTAGATGCTACCCAAGTTTGCCATAGCTTCCTTTCATCATGTCAAAGCTCCACAAAATTCTTAGTAAGAACATAGTTTTCATCTTGTACTATAAAATTAACTTTCTCTATAATAATAGTAACTATTAATTCCTTTGCAACAAGTCTAGATAGGCTCCAAATTACAAGCAAGGATACATATAGTCTAAACTTATCTCGATACAACTTTTCCCAACTTCGCTACTCATACTTCAATCTCTGAGTGAAGTTACAAATTTTGGTGTTGTGAACAAGCTTAATTCAACTTAATTGAATCAAACTTGATAACTAACTTCTATATTCATGTCTCATCATCTTCTAGATTTTCTTTTGATAAGTCTAATCTTTTTGCAAATGCTTCATTGAGTTCTTCTCAAAGTTGATTAACTACATTTCTTTGTTCCTCATTATCTTTCTTAGTTCCAGAGTTCTTCTCATGGTTCCTTTTGTCATTTCTAACATTTCTTCCATCATACCTTCTATTTTTGAAGTTTCTTCCATTATTCCTTCTATCTCCAAAGTTTCTATTCATTCTACAATATTTTGTTGTATATCCAAAGTTGTTGCATAACTAACATATTGGTGTTCTTCTTCTAGGATTTTTTTGTTCATCAGGTGCATGATCATTCCAAGCAATGTGTCCAAAGTTGTTACACTTATAACACTTGATCTTTCTTCTTCCTTCATAAGGTCTTCCTTCTCTCAATGTCCTTTCATTAGATCTTCTTCTATCTATAGGGTTAATATTTCTAGACATTCTATTGTTCCTTTTATCATTATAATATTTAGGTTTCCTACAATCAATTGCTTTATGACCCATACCATGACAATTATGACAATAAAAATCCTTAACATGATTAAGTGACTTATTTTTACAATCTCTTTTCATATGATCTATTTCGCTACATGAAAAACACTTACCTCTAAATTCATACCTAGTTTCCTTAAGAGATTCCACTTGCTTTTATTCATCCAAAATCTCAACTTCCTTGTCTTGTCCAACTTCTTTAGGTTTATCAAAAGATTGACTAGATTCAATCTTATCATCACATTTATCTTTTTCTTTCAGATTTGATCTAATCTCATACTTCTTTGTAGGCATGTTAAATAGATAGCCAAGACCAATCTTATCATAAGTAGGTCCTTGTATTGACATTGAATCATCAAGCTTTTCTCTACTAGAATAAAGCTTCTCTAGTTGTTGCTTGCACTAGGTTAACTCGCCTTTCATAATAATATTGTACTTATGAAGTTCTTCATGATCTTCTTTCAACATTTCAAACTCAGATGTCTTCTTTGCCAGACTTGCTCTAAGATCTACATTTTCAATTTTCAAATCAAATTCAACTTTTGTTGGATCAATCCTCAAAGTAAACTTCAAATTCATAATCTTCAATTCATGTTTCAAGATCTTGTACTCTATCTTCATCTTAGAATAATCATCGTCACTAGTTTTAGATTCAATGGATTTAGGCTTGGATTTGGGATGTTCAATCTTATTCTTCAATTGTCCAATATAAACTTTGGAGTCTTCATATTTTTCCTTCAGCTTATCTCTTTCTTCAATAAGGAGATCAATTTGTTCAAGTGCCTCTTTAAGGTTCTTCATCAACTATTCCATATCCATAGGGATCTTACTCAAGCTATTAAGCCTCTTCTAAGTAGCTATGATCTAATACCAATTGTTAGAAATAGGAATCACTTGGGGAGGTGAATTAGTAATTTATAAACTTTAGTCACCAATTGGATATTATTTTTTACTTTAAACCATACATAACAAAGTAATAAAGTAATGTTAAATAGTAACAATAGCCATGCACAAAGATAACTCATAACACCATATTTTGTTAACTAGAGAAACCTTGGCCAACGGAAAATCCTAGTGGGGATGATACCCACTAGATAATATATTGATAAATAAGTTCCTTGTTAGAGGATGGACCCTATTAGGAGTCAATAAAAAAATTCAGTATAGAGAGTCCGTGTTAGGAGACTTTGAATCCCTATTAGGAGATTCCAACCCTGTTAGGAGTTATGCCAACCTTATTAGGAGTTGTAGTATAGTAAATGCAAGATGAGCCCACTACCCAAACATGCACTTCCAATTATAAGAAGAGCTCATTGCCCAAACAAGTAATTAGACTTATAGAAAATAGAGTCTTTCTCGGTTTGATATCAGATCACAAAATAGCTTTACAAACTTTGTATATATCATTTTCACAAAAGTTCACATAAAATTTCTTAACTCAACTTATCCAAGATAGCACAATTGCATAATTGAATTCACAAGATGTCCTTTGCATAAATACCATGCCTTTACACAAATTGTTGCTAGGTCGGCTAAGACCATAATATACTTTTCCAGCTTAGAGTAAACATCTAGGATGTCGGCCCTAATTGGACAAGTAATTATTTTGTAAACAAAATATTTCCTTTCCTTTAATTTTGTTGTCCTATTTCATTGGTAAAAAATGAATATCACTTTCCATATAGTCTATACTGACTTTTGAGGTTATACGTGTCATCATCAACATGTTTACTATCTCCATCTAACTTTGCTAGTCATAATATAACTTCAGCAAGAAGTTACATACATAACAATACACTATTGTATACCAAATTCATACTTAGACAATTTTTTGTGTACGATAAGCTAAGTATCTTAATTTTTGAGGTTTCCTATAAGCATGTAGATCATGTGTTGCCATAAATGACAACAATTACATATCTTCATTAGCTAATTGTCAACAATTAACATCTTAAGGGATCTTGGATTTGTTTAGTGGTAACTGATTTACCCCTTCCCTCTTAGTTACTCCTCTTATATTTCCAATAGTCCTCATCTAGGTGTTTTTGTTTGATTCCTTTTTGTAACTATCTAGCTTCTTCTTGTCGACAATCAAATCTTAGTTGATCTAGCTTTGGAACTTTTGACCTTGCACTTAAACCTTGTTTGAATAACTCATTGTTGACTATCTCATATCCAATGTTAGACAATTGATCCTGTAATTCTATGATTCTCATAAAGAAGGAATTCATAGATTCAACTTTCTCGTGCTTATGTTGTTTAGTTTTGTTTTAGTGCAAGAGTTCTTCTAGTGTTATTTACTTAAAATGTATATTCTAAGGATTGGGCATGAGGTACGTAGTTGTTTTCTTTGCTAGAATGGGTACAATGTGATCCCTTATGGAATCCACTATTAATTTCATAGCCTTTTTATTTTTTTCAATCCATTATAATTTTTCTAACTCATCGTTGGGGTATCTCCTTTTATCTTTAACATATGAATCCACTTTTGCTTCATCTAATTTCATCATTATTCAAATTTTTCATTCTTTGAAGTTATTGGCTCCATTAAGGTGATCCGTAAATCTGATTGCACTTGACATCTTTGAAGGATGAATATTTATAAGTTTAAAGGTATGCTATCTAAATCCTCAAGTTTAACTTTATGTTTGTTATAATTGTGGTTCTAGTACCATGTAAATGATTTAAACTTATATAAGATTATATGTTCTTTTCTCTTAATGTATGTAACATACATACATACATACATACATACATACATACATACATACATATACATACATACATATATATATATATATACATATACATATATATATATATATATATATATATAGAGAGAGAGAGAGAGAGAGAGAGAGAGAGAGAGAGAGAGAGAGCTTGCACTATATGTAAGAACTCAATCTTCTAGTAATATTAGGGTACAAGTTTGAGACTCACTCTATAAGAAGACACATGTATGTGAATTGTAAGTGCAATATAAATCGGATAGCAAGTAGATGATGACTAGAAATATGACTCGATATTGATCTACCAGATGTATTGATAATTTATTGATTATAATGTCAATACTACAACAATTGATTAGCATATATATTGTATTCAATAGGAAGATATCAATTGATCTTTCACACCAAGAGTCACAATTTTTATATGAATTTAGTTTGTATTAACTAACTAATCTAATCACATGTATGATCTAATTAGTTAGTGAATACTAAGTAAATGTGACTATTTATATGTAACCAATAAAGATACATATTAGATTGATCTATAATACCATCAAGTTTGATACTTAGTAAATATATATGTTCATATTTCCATCTTAGTTCTACATGAATGTGCATGTAAGAATCAAGACATAACATCAATTCTATTATAATATGTATATGTATGTGAATGTATATGAAGCATATATTCATAGACAAATACAATGTTAAGTCTCTAACTGATGCTATTCATTAATACCAATACTAGCTCAATAGTTGTCATTTACTCATCTTCCTTTATTTCATATCCAAATGGTTGTAACCATGATTCTCAGGATTCCACAACTTTAATTATGCATGAATGGTGCTAACTTAATAACATACATCCTTGTATTTTTTTAATAATATAAGGTGGTATTTGATACTTGACATCCTTTTTTTAAAATTTTTTTTAAAAGTAATTACACATGATTATACTATGATTTCTTCCCAATTACTCAATAAACTTATTAATTCAATGTACTACTTGCTCTCCTATTGTCATTTTTACTCTACCAATGCTATAAAAATAGTTCTATACATAGAAAAATATTAAAACTAATTATGTTCCATAACTTAATCCTTGTTTCTTGATTTCCCTTAAATTGAACATTAGTTGATCTCTCATCATTTCATCCACATGATATCTATTTCCTTTAGTAACTTACTCTGTTGCAACCTATAGTGCTCCACCTGATATGTTTTCTATTTGATATGCCTAGTAAACTTTATATTCAATGACCATTGCTACAAATTTCATTTCTTTTTCCACAATTTTTCTTACAGAAAAAGTTATTTTATTCTTACTTGTAACTTACTAATCTTTTGATTTATGTTTTAGGATTCATTTCTTATATGCATTTCTTTCCATCATTTGATAGACTAGTGAGTTGATGAATAATTTTTTCCTTATTTCTACTTGTCTATCTCCTCCTAGCTAGATATAGTCTCCATGTATCCATCTCAATACATACTTGATCCATTTTGTTTCAAAGTTCTTGGGTATGTGCATAATATGCATCAATCCTTTCATCTTTGTATATAAGTTTAATATAGTATAACACTTTCTCAAATTATTTTTTACAAATTCTTTCTAGAATGTGTCTTTCTCATGATAAATGTTGTTAGATGTAAAAAAAATCTATGTCTAATGGTTTCTTAGTTTTTGGATGAATTCCCTATGTCATCTAACATAGGGTCTTCCATTGATGTTTCATTATCATATTTCTTTATCGACATCTTCTTCTTTTCTTCTTTGACTTGTTCTTTATTTATGACTCTCTTTCCTTTGACAAGAGCATTATCTTCCTCCTTTCAATAGTATATCAATTTTCTTGTTGTTAGTTTTATGCATTCTTTATCTTGTGTCCGTAGTGATTACATTTATAGAAACATTCAGACAAATGTTGCTAAGATGTTCCACTAGTAGTTTCATATCTATATTCATAGGCTTTATGACCAAAGTTTTTGTAATTGTAACAATAACCATTGAAAAGCATGCTTCTAACTAATCTTGCTTGCTTCAAAAAAAAAAATTTGTGTGACCATAATTACCATATTTTAAATAGGAGGGCTTATATAGGGCTTCTTACATCATGCATCAATTGATTTTTCAGATATTTGTTTCTTAGAATTTGACGATTCTTCTTTCTCCACTATGTTATTTTTGGTATATCCTAAGTTGATAGTGTCACCTAGTTTCATCTAATTTTTCAATTTTTCATTGGATTTTTTCATGCTTTGTTCTTTCTATAAATTCACTTCATGCATGGTTATCTTTTCATTATCTTTCTAAGACTGAATTTTTTTCTGCAGTAATTTTTGTAGTGATTATTTTCTTTATTTTAAGATATTCTTTGGTATTCCTGGAAATCCTCATTCATTCCAATACTTTTATCATTATTCATAGATTCCTAACAGGGATGAGGCTTCTACCAAGGCTTAGTCTCCTAACAAGGACTCGAGACACTATACATTATTCATAGATTCCTAATATGGTCAATATCCTTACTCAGATTCTTTATATAGTGAATGATTTTGTGGGTTTCATCGCCACTAGGGTTTTCCCTTGGCCAAGGTTTCCCTAGTTTAAAAAAATCATGTTATGAGCTCTATTTATGTATAATTATTTATACTATTTAGCATTATTGGTTCTCTTTCTTATGCATGTGGAAAAGTAATTAATAATATTCAGTCATGTGAAAAAAGATTGAAAATACTGAATCACTCTCCCTGTCAGTATTATCTATTTCTAACAAATTGAATAGCAACAAAGTTTACAAATAAAAGTAGATATGATCTCTTTAACAGAAGAAGGATTGTGAGAAAATAGAAGGCAATGTTTGAGAAGAAAAGGACAAAGATTACAAGTTTTTGAAAGGCCTACCTACTAAATATCAGACAAGTGGACAAGGGAAGGGAGTAGTAGGAGTCATCATTATGAAAAAGGCTTTCTCTAGCTACTTGGATAAATTAATAGTGATATCTACTAGTCCTCAAGATAGAGTGACATATCTTTAAGAGCTTAGTGGATGCATACACATGGAAATAGATGAAATGTGAGACTGGTTATGCACAATCAAAGATTTGGCCAAAGAACACTCCTAGTGGCTTATCAGATACACTAACGTCCATGTCAATATACATGAAGAAATCATTCCAATCATTGTCATTGCTAAGGCCTATAAGATGAAATTACAAAAGGGGAAGAAAGAAAAATTATATTTCTCCTACTCTTTTGTATTCTAATATGAAATTGTAAATAATAATTTCCTTCTTTCCATTTGTCATTTTTGAGAAGATGAACCAATCCAACTACTTTTTGTAATGGTTCATCTTAGAATCCTATATGTACTCCATAGAAAGATTAATGAAAGGTTGGCTAAATTTTGGTGTGAAATGTTTTAGATTGTAGAGACAACTTGAATACGTTTTGTGTCAATTATTTACTCTTCCATTGCATTTTTTAATTAGAAACTTCTGTTTAAGTTGAATTAAACTAATGAACAAACAAAGCTTTGTTCCCCTATTTTAATATAGCCAATTGAAGATAATCATAGTATTTTTAGAGGTTGAAAGAAAATTTTTCTATTTGGTTTCTTAAGTTAGTTTCATAAATTTTAGAGTTAAAATCATTTTTTAAGCATCTTATTCATACAAGTAGAATTTCTTATTGCATCATCAAATTCTATGGTTTCATAAGATGTGTGGACTCACAAGTTTGGTTAGTATTAAGATCTAAATTTTAGCTTGAGTTAGTTCCTATTTAGGCCTAACTTGGTTTTCCTCTCCTATTCTCTGGTCAAGAAAAAACTCCATCTTAGATTTACAAACAAAAAAATTCATTGTAAATCATAAACTCAAGGGAGTTGTAGCTATAAATTTAGAGGAAATTAGTCATTTAGTTATGATCTCCCAAATGTTGTAATCAGACATTGTTCATATATATTGGGCATTTAAAGATTAAATTGAAAAGGAACAATTTGTTTACCAATAGTTTGGAATAAAGAGAATTGTGAGGCATTTGAAGGGTACTAAAGATTATTGATTATGGTAAAAGAAAGGAGGCAACTTATATTTGAAAGCCTTCATTGATGTAGATTGGGCAGGAAGTGTTGATGACAGGAAGAGCACCTGTGGTGGGGCATTCTTTCTTGGTAAGAGACTAGTGTCTTGGACAAGTATGAAGCAAAATTGCATGTCTCAGTCTATAGCAAAGGCATAATATGTTGCTATAGCATCTAATTATTCCAATATTGTTTGGTTCTAATAGGTATGAAGGTAGAAATCAAGGATTCAGTGGTTATCTTATGTGATAGCACTAGTGCATTTAATATATCATTAAAGAATCTTGTGATGCATAGTAAGGCCAAGCATGTTACAATAAATTATCATTTTCTGAGAGAATTGGTACAAGACAAAGAGGTAATATTGGAATATGTGAATACTAAAAAACAAATTGTAGACATATTCACCAAGCCATTACCTAAGGATGCATTTTCGTATCTAAGAGGTAAGCTAGAGTTTATTCCCCTAGCTAAACCTCACTAAATGAATTTTAGTGATGCATCAACCATAGAAGAAGGAGGGAAATTTTTCTATTAGAATAAGATGTTGAAGACAAAGTAAAATTGGAGAGTTTTCTGATAGAGGGAGAAATTGAAATCAAAGGGATAAATTGAAGTCAAAGGGATTTCACACTAATAGAGGGAGTTCTCATGGATGAGAATCACAAAGAAACTAAGAATATTTTTCTTACTTTAATTTGCTTTAAAATTTCATTGTATTATGGCATGTTGAGTTTTCATAATTGCTAAAGAGGGAGATTGTTGAAAATAATTGATCAATTGTATATTGTCTTTGATGTTACACAAAATGTCATATGTTTAGCAGTCAATATATGTCAAGCTCACTTAGGCAATAAAGATAGTTTCCTATGTCTATTGAGCATTCTGGTGTTTTCCAAGTTCAGAAGATAGTGTCCACTAAGTTCACTAAGGCATTGAAGAAAAGTTTGTAGAAGTTGAGTGTTAACCAGTGTTAACTATACTCACTCGGTTACCAAAGAAAGTTTTTGAAGATGCAATGTTAATTGAGGTCACTTGGTTAACACATGAAAATCATTTTTGAGTTAGAGTCTACTGAATTGGGTCAGCTAACAAAGCATTTTCTTATTTTGGCATATTGATTTTAATGGATTTGTTTGTTGGTTCTAGCTGACTGAGGAGATGAATACTAATTATTCTAAGTTTTATTCAAGTTGACTTGACAATGTTTTTGATGTAAGTATAAGGCCAAGTTAAGGATTGAATGTGTGATAATGTGTGGAAGATAAGCAGATTCTTAGAGGAAGCAAATTGAAAGGATAATGATAATATTCTTGTTCGACAACAAAGAATAATCAGATCAAGAAGGATCAAGTACTCGAGCCAAAATTGAGATATGAAATTAGAAATACATTTGCATCAACAATCAGGTCATATCATTATTACTCTCTAAACATTGTAGCAGTGTATCAAATCTCTTAATAGAGTTAGCCTAATAGCTATTTGCCAAATCCTCTAACAAGGTGGCATTTTGAGATTGAAGTATCTAAAGACCTCTAACAAGGCTAGTCCTAACAAGGTGATTAAATCCTCTAATAGGGTCACACATAACATTTTGTTTTTTAACTTTTAACACAGTTGGCTCCTAATAGGGCTCACTTCAGAAGACTGAAAAATAGTAACTAGTATCAAATGGTGGTTTTTCCCAAATTGGGTTTCTATGTTAAATCTTTGTGTCACTTGTGTTCATGCTATTTATTTTGTGTATGAAACTAAGTTAATCAAGTTTAATCATAGTTAACACTTTAAGATCTACATGTTAAGTATTTGTTGAGTTACATTTTTTAATTTAGTGCTTGTTGAGTTACACCATATTGTTAGTGTTAATTGGGTGCATGTGTTTTAACTGAGTGACAAGAGTATCAACAAAGTTTATGTTTTGTACTAACATCTAAGGGATTTTGGATTTGGGGAGGAATATTTCTAGGCTATTCACTTAGAGATAAACCTTGGGATCCTTTGTGGGGGGGATTGATGGAACTTTTAATTAGGCCCCCCTTCTTATAACTTGTCTTGATAGAAGTACCCTTCTCCTTCCCACCAATACATTTTGAGTCCTTCCCCAAGAATGCCAAATCCTCCTTTGGGGAATCTCCAGTGGGGTTGATTTGCACAAAGTCAACCCCCCTCCCACCTAATGGAAATTAACACATCTTCCACCTCACATTGGGCCCTTGATGAAACGGTCAACACTAACTCCAAATTGAACAGAAAAGAGTCCCATAGTCAAATTCCAACAAGCCCCCATGTGTCATACATATTCAAAATTGAAAATTGAAGAAGAGTGAGAAATTTGTAGAGCCTCTCATTAAGTTGTAGTTGAAAATAAATGTTATTTTAACTCTTTAAATTAAATAATAAGATATCTATACTATGATCATACATGTATATTTGTATGGTGAAAGATCACTCTCTTATTTGATATGTTAAACCATAATAAATATTTTGTTTTTCATATTGTTAGATGATTCTCATTTTATTCAAAACGCTTAAGAAAATACAATTTCTTACACATATTTAAAAATATGATTCATTTATATCTAATATTAATAAACTAGAAATAAGTGTTCCTATTTGATGCTTAGTATGAAAATGAAAGATTTAAAATGTGTAAATTTATCTTTGAAGATGTATACAAAATGTAAGTTTTTCAATGGGTTTTTTCAATCCTCGCAAGGGTTAAGACAAGTTGAGCCTCTCTCCACATTTCTTTTCATTATCATGAAAAGGCTTTGAGTATAAGTATTCAGTCCAAATATAGTCTTTGTCTTTGGAAAGGGGCACAAATCACAAGCACATCCATCTTGAATATGTGCTCTTTCTTTTAGGATGACACCTTGCTATTTGTAGAAGCATCCATTTAGGAAGAAAGGAAGATTAAAGACACCCTAGATTCATATATGTCTATGTTAGGACTAAAATTAAATCCATAGAAATCAAAGATATTCTTATTTAATGTTGATGAAAGAGTTACCAAGAAGGTTGCCAATACTTTAGGCTTCATGGTGGAGTAATTTCCATCATCATATTTTGGTCTTCCTCCCTTCACATGAGCTAACAAATTGTGTTATTAGGTATACATAATCAAAAGAATAAAGAGAAGGATATTAGCATGGAAAGAAATATGGTCATTAATAGTAGCCATGATTCTTTTAGTTAAGGTGGTACTATCAAGTATTCCTTAACAATTGTTAAAGAAATTGGAAAACTAATTAAGGACATATTGTGGAATGGAAGTTATTAGAAGAGTGAAATATTTTGTTAGTTCGTTTACATGATATGGCACAAACTAAAGCAATTGTAGGTGTAGGTGTATATGATTTGTAGCTCCCAAAGAAGATATTTGGTGGAAGGCTAATTTGGTAGATGTATAAAAATCCATATAGGAATTAGTGCAAGATCATGTAGCAAAAATATTTTCACAATATGGATCAAAAATGACTTTTCACCATTCTTAATCCACCTAAAGGTTTTGTTGTCTAGAACTTCATGATATAGGCTAGAGGCCTAGTCCAAAAATATATTTCATAGCAAGTGTATAAAGGAGATGAAATAAAATTATAAAACAAGTCTTGATAGGGATTACCTCCTCTAGCTAGTATTCAATAGGAGAATGACCTAGTTAATGTTTTCTTTGTTAGGTGGGGAATCAAACTTATTGATTATGTAGACTTCGTAGATATGTATTCAAGGAAAGCTATTTGAAAAGATCCTTATGAATTGCCAATTTCTAATGGTCAAAAAGTGTCTATTCAAAAAAAATTTAAGGAAAGGGAGATATATCTATCTGATAGGGATGACACAATAGTGTGGGTACTAGAACAAGATGGTAACTATTCAATTAAGGAAGGTTCAAAGTATTATAGCAAATTCATAAATCAAATCCCATTCATTAGGCTTTTTCCTTGTGCTAGAATAAATACACCATTCCCAATGACGAATGATTTTATTGGCTATCCTTGAAGAATGAGATCCTCACTAGTGAAACACTTAATAAGCTCTCCATTTCTTTATCTTTCAACTATGTCCTTTTCAATGAAGCCATAGATGGTAATGTTCATTTGTTGCTAAATTTTTCATTTGCAAACTATTGCTGGACTTTTGTTCTCAATAAAAAAAATTACAATATGCTTTTATCCAATATATTGTGGGATTTACTTCATTATTAGCCTATTTGGCCTATTTTATATTCATCATCTAGTGGGAAAGGAATAAGTACATTTTTTGCAAGGAGACCAATCATGTTAGTGAAGTGGTGTTGAAGGACATTGAAAAATTTGTTTCCAAAGTGGTTAATTATAAGATAATATTTTTCAAATATAATTTTTTCTTTTCAAACTTGGAATGAATAAATAGTGAAATAATGAAAGGGGGTTATGATTCCGTTTGGATTATTTCCACAGTGGAATGTTGCTACTAACATTGATAAAACAAGTATTAAAATAATGAGGTACTCTAAAATAACCATAATATAATTGATTCAATGCACTAATAATTAGATTATGCTAGTCATATCATGACTGGTGAATATTGAAATATTCATAAGTCCATCTAAAGGGATTATATGGCTAAATTACCATAGCGTCTCTAAATGAGGTAATAATCACTTCAGCACACTAGATGTCAAAGCTTTGTAATGAGAAGTATCATATGAATAGTTTTGTAGAAGGTTGATTTTCTTCTACTAAAATTTATTCTAGAGGCTTCTCCACTTCATCTCATTATTATTTTTCATTTTTTCAAGCTCAATTATCATCACACTTTTATCTCATTATTTTATCAGACATATTGTGTTCAAATGTATAGTAATGGAAAGGATTATTAATTGTGCAAGTGAAGTCTATTTCACATGCCAATTGGTGGTATTTATAAGCTTCATGTATTTATTTCATCCTCATCAACTATGTAAGTGAAGGTCTATATGCTTGAGACTGTCATCTTTTCTCTTCTATGGGTTTCTTGTAGAGATGGATGACTTAAGTGAATCGAATGTGTGTGTATGCGTTGACATGGTTCACGGTGAAATACCATTTGAGGAAACAGTGTCAAACTCAGAGTTAGAGTAAATCTTCACTATACATTGCCACTATTGTTGGGAGGTTGTTAAAGCCATTTTGGGTAAAGAAATTTTGTACCAGTTTTATAAAAGGGTTCTCTTTCCTTAACAGATGGTATCAATTTTATTTCCCAATTTGCTTGATCGTTCTTAGTCTTGAGTTTATCTTTTTGTTCATCATTATCATGCACATGAAAAAATTGGTGATGTCATATAAGTATAATTTATTTTCTTCGAAAGCATTCATTCATAGTTTACTTTTCCCTAAGCTAGTTAGGAAAGGTGATTGGTGCAAAGTAGTATTCCAAAATGTGAAGATTGATAGATGGTTTTTTGGGCTTGACATGGTTTTGTTATTGGATTGGTCCAATATACTTGGACCTCACAGAGATGACATGGAAATTTTCCCTTCTATTTGTGAATGATTTCATTCCAAGTGAAGGAAATTTTGGAGTAGGATTTTCATGATGCAATGAAGATTTATCATTGGGTTCTTTTGGCTATGATGTCTATTGAAACTTGCTGATTTATTTGATCAAATTTTTCCAAACCATAAAACTCCTTTCCAAGAAGCTTATTAGCTATTCAAAATCTTTCAAGAGCTTAAGAATCTTGAGCAACTCAAGCATGTCAAAAGGTCATTCTTTATTATTATCTAGAAATCTAATCTCTTTCTCCTTCTAATAACTTAGTGGTGAAGTTCCTTCTTGAAGTAGGACAAATTAACTTAGCAATGAAGTTTCCTATTTTATAAAAGGAGAATTTTTTTCAGTTTGGTGAATGCATATGTGCAATTAGGAAAGGCTCAAAAAAAAGAATCTGACAAAGGAAAAAAAACAATTGTATCTATGGTAGTAAATAACCTAGCACATAATTTTTAACTTTAAGTTGGATCTTTTTATTTCCCTATAGAGCAGTGATTGCTCTAGGAAAAAAACATTTTGTATATAGTTGTGTAGTGTTGTAGTTTTCAATTTCTAACAATGGTAGGAAGTTTTAATGTAGATGATTACCAGTTTGCAATAGTTTTTAAATTGAATACGAAGCATTATAATCTATTGCACTTCCAATACTTTCATCATCTTGATATCTATTCTTATATTATTTATTCTACTACGTGATTAGAAATAGAGAAACCATCTGTGTGTTCCATCACTCTGCCCATTTTGGGTAAAAATAATTTGATTTTGGAAGCATTATTTGGATATCTACTATTTTATTTTCCTTCTAAAATTTGAACATGGTATTAGAGCTATAGAGCCCTTAATCTGAGCAAGTTTGGGCATTTTTGTTCATTGGGTGTTTGAAGTTATTATGCAGGAGACATGACTAGAGATGAGAGAAATGTGTGGCAGAAATCACCATCCTTTAATGGACAAAAATATCATGCTTGGGTGAGAAAAATGAAGACAATCATGATAGAAAATGACTTGTGTGATCTTGTCAAGACCGGTTTCATAGATACCACAAACCCTACTTAGTTTTGTGTCCTCACAAACAATCAAATGACTTAGTTAAGATAGACAAGAAGGAAAGATGCTAGGGCAATGAGAATGATTCAAGAAGCCTTGAAAGAGGCCTTATTTTTGAGAATAGCAGAGGCTAGTTATTCCAAAGAAGCTTGGAACATTCTCGAGACTACATTCAAAGGAACTTATCAAGTCTATGTTGTGAAGTTGAAAATGCTTCAAAGAGAGATTTAATCTCTTCTTATGAAAGAGAATGAATCTATTGTTGAGTTCATCACTAGAGTCTCCACTTTGATAAACTAGTTGAAAGCTAATGGATAAGATATTGAAGAACAAAGAGTTTTGCAGAAGATCTTGAGGAGTTTACCACAAAAGTTTGATACACTTGTGATTCCTATTAAAGAGTCAAAATACTTGTCCAAGTTGACTATTGTTGAGTGTATGGGATCTTTCCATACTCATAAGAATCATATTAATAAATTGGAAAATTCTTCTCAAGAGCTCACTTTTAGAGCTCAAGAAAATGCAAGAGGCAGGAAGAGAGGAAATAATAACTCTGATCATGGTTCTAGGGGAAGAGGATGTGGTAGCTCTGGACAAATAAATTTTGGAGGAGAAATCTTCGCAAGTAGCTCTCAAAATAGCCCCCAAGGAGGAAGAAGAAATAGCATCTCTAATAAGAGCAATTTTGAATTCTATTATTGCCACAAGTTTGGGCATTATGCAAATGAATGCTGGATGAAACAAAGTGACCAGCCTTAACAACATGTTAGTGTTGCTAATGAAAATGTTGGAGAAATAAATAAAAATACAACCTTCATCATGTGAAATATTGGTAAAGAAGATAGCTCTAAAGTTTGGTATTTTGATAGCAACTGTAATAACCACATGAGTGGTAATGAAAGTATGTTTTATTTTACTGATAAAAATTATAAGTCTAAAATCAAGACAGAGAACAATGTAGTTGTTCTTGTTGTGGGGAAAGGATATGTTATGACTCGCACTAAGAATGGTGAGAAGAAAGAACTTAGAATTTTTATTTTTTCCCCAATATTAAGCACAATTTGATGAGTGTTGGACAACTCATTCAGAATGGATACAAAATACTATTAGAAAATGACCAATGCGTCATTCATGAGAAAGATGGGAGCAAGAAAGTTGTTGCATCAATTCAAATGATGAAGACCTACATGTTTTCATTTAATATTGAGACATGTTTCAACACTCAATCTATTGTTGCATCTCCCAAGCAAGTGTGTACAATAGTGCATAAGAAATCATCTTTTAAAAGTATGATTGAAGACCCCTCCAAGCTATGGAATCTATGAATGTTTTGGCTATGCTAGTTTGAATTTGTTATCCAAGAAAAGAATGGTGGATAGTTTTCTGAGTGTTGGAGAGTCTAGTAGCAAGTCTGAGGCTTGCATTTTTGGGTAAGCAACATAGGTTTCCCTTTAAATTTGACAATTCCACAAGGGCTAGAGCACCATTGGAGTTGGTGTATACTAATTTGGTAGGTCCTATGCAAGTGGATTCCATAGGAGGGAGTACTTACTTTATGACCTTTATTTATGATTTTAATCATAGAACACGGGTGTACTTTCTAAAAAATAAATCTGAAGCTTTTGATAAGTTTTAGAATTTAAAGCCCAGGTTGAAAAGGAAAGTGGACATTACATCAAATTCCTAAGGTCAGATAGAGGAAGATAGTATACCTCCAATATTTTTGTGAAAATTTTCAAGAAAATGCTACAAGGAAGGAGCTAACAACCAATTATACTCCCCAAAAAAATGGAGTGGCTGAAAGAAAGAATTGAACTATCGTTGAGATAGCAAGAAATATGTTGAAAGAAAAAGGTGTTCCAACAAATTATTGGGGAGAAGTTATTGCAACATCAGTCTACTTGATTAATAGAAGACCTACCAAAGAAATTTGTGATAAGATGCCTCCTGAGGCATGGGCAAGCCATAGATGGATGGTTGAACACTTGCGAGTATTTGGCTGTGTAGCATACGCACACGTAGTTAAAGGAGAAAAGATAAAAGTTTGATGATA